>OV656731.1:10000000-10646169 GCA_927399415.1 Macaria notata | reverse complement strand
TCATCGATCACAGCACTAATCGGAGTCACCAATAAATTCGATGGCACTGAATTGGATGGCACATACGCAGCTCATGAGATGTATTCTAGAGCAACTTTGGACAACAATATAGCCAACTTCAAGACAAATGACGCTATGGACTTGAGTGGAGGTGACGCCAGATCCGTGCCTCTGATAGAGGGAGGGCAAAGTCTGGCCCTGGAACTGTTATTAAAGTTAGTGGATGGGGAGATACTGAGGTAATTTTCTTTTGTTTTTATTTACTTGAATCCAAATCAAATCCCATACCTTTTACTTATTTCAAACGAGTGGCTCCCGCGTCTGTTACCCATTTAAATCTGAGATAAAAAACCATCCAATATACCTCCATTCCAAGTGTCATACAAATCTATTCCGCTGTTTGGATGTGACTAATCTTATTAAGAAACATAGCCCACAAACTCAGCTTTTGTAATATGATTGAGATATGGTGTGATTGTTTCTACGTAGTTATTAAGCTTTTAACTTTCCATGCTGCTAAAGAACAACTATTTGTGTATTTAATATTAGTTGTTGTTTTAGAATAATCAACTTTAACGGTGACGATTCCGATAATTTGAGGGCCGTGGAAGTATCTGTTCTTTCAAATGAGGAATGTAACGAGAAGCCTTATAACTATGACCTCAAAGACAGACAGTTTTGTGCTGGAGTGCCTGAGGGAGGCAAGTATCAATGCGAGGTTTGTATTTGGGCTTTGTTTTTAGTATTAGTTTTTAATAAACGTTTATATGTCAAATAAAACAAAACATAATAAATTAACTAAATAACCCGCCCTTAATCGTTCCCGGTGCAAATGTGCCCATCATGCTCGCTGCGTTTTACATTTTTAATTAAAAACCAGGAAAGAAGAAATGACTCTTCTTCTTATTTCATATTTGTCTTTAGCATAAACACTACTGAAAGAAACGTGTATAGTCGTACATGGTATCTAATAAATTGTGATGTAGGTATACTTTGAGAGCTGCTTTCATTCTAGTTAAGGCAAATGAGTATTTAGTTCCTTTAATTGAAGGAATTCCCTGCAGTAGAACTAGTGGTAAAAAGACTAGCTATGAATTGAAAAAAAAAAACATTAAACACCTCCATTTTATTTAACTAACAGGTCAACCAACACAGATATTGTTCTAAAAGGTTAAAAAAAAATTACTTAATTTCTTCTTATCGAATGAGAGTGGCCAACTCTGGTGTCGAGAGTTTACCAAGCTGGCATGGCTTAATGACTGCCGTACTAGACAAACTTAACTAATCCACTTATTGCTATTTTCCAGGGAAATTCTGGTGGTCCAACCGTTGAAGTGGACTCTGGTCTTCTCGTGGGGTTGGTCTCCAGTGGATTCGGCTGCGTGAGACCAAACACACCTGGCATCTACACCAACATCACCGGTCCAAAAATCAGATCCTGGATCCTGAAGAAAACTAGAGTTTAAAAATAATAGGTATCACACTTTCAAAGATTACATTCTTTTACAAACGGCTGCGATGATTGTATAAGTTATATGGATTATTCTTTAAATTGGCGCAAATAAAAATCTTAAGTTTAAAACAAATGTTCTGATAAATTGTTTTGTAATTAATAAAACATTTTGAACTGTATTTTTGGTATTTCATAACCTACTTATAATAGAATTAAATTAAATTCCATAAAATTTTATGGAAATCATCAGATAATCAGCAATCTTTCTATGCATAACTGATATAAATCATTTTTTTTTTCGAACTGAACAAAGAACATACTGATATAATACTTGTAAAGGCCACAAAGTTACCCACACCGACACACAAATGACACTGTAGTATAAGGCAAAGCCGACCTGCATGGTGTTTCACAAATTCGGGATATTTCCGCTCGGAAACAAACGCCAATCAAAGACGTCAAACAAAACTGACTTATTTTAACCAATATCAGTCATCCACCAATCAAAGAAGGTACAAGGAGTTCTACGATTGGCGTTTCGTTTCCGAGCGGAAACGTTCCGAATTTGTGATCACCATTCTTTTATACCTACTAGGTTGCACATGGTTTCAAAGAAGCCCTCGGAGCACACCAATACGTACCTACGAGTACCACTAAATGTTCAGCCAGCTTTCATCGTGCTATCCGTTGCTAATCCAATTACTTTAAATATTAAAGGTTTCATTATTTCTTCTCGTGAAATTTCTCTTCATTAAAGGTAAACATTATACACATCATTCATGTTTTTCATTTTTTGTTTGTAATGATTTCGTTGCCAAATGCTAAAAAGTTACAAGTTTTGTTGTACAATTACATACTTACCTATATTTTTCCAGGGGACTATTTGGTTTGAGACTGTTTTTTTTATTCTAAGACTACTACGTAGTATAGCAATTCTTCAAAGGTCATGCGTTATTTATAAGTAACCCTGTGTAATGGTAGGAAGATAAGATTGATTGGCATCCTATTTTCCTAAATCTCCTGTCACAAAAAAAACATATATTAATTTTTAAACTTTTATTTATAAATCATTTAAATTTTGAAAATAAACATATTTTACAAAGCGTTAATCCAATTACCTAATAAATAAAGTCAAAGTCCATTCAACTGTTGTCATAGTTCACAATGTTCATTTAATCCTTTATATGATCCTAAGATCCCAGTTTGATCCGATATCCAGGACCTGATAGCTGGGTCTGTGAGGTTGGTGTATATCCCAGGAGTGTCTGCAGCTCCACAGTCTCCGAAAGACCCAGAGACTATTCCTGCCTGAACGTTGCTGTCAGCTATCACAGCTGGGCCACCCGAATCACCCTAAAAAAATAAGAATAATTTCAATTCTAGTTTTAGATCTTTTCCTATCGTATAAAAGTGGTCAAATCCAGTTTTTATAAAAGGGCACTTTTACAGTAGACAAGGCACGTCCAGGACTTGCCATGCTTGATCTAATGTTAAGTGTAAGACGCACAACTTAACGTGTCATTTGACCCTGGGAATTATACGTATTGTATGCCTTTTGTTGTCACCTTTCCAAAAGAGAGTGATAAATATAACAACTGTTCACTTTATTCTAGCTCAGCTTGGGAGAATAATATGGAGATCAAGGAAAGATTTTTGTTTTATGTAATATTTAGTGTTTTTATGATTATTATTGTAAATAAAGATTATTTTTTTAGGAGAGATTTATTAGTAGATACATACATTATTGTTCAAGCAACTAAATATTTTAGCAATTTTTTTTGTTCTATATATTCTACATCAAACTTGTACTACTGCAGTCGTTTGGTCAAGCCTTTTGGGCGGTTTAAAAACTCTGACATAGAGTTGATCACTTACGTACAAACTTACTTATGTACTACTTAATAGTACATACTTATCAAACTTTTGTTGATACTTACCTCGCACTGATCTTTGCCACCTTCAGCAAATCCGGCGCAGAACTGGCGAACTGTTACGTCAAAGGAAGGGTTACTGGTACAATCTTCATTTGTCATTGAGGGGATTTCCGTAGCTAGCAATACATCGGAGTTATCGCCACCTTTCTAGTAATATATATAAAAAATACATTTGGATGTAAAATTTCATACTTTTCATACGTATATAACGTATGTTTCTATTTACAAATAAGCCACGGAGAAATCGATATTATTTTCAATTAACAGGCATTAATATACATAACAACAAAGCATCTAAACGAATGAAAAGAACGAGATGAAAATGAATTATAAGAATTATTGAATAGAATGTTAGAAAAAATATTCGCTGTTAACGCATTGCATTTCTTTTTGAGAGCTGTTCTCCATACAATTTTCCCCTAATTTAAGAGATGACAAACTATCAATATGAAATGTATATAGTATGGACATAGTTTTGTGACAAATAAAGTGCAGTGAAACGTGAACTTGTACATAAAGTAAGCATAAGCATAAAAATCTATAACAGCAAAAAAACAATCCTTACGCTCGTATCTCCCCAACCACTGATCTTCAGCATAGTTCCTGAGGGAATGCTGGTGCCTTCTTCTATCAGAGTTATAGCTTGAGCATTGACACCTTCCAGATCCAAACTACCTGAGTCGTAATCGTCATGCATGGTATAAGAACCAATAAACGAGTTACCGCCTTCATTTTTGTTCACTGTGCCAATAGTTGCTGTTGATTCTACCGGATCACTGCAATATTAAAATTCAATACTTAAAAATAAAAAAGTGATTTCATTATAGAACTGCTTGTCCGGTGATAAAAAGGAGCGGAATAAGGTCTTGCAATTCCAATCAAACTCTCTAAAGTGCTATTGATAGAAGACCGATGCGCAAACATTACTTACTTTTCAAAACAATGTGCAGCGGTCAGAATATACTGGTTGGATAGAATAGAGCCTCCACATTCATATCCTTTTTTCATATTCATATTCATATTCATATATAGTCCTACCTTGAAAAAAACAGTTTGCTTGCTGTGAACCAGTATGGCTTCCGTAGAGGAAAATCCACAGATGACACGGTGTTACAGCTAACTACCCTCATTTCATCGTACATGGATAAAAGAAAAAAATGTGTGGGTATTTTTTTAGACCTCCAGAAAGCATTTGATACTGTGGCCATCCCAATTTTATTAGCATGACTAGACAATATAGGGGTACGTGGAATTGCTCACAGTTGGTTTTCTGATTACCTCACAAATCGAAATCAAAAAGTAAAAATAGACAATAAATTAAGTAATAATGCTGCTTGTACATATGGTGTTCCGCAAGGTTCTACACTTGGACCTACTCTATTTTAGTGTATATTAACGAACTTTGCACACTTAAATCAATAGATGCTGACATACTGATGTTTTGTGACGACACAGTTCTATTGTACAATGACAAAAGTTGGGAAAAAGTGTATGAAAAAGCAGAGATTGGTCTCTCGAAGGCAATTGCATGGCTTGATAGTAACCTGTTGTCTCTTAATACAAGGAAGACAAAATACCTGTCGTTTAGTAAAACTAAAGCCTCAAGACCATCTCCCTCATTGACCATTAAGGCTCACTCTCACCCGTGTAATAAAGGGCCTCCCCCTAGTTCTTGTAACTGCAACACATTGTCTGATGTTGCCACAATTAGATATCTGGGAGTTATAGTAGATAATCATCTAAAATGGGGAGCTCACATACAAACTGTGTCCAAACGCACAAGAAAGCTAATACACGTTTTTAAAACTCTCAAATACGTGGCTGATAGCAAACTCCTTCTACAAACTTATAAAGCTTTAGCAGAGTGTGCTATAAGCTACTGTATAACTTCATGGGGCGGCGCTGGCAAAACCAATATGAAGGTAGTTGAGAGAGCCCAAAGAGCACTGCTTAAAGTAACGTTTAACTTACATTTTATGTACCCAACTGATAAACTATATAAACTGTGCAATGTACTTACCGTACGTAAACTTTTTATGAGTCAATGTTTGCGTAAATATCATAGAGAAATAGTACCATACCTACCACAGACTAACAAACGTATTGATAGATGCCCAGTCCCAGAATATCATAGTGAAGTTGCTTGGCGACACTACTCCCACCTTGCGCCTATACTATACAATAAACTGAATGAATTCCAAGATACAAAGAAATTAACTGTACATAAGTTGAAAAATATCATGCATAAATGGCTAGCCACGTTAAATTATGATGCAATAGAGAAAATACTGGAAAAACAAATTAAGTAAATAAGACAATTACAACCAACACCTTAAGTCACACTTACAAACACACAGTATACGCTATCTCAACACACACACACACCCACACGCACACGCGAACACACACATATGCAAATACACATACACACACACACACAAACATCCAGAACTAATCGCCAATACTCCAAGCATAACATCATTGTAAATATATAAATAGCTGTTCATATTATATTATATAAAATTTAGGATACAAATAGATTAAGTAATATCATATTCTGTATAAACAATAACTAGGCATAGATTATTTTGTAATCACTTAAAAACATACCTACTACATTATTATAAGTTGTTAATATAAAACTAAGTTGTAAACAAGAACCCCCGGAAGAACATACCTCTCTACGACACAGTTTTTTACTAATGTAAGAGGCAGAGCTATTTGTACAGTGTAACATATTGTTTTGTTTTACAATAAATTTATCTTTATCTTTATCTTTATATCCCTGAGATACAAGCCTAGCTTAGTTCAGAGGCACCAGTTCATAATTAAATTGTAGCACTTAAATTATTTTAGTTGTATTTTTCATTATCTTAGTCTTAAGCTATAAATTTTGTAAAAAGGTAGTTTTAAGTTCAATAAAAACTTTTGATTTGATTTGATTTGATATCCGTCATCACCTCCTAAGTCCATGAGCAAATATGCCATATAAGGGTAGTCTTCTATAGAGACCTCGCTGCCTCCAACAATTTTACCACCTCCATGTTTGTTGTGATGGTGGAGGCTCTTTTTCGGATGGTTTTTGGTTTTACGGCGCCTCTTTGCTAGAACGTCTAAAAGAGAGTTTGTTTCGTTTTAGGTTTCTTTTCTTACAATATGCTATATACATTATAATTTATTTTATCTATGAGTAAAGTAACTTCTAACACGAATGTAACCCTTATGTACATTATTGATGTCTTCATAGAGAGTTTATAAAAACGTAAAGTTTAAACATTAGGTAAATATTACCCGTATCAAATACAACAGTCAAAATAAGTAGAATCAGAAAGTACTTCATTTCAGTTTGTTCAAACCAAAACTGAGATACAGTTTCTAATATTTCGAACTTATATAGTCGTAGCATTTTAAATAAAATTACTGCAAAAGAGGATAAATATGACAAATTCATGGGACACCTAAGTACTTAACTGTAGGTAACAGAATCTTATCTGAAAAGTATTCTCTAAGCATTCATTATCCTCGTATTTCACAAGAGACGCAATTATGCTAACCTTGGCCGAGGTTATTCATTTGAGCCTCGTAAGGTTGAAACATTGGGGCTGTAGGGTCCCGAAGCTAACACTACTTTCTAAAACCTCTGAGTGCATTTAGTTGATGTGACGCATGATCAAAATGCTAGCGTTTTTCTGGCTTTTTTTTCATCCAGTGTGGTAATGCTGCCAGTATGCTGGTCACGCTGCTTCTGGCAGTGGGCTGGAGAACTTAGAGGATCTTTGGGCTTTTCTAAACATTTTTTAAGATCTTTTTTTATTTAGTTTATCTTGTAGTAGTAAGAAGTAGTATGATTAGTTTTTCCCCTAGTTTTGTCTCTAATTATTGCTCTAAATATATAAAAAAAAATTGCTTTAAATACCACCATTATTACCACCTTTACTAAATCAGTAAATTGGTACGTATGTGATATATAATTTGTTCTTTTCAGACAAGAGTTTAAGTAGGTATTTTAGTAACTGTTATGTGTCAGTTCCTCATAAAAAAATGTCACATATTCATTTACTTTTTTTTAGAACCAAGTAAGTTCAGTTTGAATGTCGAGACAAGGTTTTTTTCGGAGAACTGTCGACTAGTATAAGGCGAAAAAAATACTTAAAGAAAAGGTTAAAAGTACCTAGATATTAGTTCTATAATATAATTGTTGGACTTCAATCTTGCTATTTCTTATTATTACACTGTACAATTAGGCGAAATCCTAAGCTATACTCGGCAATGACACTGTAGTTTGGATGATATGGCTCACAAACGAGCCAACAGAACCTGGCGGCAGATTTTATATTTGAGAGGCGCAGCTAGAAACTAATAAAAGGTAAAAGATAGTACCCTTTTTTCTGTGGAGGAAATTAGTTTACCTACGCATCCCCGCACTTTCCCTACCATACTATCGCGGGGAAGCAAGCAATACTCATCCGCAATTCCCGCTACAAGATATCAAGTACCCTACCACCATACGTTGACCAGATATCAACATGCACTTCGAAGCTCGAAAAGCTAACCAGGGACAATATGCGCGAAGAATCAAACTGTTCTACTACAGAAATTGAACCCGCAACCTCCAGATTGTAAGGTAAAGGCACCACTGCGCCACAGAGGCAATATCAGAATCAGATAATGATATGCTATTTTAGGTTCTTAATTATACCATATTCTGAAAACAGGATTGACAATGAAATACAAACAAATCTTAATTTAGAATTTTCATTTATTAATTACTCCAATTTTGAAAATATTTTTTTATAAATCATAAAACACAAACACCTTTCGTAGAAAAATATCCAACCGTTTTTTGATTACCAAAACGCAAGTCAATGAATATTGAAAAACACAGCATGTCCCAGTTTCTAATACCTACATATATCGTCCTTAAACTCCAGTGTGCTGCAAGATCCAGGACCTGATAGCTGGGTCGGTGAGGTTGGTGTATATCCCAGGGGTATCTGGAGCAGCACAATCTCCGAACGACGCAGAGACTACTCCTGCCTGGATGTTGCTGTCAGCTATCACAGCTGGGCCACCCGAGTCACCCTGGAAATGAAATTAATTTATGAGTAAAACGAAAGTAATGCTTTTTCAAATGCAAGTTAACCCCTGTATATTATTACATGTTAATATTGATTTTATATGGAAATGACAACTGTTTATATCATCATGTTATGACAACTGTTGTTTTAGGTATAAAATTATAACTAAAATAAATATGTGTTGCTTACCAGTAGGCAAACTATGGTCAAGTGCAAACTCGGTTGTTTTAGTTGAAAAAAATGGTATAAGGCATCATACATTTTTTTATAATGACTACATAATGACACCTGTTACTTATGAATTTGAATGTAATATCAAAATACACACAAGTAATTATAAATAGTGGTATAAAGATTCAATAGTACCTCGCAATGATCCTTTCCTCCTTCTTTGAATCCTCCGCAGAACTGTCGCACTGTCACGTAGAACTCAACATTGCATTCTTCATTCGATATAGTCGGGACTTCAGTAGCTCGCAGGATATCAGAGTCGTCACCAGATTCCTAGTACAAAACAAAAAAAATCATTTACAAATTTAATGTCTTACTCGCAGTTTACCACATATTAAGTATATTGATTTAATGTATAAAACTAGGGGTCAAAAGAGGAAAGAAACTTTAAATAATTACTTTAAAAATGAATCCATATCATAATCATAGTGTTGACTACAATGATACAGAAAAAAACATTTTCATACATACATGTTTTCGTTCACGTGAGATTTATCATTCCTCTAAGGAATCATAATTAAAATTCCATCTTCTTCTTCTTATCGAATGAGAGTGGCCAACTCTAGTGTTTTCAAACCGTCCTAAGGGCCTCTGACATTGCTTAACGACTGCCGTACGAGACTAACAGCCGGGACCAACAATATAAAGTGTTTATTCAAATGCCATGTACTTACGCTAGTATCTCCCCAACCACTAATCTTCAGCATGGTTCCCGAGGGCACACTGGTTCCTTCATCTATCAGAGTTATAGTGTGAGCATGAACACCATCCAGATGCATTTCGTGATGAGACTTGAAGAATGCGATGTCATAGTCCAAAGTATCTGTGTCGTAATCTTCGTGCATGGTATATGATCCTCTGTATTCCCTACCTCCTTCTATTTTGCTGGCAGTGCCAATTATTGCCGTTACTTCTTTAGGGCCACTGAAATTACAATATTCAATTATTATACATGGAAATCACAACAATTTCATTAATATGAAAAATAAAATTTTAAATTAATGTAGCTGTAAACTAACTGAATTTAATTAAACCTTTTGTTCATGATACATATTTTACTGTTTGAATTAGAATTCAGGATGACATCTATTAATTAGTAATTTTTGGAATGATGATAGCATGCAGGGAACCGATAATGAAATAAGCTACTTTTTATCTTAAACAACTCAAGCGAAGCCGCTGACATCCATTTATCAAAGAATAAAGCTACAGATATTTTAAATATATCATGTACTACCCAAGTATTTATTTTCCAGAATCTACCATGCACTGATGATGGCCTGTTGTGTCAAGTAACCAATCAAAGTATGTTTCGATAAACTTACTCTTCAAAACAATGGGCAGCTGACAAAATATACTGAGTAGAGATAATTGAACCTCCACATTCATATGCATCGTCGCCTTCAAACTCCATGAGCATGTATGCCATATATGGGTAGTTTTCTATGGGAACTGCACTGCCTCCGACTATTTTAGCACCACCATGTTTATTGTTATGATGATGGCTCTTTTTCGGATGATTTTTGGATTTGCGGCGCCTTTTTGCGAGGACATCTGGAAGACAGTACGAAAGTATGTATGTGAGTGGTTGACTCTGGTCTCAAAGTTTAGAAGAAGAAAGTTTGCTAAAATTCAATATCCAGAAAGGATCTTTTCTTTATGAAAATATAAATAATATATGTATATTAATAAATAAAAATCATTACATATGTATGTATGTATATGTGCATATATTGGTGATGAAAAAGCAAAATAGTTGGTTTTAGTACATTTTTATTATGTATATGAAAAAAATATATTTAAAAATTACCTGTATCAAAAACCACAGCCAATATCAGAAGAATCAGAAGATACTTCATTTTACCGTGTTCAAACGAAATGTGGGATTTATGTTTCAATATTTCGAACTTAAATAGTCGTAGTATTTTAAAAACAATTACATTAAATGCTTCTATTATCTCTATCAGTATACTTCTGCGTATTACTACCAATTGTATATATTTGTGAGGTATAAGTAATAGTTTTGAGAAATAATACTTTTCAGGAAAGATTGTAAGTTCTACGTATCCTATAATAACATTTAATATATGGCTGTGAGTAGGTATATATAATAATGCTGATATCCAACGCTACACGTGGTTACACTTAAAACTGTAGGCCTCACCTATAAGAATACCAATGAAAAATAGTCAAGTCAATAGTAATTATCTTTGAAATAGTTTATTTTTATTTTAACTAGTGGACGCGCGCGGCTTCGATTGCGTTTTTTCTTGATAAAAAGTAGACACGACACTTCCGAGAACTCATACTTCCTACGTACCAAAAATCATGAAGGTCCAATTAGTCGTTTTTGCGTGACGAGCGATTAAGTAAACAGACAAACAGAGACTCAGAAAAACTGACAAAAAAACTATAAAATGTTGTAACATATTCAGTTATCAATTCTAAGTATTTTCAAAATATTCAATGCTCAGAATTTCGACCCTCTTCAGCTTTATTATAAACATAAAACATAAAAAGCATTTATTTCTTCATTTACAGGGTGTTTACAGTAAGATATGTAGGTTTTATATGTATAAAATATTGATGCTGTAGATTTAGACTAAAATATTTATTTACAAATCTCTCTATTCAAACTGTTAAAAGCAGGGTTGTTGGTATATAATGCAATCAAGTGTGGCATAACATAAACTCAACCTTTAAACTCCGTATCACATTAGCCATGGTGTAGAAACTTTCTTCAGGAAAGATGAAACATACATAAATTGACTCAGAATCTGGATTTAAATGCAATAGTTATTAATTAGTATTGACCAGTCGATCAAGAAGTATCTTATTTGTCAATTTCTCATCGAAGTTTTAACATGGAAGTATTACCAAAGGAGAGGGATAAAATTCCTTGAGTTTTGACTACTGCATAGTATTGAATCATCGATTATTCTTTAACCATCAATTAGTATCTGTCATAAAACATCTATAATTGGCTCGCGTTTTATCCCCTTTCCCCTTAAAACATTAATTAGTCGCGGGCTTTTATAAAAATAACGATTCAGCACTAAGTTTTAGTTAAACATTTGCTCGATATTTTTAATCAAATTTATATTGTATGTGTTTAGGTATATGCGAGCGTATTATGAGATTTGTATGACTCGAACTATGTACTCATTTACGAATGTAAGTAGAATTGATCAAGTGACATTCCAATTTGGGTGCTTCCGTGGGTCGGATGATACGTTATATTGTCCAGTGCGGCAGTCGTAAAGTAATGTCAGAGGCCCTTGGGGCGGCGGCTCATTCGATAAGAAGAAACTTGATAAATTTTTAGTTTTAATACTAAGCAGGGGTGAGAAAAGTCCTACGTGAAAATATTTAACATTTCTTTGGCGTATGTTTACAATCACCAAACAAGTATAACTTTTTTGTCCGTCATATCTTTTATCAATTCTTATTCTTAAGGATTCAGTAAGCAAGGCTGAAGTTGAAAACCACTGCTTGCGTGAAATTTCCCGAGACCAATTTCTCGTTCATTGATCTTTCTCAAGTTTCTAATAACAATCCATATTAATTAAAGTAGAGTTATAGATTTGTTCATTAAACTTCGATGCAAAGAAAACAGTTTGAAGTCAAAACAATGAAACAAGTTCATTAGTAAACAGTGCCTTTATTATAAACACAGCGATATTATATTTGAAGCATCAAAAGTCGTGAATTTTGAGTCAACGGCAGCATATTGTGGTACACAACAAATCGAAAGTTTTCTGCAAACAATTTGTTCGAAAGCATAACATTATGAGTTCGCTGAAAGCAATTTTGGAACAAATCAAAGTAAAATTATCTTACAATTTAAACTGTTTCAAATAACATTGGGGTATCGAAAACTTGTGAATTACATAATCAGTTTTGTATATTTCATTACAAATTGCTATTTTTGTTTTGAGCAATCAACGTCCTCAAATAAATTTCCTCACTAAGTTTTATATATAACAATATGTACTTACAACAATATCAAATAAATACAATATAGTAGTAGTAACTATCGTATAAAAGTGTGTATGATACAGTCTGCTATTGATTGTTCGTTACATTACAAAGTGCCTAAACTCCTCCAACCATTCTAATCCAGTCTCTGACTTCCGACACTTTAGTGTAAACTCCCGGGTAGCCCTCTCGAGCGCAGCCGTACCCAAATGACACGATGCCTTCTTGGATACCATCGTCACCCACCGCTGGGCCTCCGGAATCACCCTGAAAATAAGTTAAAAACGTGTCAAGTTATGCCCATCCAAAAGGTTGTCTGGAAGAAATTGGCTAAGGCGATAAGGCCGCCCAATGTGCAACACTTTAATCATAGTATATTTTTCTGATTTGTAATTTATGTGTTTTATGGTATACAATAAAAATATATTCTATTCTATTCCATCTTTGTTTGATTTTAGTTTACTATCTTCTACCAGTTCCTTGACCTCCTTATACGACATATCGCCCATGAACTAGCAGAAGATCGGGAAGGCTGCCGTTTATTCCACAGATAAGGGCATTCCCCTTAATTTTTTGATGATGATGATGATTCATAGTATATGTCAAACAATAAAAACTTTAACTAAGTATAGCGGTTCTTGAGATCAGGCGGGCCACACAGGCAAGCTAGGTGATAACCTAGGCATAGTCAGCGTTAAAAAAAAACTGTTTTCAACACACAGTTGAAAAACACACAGGGTTGTATAAATTTAAAACGTGTTAGTATGTGTCCAAATATGAAAAGAAACACTATATAATTAAAATAAACTAACATTATTTATGATTGGACCTAAAACTATCGTTTTCATTGGCGTTGTGGTCGACTGAAGATTATGTTTCAACCATTTTAAGTCCAACTTCAAAAAAATGAGGTAATCAAGTTTTATTTTTCTATCTATTTTCTTATAGATCTTCAAACCTGGCAAGAGTCTTTCCCTCCCGCAGGCTCCCCCGCGCAGAACATGCGCGCTGTGATTCCGCTCATCAACTTGCTGCAATCTTCATTGGAAATTACTGGGACTGTCACCACCATCAGATTGCTACTTGTATCTCCGCCTTCCTGTAAAAATAAAAAAACATTTTCCTCTATTTACATCTACGATCTACATAAATATAAAAATTAAAGGTAACTGACTGACATAGGTATCAATCAAAGTCAACGCACAACTGAAACCACTGGATGGATCGGGTTGAAATTTGGCATGCAGGTAGATGGTATGACGTAGATACACACTAGGAAATATTTTTTTAGAAATGCTACTTTTAAAGGGATGAAATAGGGGATGCAAGTTTTACTTCTTAATGCGAGCGAGTCGCCAGCACCCACTAGCTACACATGATATGAAAGCTAAAGCGTGTTGTGGGGATAGCAAGCGCTAAAGACATGCGGTTATTTTTACTAAGGATACCAACGGTTGCTGATGATACAATTAGCCACTTGGAAACTGTTAACTTACGCTCGTAGTTCCCCACCCAGTCACAGTGACATTCGAGCCAGCCGGAACGTCAGCTCCCTTCGCAGGCAGAGCCACTTTCTTCGAAGTCTGTCCATCCAGGGTCATGGCCCTCAAGAGTCTTATCACTCCAACATCAAAGTCACTTGTCTGAGCGTTGTAGCGTGGATGCATGAAGAGGAGGGAAGATTGGTACTCGCTGCCACCACTGTCGGCTTCAGTGCTTCCTATTCGAATGTATGCTCTTTGAATACTGAAAGTAGATTAGTGTGCGTTAATAAAATGTGGGTATGATTACTGACTCATTCTACTAATATTTTTAAGACTGGATTATTTTTTAAAGTAACTCGGTACTATATCTTTGTGCTTGGTGAAATGTTTTAAGGAACTAAAGATAAAACCATTGTTATTAAATTCTAAGACTAGTATAGACAAGACAGGCTAGTGAGAACGCTGGTAAATTACCAAACATTTCACTGGAACGCGAAACCAAATTCTCATCATATATAGGTACATATGTATGTACATCACAAGGTTGTTCACTCTTGAACCATTTTTTATCATTTAAATGTCTTTTCTGCTTTTACGTAATATCTTTTTTCAACAGTTGGAAGATTAGACATTCGCAGATGTGATTATTATTATGGTACTCTTACCCAGCTAGACAATGAGCTGCTGTCAGTACAGCTCGGCTGCTGATGATAGAACCTCCACACTGATAGTAATCAGAGCCTCTCTGCAGCAGCAAGTACACCTGATAAGGGTACGCAGATATTGTAGTGTTGGAGCCTCCGACGATTTTACCACCCGATGATTTGCCATGGATATGCCTCTTGGACCATACACCTAAAATTTATAAAAAATTATGTTGTATGCAATTCGTGTGCAATGGTGATAGTGGTTCAACGAAAAGGTTTTGTACAGTTTTACATTTATTTATGCGTTAATTTTGTTATTCCTTCTAAAATTATGTTTTGATTGGATAAATATGGTTAGTACCAGAAAATTGTTAAAATACTTAAATCGACCAACAGGTTTTTGCGTGCTCATAGAAACGGTTGAAGCTCAAATTTGCCGACCCCTGGTTATTTGGTAATACCAATAAAACAAACTCCCACTCCCGACATACGCAGATAAAAATTCCACACTTGATTCGAATTTCCTCTTAGCAAATAAATATAGCGCAAACATACCAGAACTAAAAACTGCACAGAAAAATACTACGTAAAATAAAACACCCATATTTTTCCAATTCCACATGAAGTATGCATGGATTTTCAGCGAAAATAGGTTTAAATAGTTTTCAGGGTAATGTTTAAACAAAACCTACGTTGACATTGGTTGTTATCTAGGTTGTTTAGTAATTAGAGCGATAAGACAATTGTTAAAAGGCGATCATCGGACATCTTCTGGCGGAAAGGCCGTCTCACTAGCATTATTGTACAAGGTGATTCCCGGGAAAGGGCAGATATAATGTTTAATATAAGACTCAACATACACACTTTTCTTGATAACGTTTTGTAACTATTCAACAATACACTGTATATACGTGAGTTGAACTAATAATATCATAAAAATAAAATTGTCGTATATTTTTTATGCTTGAATACATTAAAGGATATCAAATTTGTGTGTCAATCAATTCAAAGTACTCATACTTATTTCTAATTAAATATGTGAACAAAACTATAACATATTTATTATTCAGATGCGATTTACAATATGGTAAAAATATATATCGACACGTAATATTAGTATGTACTTCCATCTTTAATTTTGATAATTTTCATTTCCAAAAATGTATGCAAGTATTTTTACGACTAAAATAAGGAACATTGTTCCATCAAGCAACGAGCTCCATCATCTTTTGTTGCAACTGCATTACTCGAAAATAAGAGGTTACTAAAGTTCAAGCGGTTCACGAATTCAAACTTTGACCCAGCGGGTACCAATTATTTCACGCTGGGGATATTGTCACGTACGGGGGTATACTATCTACCAAACATGTGAATTAATAAATAGTACCTAATTCTTTTAAAAGTGATACGCTAACGACCGTAGCCTAGCGTTGTGACGGTAGCAGAAATACGCAGGTTCAAATCCTGCCGATCGTGATAATTGTCGCTCATTTTCTAATAAAAGTTTAAGTATTAATGAATTTGTTGAGCGTCATGTTTATTTGTAAACTTCATTCAGATTATAGGATTATTATAACTATATCAAGTAATTTAAACGTTAGGTTATTACGTAGAAAAAAAGCTTAATAATATGGGATTTTGACAATTAAATTCTAAATTAAACTTTTATTGGAAAATGAGCGAAAATAATCACGACCAGCAGGATAATTAAGTTTAATCAATTTTAAAATAAAAAGTTTAATTTAAAACAATCATAGTGCAGGTTAGCACTTAATAAATTAACTCATAATTAAATTCTATTCTATTATTAATGTATACGTGAAGTAATAAGATAGAAACTGGAAAAACAATTGCTTTCAAAAATAAGGAGACAAAATACGTACCTAAATTCATTTGCATATACTTTTTTTTTTCATAACACCATATTTTTCTCCTCCTTGCCACGTTACTTCGTAGTCCTTATTCCTGAGGGTCGTGACCGCCTTCGTGGCACGTTTCATAAAACCATAGCTTAGTAAGATACACATAGTAACCCCTTTTTCACTTAACAGTGTAACCATATCGTAACGAAGGTCGCAAATTATGAAATTATGATACATGAAATGAAATGTGTTGTAATTAGAATAATTTTACAAAACACAAAAGTCATACATACCTAATTTCAATAGTCACTTTTTGTAACAACCAATAACTCAGGCGTAACAAATTTACTAATGGATTCTTACATAGTTGTATTCAATATTTATTTCACGAGTTTCTATTGATAGTCATAGAAACGATACCTATTGTTCATATCAATATTTTATTACAGAACGCAAGAAATCTTACAACATAATCTTAAAGTAACTGTTACTTAAAATATTTGAAGCTTATTCTTAAACAAAACGTATTATTAGAAGACAAGCATTCTGAAGTTATAGACATAGTTAAAATTTCAGAATTAGAAAACTCTACGTTTGTATCTTACTTCTTTTCTTTATCTTATGAAAGTGACCTTCTTTAGCGACCTGAGTTTAACCATTAGAGCCTCTGAAATAATAATTCTTACTAACAAATCAATTAACAATGATTACTTTTCCTGGCGTTCGCAATAGTGCCGCCACCTAGCGGCGGAGGCGTGATCCGTGCCTATCGCACCGAAATCTTTTAATTGGCGTCTAGAGGAAAACGTCTAATGATGTCTTGAAGACACACGGGATGAGAGTTTAACGTACAAATTTATGTATTATAAAAACTTAAAGACACGATAAAGTAAAAAGTAAAGTTAACTGGAGTAAAGCAGTCACAGAGTGGTAGCCTAGAACTGGCAGGCGAGTAGTGGGCCGTCCGGTTGGCGATTGGTCGACGACATCGTCAAAGTCGAGGGTCCAACCTGGATGAGGTCTGCACAAGATCGACGCAGATGGCACATGCAAAGGGAGGTCTATACCCAGCAGTGGGATCCCAAGGGCTGTGGATGAGGATAATAATGATGAAAGACACGATAAAAATAAGGATTATGAATTGGACACTATCGGCACGCTCTATATTATAAACACAAACGATAGTGATTATGACACTAAACTTCCGCCTACAGTATTCAGTGTGAGTATTTATCAAGTTTACTGTGTTTCGTTGTTCTTTTGAATTAAATTAGTTTTTTCACCAATACAATCCTTTTTATTTCACTATCATCATAGAAAGTAGGTATGTCAGATATGTGGTATGTAAGGATGTCTCAGTAGTTACTAAGATTATAGAAATCGTATTAGACACATTTACAGATAGAGTAACCCTTTTTTCAGATAGTCATCACAGTAAACTTTAAAGCTGTGTGTCCCTTATTACTAGTCTTCAGAGTCGATCAAGGCAGTCTCGCGTTAATGCTTCTTTACCTACCCCTCTAATAATCCGATAAACTACCTATCTATTTGCAGAAGTGATGACTTGCAAGAAACGATAATAAATTCATTTCTCTTAATACTGCTTAGTAAACGTACTTAGTTATTATTTATAGTGAAAAAAATGGAATAATACGTTTTTTTTAGATGATATAAGCTTACGCTTTACTACAACTTGCCTGATGTTAAGCAACGTTATAATCTACGATCTAGCGCGCTTGCGTAGAAGAAACCGGTTTACTCTCGACTTGAAGACCGACCAATTATAGTTCAAGGGGAATAGAGATTCGGGCAAGGAGTTCCACAGTTGGGCTGTTCGCAGTATAAGTTGGTGTGAAATCCTTTAAATTGTGTGAAAGTCAATCAAATTGTTTATGTTCTTTTAGCATTTTTAGTTGGCTCTTGAAGTAGGTACCTGATTTTGAAGAAAACTTGTTTTTATACTGAGTGTCTGCCATAGACCTCCACAACTCCGAAGATTTAACCAACATTCTGTTTTTAATATGCTTTTTATCTAATATGAATATGAATCACATACGTACTTAAGTATTTTTATGTACTGAATTTTTTGGTTAGGTTTTATATTCACCTTCAAATTGTAGTAAATAATTATTTTGTACAGAAGTATTACTAAAGGACACGACTTAAGTTAAATTCAAACAATAATACCTAAATCTTCCAATAAGTCATTTGTGATCTCACGGATAAATCCTTCACGACCAACACGATTTGAATTGCAATTATTTGTGATTTAAAGCTTATTTACATTGACATTCATCCCATCTTCGAATAAAGTGTACCTAATCATTTAGATTTACTCACGAAGCCCACGCAGGTTTATTCATAAAATAATATTGTTTGTTTACGAACTCGAAATCATATTTTATATGCAACATACTAATATGTACTTACCTTTTCACTTATATAAAAAACTACAAAGTCATGTATGACTTAGTGTAAAAATTAAAAACACATTATACAAAATATTTTACCATATTATTGACTAGCTCTGCTTACGAAAACATTAGAAAATATTTACTTACATGTTTTCAAATCAATCATTTTCAATTTTCTCGTGTTTGCAAAAAGTACAAAGACAAGATGACGCCTCGTCGACAACAGTGGTCACGAATTCGTCAAAACAAACTCTCAAGTGTCAAACTTGCGCCATCCATTATCTTGGGATAAAAGTTACCCAACTCCTGACACTGCACTGTCCCCTAAATCATCAAATCAATTTATGGAAATAAATCATACTTCATAGCTCCTTCGGTAACAGCAGGATAATCGATTTTGTTTTAGAAGAAAAGCGTGTGTAAGTACAATTTGTGTAGGTCCTGAACTCTTAAATGAATAAATAGAAACGTATGTAAGCCGTCATTGAAAAATATATGTACTTCTTATGGCATGGAACTATAGATATATCTTACACATTAATTTGAAAAAATATAGTTGTTAGCAATGGGGTCGGTTTTTTTATGTTTTCTAATAATTATCCTATCCATTGATATTGATTCTAAGTCATTCGCTTGAGAGATGATATATTTCACAATACTCTTTTTTGGAAAACAACACATGTTACCCAACAATCTCATAAAAACTGCAAAAAAAAACTAACAAGCATGCATTTCTGCATCCAGCTATTAAACGCAATAAAATGGCTGAATGGCAAAAAGCTTCCGTTTTCTAACTGTCATAATAGCATATTCTTAATTGCTTGTGTCCGTCTCTGTTAAATGCTGGCAAATAAAATGGATTAGAGTGCAGTAGTATCGGCGGCAAGTTTTCATACAAAGAGTTGAATTGTAAGATTTAGTCATCGATGCAATGTTCAGTATACATAACTCAAAACGTCGGTGAACTAACCAAAAATCGGATAGTACAAGTATATATTATGTTTAATTAAGGCGTTAGCTACAAAGCCCTAGATTGTTTATATATCATTTATATTGATATTTTATCGTTGAGCCCTTTACTTAGATTTCGATTCCTTTTAATATCCAAATTACATACTTACCCAATTTACAATTTCAATACAATTATCAGTCAACTCAGCATCATTCAATAGTTTGAATGTAAAGTCGCGCTTGCCACTGCACTATAACGTGAATATGAACGGGTTACCGAGAAAAAGTTTCATGGTGATATAGTCGGGACATAATTCATTTTGATGGCAGTCCTGGACTCCCCCGACCGTTGGTAGGGGAATTGTGCATCTAATGTAGAAAATTTCAAGAGTTATTATGTGCACGCAAAGTAGCGTCGATCGGGAGATACAGCATTTTCACGCGCTCGTATTTTCTGGGAATTACGGGCAGTAAACAGTTTGTGTTACCGAAATTATGCAGATTTATGGAAGACTTCATCTTACAACGCTTTATGACAGAGCATTTTATTATAGAAATAACACGTTTTTCGACATAAATAGGTAGGCGGTATAAGTATATCTTATATTTGAACCTATCTTTTGGTATTTCATAACAGAAAATAGATACATGGAATGGTCCGCCACCAGACAAAAAATGACTTAATTTATACTGTATATTTCTAGAGTTGTAACATTACCTTTTTAGGGCGGTTTGTATCCCACTCATAATCTTTTCAATAAAAAAGCAAAAAAATGCAAATCCCAAAAAGTTTCCGGCGAAATGCCTGCACAGAATGTCGAATAAAAATATGTAAATAACCCGCGTATCTAATTCGAGTGGCATACATTTTATATTCCCTATTTTATCTTCCTAAGCCCCCGCACAAACCGTTTTGTTCCGTTATATTTTTCTGCCTTACATAAAAAATTGACTGAACAAAATGTTCCGAAATCTGTATGAAGAACGCGTAAAAAATTAATAAACTATATTCGCTTGCATTTCGATCAGTAATCGATTTCGAATGGACATATTCTGCAACAAATCGATTACGTTTAGAAACAATTGTGGTTTTTGCAAACAACGTTTTGCGAATAAATTTTTAAAGAGATTTGTGTTACTTAAGTTTTCAACATCGCATACGAGAAAGATAGATATAAGTGGGTACGTAGAATAGTGGTGTGGTGACAGATTTTAGAGCAATTGCCGTAACGTTGCCAAATATGTTGCGGTGCCTTGTTGTTATAGATTTTCAATGGGTATAGTAAAACTAATGTGTACTTGAGAGCGTTTTATTTCTAAACAAGTTGCTGGTAGATTATCATAACATGATTTCCTCTAAGACGCTCAGACGTGTCTACCTCTGTTTCGATATTTTAAGGCGCTGCTGGGTGACTACATTGGATTTTTTATCACAAAAATCCTGTGTTCCACATCATTGAATTTTTTCTATGAAAGTTTATAATATTATTTACCGACCGATTGTTTTTTTTAATAGTATTTTTTATAAATAATATTCTCAAACATATTAAAAAAATACGAAAAAAAACATGACTGTTTGTTATCTAATCGGCAATATTTAATTTTAATTTTATTGCAAAAATATGGACGGTGTATTTTTAACGCATTTTCATAAATATTTGTATTATTTATATAACATGATTCATTATCACCCAGTATAGATAGCTATTTATTTTACTACTCATTTTACGAATTATTTTTCCTAGTTCCATATATGTAGCTTTCAAACCCCATTTCCCAAACTTCCATCAAAAACACACACACACGTTAATGACATAACTCAGAAATAGCATTTCTTTCATAACCTTTGCACACATCTTCTAATTAGTAATGACTTAAAGTATAACACTCTCACGCTCCAATTGCGCCAATTAGCGTTTATCTATACTCTATGGTGCACGATATATCGAATTGATTTACGAAAAAGTAGCAATAGTCTACCGTTGCTTTTTCTATCCTTAACCTTAATTTTTGCCTTAGGGTGTTAGAATGCGCGGGCGCGTATTCGGCTTTACTTTTAGGTGAACGCTCGAAGCAAGCACGCACTGCTTTTCCGCTCGGTCCGCTCAGTGTGAGCACGGCACTTGAAGAGAGCGAACTTAGAAGCTTGATTTGGTACGTCCGTAATCGCTTACGCGACCTGTGAACTGTGAACTATTGTGCTAGTGACTGTGTTGGTTTTTATTCGCTCCCGTAAGTAGTTTTGTTTTTTATTTATTTTATTGCAAAAAATCTACTCTCTCTAAAGTTTAATTATGTATTTATCGAATGACAAATTGATGCCCAAATTTGAATTTAAATCGATGGATTGATTAATGAATTTTCTGTAAATGGCCAGCAATAAAACTACGGGTGGTTGTAAAGGAATTAAATTGGCCAGTAATTTGTAGAGATGTAAAAAGTCGAAACCAGTCGTGTTTACGTAGAAGAAAGTAAGAGAAATTGTTTATCGTCAGCGTAGCGCTATCTAGCTATTTTAATTTGTTTTATGAGATGCTATTTGTATTTATGTAGATTGTATTGCGAAGTCAAGAAATTGTTTTAGTTTATTTTTATTTTTAATCCTATTTGTAGATAAGATTTATGAGCAAACAGGTTTAATAAATAATTGCAGGTTACAAAAATATTATACAACCATATTGCGAAGGAAATAATTCTGATGTACATAATTAATTTTTGTTCATGGAAAAAAACACAAAATATATCATTTAAGGTTTTATAAAAAAATGTTTTAAAAAATATACTAAATATAATATACTAATATTTTATATCAAACGAGCAGCGTAAATGAAGTTACTATATAAATTAACATGTACCTAATTTTGTGGCTAATTTTTTCAGGCCCTCATTTCGCAAGTTCGATTCGGTTCGCGCAAAACGTGTAACATCGTTGAGCCATAACGGACGAAATCCTATTAGCAAGTTCGCGAAATTACGAATTTCCATTAGAACACGACCGCTATTAGCGAAAATATCCTGCTGGTTTGTGGATACTCTGTGAAGTAGGCATAGATATAGGGAATGGAAGGGCGGAACCAGACAGAGCTTTCGAAGTAGGTCATAGGGCAAAGTTATCATTGGGAACTTTCAAGTGATTCTAAAATTTAAATGTTTAAAAAAAATGAAACTTAAAAAGTTTCATTTTTTTAAACAATATCTTGAATCGATTCACTAATCAGTATACCAGTTGTTTTGAATTTCGAATGTTAGCATTTTGGAGCCCAATAATTACGTGAATATATATAAAAAAGTTAGAATTCTAGTGCACGATAGTGCACCAGCTGCAGTAATATTTTTTAATTAAAATAAATAAACATTTTTACAGCTACAAAGAAGACAATGAACATTTAATTTAAACGTTACAAAAATGAGAATATGGATAACAAATAATAACTCGATCGCAACATTACCCGTCTACTACTATTCATATACATAGTGACTAAACATAAAAATAAAACAAAAGCGAATCATTGAACATAAAGCCTGTACTTCTCGCGCCTTTTCTCTTGGCCCCAATACCCCACACTCGAAGATCATACCGACCTACTAAACACAGAACACTCTCACTGTCACTCTTACACACAAAAACAAGGGACGGACTTATGCAAGTGCGACCAACCGTCGTTATTATGGATAAATGGCTATTTTATTTTTTTATATAAACAATCAAAATAATAACATAACAATAATTAAGTGTTTAAAAATGTTTATATATCGACTTGTTGCAATATTTAGCAGCAATACAAATATTTATATTACCATAATTTAGTATCAAAATAAAACAAAAAATCATTATAAGGCCTCATACTCTCGTAAACGGAAATCATCTCTCTTGGCCCCAATATCATAGAAACAATAATCGCTCGAAGATCATGCCGGCCTACTAACCATAGAACACTCTCACTGTCTCTCTAACACACAAAAACAAGGGACGGACTTATGCAAGCGCGACTAATCGATTTAAACATGGGAAACAATTGGCTGATATGATTCATCATTATCATCTCGCAATCGCTCACTGCTGAGCATTAGCCTCTCTTCTTGTACGCCACTCGTGCAGGTCCTGCGCAGATTGTGAAATGTCCTGAAATATTTATTTATTTTATTTATTGAATCCAATAATTAATTCATTACAATAAAAAATAACAATAAATGAGAGTTTAAAAAACTGTTTCTGACTCGATTTATCACAACAGGCAACATGCTTAGCAACTAGGTATATAAATAGGTATAGCCACTTAGCATCCAAATAAAACAAAGATCATAAACACTCACTGTCACTCAAACACACAAAAACAGGGGACAGTGTTATGCAACCGCGACCAATCGTCTTAATCATGGATGGGATCGTTTGCATAATTTTTTTAATTATGATTGCTTTTCCGTGACGGCAAGTTTAGTAAAAATTTGCTTATTTGAGTAGTAAGGTTAGTTGTTGCGTAACTTTTAATTAGTGAAGTAAAATATTAATAAATAAGACAGTAAACTCACATACAAATTACTGAAAAACAGTAAAGTTTTTTTTTATTGAATGGTGTTAAGAATTAAAATAGGTTTACATAAGTTTTTTTTGTTTCTTTTATTCAGATATTGATTATGACAACTATTGTGTTAACTTTTTTAGAAATCTTTCATCAGGTATTCTGAAGAAAAGAAAACCATTATGTTACCTCTAAACGAATCCTATCTAAAAAAATGTATACCTCAAATCGTAGACTTACTTAATAGATATACAAAGTTGGTTACATCGCGCATAAATCATCCACTTAGCACGATGCGCGCGCAAAGTGATTTGTTTGCACTGAATGCTCCAAATTGCCTTTTTAGTTGAAGTTATAAAAAATGCGCTATTTTTGTTGTTTCTAAAACCGAGACGGAGTTGCGAATTGTTTTAATCGTAGTTTATGAATATTTCATACTTCGAGTGAGTTAGGTTTGCTATGAATTCGTGAAGGTCAATAAACTCGGAATGAAATTAGAAAATTTGTAAACGCAAAAATATTTATAATAATTTTTCAAAAACACGAACGGAAATAATTTACTTAGCTTTGATTAATGAGATAAATAGGTAGCACAGCTAGTGAAGGCTTGTATGCGTTACCAATGTTACCCAAACGTCGATGCAGTATGTACTTGGATGAGTGACCAATATATAGCATTTAGCGTTTTGGGCGCATCCACGATTCAGATAATAGTAAAGTACGTTAGACCAGAGGCTCTTAAGGTGGTTTAAAAACACTGCCACCAGACTTGGCCACTCTTGTACTAACTTACTTACGTATAAAAGTAGCATTATTACTAAAGCGCTGACTAAACTCTAGACTGTCGTGGTTGTGATACATTTATTGAGTAAATTAGATTAGACAGTTACAAAATCATGCACAACAATAGAACTGGGTTTTTGTCGCGATATCTTGAGAATATTAGTCCGGTTACGGATTAGTCTTACGAGCACAAATCTTGGTACATTTGGAACCAAATTATCTGTCTTTGATCATTACGACTTGCTGTGTGAATTGTTTAACAAGTTTTTTTCTATGATACATTCTTATATAAAATAAATAAATATAAGAAATATGAGTAGGTTACATTTTATTTAACAAAGAAATGATAGAGAGAAGCTATTAAACTGCATACTTAACATTTCCAGCATTCAATTAGCATAGTAAACTTTAAATTTTGACTAACACATTTAGTAAACTCAAAATATTGAAACAAACAAGCAATTTCATTTGGCTTGCCGATTGCCGATCAACTTGATAAACTCATAATCCTACGTAACAAGTAATGACATCTCTAACCACAAAAAAAACCTCTCGATAGCATCTCTAAAACCACATAACCATTCAAAAAAGGAAATACAATTCGAATGAAATAAAAAACAGAAGATCGCATCGTCACGAGTCGAGATTCGCGACGAATGGTATGTGAAAGTAGCAACATACTCGTAACATATTCTGCGCACGCCACTTCCATATATAATAGAAGTATGGGACCGGTATATCACGGCACCTAGCGGACTCTGACGCAACTAATTATGTGTATGCTTCAACAGTTGTATCGAATGATCGAGTTAGCTTAGAAAGTCAGACGTAATATTTTATGCTACTTAGCGCATCAGTTGCAGTTACTTCATTAGACTATAATGCAAATTTCATCGAAATAGGAAGCAAAGATATAACATCGCATGAGATGTGATGTTAAAACTAGTTGAATTTGACGTTGCGCGTTAGTTTTATCGGATTATATACTATGGTATTTATAATTTTATGTATAGCCTACTTTGGGTTCTATTCAAAACTTTCTGACATATTTTGTGCTCGTGCCATTTGTGTAACATGCTATTGCGCTGCCATATAAACGTTACTGAAAAAATCCAAAATTGTAAGACTACTTACTAATTTGTAAGTTAGGAAAATTCAGCTAAAAGTAAGACATTATGTGAATTAATTATTGATGAAACGATAATTATTGCACATTCGAATAAATTAATTAAGAAGCCCATCATTAGCCCTTATTCAATATGAATTAATTACCTATTAAGTTCATGATACTTCGAAAATAATTTCCTAACATTCCCATACAATGTTATGGGAAAACATAATAGTTAGATGTGCAATAGATGTTAAAAAACATAAATTAAAGCAAAGCGGTTCGGTGCGTAAGTTGACGAAATGATTACAGATTGTACTTAATTGTAACTTAATTAACATAACCGTTCTAAGTTAAGTGTTTCAAAAGTGATGACGTAGATGCTAACTTAGTATAATGTGTAATGTTTGCTCTAGATTAGTCACTATACCTACCTACTTATAGAATAACTTAAACGTTTTTTTTTTGTTAAGTGTTAATGTAGGTTAAGTCAGATATATGGGATTTTGACATTTCATTAAACTAAAAGCACAAAAGCACATATCCAGGAGCACAAAATCGGGCTGAGTGGCGTGCCTTGGGAGAGGCCTATGTCCAGAAGTGGACGACTGTAGGTTTATGATGATGACGATGAATAAACTAAAACAAATATTTACTAAATAAAAATTTTGGATATCTGATTTAAGACAAATAGAACACTAAAATCATTCACAGGTGTTTAAGAAAAGTTAAATATAAAATCTACTGCTTACAAAACATAACCTCTCGGAGCGCTTGGTTGACGCGACGCGTGACCAAAATGCTGGCCTTTTTCTGGCTCAACGTATCAGCATTTCCATCCAGCGTGGTAATGCGGCCAGCATGCTGGGTACGCTGCCCTCTGGTAGTGGGCTGGAGCACTTAGATTATCTTTAGGCTTTTCTAAAGATTTTCTAAGTGCCCCTTTTTGTAGTAGTTAGAAGTAGTATGTTTAGTTTTCCTTCACTTGTTTTTTATATTTTATTATTGTAAACTGCTACACTGTCTACTATATTAAACACATTTCGTACAGTGTAACTTTCAAGTTGCAATACTTAATAATTACCATTTACTCACGTCTTAACTTAACAAAAAGTAGTATCTATTGCAGTTACTCTACATTGACAATGGTCGGAACAATACCAAGTTCCGAAACAAATTCTGTATGCAAATATTACACAAAGTTACGCTTGAACTATCTCTGCTCGATTACTTTATCGGCTGTTCAATATTCATCCACGAAGTTAGTAAATCGAACCCGACGTTTAGCGTTCTTGGCGCAGTCTAGAATCAACTTTGCATTAATTTCTTGATATGCTAAAGCTGAAATAAGATGCCCACTTAAACATCCTTGTAACCTCTTTAAACTATGGTAATGAAGGGCATTTAAAAATTACGCAGTGGCTATTTAATTCCCATAGCAGGAGCTCGGTGATTTTCAAAAACACGTTGCATTGTAAAAATAGGCTATAGACTTAAATTTATCGTTTACTAAAACTCTAATGGCGTATTAGTTATTTTGCTTACCCAATACGCTTCGAAACATTATGATAATAAGGTGCCTATAACAAATATTTTATAGTCTAAATACATTTTCCTTGTTTTGTTTTATTTATTTGCTCGCAAACCCACAAACGTCCTCTCTCAGGTTTAAGTTGAAGCACCCTTTTAGTTGACATAATCGCATCGCTGGAAGGTGCCCGTGTCAATGCACTCGGCTAAGTTCAGTGCTCCTCCATCTCCAGATATTCCTCCCACGTACAATGTTAAAACTTATATAAGTTTAGTATAACGTGTAAATGTGTATGTGACAGTTGAGGTTTTGCCGAACTTTTAGAATTCACTACAAGCATTTGGGAAATTGAGTTCGTCTTTCGCGAGGCTCCTCTTGTGCAATTTGTGAAATGGTTGACGCGGAGAATTCAGAATTACGCCGTTGTTTGTATAGTAGTTTCAGGGAAGGTACTCGTACAAATTTGTTCACTGTAAGCTCTGGAAAATGAAATTATTTACATAGTTCGCGAAATGTAATGGCTTTTGTTTAATGATTTTCAGAAATCATAGAAAGTAAACTATTAAATTTTATTTAAATTTGCAAGTAGGTTTTTGAATTAATTAAGTTAAACTATGGCAATAAACGCTTCATACTCGTTATCTAGGAACTAATTTCCTTATGTATTACAATAAAGGTCACATACGATTTCAAATGAGATAATTACTCTGTAGTACTTATGTAGATAATATTTCCATATTTCTTTTTGGCAACGACAAAGTCAACCTGTTTTTTCTTTGATTAAATAAGCATACCATTTATTTAAGCGTTTATTACTTTTTCATGAATATTTCATAGTTTTTCCAGTATTAGTTATAGCCACCCTTAGTTGTCGAGGGTCCAAACTTACTATTCATATTATTCTATGGCCACGTGCCAAATTCCTTGCATGTATAAAACGGGGAATCCAACGATTTTCTCTGAAAAGCTATGCACATACTTAAATAGGTAAAAAGTTTATAACTTTTGTGATTTAACTTCTTTAGTACTAATGTATCTACCATACGTGTTTATGTTTCGGGTACGTATCATGGAAATTTATTGCAATAAATTCAGATAAATGATTTTTTATTCATATATCTACATAATAATATCGCGCTATAAATTTGTTTATTTTTAGTTTGGTACAAAATTTGTTTATTCTGTTTGTAAATTCAAGATTAGTTCACGATGTGTTTTTTACAATCCAATATTTTTTTTGTTTCTAAAATACGTTCTACTTTTTTAAATGTAATTGATTATCATTCTACAAAGAATGATCATTGAAATTATCTCCAATAGCCTTACAGTTATCTCGCAGTATTCTATAAAAGGATTTAGTTTTATTGTCTCAAAGGAAGGATATCCAACGGAACTCTCGATACAGGCAAGTCACACGTTCTTGGAATATTTATTTGTAATCAATCAATTGCTTTTATAATGAACATTTAGTCAGGTTACTTCGTATAAGGGAAAATATTTTTCGATTGAAATTTTTAAGTTAATACTTCCATTCCTTACTCATGCTTAAAGCATCTATTGTTACTTTAAGTCATAATTGAGAAAAAGAATATACGTTATGATACTTGTTTGTGATACGTTGAAAATTTTCAAACTTGGGTACTTATTGAAATAAATTTAAATATGGGTGCTTTAATAAATCCCACCTCCGCACTCATACAATCTCGCAATGATTTGCATTAATGGAACCCCATAAAATGTAATGATTAAGATAATATATAAATAAATAAAAACATTAAAACAAAACCTCTATACCTCAAACTCGGTCAAGTAAAATGATGCATACTCACAAAGATCTTGACATTCCTTACTTGCTAAATACCTACATAATATCTCATTACTGCAACTCTTATATGTTTAATGTTATCTTTACCAATATGTATGAAGAATGTACGCGATGGTAGATAGTAATCTCAATCTATACAGGGCTATAGATAGATAGATAGATAGATAGATTAACTCTTTATTGTTGACACATATTAAAAAAACAGTACATAGAACAAATTGCACCTTAACTAGTGCCACAAGCGGCGGCCTTATCGCTGAAAGCGATCTCTTCCAGGCAACCTTCAGCTGGAGAGAAATAAGCAAAAGAAAAAAAAAGAAGAATGTGGTGTACAACAAAAAGGAAAAAAGAAATTTTACTAATATATATACATATATATATATATATACATATAAATACGCAATACACATACTTAATATAATAAAATTAATGTTTATATACAAATACATATAATACACAACAAAATATTTAAAGGTGATAGTAGTAGAAATAATAACAGCAATTTTCACTGAAGGGAAGCGGGATAAAATTCCTTTACTTGTTTTTTAAAGGAATCAATTGTCTGAGCCTTTTGAATGTTGATAGGCAGAGAATTCCATAAAGTAACAGCTTGTACAGTAAATGATGAGCCATAAAAAGATTTCTTTTTGAATGTTGGATGTGCGAGTGTTAATTTATTTGTAGATCGAAGAGAAAGAGAGTGTGTAGTATGGACATACGCAAAACGAGAAACTAAGTAACGCGGGGTAGCAGCGGGGGGGGCTATACCTCTTCAGCAACAACAAAAAAGTGGCTCCGGTACATCAATAGTGACTTGGAGTTGTTTTTGTTTTTCAAATTTCTTTATTGATAATAACTTACAAAACATTTGTGGTAATAGTGTACATTATCCTATCACAACAATATCATAAGTAAGAATTTGTTTGTGTGGCTAGTAACCTTTTAAAACTTTTCACTGCTGAGTATTTATAAAAAAGTACTTGTATATTACACATAGGTACATAATTTAAACTAAATTGAAAGTGAACTAGCACAATGTAAGTTTAGAAACAACAATACATTTTACGAATATGATTGAATAAAATAATTTAATACCAAAAGAGAGGGTATGTCTACAAATTTGTCAACGGTCGTTCGCATCAAGCAGCGGGCGGGAATCTACAGACTTAGTCATGAGTTACCTACTGTGGCCGGCCAGCCGTCGCGTCGTCGCGCGCGGGACTCTGTGCCGTGCCTGTGTAGTGACTTGGAGTATTTCACCATGAGCTCATCTGAAACTATTTCTGTACAAGCGACTCTATGGCCTAAAGTGGAGAATGTCATAATTGGAATTAAATTTTCTTTTGTACGAGGCTGCTGAAATTCACCGAATAGGTACTTGTGCTTGGTGATATAATTATTCAAAAACCTGATTATTAACTCGTAATGTTAATAAAATAGAACTGCAACTGTCGGTATGATGAGCTATTCTTTTTTATACATGGGATAGGTTCACGTTTGACTACAGCTAGCCTGATGTTAAGCATTGCTGTAGCTTAGGGTGTAACAACGCTTACCTGGAACGTTCCTAATATTTTGCTTGGATAATATCTACTACACTTTTTCTAAATACATACTTCATTAGTTGTTAGTAACTCTGTAAAGAAGGCAAACAGGATGGTACGACCTTTACAAACATAAAAGCTCATTTACAACTGCACTCGATTAATTAATGGATTGTAATGGAGAAGACTAGAATTGTAATTTGTGGAAATAATAGTTATGTCTTGCGACTATGCTCCATATTTTGTATGTTTAGTAGGTACTAAACATACAAAATATGGAGCATAGATATATCTTATAAAATATATCTATGTGTGATGGACTTTGGTTCATCAAGTCACTTAAATATCATTTAAGTACTAGTGTACGAAGTTCGAGCAATTAACATTAAAAATAGGAAGTTCAGGTATATTTATATGACTTTTTCCATTTGCTAATGTCCTGGAGTGAGTTTCATCAAGCCGAAGATAGTGAGAAATCAATAAATATTTTTTTTATCATGATAATGCTTTTGTACCCAAAAAGCTACATTTCAATTTATTGTCAACAACAACAAAATAACTTACTTTGCTATAAATTCATATTGAAAAGGATCAGTACAATTTACAAGAGTGAGCAAATTATGCCTATTGCAAATGTACAATTATTATTATTACAAGTTGACGCGGCTAAAGTGTTCTACCCTTGGACATGGAATACTAAAGGAACGTTTGTATTAAGTAAAGGTTGACACTCATCCGGTCTTTATACAATGCATTTTAACATATTGGCCCTGAATAACTTATTGGTCAAATGATCAAACACCAGACTAGCAAAATAATAGCACACAAAGCGTTTAAAAAATATTCTTCACATTGTAGTTTACGAGAAGTTCCAAAAACAGAAGTGACTTGTTCAACTAACATTATATTAGTTTAAACAGATATTCAAATTATTCTGAATAACTGATGAGACATAAAAAAAATCCTTTATCGATATCTACACGTACTACAACATTCATAATCTAAATATATAAAACTCAAAGGTGACTGACTGACTGACTGATATAGTGATCTATCAACGCACAGCCCAAACCACTTGACGAATTGGGCTGAAATTTGGAATGCAGGTAGATGTTATGACCTAGGTATCCGCCAAGAAAGGATTTTTGGAAAAGCCGCTTTTAATGGGGTGAAATAGGAGATGCACTTTTTACTTCTTAATGCGAGCGAAGCCGCGAGCATCCACTAGACACTTATTTGATATCAAAAGACAACATGAGAAAGTATAATAAGCTAACGAAAAGCATTAAATGCATATTCCAGCCATTATGTTACGCCTTTGAATAACATACGTCAAGAACATTGTATCTTCCAATTTAAATTCAACCACTCTAGTGATAACTGGTTGTTTATTTAGCAGTAAACTTCATTTTAGACACAATGTTGACTCGGTAATAAAGTGTTGTAAAGACGCCGACCAGTTGAATGCAATAAAACGAAACAGTGGTCTACATGTCATAACTATTGTCTGGATGGCCTGGTTAGATTGTGGTTTAACTTGATCTTGTGATAAACTCCCACACTTGGGTTGTCATCTTGATTTTTTTTTAAGAATGCCGCGTTTTTGGAAAAGTTGGGTTTTGTTATCTAGGTTTCATAGCATGTAACTCGAGGAGATAAACAAGAAGAGACCATGATTTCACGTAGTTCAGCAAACCAATACTTGTGAATATAAAAAAATCTAATAATGTAATTTCTAATTTATAAAATAATAAATTTAAATATTTAATAGTATACATCCAATACTTTTTATATTCTATTCATTTACATACGTTCGTATTGTATTAAGTTTTATTTTATCTCAATAAAATTTTATTTGCTTCTGAATTTTTTTTTTTTTTTTTTTTTTTTTTTTTTTATTGTACTGATCCCTGACAATATCAGGGGCCTTATTTTCTGACTCATTCATTCTAGTTCTCACTTTTATGCTTCTCGCACTTTCGCGCTTCATACTATTGTTCCTTTCATCCTTCATCTTTCTTACTTTTGTTTGTCCTATGCATGTGTTTAATAAATTGACGATCTTAACTATACACAGATAGGGAATATGGGAGTCTGGGGATGCTTTATTAATCCTACTTATAATTATATACATACAACATAAACTTATAGGCACATACTACATAAACTGAATTATGCAGTTGTACCGTATCTTAATTACTGTTTGTTTTTATTTACAACTTTTACTACAATGTTTTTACAGTATTCCAAAAATGTATTTCTAATGTGTTTATTTTCCATAATTGTTTGCAGATTACATACTTTAATATCTATGTCTAGCTCATTTTCTGTGTCATATCTATATCTACCGTACACCGGACATTCTGTAATTAAGTGCAGGGAGCTCTCTTCTACATCAGGATCACAAACGCAGGCCGGACTTGGCTTGCGTTTGAACTTGTACAGGTAGGCCAGGAATCCTCCATGTCCGGTGAAAAGCTGCACTTTGATGTGGTCCAGCTCTATCTTCTTTATTACGTGGTAAGATCTAATCGCGTCAGGAAAGAATACTTTAGTCACCGAGCCCTGTTTTTCGCTTTTATAGCGTTCGTTCCATTCGATGAGCGACGCTTTCCTTATTTCTCGCTTTGCAAACGATACTGGACAACAATTGTAGTGAGGCCTCACTCTAAGTCGCAGCGCAGCATGTTTCGCCAGCTCGTCTGCTCTTTCGTTCCCTTCCATCCCCGCATGTGCCTTAATCCAAAATAATCTCAGTATTTTGCGTTGGTCAGCGAGCACTTTGATATTATTTCTAATTCTTACCGCGAGGGGATGGGGAGAAGTTGCATTTGTCAGAGTTTCCAAAGCTGATCGCGAGTCACAATATATATTGCAGCTGTTCGTTTTAATTTTACTGGCTTTATCTGTGGCTTCTGCTAGGGCTAGTAATTCTGCTTGGTAGACGGAACAGCTATTGTCGAGCTTGAGTTTGCGGGTACTTATCTCAGTGCGACCTTGTTGGATGGTGACAGCTGCTCCGACTTTCCCCTCGATCTTACTTCCGTCGGTGAAGATATTTATGCCGTCCGCTGTGAATGTCTGCTCCAATGCTTCTGTGTTAATCACACATTCAAATGTTAGTACCATTTGCTCGGCTGGATGCGGTATGTTGGTGTAGGCAACTGGCGTCTCGATTTCCCGATCTCCTATTACTTGCTGGGAGTGTCCTTTCTTCGTAACATAAAGTAAGGCTGCTTCTCGGACTCGTATGTCTAGCGGAAGCAATCCAGCAAGTAATAGCGCCGAGTTCAGGGAGGTGGTTCTGTATGCCTTAATTATTTTCTGTACAAAGCCACGTTGCACCGAATTAAATTGTTTTTTGACCATGGTTTTGTTTGTTGCTGGTGCCCATGCACCAGCTGCATACATGATCGTGGGCTCCACTACAGCTGTGTAAATAGTTCTTACTACCTCGGACTTTAGACCCCAATGGATTTTTGCTGCTCTGGTCAACTGTTTATAAAAATTTAGGGCCTTCCGGCAAACGTTGGTAACATGGGTGTTAAAAGTCAGCTTTTCGTCAATAGTAAGACCGAGAAGCTTGATTTCTTTACACAGGGCAATGTCTACCCCGCCCATGCCTAGGCGTGGGGTGTCAAATTTTTGTTTGCGAGTTATAACCATTGCCATAGTTTTGTGAGGTGCAAATTTTAGTTTATTCTTAACACCCCACGCCCTAACATGCTCAAGAGCGACATTTGCCTGTTCCTCAATCTGCTTCCCCGTCCCAGCATCTAGGACGAGACTGACATCGTCAGCGAATGCCTGCACGTAGATCCCTTTTTCTTCTAATTCCTTCAGCAGTGGGTCCAGTAGCAAGTTCCATAAGATCGGGCCTCCGATCGATCCCTGTACGCAACCTATCGACGTTTGTTTGACGTAGTCTTTGCCAGCGTACAGCACCCGAACCTTTCTATCATGCAAATAGCTATCCATTACCCTTCTCAAGTTTATAGGACACTTTTCCTCAGCCAGTCGGATTCTTAGGGCTGGCCACCAAGCTCCGTTAAAGGCTCCCTCTATATCTAGTGAGATGATTGTGACTATCTTTTTCTCGCTGAGTTTCTTATAAATGTGCTGCATTAATGTATAGAGGGAGTCTTCAGTGCTTCGTTGGGGCATGAAACCAAACTGGCGAGTACTCATCCTGGGAAGCAAGTGGAACTTGAGTCGGGTAACTAGCATTTTCTCCAGTATTTTTCCCATTATAGGTAGCAGCCCAATGGGTCTATACGAGTTCGGTGTACTGTAGATGTCTTTGCCCGGCTTTCGTAGGATTACCACAGTCGCCTCTTTCCACGATTTCGGGAAATATCCCAGCTCCAGACACTTATTCGCAATAGACAAAAAAGTATCTGGAGACTGAGATATAGCACTTTTGCAGATATCGGCTGTGAAACCATCCGAGCCCGGTGCTTTTTTAGGATTTAGACTATTTACAGCCAACGTAAGTTCTGCAGAGGTAAATGGAGGGTCATACGTTTCATTATGATCACTCGCATTTACTTGGTCAGCTCTCGTCCTTATCCTTCGATGTTCATCGTTATCACCTTCTCCGTTGTCTGCTGGAAAGAATGTGTCGGCTAAGAACTTCACGGATTCAGTCTGGTCTAGCATTCTACCATCTTTGATCAAGGGTACGTCTTCGTGTCGCTTACTTGTGCGTCCAATGACGCGGTAAATACCCTGCCAGACACTTTCCCTGTCTTGTTTCGTACAAAAGTCTTTCCAGTTTTGGAGCATAGCCATTTGAACAGCCTCCTCGTATTTTAGTTTTTCTTGCAGGTACTCATTAACAACTTTAGCTCTCCGGACTGGTGCTGCACATCGGACTCTGCGTTTCCTGGTAGCGACTAGCTTCTTTAGCTGGGCAAGATCCTCGGACCACCACGGTAAGTTAACATTATTATTAGTTTTAATTTTAGGTATAGTGCTTTCGCATGCTTCTTTAATTAATTGTATATATGTTTCTATTTTAATATCTAGATCTAATTTTTTGTTTATTTTATTTACGTCTTCAGATTTTAATTCATTGTCTTGCATAAACTGTTCCATTTTCTCACGAAACAGATGCCAGTTTGCTTTTCTTGTGTTAAATATGCGCGTCGTTCTTGTAATATTTACGCCTTTTGTTCCAGATAGTTTTATTTTAAATAATATGGTGTTATGATCCGAAGAAGTTACTCCTTCGTCCATATACCAGTCATCTACCAGGTCAAGCAGTTCCGGAGTACAGACCGTTATGTCTACGAAGCTACTGAAGACCTTTCCACCTCTTATAGCAAAGAAGGTAGGTACAGTGTGGTATTAAGTACCTGCAAGTTCAGATCGTCCAGGGTTTCTGCCAGTTTTTCGCCCCTCTCATCGGTTACTGGGCTACCCCACCATAGGCTTTTTGCGTTGACATCACCGCCGATTATAATTTTTTGACCGAGGTGTTGTCTGATTTTTATTAGTAAGTCCAAGTGTGGCTCTATTGGGTTTGGTCTCTCAGATGAATCCGGTGGAAAGTAGATTGATGCCACGGTAATTTCCGCTGCACGGCTTACTACTTTTACAATGACGGCGGTTTTTGTAGTATAAGTTGGGATTTGAACAATGTCCAAATTTTTGTCAAAGACTAATATGGCGGCTTTCACTGGATTATCTGTATTTCCCATGCTTTGAAATATCCTCACACCCCCATAATCTTTCATTATGCCTATACCTCCTACATATGGCTCTTGCACGAGCGCTATTGCTATGCCTCTTCTAACAGCCGCAAGCATCAACTCGTTTGTGGCAATTTTGCTTCTGTGTAAATTGGCTTGCGCTACGAGACAAGATTTTTGATTTTGTGCATTTGGGGTTATAGCAGTCAAAACTTTAGCAATAAGCCACTGTTGCTCGTGCTAGAGCTTCCCACTTCCTTCTTATTGGACAATCTGAGCTAAAAGCGTTATGGCTTGTTTGGTCGGCTTTTGCATGCGTGCAATTACAACATGTGGGGGCTGCCCCAGCCAGCCAGTCGAGGCACTTTGCCCTCATGTGAGGTCCCCCACAGTGACTGCACTTTTCAGTTGTTTCTGTGCAAAAACGGCGGCTGTGCCCGTAGCCGAGACAAAGCGAGCACTGGACCAGCGGGGATTGGTCTTCAACCTTTACCCTCTGGAGGTCAATGTGCACCGACCCAACCGCGAGCACCCGTCTCCAAAGCTCTGTAGATACCCTCATCACTATGTGATGCGTTAGCGGGTTTCTTGTTCGCTTCTTAAAAGCTATTTGGAGCCGGTCTTGTTCTAATGTCAGATCCTTGAACAAACTCTTGTTTTGATTCCGAAGAGCTCTAACCACTTCTTCGTCTGTGCTAGTGCTATGTTGCATGCTTCTGAATTTTATAACTATCTTGCCAAAAACATTTTCGATGATGTTAAACTAAACAGTAAATAGCAATCCATCTTGCCACAGAATTACACGTCCAACTTGTAAAAACTGCTAGAAGTCTTAACAAAAACTCGTATAAAGTCAAACTTCGTAGGCTGCAAAAACAAGACTTTTTGCTGTAATGTACAATCATCGGTTATTTGATTAATTAGTCTTTTGAACTTGAATATTCGTCTACAGATTAGTGCTAGTTTTTTATAATATTGTGATTATAAAACATTAATATTGGTTATTAATAAAGCTACCAAATTGTATTAAAATCCACAAACCATGTTTTAGAGATGCCTCTTATCTTTTTAGACATGACTCATTCGCCAAATCAATTCGTGTCCGAAGTTATGTACGAAAGGCAGATACATCGAAATCTGTGCCCAGGTCCCTCCTCCTAACAACAAATATCTTTGGATATGTGATTGCATTCACCGATAAACGACTGCAAATCCATACATAGCTTGAAAAACAAGTCATTGATTTAAGGTTTTGATCGAACTGGAGTGCCTCAGAGTGTATGGTGAATACTTTTTCACTAAGCCATACTCGTTTTTTCGCCTATATGCCTTTAATCTATGTTTTTTACTACACCACACCACCACAATTTATAGGTAACAATATACTTCAACTAGTAATTTTGACCAAGAACCCTATGTTCCACGGCAAAGGTCTCAGTTAATCACTGAAACAAAAATAGGGTTGCCCAAACCTGAACCGAATATTAGCTTACACAATTTATTAGGGTCAAGATAGGGATACATTTTTTGCGTAGAATTTGCTTTGTCTATGTCAAATGTAGTAATAAAAGAGCCAAGATATTACGCAAAACGTCTTGTGATAGTGATGTTAGTTTTTCTGAGAATTTCTATTAGATAGAATCTGTAATAAATGGAGTCCTTCTGCTTTCCAATTTTTGCTACTTTTTTCGTTATTATGAAGTGGGTTTGATTTTTTGTTACATGATTTCGTTTTATGTGGTTAAACATTTTTTTCAATAAAAAACAAAAGTCACATGAATATCAGTAGCCGCCGTGAAAAGAGATTAACTCGTCTTAATTTTAAACTAAAAAAAGAACAGGCTAATACCATTAAAACTTACCTAATAATACAGTCTTAACACTTTATTTTTATTGAGAGTTCGTTACGTCCTTGAATATTGATGACCTCAGGCCAAAGCCCTTGGATACCTGTTATGAAAACGCTAACCCTAATTTAGAAATCAGATAAAATAAATTTCATCTTCATTTTACATCCTACACATCCCATCGAAGCCTTCTTTTTTTGGTTGTTCTTGTTTATTTTGTTCCAAACATATTATTATTTTATTGTTAACATGTTTGGGCTGAATTTTAAGAGCTCAGTAACAGGTAGGGAAATAAATGCCAACTGCGCATAAAACTAATAAATATAGGTTCTGTTCTAATTTCTATAATAAATCTAAATCATCTTTTGGATATTATTTGTTGTTATTTCGATAATAGATTAATTTAAGAACATTATGTAGAAATTTCAACTGATCCCAGCCCAAGGTAACTCAAAATAAATCATGCAAAACTAACTTTTGGAAAAGGACACCGTGTCTAGAAATGATTTAGATGGAAATAAAGATTGTGGCTAGGTTTTTGCTTTCGTGACTGAAATCGTTGTGGTAACTCTGACATTTATGCAAGTGACACACTTAGACCGCGACAAGTTACAAAATGAAACTATAAAAATAACTGAAATACCTAATAAAGTAATACAAACAAAACTTGATTATTTTTATAAAATTTATGAAAAGAAGTTTTATATTGTAACTGAGCATGTATAATACTTATTGTTAAATGAGATTACAATTTTATTTACTCTAAAAATAACTAAGTATTGCATGCAAAGATGCACTCAAACGAAATAATTTGTCGAATCTGATCGTAAAATAGATGTGCATTTCCTGTTTTTAGCACAAAAGAAACAAGTGTAGTTTTATTTTAAAATTTATGTTTCCTCTATAATGTGTTACAAAAAAAGGTATTAATCGAAACAGGTTTTCATTGTTATGGTATTTCTTTTTTATTGTCTCCAATCAGACAAAATAATGAAGGTTAGTGTGGTCATATGAAAAACATAGATAAAAAAAATACTAAAACCTAAATACTTACTTAACTCGAATGGCATAAGACTTACTTACTTACTTTGACGTCAGTGTCACAATATATATTAGAGATTATAAAGTTTGTAAAAAGAAATCCACATTTGTTTAAACTTAAGACTTATAACTCAAATAGAACCAAGATAAACAGAGTATTGTTGAAACCAACTGTGCCTAGGCTGTGTATGACTAAGAAACTACCCACTATAATGGGAGAGAAACTGTTCAATAAACTCCCCGCACACATTCAGTCTTTGAATAATGATCAGCAATTTTGCAATAGCGTCAAACAATTATTGTTAGATCAGACACTATACAGTTTTAAAGAATACTTTGAAAATGACTACAGTCAACTACCAATTGATTCTAATCTTGCTTAGAAATTATGTAATTAACTACCTACTAGGTAAGGAGTGTGATGCCAAATTGTCATTTTAGCCCCTATACAGCTAAAGTGACAGTACCAAGATTTATTTAAGTAGACATATTGTATGATATATATACCTATTATTATGTTTGACATGATTTTAATAACAAAAATTTTCATTGTTTTATTAATAAAACTAGACATATGTAACTTCTAAAATTTTATAAAAGCCTAATGTTATAAATTCAATTTGACGAGATATTGTAATTTGTGTAGCATATTCTGTGATATTAGTACTTATACCTATGTATGTTACAATTTTACATTATCAATAAAGATTCTTTATCTTTTTATCTTTATCTTATCTTACATCTCTGGCACCAAAGTGAGGAGGCTTATGCCTAGTAATGAGTCAATAGGGATCAATGATGATGAATTAAAAATGCAAGATTTTTTGCCACAAAGTTGTAAGGGTCGATAAAAATAATCGAAAGATAATAACTTAGCCTATGACGATGGTCTTTTTAGTGTTTCATAAAAAAAAACTTATTTTTTTTTAACTCTGCAGGTTTTTTTTTAAACATAAGATTAAAACATCAAGAAGTTCTAACTCTTTCAGCTTTTTTAGTCTCAAAAACTCAATCTAGGCACATTTAGTAGATATCATACATCACAAGTATGCGAATAAAGACAAACCAACAGGTTCCACAGTAAAGGATTTATTCTCAGTAGAATCTATGTCAAGATCAAGGAGTTCAAACGAGTTTCTTAGTCACCAGACTATGTTACAATGATTGGAGACAGTATAAGATGTTACTTATTTTAGGTAATAAATGAAGCTAGTAAAGATACCTTTTGTACGGTATCGTAACCCTGACAAAAAAAGCTGAATTTTCACAAGAACGAGTTAAAATTTCAAATTGACAAATTTTTACAAATTTTTCAAATTTTTTTTGACAAAAAATTCTTACACGTGCATTCATTGGCAATACAGTTTCCCAGGTGCAGTCAAGTATCAGGTACGTGAAGTAACCCCGAAAACTTGCACTAGGTACTGAAAAGGTCATGTGAAACAAGATTTCGGGAAAAAAAATATTGTTTTTATGGTCAATTGTTTAGACGGTGCATATAAGTTAACTGTTTTTATTCAAAAAAAAAAGTATGGGGACATAAATGTTACTAGCAATGTTATTATAAATTCAACAAATGGGTGTTCATAAGTTAGAAAAATATTGCTAAAAATTATTAATCGCCAATAGATCAGTTTCAGTATAGTTTATGTTTAACTCACCTAAAGAAGGCCTGCAATAAGCCTTATTCTAATTCTTAGTAACGTTAAAAAATTCAAAAAGTATGATGTGTAGTTATAAAAATCATTACATAATAAATCGTTACTGTCACGATATAAAATCATGTAAACTAGCAACATAATAAATCTCCATACTGTCTGTACGTCGCTTGTGACTATGTTTATTTACTTGCTAGCGTCACTGACCCACAAAAATGCATATTCATTATATTATATGAAAAACAATCACTATGCAGAGTTTATGTATCGAAGTACAGTTTATGGCTTGTTTTCTTTACTACCATGTTTACAAGCTATTGTTAAGCGCTACTGGTTTAATGGAAATTGACCACAAAACAAACTGTTGTTATATGCGGAATATTATGTGCCAGAAACGCTGGCTTGAAATATTGCCTTGTTTGAGTACCAGTGATTTGTAGGGTAACTGACCGTTGTCAACATTATGAGCTGGTAAAAGTATTGTTAAAAAAAAACTAAATGTTTGGACGGAAAAAATAATTAAAAACAATACAATACAACTTTATTTTTAAGTTTTATCACCTTAAATGATCTCTTCCAGGCCTTGGTAAGAAACCGGAGAGTGAGAAAACAACAATTGAAAACTAAGATTAAATTATATTCAGTTACCTAGACCGTAATAATCGCTTATCGATCATTAAGGGCAAACCAAAAAATACGTTTTATTCTATATGCACACAAATATGGTAAATGAAAGAAACATTTTAAAATCTACGAATAATAATGGTTTTAAACTTTAACTGTAAAGGTCAGGTAAAAAGCACAGCATGGTAAACAAAAACTATCTACCTGTAAAGACTTTCGATTTTAACTAGCTACTCTATGGAACGGTCCGCTATTATTATAAAGACTATACTTAACTCTGCAACAAAATACCGGAGTCTTGTGCACGCTAATTTTCTTTCTCAGCAGATAATGACCCAATCAGTCTAGCGAAACTTCAATCTTCACGACTATATCTAACCTTTGTATAGCTACAGTTTGTTGATAATATTGTATCTAATATTGTATCTTCGTATTTTGGGATATAACTGGGAAAAATAAGGATTTATCATATAAAACATATACGTAAAAATAGAACGAATGTTGATTTAACATAACTTACTCGTATTTATTACAGCCCAATGACCCTTTAAATGTTGTGCGTTAGTTATCATTACATTATACGAGTATAATAGGTTGGTCTACTTCAAGTTCAAGCATCTCACCATCTTAAAACAAAATATACCTTTCCGATTCTCTTCTCTAAATTAAAAAGCTGCAGCCAATCTCGGTTTTAACTCAAAACTTCTGGAGTGCTTGTTAGGTAATACATACGAAATAACTTGACTGCGCCCGAGCAAATAATGCAGCGGCAGTCGATACCTTCCAACTTCGGAGCTTTAATCTTTGTCGGGATTACTTTGAGATCGTACTAGCTGCAAGTTTAAAGGTATTGTAACATTGGTTTGTTTTGATGTACAATTTGTTGGAAATTACTGTAACTACTAATTTTCTTGGGGCGGTGGGATACGGAACAATTCAAATTGAAGGTCCTAGCTGTTTGTCATATTAAGGCAGTCGCTAAGACATAACAGAGGCCCTAAGGGTGGTTTGAAAACTCTGACACCAGATTTAAACTTCTTGGTTGATTTCCTTCACTGCTAAGGATCGTGATTCTATATATCTTGTTCACTTGATGTAGCCATTGTTCCGTTTAATTTATTTTTATAATATTTAAACTCTAAAACTTTTATTACATTATACAATATAATAAGGTCACGAAAACTCATATATTCAAGTTGATGACTGCAGTGCTCTGATGAAAGCAAGAGCTCTATTTTGAAAATATTTCCCGCGTTCATCACTTTACTGCGTTAAATCTGCTTCATTTTATGTTGTTTTAGAAAAGTGGTTGCTGAAAATATTATACGACATGTTATTATCCCTTGCACGATATACTAGTAAATAGTGGTCATTATAACATGATTAAAGAAAATTAAATTAACTGCTCTTGATAGTGATCAAAGAAAAACGAGCTGTAGTTGTATCAGACACATCACATCATTAAATCCTGTCCATCCAAAGGTTGCCTGGAAGAAATCGCCTAAGGCGATAAGGCCGCCCAATGAGCATTAAATTAGTTTTTAAATTTCTTTTTATATTGTTTTTTCTTTGGTGTGCATTAAAGACATATCTTATCTTATCTTATCTTATCACACAAGTATTTTAACGATAGTTAATGGGTCAAGAATCGAAATTATATCGTATACCTATTTTTTAACAGAATATTTTTAGTGTTGGTAGGTACATAGTTATCTTGTAACTTTACCACGTTTATTATAATGATTTTTATATATATTTAAAAAAATCTTTTACTGTTTAAGAAATGTGATAGTGAGATGAAAATAAAGTTTATTCACAACAGTCATTTTACCGCAATATTGCTTTCGAACATTATGATATTGTCTGCAGTTTTATATAACTGTTACTCATTGTTTATAACACTGCAGTCTCGATTTACGATTTTCGATTAGCTTTACAGATTTCAAAAGTACAGAGATGACAATTTACCAAAAAAATATACATTAATGGTGTACTACACAATTATAACTGAGAGAGACTGACTGAAAAAACTAATGGAGTTAATTTAATTTTTAAAACAATTCAAAATTTGTCTAAGCTTTTTTTATTAAAACTTGTTTTTTGTTTTCAGATTAAGTCTTAAGGAATAGGTGACGTGCTATACAGGTATGTATTGTAATTACACTATTTGAAAGTAAACCTCTGTTCTTTACTACTCTATGTAAGATTAGTCGATAGTTGTAACAGATTTCATGGCGATTACAGCTTAGCTCGCAAATAAAATAAAATAAAATTGTTCTAAAATTAGAATTGGCAATCTTTTTAAACGATCATCGCGACCTCATTTTGATAATATAAAACATTTGCAAAAAAGTTAGTATTAATGTAGTTAGTTGTATAATATTGTCTTGATTATCATTTTAGTAACTGAGATTTCAAGTGAAAAAAATATTAAACATTAAAATGATATTGACTTTTTCCTAAAAATACAGGTTCTGGCTTAAAAAGTCGATAACTGTGTGCTTATATATTATAGTAAATAGCTAAATCAATTTATTACAAAAACAATATCATTAACAACTAACTACCATCTACATACTAAAGGGTTGACATTGAATATAACGACTATCAAAAATCTTCCTATTTCTATGAACTGTGACCTCAAACTGGATGTACCAGTTTTAATTAGTACGGAAATCATAAAATAAAAAAACTTTGTTGCTTGATTTTTTTTCTTTCTGAGTAATATCCAATTTTCCAAATCTATTCTTCACTGTTGGCTTATCGCCGTGACTTAATAAAAACCAGGCTGATTTGTATTTAACTTTTTGTTGGACGAAATTACAATTATTACAAAAATGATTGGTCTTTTCCAATTTTTTATTTTATTTTTTTTCCTTGTCTGTAAATTTCTTGTAGTGCATCAGAACGCATCTCTCGACTCTCACAAGACCACATTAAGGCCAGCTGTACTGAGTTACGCTTGTAACCACATTATACTAAACAAAGAAATACGTAATACTGAATGTTTGTGTATATTTTCTATCATAAAAAAAAACAAATAATAAGTTTTGCTGAGCCAACGTGATTTTGGTAAAATATTCACTTGTTTAGATCATAAGATTAAAATTATACTTGCTTTATCTACTAAGGAATACGGCTTAGATTATTTTTAGTTGTTTATAACAAACCATGATCAAACAAGAAACGTTTTTTCTAATTCTTAATATACGTACCAATAAACAGCGACTGACATCCAACCAATCACAATTGTTTTATTTTTTTAAATTATCACATATGCATACTAACTCGTAATAAGGCATTCAAATCCACGGGTCGTAGCTAGCGTACACTACAGCTCACGAGGCGGCCTCAGTTCCGGCCACTTTCCAATGAAAGCGACATTTAACCGGCCTTCGCGCTCCGAGTGGTTTAGGGAATTTGCGGCCCACATACAGACATACAGATAGGCTAATAATACATACTAGTTTTATAGTGAAAACAGGTTATATACATACGTGTGAAGAAGAGGGTCACTAACATCGTTAAAGTCGAGAGTCCAACCTGGATGAGGTCTGCACAAGATCGACGCAGATGGCACATGCAAAAGGAGGCCTATACCCAGCAGTGGGATCCCAACGGCTGTGGATGATGATGATGATGTGAAGAAGATACCTAACATTTTGCAATACTAGTTGCATTGTAAAGTTTCTGAAGGAAAATTGTGTATATAGAAATAGTACTTTGTTATACAGTTCTAGTTTATGAAGTCTAATCAAAGTATGTTTTTAAATATTTTTGACACTACGTTCACCAGTCCGTATGTATTATATTATACTAGAGGAAAATAAAGTAGTAAGTAGTAGTAACAAATGAATAAATCTCATACCTTGCCTACCTTATTACAATCATACACGTAACTATCTTAAAAAGTACATATTATTAATAGAAAAACAAGTTATGCTCCATTTAAATTGCCAAAGCAACCGAATAGTTAGTTCAACATCTAAAATTAATATTGAATCATTAACCGTTTATATTGCTGCAACCTGTAAGGTTACTTCCAACGAACTAAAATTATGCAACTGTCTAGTTAAACCTTTAATATTATGAACTGTATAAATATTCAAATTAAAGGGCTGACACACTTAAAAAAAACTTTGAGAAAGTGTAATTATTGTGGGACAGTAACATAATACATTTCGATTATTCGAATTCAAATGATAATATTTATTTGTTCGAGCAACTGGGCCAAGAAACATGTTTATTACTATTGCAGTACTTACAGTGAAATAAACAAAAACTACTGTGTAATTTTCAAACATATTGTGTAACATTAATAACTGGAATAAATTTAAAAAGGTGTATGAAACTGCCCAGTGCTAAGTAGGGGAAAACAGAATATTATTTACTGTCATTCACTATTCTAAGTACCTACATGAAGTTAAATTCAGGCGTCAATATGAATCTATTATTTGTAAAGGCAGTTAAGGTTAATAATCATGGTGGGAGTTGAGGGCGACTTTTGCCTGGGAGCCTATAGGCTATATAAGAATAGGTTATCAAATAAATTCGTTTAGATTAGGTTATCAAAAAAAATCGTAAAGTAAAACTTTGTCAAGTTACCAAAAAATGGGAAAGCTTTGTTCTAGAAATTTCCACAAATACATTCGTCATGCATTTGACCCAGTCATACGAACCATTTATATTTAAAACCAATTCACGTTCACATGTTGGCCGGATTCCATCAATATGCAGAGAACATGCTGAACATTATAAAAACGTTATGTAAGCAAATGTTGCAGTGTTCATCTTTTTGTTGGTGAAAACAATATTCGAATACAGAAAGCAATATATTTTGTATAAGTAAATGCCTATGTGTTCACTCGCATTGCTCTAAGATAAAAAGAGGCCTATGTCACTCTTAGAATCTTATACTACAACCACATAAAAATGACGATGATCCAATGATCTGTTACTGCATGGAATATTAGCCAGACAGACCTAAAAACCTACAAATACAATAAAGATATTATGATGTTTTTTTTATTGCAAAAGGTTAATATTTGATATTCTCTTCATTCTGTTAGTTCAAAAGCTTTTGAAAGAAAAGCAGCTACAAGAATGCAATATTCGAAATTAAACTGTGAGCTGCAAGCTAAATATTTTTTTTAGTATAAAATAAATTTTGTAGGTTATGTTAAGTATTTATTCAAAGCTGAAAATGTGTAACGATGGGTAACTATTTTGTTATAATTAATGTCAGGTTGCGTCACCTTGGTAAGCTTACACTACTAGTAATTTAACTATCTTCTAAAACTGAGGTGATGAAGTCTCCTACAAGTTATTTTTTAAATAATGTACTTACAATTACTTTATTCGCCTGGAACTGCTGCCTGCAATAGATCTGTGTCACTGTGTTATTCAATATTTCCTTTGTAGCAGATTATCTTACTTATCTTCAACTATTTCGTCACTTAACTGTTGCTTATTGAAATACTGCGATATATGTATGTAAAGTACCACTAACATTAATACTTGTACCGTTCAGAATTTGAACAGTAAAGTTTTTTTCTCAGAAAATAATTCCCACTAAAAATTATGAAAGCACAAACAATTCAAAGTATAAAATCAAATCTCAGAAATTACCACCAAGTTTTGCTAAGTAGGTAGGTAAATTTTCCACAGTGCTATATCAAAAACGTCCCGTGGCAATTGCTTCAAGCTGGCTCGACTCTGATTCGGGCAATAACTTGAAGTTTCAAGTTTGAAGAGCAACTTGCTCGTTGATGTCCGGTCGGTGCTTAGAACCAACTTGGAACTCATTCTGCATTTACATGGATATGACATCTTATAGGATGGACTACACCCAGTTCTCAAGAAACCAACGTTCGTAACATTTCTATTAATAAAATTAATTTCTGTTTCTGTAAATTTCTAGTATTCGTAGTAAGTAAATTTGCTTGGATAACAAATATGTTTTACACAGTTAAATAAATATTCATTCGGAACATTTTACTTATAGTACACAAAACAGAAGAAGTTTGTATGTACATAGGTACATTTGATTGTTATCATAATTGTATGTAGCACAAGATACGAAGCAACCTTTCCTTTACCTATTTTATTGTGTCTATTTAGACAACCACAGTTTATCATTTAGACGGATAAAATATTGCCTTTTCCAATATCAATAGTTCTTTGTATCTGTGGGCCCCAAATCTTGGTAATTGCGGGCCGGTGGTGCGAAACCACATCTTGTTTGGCGCAAGGCGACACTACTTCCAACTTGTTACTAATTGCGCATAGATTAGGCGGCTGACAAAATGTTGCCTAGTTTAAGAACTTATCGACATCCATAAAATACAGTTGTGCTCTATTATATAGGTAGACATCAGACAATGAAACTAGATAAAATTATCCGCATATAAATTTATAAATAGTAAATTAATCTACTTTTGAAATCACTGAAAGATACTGTTTTATATTCTTAACAAGTCGAGAGTCATTAAAATTGATAATCCTTACATATTCATACATTTTGTTTGACTTTTACATAGTCACGGCATTTTAACAACATGCATTATTTTGTAGAAGCTATTAACCAGTGCAATTATAAGTGCGGCTTAAAGTACCTATTACTCGTGCAAAATACACGTTAATGAGAGTTTCAAAACTATTAAATGTGGTATGGAGCACAAGAGCAGTCATTTGTGAATCCTGCCCATAAATGGTGCTTTTATTCCCTACATGAATGAACACTTAAAATTGTCGGCACTTAGCAAACCAAACAAAAACCGTAACCTTTTTAGCTTATTGCTGATCTTCTGACACATAAAAATACCTGTCAATTAATATGGTAAAATGGCAAAAATATTGTGAATATTGTATCGCTGTTCCTTCCTTTTTTGTATCCTTAACAGGTTTGTCGAGGTGAATCCGAGATCCTCTCGGTTCCCTGAAAGCCGTTGACCGTAAAAGCTGTTTAAGAAAGCCTGTACCTGACCACTTAGTAGAAAACTTGTAGCCCGTTATCTCTTAATGTATCGCCGAGAAAAAAACGTAAATGAAGCGTGCGAGAATATAAAAAATATGAAACCCGAGGAAAAATTAAATGTTTTTTAAATTCTGCGGCAGATTATTAATTTTCATCCCGACGTGCACGGCTCCGATAGGAAGCAGGCTTCTTTTGAAGATCGGATGGATAAGAAAACGGAAATTAAATCTATTTCCCGTCAGACAAAGGGACAGGCGTGATCACGGCAGACTTGGACTTTTCCTACTGTTCCAATTACATAAGTACGGGCACGTCCACCAAAAGAAACGGTAAATGAGGAAAAATCTAAGCGAAATGAAATTGTTTCCCGTCAAAGACGGTACAGTTATTTTTAGAATGAGCTTGCAAAATCTTGATATGAGTGTTTTAAGACGTGCACAGTGTACATTTCATCTCGCATAACGTTGCTCTTTAAAATTTACTGAGAACATGACTATTATAGTGAAGATGCTATCTTTGTTTACTAGCCACTGACTACAACTGTGATAAAATCATTGGTTTACGAGGATCAACAAGATTATTCATCACCTGCTTTTAGCAAGTGCCACATGACAATTAGGTTTTTTTTTTTAATTTACGACCAATTAGGTGCTAAAATAGACTCTTGTTATAAGTTAATAACAAGTGTCTATTTTAGCTGCACCCCACCGCTGAGTGCTTGGTGAGAGCATACATTTAGATAATGGTATCTATGTAACGAATACAAAATATAAACCTAACGCAGCCCATTTTCTCGAAAAACTTCACAAAACTTAATACTTCATCTTCCTAAACATGGAAAATAGTGAAGAAAGCATTTCGGGCAGTGTGCGTCCGGAGACTTAATCAGCCGAGCTTGGGAGTGCACTTGACGTCGCTAGAGCTCTTAGCAACATACGGACTAAAAGTAGAGGTTTTCAACCACAGATATGTGGCTCCTGCAGATTGATAGATAGACACGTTGGCGAAAAGTCTGCCAGTCCCAACGAAAGACAAGCGCTTGCATCCAGCACATCCTGAGTAAGGGCCGGATTGTGTCATGAAACCTGTATCTATGTGTGTCTACCTTTCTATTTATTGTTACTGTTTTTAAATAAAAAAATATATTTTAATAATAACTAAATAAAATAAAAAATCTACCTTTATAAAAAATTAATTTATTTCAGTAATTGTATTTTATTCTTATTCTTCAAAGTTATGAAATAAAAAACAACAATTGTTGTTATTTTTTTCTACTTTTTCTAACCATTACACTATTATGATCACAAAAACGTTTAAATGTATGTTAACGGTAAATTTTGGTAAAATGTGACAATATCTTTAAAGTACTGATATCATTTTAAATATTTTTTTTAATTAAACACATATTTGCTAGTTTTAACATTTATAGGTAGTAAGCCAGGTATGACAGGAAGAGAGCCATTTATTTGACTTATTGATATAAATTTCAGTACATAAAAAAACAGACAACTCTTAAAAACTAGAGTCATAGATGGTGTCTTATCCAAGCTCAAATTCATAACATAAAGATCGTAAAATAAACTTCTTTAGAAAACATTAAAAGTTTTATTTCTCTTTCACTCTAGTAGTTAAAAAGTTTGAGCACTCGAAAAATAATGGTAAAATAGTAGAAAGAATAAACTACTCATCGTAAAAATCCTGTACAAATATAAAAGCATGTTAGAGGAACTTTATAAATACAGCTATAACATACATACAGAAAGCGCAATTGAAGCATTACTTATATTAATTGTTTTAGAAATATAATAGTTATCGTGAATTCTGATATGTACATAAATTACTTTATTTTGTTTTGTATTTTTAAGTCTTTTGTGTCACTTTTCATTATATACTTTTTTATTTTATTGTTTTTCATATGTAGTTACGTCTGCGTTTTTTAACCGTAGAAATAACCTCTACCGCATTCAAGACGCATTTTTTTAGAACTGGATTCTAGCCATTGGACATCCTCTTTCGGTTTGTTTCTGTGGCTCTGTCCCAGCCAAGTTGATTAAAACTGGCATCCAGAAAGCGGCGGCCACTTTATTTGAACAAACCACTCTTCACCGCGCAAGAGGTCGTTATGACCTCCTGCCAATGACATTATTTACCATAGACCAGTAATTATGGAAAAAGTACGACATTCTATGCTAAAAACAATAACCCTTCTTAAAAAAGCGTTAAAACGTTTTAGTATTACTTCTATATTTTGCTTGACGACAGCAATGCTGATGTTAAGCATTACTGTAGTATAAAATTGTGCTTTTTCTTCTTTCCATTGCAACGGAACAACGAATAAACGGGTCGTGATATTTTAGTATAGAAATAGGAACTATTGAATCTGGAAATAAAATGCTGCGTCGTCCTTGTATATATTTTTCTGGCGTGTAATAAGAACATATTGATTAACGTTCGGCAAACAACTCATATTGATGGATTGATTGTGTTCCAACACAATGTAATCAAACCTTAGGCTTCCTGTATAGACAGATAAACAATGAATAGTCTTTGGATTACATTGTCTATGCCTTCAATCGCTTCTGTTATTAGTGCTTTTATTACATGTGCTAGACCGTTTAGCTTTTGCTGCCATAATTTAGATTCAGGAACACAAGTTTTAGTAATAACTTTGTAAGTACGCTGTTTGGTTCGAGATTGTAGAAATAAATGGTAAAATAACATATTTTCTGGTTTGTGCATTATTGTGAAATTATTTATTAAACCCGTTAAAAGTTTATGTTCGTTTCAAATTATTTAATATTACCAATGTTATGAAATACCCACTTATGTAAATACCCCATGGTAGCTGTAAACATTTGCAACCAAAATCTGAATAAGATTGATGTTTGATATTTTATAATTATTATAATAAAAAGCACGTTTGTTGTCTCCCGCCACAGATATATTATTGACAATTAATCGTTATAAATTTAAATTTACAACAGAATCATTAATTAATTATTACCATTACAAGATAATCGCAATAATAACACTTGTCTTTGAAGTTATGCGATCATTAATCCAGTACTTCTTATTCCATCATTAATTCTAAAGGTTACCAATTTCTTTGCAAATAAAGCTTTTATGTGCATAAAATATTAACCCCTTATCTATATATTTATTACATAGACTGGCTGTGGCTGTATATAATTTAATATATTATAATAATTAAATTTTACTGCCTATTATTTATTCTTTGTCAGAATGTAGTAGTGGGCAAATTAGTGTAATGATTATTTTACGGTATGCTATATTAATGATTATAATATTACATCAACAACATCACACAAATAGACGAGTTATAGTAGACTGAATTAAAAATTCATGGATAGTATCATCTGAAAGATAGTCTTAGACAACTAGCGATTACAGCTAATATGTGTCAATAAAATATATTTAAAAAGTATAGCAATTGAGTAAGATCTATTGAGACAGCTTCATAGTTTGCGTACATTAATCAGTTTACCCCACTTACAATATTTGTGCTTCGACAAATGAACAAATATAGAGTGATTAGAGTAGATACAGATTATACCCAACACACCTCAGCGGTGATTGGTCCATCCACTAAGCTATTAGTCTAAACAAATATTTCACACAGTGGCTTATTTAAGGGATGATGGTCAATTAGGTGTCTTTGAATTACATTGTTTTTTATTACACAATCGAACGCCTTAGCGCATCAAATTTAAGTATCAATTGACCGTCCATTGATTAAGTCAGAATTGGCCTAGATATAAAGATTATTGCAATATTCGTAATATCTTTGACCCGATGATAACCTCATAATGCTGGACATTTTGATGAGGATTCTGATGGAAGAGGTGCTAATGATGATTAATGAATATGTAATTAATAGTGTTTAATCGTGTATAAGGGTGCTTGTAACAACTAAAAAATAGGTGCAATTTTAGTAATAGGTTACACTATGATTATGAATATAGAATTTTATTGACCTACATACAAAAACGTTATCCAAAAATAGCTAGAGTAGAATAAATTTTTTCAGTAAATCATAATGAGAATCAAATTTTTAAACATATACGGGGCTCTTAATAGAGATTTTACTGCAAATAAATTTAATTAATATAAACAGTAGCTATTAAGTAAATGACGTTTCTTCTGTTTGAGCGACGAATTGAACCCTGACCTAAATGGCAGGTAGTAAAGGTATGGAATATATATAAATAGCCCTTTTCAATACAAACAAACAACTAGTCAAAGCATATGGTTTATTTTAATGATGATGACAGGCTAAGAATAGACACAAATACTGCGTATTTCAATATGCTTTGTGTGACTTAAGGTCTATTTGCCAAGGTCCATACAATGCTTGTAATAAACACTTATGTTTGATTTAAATATGTTGTATTGTAATAGGATAATGTTGATAAATAAACTAAAAGTTCCCTACCAGATTGTCAACTGTTTGCTGTAGTTTTCTAAGTGAAATATGAATTGTAAATATTAAATTAACCTTGTAAATTGTACATTAAAACAATTTAAAAATACATTTAACTAAGAAGTAACAAGGTGAATCCATACGTTTTTTTTTAGAAAATAGCTTACGCTAACTCATAGCAATATTTTTATCTGTTCCATACTAGACAACATTTTCGCTGTAGATTTTACACCTGTCATTGAAATGCAATTAGCTATATTTTCCTCAAGTTTCTCAAATTGTTTTTCGCTATCAATTTTAATCTTGTACGGTTTAATTTAACGAACAATACAGATTATTTTTTGCTATCTTTAAATAGCTTTAACTGAGTCAAAACCAATGTTAAGTCAAGAAAATCTTTACCTATCTACCTTTAACCTTTATAAGTCGTGCCTTAACCTGACCTTTGCTATCTGTATCACTGCGTTGGTTGTATTTAAATAAATGATTACTGCGATTCTACCTTTATAATATCAATTAATCACATTGACATCCCGCAAACAAGACGTACATCTAAGCCTAGTTTCGTACCGACATCCTGCCATAATTACTTGAATCTACATAAGAATTCTATAAATTGATGTCACCACTTCTGCAACGTTTTGTAATTTATAAGCATATCCTTATGATAACTTTGTAGTTCTAATTTTAGCCACAAACAGAGTAATTTTGTTCGGATTCTAGTGTCAAGGGAAATAGTGAGGTTATATTCTAACATGGGCTCGCGAATGTGTAAAAAGTTACTAAAACACTTATGTGAAGTTTTTCCTTTTAGTTTTTGTACTGTGCAAGTCACATAATGCAACATTGAGCTAATGTAACTTTATTTACTATCGTATGCTTTGTGTACTAATGCATTAAAGTTAGTTTAGTGTTTTTGTCTGTACTATAATGATAAGATATTGAATCAGGCGTAACTTGCGGAAATGCATTTGTAAATGAAACTATGGAAAAAAGAGTTTCATTTATAATTGTTCTTTTCTCAAGACTTACGATTTACATAGAGTTGGTTTAAGGATGTACTAAAATGGTAAGAAAATTTTACAACAAAACCCTAAGCTTTGCTTTAGCCCTACACGAATGACTTAATATTCAATTAGTTATAAATAAATATGCCTAAGGAGGTGCCATTACCTAGAATGAGGTAAATGCTCACGCGCGTACTTAACTTAACATCGTTAAATATCATTCTCACATCCTTCAAGAGATCCTATACCAGATAAATATACCTATTTATTTTATATACCTTTATATACTAAGTGTCAAGGAATTTTCCGAGAGGTTATACAATAATTGCGATACTCTGTTTAGTTGCTTAGTTGTTCTTATGCAAATGGCGGCAATGACACTTGCGCAAGCGCATTATGGCATGGTAACATTGGTAAAGCGGTCTAGATCGTCGTTACGGTTAAAAGCAGTTCAATGTACACTATGGCTTTGTATGGGGTAATTTTAATGTTGTCAATTGCTGCATACTAAACAGACAAACGTACTTGCTGTTACAAAAAGCATTACTTAACGGTTAACTGTCGTGGGAGTCACGTGTGAGAAATAAGTGGATATTATTATTAAGTTTTAAGTAGATACTTTAAAGAGCAAGTAAGCTAAACTTGGATTGCACCTTGTTACAAGTCTCTGAAGACGATTTATTTATTTTATTAATATTTTCTTATTATTCGTTAACCTTAGTTACCTAGGGATACAAATACGATAGACCCAATTTTGATTAAAAAAATTCAAGTCACAATTTAATAATGTGGACTAACTTGGACAAACCTACATTTACTCGCTCATACAATATACATAAAATAATACAACCATTTAACGCAATAATGAGTCAAAAGCTTATCTCACTAACAAGTTCATACTAAACATTTTCATATTTCAAAAGTTCCTCATACATACCATAAAGAGAAACACAATGTCATCAACCTACGAATGAAGGCGACGCAAAGTCTCCGAAGAAAGGATTTAAATGCGTGTTCAAAGCTTTATCAATCGCAGACGAAGTTTATGTTCCTTTTATGAAAATCATGCCTCAAATTGTAGCAGCCTTCACACGTTAAAACTTGCTAATAATCATATAATACTTTTGATTCTCACAAGCATTTTTAGTATTTTATGCAATTCTGCGTAGGTAGATTGGGCGTCTCAAAGTCTGCGAAGAAAAGACATCAACGCGCGCGCGCAGCTTTTATGATGCGCAAACGCAGTTTTTACATGATAATACGAACTACGAGTGTTTATGGCTAAGGTATAAAAAATATATGTATGCATTGATTGTTTAGTTTTATTAATTTTGAAGCAGAATATTGTTATTGACATTGCGGTTTTCAACAATCAATAAATAAATAATAATCTTTATTGCGGAAAATAAACCTGATACTTTTAATTGAGTTTGATTGTACACGTATACATAAATATCATGCGGACACAATGAATTTGATAACGTTTATTTCACATTGAATATAGATTAGGAATATCTAGTAATTATAATATATCCTAAATCAAATTTCTTCTAATACTAAATGTGTCGTAGACTTTTACATAAACACATTACGAACTAAATTGTATAAGATTATCAAAACCTAATTTGTTGATATAATTTCAATTAAGTACAAAGTATTCAATTCGTTTTATCCTAGCTATCAACGTTTCTCTTCTAACGACATTAGATTGACATGCTTATTTATCTTACCATCTCAAATACTGGTAGATTAATAAATTAGAATTAAACTATCTGATGCATAACATCGGTGAGCTTTCTAATTTGGCAGTGCTATGCTTTTACTATCGCATCGTTTAAACTAGCCAAAAACTTTAAAATGATTTTCATTGCAACTAGGAACGTAACAAAAATATGTACTAGAACTACTAGAAAAAAAACTAATTTATTTTATATTTTCTGTATATTAAAATTAACGTGTAAAAGAATCTGTGATTATTATCCAATCAAAATCAAGTGATATTATTTAAATATTTACTACTATCTATATAAACAAATTGTGAGACCACTATTTTACTGTACTAAACTGAGAAAAAAGTTTTCGCCTGAGTCGTTTTTTAAGTTTTTAATGTTTGCTTTTAATATAAATTAACACTGATAGCACGGTACTCCACTAAGCACGAGGAAATAATATAGCTTATCCACTCAATCACTGCTACATAGTATAGCTCAACTAGCCAGTATCATATGTAGTGGTCAGCTATGGTTGTCGGTAGCAAAGATCTATGTTAGATAAACAGTGTTGTCGCACGTCGCATGCACGTCAGCAACTCTCTCTCAAGATCGATGGACCAGTAGGTATTCAAGTTTGTTGTGTATTAGATGGGTTATTGATCTATCTGCTGTATAAGAGTAGTTAACTCTGCTGTCTATTTGATGTGAGATTAGTTGTATAAGATGAAAGAAATTAAAAGTCAGAGAAGGACTAACACTTCAATTACAAAATTTGAAAATTTGAGACATTGTCATGCGTAAACACAGTTGTGTTTCCGAGAGAACACAACTTTGCTATGCTAGACCCACAATGCTCACATGGATGTGAGCATCGTTATTCAAATACAGACGCCGAATGCCTAAGTAGCAATTTTTACAAATTAACAAAAGTATTTTACTTAAAAAATTCTTACTTTTTTTAAAACACTAGCTATACACAGCTATGTACATAGGTATGTTTGATCCAAGCAGCTCCACCCGTTCAATGATTGGAACAAGTTCCCCTCAGTGCGAGAAGCCTCCAGGTTGTTATCAAAGGTTCGCCTTCTTTCTTCCATCACCGTGACTTGGAGTTATGGAACGCGTTTTGTGTACACCATTGATTACTGCTTATGGATTACGTACAAATATATACATATTTTTATTATAAACTCTAAAACTTGATAATATATCTTTAATAATAAATATTCTGTGTTCGTACATTTTAAAATCAGGTTTATTTTAATCGTCAGGAAGCAAATGAATAAGTCATTGAACGAATGCGCTTTATGACGATTAAAAAACGATGATGTGCCGGTATTACATGCTGTTATTTGAACACTTGTGTTTATAATATTTCACTTGACTAAAAATTGAATTTTCAGCCGGTAGTTTTTAAATCTTAATTCAATCATTACATTGAATACTATTTGACCACAATGTTGATAAAAAATAATGGATAGATAGTTAATAGAATCACTTTGATAAAATGGTAAAAATTAAAGTACGTTATTAACTACTGTATATAGTATCTAATCTGTACCAATAGTTTTAAACTAATAATATTCAAACTACAGTATCTTATAGAGGTATTCACTCCATATCTGGTTTCGTGGTGACAAGATCGCATCTGCGCTGCGTTATGGCATTATGTATCGAGTGTGGTTATTTCCTGAATGCTGTTACGTGTGATATTGCTCTTAGGACGCACATATTGGAGGAGAAATGAGAGAAACATTTTTTAGAAATAGTAGGAAGAAAATTGTTGATGAAAGTTTGATTTTCAGGTTTCTGATACTTTGATTTGAGATTTTTCTTTGATGATAACATTTTCTTTTGAATTTTTATACTTGTTAAAATATTAGTTTTTGATGTAACCTAGTGAGTTGTAGTGGTGTTAATGTAGTGTTGATTATTATAATGATGATATAATTTTAAGACAAATGTATCGTAAGAAATCTAAGCTGCACAATACTAGTTACAACGAACTAAAAATATATCTAATCTAAAGTGAATTTATATGCAAATACAATCAATTCCCAGTTAGTTCAAATACTTCAACATACATACGTTGCATAGCAATGGAACAACACTAACATGCGTTGCAAATTAAATTTTTATTCTAAAACTACATACATATTTAGAGCTTTTTCATGCGGGTATAGGCAAATGTATTTTTAGTTATTTTTATAAACATTTATGTGGCCCATCGCTTTGTCGGTATCAACATTGTGGTATAAAGAAATGTATGTCAGTCTTGAGACACTATACTAACACTTACAAGAAATACTATGACAAACAATCCAACCAAAAATCAAACTTTTGCTATTATAAATGTTTGACCGTATTTGAGGCGGGTTATACTACGCCGCGCTCATCTAGCGCTGGTCTAGAAGATGTTTTTACTCCGGTAACAGGGGTAATATGTGAGTATGATGCTGATATTTCTATACAAAAGCTATTAAAGGTATTTTTATGTAGTCAGATCGACTGCTTCGACACGCCATTAACCCTGACTTTGGTCAACATGTAGAACTGTATTTTTGCCTTATTAATTAAGAATGTCTGTCAAAAATACGCACATTTGAGCACAAAAAGGAGCAGAGACGCCGTGAGGTCATGTCACGAACATGCGTTGAGTTAGGTAATACATTTGTTCCGTCGACGTCCTGGGAGGGTACTATTAGTTTTCTAGTTACAAGTTTTTTTTTTTATGCAGGGTTCACGTTTGATGTTAAGCGATGTAACAAACGTAATATTAACGCGCTAAGCATTGAGGATTAATATGTTTAAAAAAATAACAGGATTGTAGCAGGTACCTTTAAGAAATGAGCAGTGATTTAAATATAGGTATATGCACAACAATTGTTACAAAAAAATAACAATAATACTTCAAAGTAGTAACCAATAAATAAATAAAATTTATTATTAACATTTATTATTCACGAACACAAGGTACGACAGCTCGGAGTAACCCCCTAGGACGATTTCCGATACTTATGTATGACATCATACTAACTAGATTAAAAAAATACAACAACTGAATGTAACTGTGACTTAATTAATTTAAAATAAATTTATCTTGGTATGGAGCAAAAAGTTAAGTAAGTTAAGGACAAATTAATTACGAATCATCTTTAATGATAGGTTAATTACTGCCATTTATTAAAGTAGAGCACTTCAATAAACTTACTCATAGAATTTAATTGGCTTAAGTAAAATAAAATGTTGATTTCTAATACTCCTTTTAGAGAATATATAGTAATAACTATTTATAGAATTCAATTCAATTAAAATCACGGTGCTGTGGTCTAGGTAGAAAGGACGGCCATATATGTAGGCATCATGAAGGCATTCACGGTATATGGACATAATTCATTCACACGGAACTTTAGTTGAACGATATATTTCTAAGGTCGCTCGCCTTATAAATATGCACAACTAACCTAAGGGAAACAGTTGTAAAAATTTACAGTCACGCACTAAAACCATTTGTCATAGTGATTGCCGGCATCTGGCCACCGAAATAAATCGTGGAGTTTTAGAATTAGCGATCGTCCCTTCTCTGGGACAGGTAATAATTCCAATCTGGCCAAGCAGCGCACCAAACTTCGGAACGGCCAAACTTCAACACGTTACCTTTTAATTTGAACCGGGCGGACAAATAAGATGCTACCGAAAGGAATTTCATTGAAACAGTTGAAACTTTAGCCGAGACAGAATAAATTGGAGCTGAAGATTGCCATCCGCTAAGGCGATGAGATACGAATTTCTCATTAAAATTTTCACAGAGGAGCCCGGAATCCCGGTGTTTCATTCAATTTTGCTTTTCGAAACTGAATCACGAGATTGCGGATGACGAGTGCTTTAACAATAAGGTGTCGGATCGGAAGTTGGTACCCAATAAATATCAATAAACGTAAACCTAGTTTGCGGCGTAGATGTGGCTTTCATGTTGGCTGTATAAAGTCCGCGAGGGATCGAACTACATAGTTCGGCACGATAGCCCCGAGCGGGCTTCGTATACTGGCCGAGATTAATACGACACAATAATGCCATACAAATGTTACGACCGCGTAAACTTCGTCGATATTTCATACAAATCATGTTGAGCGACAAAGTTTGTCGTGGGAGCTGCAGAATTATGCTGTCGGTGATATGTGGTACAGTATACGAGCGAGCAAATATAACTTGATATGACGATTGACAAGGCAGAGCGATCCCCCTAAAAGCTAGGCTCGAGTTACGCGAAAGTAAACTGTTGATGGACGTTGTTTATTTCACCAATATTTGTTGTGTTTTATCTCTATGTTTTCAGGTAGGTATTTAGTTTATATGTACATAAGTATGTACATTTCTTTGCTATGTTACACCAGGAAGGTCGTTTGACTGGTATCGTAGACGGTAATTTTTGTTTCTATTGCAGTCAATAGTATAGTTGTACTGGAGTCTACACATTTTAGACAGGCATTATTAGCTCTGATGAACACTTTGTTTAGATACTCGTATCTAATATAGGGCACATGTGTTCACCGTGACTTCGATCGTAACTTCTTAAGCTACGTTCGCAACTAAGTATTCTCATTTTAGGGAAAATCTTCTACAATATCCAAGAAGTATAAAGCAATTCCACCAAAACTCCCAAGTGGCAGGTAAGGGGCTTACCTTGCCGAAGTGTGACCGACTCCTTCATCTAGGCTTGTATTATGCTAATCGGTTCGCTTCACAAACAGAATGAAATTTAATTCCCCCGCAGTACCCGTAAGAAGTTCCTTTTTCTTGACTTATTCAAATAAGCAAGTCTCTGATTAATTTAGGGAACTCATTCTCAGTTTCATCGAATGAAACAAGTTTAATTAATAAGTTTTGTGCTCGGGACTTCGCGATATTGAAACGGACTCTGTTGTGTTCCGAGGTCACTGTATAAGCAACAAACTTGAACAAACTTTCTTTGAATACTTATTATTTTGGAATTCATAAAGTCGGCGTTAATTAAATTGGGGGCTAAATTATGTTTTAGGGTGTTTGGGTGTTAATTTATAAATTAAGTGAGCGAAGCGAGTGACTTTATATCGAAAAGTTATTTGAGTGATTTGTATGAAAATAATTTTAAGCATTCATTGTACATAGTTATTTTTCTGTCGATAACCCCATTGGATTTGATTGTTCTTTTATGATTTTCGTAAAACAAATTTTTACTTCACGTTATTATTCCATGATATTAAAATCACAAAATCATTTTTTAATCAAATTATTTAGATAAACTGTTCGGATATAATACATTTATCAATTTTATAAAAAAAAATGATGATTTAAATTTGACAAGGCTTTAAAATTATAAGCTGACATGGCGGTCACTTATGCAAACATCTAGAGGATCTTGCCTAAAAGACAAATGTCTTAGATCCATCAATTTCAAAAGTTTCTATTTCACATTGTTTAGTAGTGTTTCCCAGCTTAGCTTCCATGGTAGATCGTTAAGGCTTCATTCAATGACGTAACACGTCATAGACACCTCATTATTGCGGGGCTCTTCCAAGTCACCCTGGTGAATCCAAGACAGTTGTAGCTTTCGTTTTATTCCAAAGTCTTAATTATCTTTGCTATTAAATGTTATTCGTAATTGCGGGATGAAATTACAAAAAGAAATCTTGGTCAAAACCCGTTTACAGTATTAGTATGATGTGATAAACATAAAAAAAAAATACACAATAAGGTATTTAGATAAGTTAATAGATGTCTTCTGATACTATAGTGTATGCCATAATCTGCGATCAGCAAGCTATGCGAGGCCAGAGGTCGGCGGAGAGAGCCGACTGACCTCCTCGCTGATGTCACAGACAATACCGGAAACTTGCTGCTTGTTCACACTTGTTTGATTATACTTGTACTTAAGTATAGGGTTAAGACGTCATTTGCAATGTTGCGAACATTTTTTTTGCATGAGGTATGATTGTTATCAGTGCTATGTCTAGGGAGACAGATAAACACTTTATTAATGACCTTAATTAGATAGTTGCCTACTAAAGTAGTAATCTTAAAAATAAAATAAAATACAATAAAACATGATTTCATTTTCACAGTTTCAATAGTACCTATCTAGATTATAATATTTATTGACACAAAGTAACTATTAATTAAGGACCATTTAAGAATACTTTTGTTTTTGGAGTCCTGTCTACTGCTTTAGATATAACGGTGACTTTTTATGTATATTTGGTGTTCTGTCGTTTGGAAGAAGTTTGGTGTAGTTTAGCTACTTTTATACTTCGTATAAAAACATTGGTTGATAAGATTGTAGTAGTCATTTTGCGGTTTAAACTTAACTAAACAACACCATGTCTTTGTTTTCAAACACAAATACGATATAAATTACTTGCAAATATAACTAACAATTCAAACCATGTGCCGCGGTATTAATAGCATAGTAATGATAAAGTTAAAGTGTAAGTGACGCCCCCCTGGCGGCTATATTTCAAGTGATTGGCTATATCCCAATCAATGTGCTGTAACGGCCCGAAAAAAAACCATTCAACCGTCACCGAATTTACCTATCGATCTTCCTTTCCAACTGACTATAAATATATCTTTTAATATACATATACATACATACACGCTTTTGTATTCCTTTGGCTAATTGTTAAGAAAAATATGATGGTCTAACTTTACTACGACTTTAAATAACTTTTATATAGATTTGGCAAATAAGTGGGTAATGAACTATTTGTTTGTTTTAACAAAATTCTTATAACTTTGATAAAGTAGATATTATGGTAAGTAAATGGGTAGTAAATTTCTTTGCTTAAATATAATTCAACTAATTTAACAAAATTAGTAAGTAAAAACCATACAGTTAATAAAACATAAAAAATAGAATCTTGCTGATGTACGCAGTAGGTATTCTATTAATTTCATATTGAAATTAATCTAAGCGCTCCATTTTAATTTATTACAATCCCAATACTTCAAAAGCAGGAGCGACACATTTATCCCGAATAAGCAAATTCTCATTTTCGTTCAAAAAATTTAATCGATATAAGCCTATTTGCAATAATCGTCTCATCTACAAAACGGGTCCTCGTCTATTAAAATTTCAACGTAATCGTTTTTGAACGACTAATGGATAAACCAGATTTTTATACCTTTTCCACCTCAAAGGGTTCGAAAGGTTCGTTTGCTGGCTAAAGGATTTTAAACTGTTCAATATAAAGCTTTTTTATACGTTTAATTGATATGAAATAGGGTTGGTTTCAATTTATTTATCTGTTACATGAAAGAAGAAAGTTGTGTCTATTCGAATTTCAAACTGTTATTTTTTTAATATTTCGGGATATATAACACAGCGACATCTAGCCCCATGTTATGCTATGGCTTGTAACCTGGTCACTATATAATATAATACAACTATACATATTTTTTAATAAAAAGGTTGTATACACCCTAAGTAGTTTGCTAGTACCAAAATATTAGTCACTTTCCATGCTTTTCTGTGTTGTCACGGTGATCGGTTCGTTAACAGTAAAAACACACATGGTTATTTCCCAGTTACCGTAATATTAGTTCAACTCATATCGTTAGCCTCAGGGCTCTCAATCAAGTTATGAGTATGTGCTAACGAACTAAGGTACAAATTGAAAAACCACTTTCTCGTGTCAAAACTGTCATATGTTCATAATCTTGATTGAAGACAGCCTATTTTGGTTTGAATAGTAATACCAATTTCCTGTTTCTATTTTGGAGTTTTATTTATTTGCGTATAATAACGCGCCTACCGCAACCCCGTTTCATCCAGTAAGTTAGCAAATTGATGCGAAATTGTTTTGTTAAAATTATTATTGTTTGTTATGGATAATTTGAATGCACGCAAATAATGTTATGAGGACATTATGAATAGTGAATTTAAATGCCTGTGAGGCCTAAATATGTGAGTGAATGTCGTTTGTTCAGAACAATTTACAGATTATTTTGTTTTCCGCTAAATTCTAAATAAGGTTAAGAATAAAACCTTAGGGCCGATTTATTAGTTTTTTTTTTATAATTTGTCACGTTTATAGTCTTTTTATACAATGCCCAACACATCACTTTATCATAATCACAAAATGATTAAAAAAAAACCATGAAAGTAATAGCCAATAGCAACACACTTCAATGTCGATAAAGCGGGAAAATCCTTTCACACGAGCGGGCACGTCGCCAGTCGCTCGCACCAGACATAATACGGCGTAATTAAAGGACCTACGTACTGTGAGAGATAATACACATTATTGTTACTAAATACATTTTTGAAAAGTCTTAGATTAATAAATCTTTTTGTTTTTCTAATTTTATTTTATTTTAAGTAATTGGGAAGGAGTATATTCAAAACAACTTACAAAACACATAGGGATAAACTTAAAAAAAACTATATAATCTAAAATATATAAAACCTTACAAATAATATGCTGAACTTAAAAAAAAAGTCCTGAAATGTCTTACAAATCCCTAATAAAATTTTCCAGTTCAATAGAGCTTCTACTTACCAGACTTGCTGATAAACCGAGTCGTCAATACGATAAGGCCGCCAATAAAGACGTTTTTGATTTCTATGTTTTTTTTTTGTATTGTCTAATGTGAGGTGTTTTAATGTACCTATGTATCTAATGCGCTTTATATTCTATAATATAATGTTTATAGGATAGTGATTTTTTGTCATCAGGCCACATTTGCTTGTTGTTTTTATGCCTCATTTATGCATATAATACCTACATACATAACAAGACTGGGTAAAGACTAAAAAAAAACTTGACATTAGACTCTTCGTCAGTTGAACATTTTATTAATAAAATGTAAATTGTAAAATAACTATCAATTTCAGATATCAATATTATTTTAAACGCTGTATAACTTGCCATATAAGTTTTATTTTAATGTCACTATCTTGTTGAAACGAAAATGTCAATTGTTTTAGTTAGACGCTGTAAACAATTTCAAACGAATTTGATTTTGAATAAGGCATTATTATTTTAACTTTAGTTCATTTTAATAGCTGGTCTTTAGCCATATTTCCATTTTTTTAACGTGGGATAGGTTTACGTTTGACCACAGCCTGCCTGATGTCAAGCATTGCTGCAGCCAAATTAATTGCATTTTAATGTCGATTCCTAGTCTACGATTTTGTAAATGTAAATACGCTCCTTCAACATTTGAAATTTAACGTAAATAGGAAACTATACGCACCTACGTAAATCTCGTACTAAATAAACCCCCAGTTCCAGTAAACAAGCAGTGCAGTAGCCCGTAACCCAGTCGGAGCTTAAATAGCCGAACACGTGTCGTGCTTAGCTGAAATCCGTTATCGAGAACGACTCTCAAAGGATTTAATTTCCTGTCGGCGAAATGAAAATCGATTAGTTTGATTTCCGTCCGCCGGCGGCGCCCGAGGCTTGCTAGTTTCCGATGTGCCCGCGCCAAATTAAATAACACATGCAAGTTAATCTAACTCGGCCAGCTACCTTCGTTTTGTTAATCCTGCCTTGGCTTCTGGCCACATGTTTTCCTTCTCCTATTTTGCTACATTGTTGTCTGGCGTTTGGTTGCCAGATTTCAGGTTCCAATTTAACGGGTTTGCCGATTTTCGTTTTGTTGTGAATCGGTTTGTTTGAATGGAGAGGACAAGCAACACGAGTAAAATAAGCGTGCTGGTGATTGTTGGCTTTGTTCGCTTTCAGCTATGACGTTTTGATACTCAAGATTGTAATTTTTTTATTTATTGTATTCATCTTAGACCACAGCTATTGCTGGCCATCGGGCAAACTATAGTCAAGTGCAAACCTGTCTCAGTTTAAAAAAAAATTATTGTTTCTTCTTACGTTCTTAGGTACTCTCGAAATTGAAATGTGCAAGTTTAATTTCGAAAAGAGCTTACCAATATTTACAAGCTAATAAATACATTCTTAACTAGCTAATCCGTTCAGTTGTGAGTAGCTAATAAACAGACATATTAATCTAAGTCGGTAACTTTTTATTCGTTGTATTTAACTAGTAGCAGTAGTAGTCAAATACAAATTGATACAAAAAACTTTAAAATAAGGAAGTTATCCGCAGCTGAGCTCTATGTTGTTAATTTGTTTTCATAAAGATAATATCGGTATGTACTGCCGCTTCAGAACCTATTTAACTGGTATAATATATAAACTTTATGTATATATTGAAAGACTTTTTACATTATTTGCAAACTCGAGACGGATGGTTCTTATAAAAGTTATATTTTTCATCCTAAACTGTACATTCTCCTCTTTCAACTTAAAGGAATTCCTATAGAAAATTCTCATCAAACGAAATTGAGTTTTTTCACTTAGTTTCGAGTTAAACGATACTTCGCGAGTGAAAAATTCTTAAGATCAAAGTATGGGGAGGTAAGGGAGTGATGCTTGAAAGTCTGTATAGTCGTAAATCAAATGTGTAAGGAATTCCGGCGAGTTCCCCCGACCCGGGAGAACAAACAGAAGTCATTCCAAGTTTGGGACAAATAATGCCAACTGCGGGTAGGCGCTATATGGAGGGTGAAATTGCAAGTTACAATCACCTGGAAACACAAAACGCTGCTAAACTTTTACAAAATAATATACAAGCATTTGTTTTGTTTCGAAGGAAATGAGGTCAATTAACCTAATTAATATTAACTTCGTTAGTGTATTCACGAAATTTTAACACTACGCATCGACATTGATCTACTTATTTCACTATTTTATTCTAGCATAATTTACTAAAATATTATAAAAACATAATTATCAACCTTCAATAGCTGAGCTGGTGGCCTAAAAAGAAACAACCTTTATCGATACATAAAAATACATCTTGCCTGCCATTTTGTATAATGTGCCAAAAAAGAAAAGCAATCTAGAATGTTCTAGATAGTATAAGCACTTAACCTATGCGGCGCAGATTTATCGTCAAAGTTAATAAAAGTAATTCTATCCATGAAGTCCCGATATGGCATGTATTGTACAAAGAAACCTTTTTCAGGTGATGCAGCTGTTTTGGATCAGTCAGGAACAAATATTGGTTACCACTTTCCATTTGATCTTGCTTTGTTTTTTTTTTACTAAAACAAGTTTGCACTTGGCCACAGTTTGCCTGATGGTAATCATTGACTATGGTCTAAGTTGGATCAGGCTTACCCAATAAGAACCGTTTCACTCTCGCTTTAAGATCTTAGGATTATAGTTTTAGTTAATTTGATCTGGATTTTAAAGTGATTTCGCGAGTACATATAAACGATCAATTGAGTAATGGCGTCCAGAAATGCTTAATATATTTGCCAGTTTATTTTAGCGTGAAGCTACATTGCACGCCGTTTTATTACAGTTTGAAAATCATATTTAATTATAAAATCTGGATATTGATACTTGATCTATAATGGTAATGAGTAAGCAGCTTCCCAGCATCAAGATCCATATGGGGAAGTTCGATTTGTCCAGCGCCAGGCGACCTCTCGTGGGAAATTAACGAACGAGATTCAGACTGACCGATCTGACCGCAGCTTTATGCTGTAGAAAATATCACATGTCATATACAAGGAAAGGCACCACCATCAATCATATGACCAAAGATTAAGTATTTCGTGTAGATGGAACGTACCTACAACGTGGCGTATGGCCAATGGCACTCGCCGTTTTTGTATTGCTAATGTTACAATACAGCACGAACATTTTATTCTAGGCTAACGTTTGTTATGTAGAAAATAGCATTTATCTGTTCAGAAAAACAAAGTTACATGTGTCTACTTGTACAGTTAAACGATGATTCAGTTTTAAAGCTATCTTAACCTGCAACCTATCTTTAAATGCTGTTCAGGGTCTTGGCGTCTATACTAAGAAGTTTATCATTTATGCTCCATCTAGGATCAATGATTGATCTTTGGATTTGGCAATACGTCTAGCAAACGTCTAGTCTGTTTGTAGTCAAAATTGTGTCCGCCTCATATCGGGGTGGAATTAATAGTTGATGGCTTTATAACATGTTTGGTTAACTTCGTTTTGGGCTCACGATGTTTACCTATAATTTGTGATAATATTAGAAAAACCTTGTTAAACTTGCCTTATCGGAATTGGGAAAATAATTTGTAAGAACACAATATAATGCATATTGTAAATATATTATTACCACGAAATTTATATGTCATTTTATTACAGAATTATTGCCATCCAATTTTAAGAAAATGATAATATCAAATACAAATACAAAGCTTTTATTCGGCCAAAAAAATATTACATCTAAGTACTTAGCTACAATAAATATGTCTTAAAGATACAAAGTAAACCCAGAAAGAAATTTTTGGTACCTTTGAGACTGACTATTCAATTTTATATAATCAAGGTAATGTAAAAAAGTAACGAGCAATTATTATCCCTCCAATTGGGTAAAACAATGGTTTTATCTGGAATTTAATTAAAAGTTTTTTAAAACAAAGTAAGGATAGGGATATAAAAACACAGATTCAAGTGTAGTTTATTCAAAGAAGACATTTTAATTATTTCAACGAGCAGTTTCTGTTACTGGAGGCTATTCCGATACTTTTAACAAAAAATACTTTTTGTTCAGATGAAAGGTTTTATTTTTATATATAGACAAAGCTAACATTGCCACTAATTCACCACAGGTACTACAAATATTTTTTGAGCAGTAGGTAGTAATATAAAAATTAACTTAATTTAGCTAAAACATTACTAAATTTCATCATCATCATCATAAATTTAAGGGCACTGCCCTTGTCTGTGGAGCACGCGCCATCCTTCTCGATGTTCTGCCAATTCCTTGACCTCCTTATTAAATTTACATCGTTCAAATATTCTTTGCTTGTTAGTTTACTTATTTTAACGTACTGTTTCATTTTCGAATATGCATAAAATTTCCCATGTCGATACTTACTAACTACAAAGCTTGTTTCACAATTTAATTATTTTTTCTATGGTAGGTTTATGTTAAAACGATATTCATGGCCATAACAGGTAAATGCGTAGATTGTACAATCAATGCGTGATTTGATGATTAATTATAATAGAATTAGAATGCGTAGGAAGCTTTATTATATAACGTCTTACGCCTTGCAAGTGCATTAATGCGTTCTCAAGTTCATAAACTTGAACTTTTAATCCTTTTTTCTTATTACATGTAAACATGGCCATAATTATTGAAACATTAGTTCATATGAAGTCGACGTCTGTAGTTAATTTTTCGAGAAGGTTGTAATTTCAATTCTTTAAATAATTACGATATTTAGTTTTTTTATATATATAAAAACAAGCAGTTAAAGTTTTGCTTAGTTGTTATTGAATAAAATGAAAACGTAAAAGTTTTCAGTTCAATATACCATTAATTTTGCAATTCTATGCCTAGTATAGTTTCTCAATAAATTTACGTAGCGGATATGAAAATTTAAACGTACTAAATATTTCACATTTACGTGTTAACATTTGCATTTTGGCGTGTGTTATATTTATGTTATGCATTATTATTTATGTTATCGTTTCGAGCTAGTGTTATATCATGTGTGAACCAGAGATTCTTAAAGATTCTAAGGTTGTATTAGAAGATGTTACGGTATGTAGTTACATACCTATTCTTCTTTTTGTTTGAGAGTGGCTAACTCTGGTGTCGAGACTTAATCAAGCTGCCTAATGAGCTTCTGACATATGTACTATGACAAACAGCCGAGACCTACAAACTATTAAAAGCTTGTAAATATAGGGCTGTTTTCTCAATTAAAAAAATGAATTTAAAAATAAGGCAAATAGAAAAAAGCAAGGATATATGTAAAATATGGTTTTTAATTAAGTATGTACAACTTCCTCAGATTTTAAAAAAATATTTATATGTTAAAGTAAGTTTGTATACTTAGTGCAATATTGAGAATCACTGTTATAATGTTATGGCGGACGAAGTGCAATGTGCGCCAGACGCCGACGGGGCGCGTAAATCATTTTTATGGCAAAACATCTCATACGGAGGCGTTAGATTGCCAAATATTATTTTTCGAAATGGCATGTATCAGAATCAAGATATTTTTTTTCCTAGTGTTAACATTTTTGTTCAGTGGTATAAGAACCTAATTGTGTATTATTTTATTCATTTACCTTTTTTTGTCCCCGTGTTTATCATAAATGTTTTATTATTGTTTAGTAACCGTCGCAGAAAAACAATTTACCAAATGAGTAGGCTCAAAACTTTATATCGATCCATTGAGAAAAAACTTACGAATTCACATTAGTCAAAACGAAACATACGTTTGTCATCATTAGTTTTTCACGTCACAAGCAACAGAGTTCTCAAGACAATAAGATGACCACACACAAATGTCGCATACTATCCTTTATGCATGGTCTGAAGCAGGTGGTGGTTTACAACTAATGTTTTGAAACTAACGTGACAGCCATAGTAATCAAGCATAGGTTTGGTAGAAGACTTTTTAGGTGATTAAAGTATCTTCCTAGATAGAGTAAGGAAACTATATTAAATATAGATTAGTGGTCGTTGTTGGTATTTGTTTGTAAAAACGTTCGAATCTGATTTCTAGGCTTGCATCTTATCTTTGTAGGCTTCTAGCTGCATTTTGCTACAAACGCACAACATATGTACGTAACTCAAAAAAGAAATGTTTTTCTTTTCCACACATCCTGCTTGATTTTGCTGACAAGGACCTTACAGAATGCCTTATTAACATGCCCCTAGAAGAGTCGTCGACAAAACACCCCTAGGGGAGCATGACCGTGACGTCATCGTGCGTAAAATACGACCACTAAGGGGCGCAGTTGTTTACAGTCGACAGTTATACATGTTGCCACTTGGCACCTACTGTTGGACCCCTGACATAACTTATAGAAGGTATCGGGGCAATTCCATCGAATACATTTCGGTAAGTGCACTTTGGCCGATTTGATTCGCACCGCTCCTTCGGACTATCAAACGGGATGGATATTGTGCTGAATATGTATTAGGTCGACCATCGCCTTGGCCTCTGATCTTAAAAGTTTGAAATTGTAGAATTCTTTTAGTGGTTGGGAAGTTGAGGTTAATGTTGTATGTGGTGCTAGCTCTTTGCCAACTTATTGAGTAAGTTAAAATAAATAGGGTTGTACCAAATTATACTTATTATCACCCTAAAAGAATATTGATGACACTAAGCAATTATACAGTCAAATTATAAGTAGCAATGTCACTTAAATGATAAAGGAGACAATGTTACATAGCGTTTAGGTGTCTAAAGGTTCAAAAATTCCGATATCTCTTTTAAAAACTAAGTATTTGATTTCTGAATCCGTCAATTAGTAAGCTAATAGTCCCTATTAGCGTTGATTAGTGAGTGATTACATATACTTCAAGGCGGCCGCGGCGATACCGGCGGTCACAGTCTACTTGCTGTCTAACTACATTCTACGCCGATTTCACATTATCCGCATAATTGGACATTTTTCATAATATGAACGTTACAGTTTTACATAATTTGTGGCTCGTTGGTTTAGTTTCAAGGGAACTGGCTTTTAAATTGCGTAGTAAATTAAATAAATGTATCGTTGTAAATGATAACTCAAATTCAATATTAAGTTTGATTTGCAATACGCATGTAAAACTGAATGATTCTCTTTCCATGTGATGATGAGTATTGTATGACTTTAATATTCATATGAAGAGGAGCATTTAGTGAAGTCTATATTACCCTCTCATTATATACAAACATAATCTAAATTATGATGAATGTATCTATCCTCTTCTATGATTGATGTACCGACTCTGTCCATGTCTGGCCTGTTAGCTTAGTTGGTAGTGACTCTGCCTTCTAATCTAGCGGTTGCGGGTTCGATTCCCGCGTTACACAAGTATTTATGAATTTTAAAATGTACAATTACTTAAGTCTGGTCGTTTGTATGTATAATAAGTATGAATTTACAACAAAGAAAAGTATATAAGTATTATATCCGCTATCTATACTATATACTCTGTACCCACGACACAAGCGTCAGCTTAGTGTGGGGCTAGATGGCACTGTGTGCAATGTCCCTACATATTTATTATTTTATTTATTTATGCCAGTAACAAACCTTCCACAATTAGTACTAATTTACTAATCAGCTAAAACTTATCCATCTTATCCTTTTAAAGCTGAAATACACTTGAACTTATAAGGAGTGTAAGTTGAATAGCGTCATTTTTGAGCAACCACCTTGGCAATTACTCTTCGCAACAATGACTCTTTGACATCATATTTCACAACTGTCATGACATGACTGTTGACATAATATGAGACACGTAATCTTAAAAGCTGTCTGTCTATAAAAAACGCAATTTGCATAGTAATGTCTTCATAATGGCGGTACCGTTATTCTATAATCGTGCATTCCTAAGGCATTGGTTACTACATAACATAACACGCCTTTTTAGTGTCAACAAAGTATTTAAATCTTCCTTATCAACTGTAAGTAACTAAGACGGAAACCTTCAAACAATTCACAATATTATGTGAGTTGCATCAAAGTCTTTGTTTGTATATTACACTTTTTTTTTTAATTAGTTTTGTTGTTTTTTAGAATTTATTTATTTCTTACCTTAAAGATAACTTAACTAACAGAGTTTTAAATTTTTTATTACAATTGACCTTAATGTAGAGTTACCAGTGGCTACTGCACTAGGTACCCCTGTATCGCAGCAGCCACAGGTGCTTTTAAACGGTATGATTTTAATATGCAGCTACGGTTTTGGTTCATAATAGTTGAATAATTTTACAAAAATAGATTTAAACTAAAAACAACGGACAACGTGAGTGTTTGTGTGTGTGTGTGTGTGTGTCTGTGTGTGCGTGTGAGTGAATATAGGTAGGATTTTAAGCAAATCTTCCGTGTCCTCATATGATAGAGTGCACAAGTACTGGGTTACTAGACGCTTGCATTCCCTGAGGGTTGAACTTTGTTTTTAAATCAGACGAGGAGTGAATAGGTACTTATTTTGCATAATATGAAACTTCAACAATCGATCACAGCAGTATTTTAGCTATTTGCAGACATTTATTTAAAGATACTTTCAAATACATACAGGTACTTAAGCACGTAATTATTACAGTAGAAACCTCGTAAAATCACTTTGTCGACATGTGACCGTACAATGTTATTTCACGGTGACATTTTCTAACAAGGCAACACTTTCACCCATAAGTGTCAGGCGACGAAAGTAAAAGTGTCACAAAACGGATTCCAGTTCTTCTTATATCATTGGCCACACTTTTGCGGAAATGTTACATACATCGATATAATACGACAAAGATGTCTCCTAATTGAAGAAAAAAATTATGATGACATTAAAAATCCATTGGACAGATAAAATACACATAATTTGTATTCTTTCACAGCCTCATACCATTAGTAGGTATATCACATTTTGACTAGAACTTGCCAATGACATATTTTATATTTAATATAGACGTCGAGTTAGAGCCATTTCCTTAGAGCTTAGAGCCATAGGGTGGATGGAGTGGTTTTAAAAAGGATTCATTATATAGTTAGGAGTCTACAGTTTTACTGTCTATGTGAAAATGTTACACATTAGTGCGAGGCTATTTCGCAAATATACTCCAATTATCTAACGGACAGGTTTTTTTATTTCTCAGAAGATATTTCTGTAAGCTAAATGTTTTATGTTGATTATGTTGTAATAGGGTGTCATATCCTGTGCAGTAAATCAACTCAATTAAAGAAAATGTTCTTCTAATTAAGCTAGTTTTAAAGATGTTAAATGCCACTTTACTATGTGTAGTAATTAAAAAAGACTATGCAATTTGTATGGTCAACTGACTGGCAATACTAATTTTAATACTGATTATTAAATAATGATGAATAGATCATTTAATAATGATTTCATATTCACATTATTAAAACAGAGGAAGAGCACTTTACCTCTATTTAAAGCACTACTTTTTACCTCTTAAACACAAAATGGCACTACTTTTTATGGTTATCATAAAAATGCATCTGCAAAGAGTGTTTCCTGAAAACGTAATAAACATAGTATCTTGAATATGAAGTGAAAAATGAGGCGAGTTTCACACCCATTTGGCGTCTACTTGCGGCCATTAGGGTATCTTATCGTGGTGTAAGGCTGGCACATGTCATGGTCGCAGAATATTACAGAAGAGTAAGTTATTCTATAAATTTCGTTAAGCCAAAAGATAAGTTTAGTAAATCTTACCCAAATAAATTCACTTTGGGATTCAATGATTAGTTTTTTTTCGGCAATTGGTTATCTCGTGACAATAGCTCAGCATACTTATCTATTATAGCATCTTATAAATTATGAAGTTAGTTAACGGTAATTAAAAAAGATACATGTTCGAATATTACCGGCGGCAAAAACTTCTACTAGTTTTCGAATTGTTTAATGTACATATGTGATTTATATACGCAGATGGCACATAAAAAGGGAGACTTATACACAGCAGTTGGATTCCAAAGGCTGTGGATGATGATGGTAAAATATCAATTGATAAATAAAATAGAATGAAAGCTTATTGACCTTTTTACATTGATATAGGAATAGTAATATGGTAATATGGATGGTCATGTTAAGTAATGTATAATATATGCGAAAATATTTTGATATTCAATAAAATAAATCCAGGAATGATCAAACACTGTTAATTAATATCTGTGTAAGCTTATTCTGAAGAAACCACAGCCTGCACGAAGCTCCGTAGTTGAATACTGTAGGCGTCAAGATACATCTAGATAATTAGCATTCCAGCACAGTACTGGGTCAATGTCCAAGATGACGTGAATCTTCTTGACCCTTCAGAGGTCTCAGAGGCCCATTATGTAGATGAATGACCATGATATAATAATTTTGTTTAAGTAAAAGATTTTTCACATTATGTAATAAAAAGCAAAAAAAGCCGAAAACAAACAAAAAACACTGAGATATTTTTCACAAATCAGTACCTAATTAAATTCACGAAATATCATTTACTATCGAAATCATGTTTTAAGATCTAAGAAATATGAATGACGCTAAAATCCTTCCTTTTATTTTCAGACAACCTTGAGTATGTACAATTGTACACCTACTACTTCGGCTATTATGTATTTTCAATGTAATCCTCAGTCAAAGATTCTTTGAATAAATTCCTACAAAGCTTTTTAATATGCGGTATCCTTATGTAATATATTACATTTTAGAAGAAGATCTAATATATAATTATCCCATCTTCTTTTCAATTCTTATTTTAGGCATTAATAACTATAAGCCAGCGTTATTCTATTTCTCAAAAGATTTTTTGCTAAGGCTAAGTCATTTACATAATATTTATACTCTATTGCAAAAATCTTTGTAAACGATACGCTACTTTACATAAAAACTGTGTCGAATACAAAAGTAGGTAACTGTAACATTATGCATGATTATAGAAACGAGTTTGTTTTAAAACTTGGTTACTCATTTTCATAGCCTATTTTAACGTTATTATGAAAACTTAATATGAAGGAGATAATCAAGGTTTTTAATTTAAAAAAATATATTCCAAGACATTTAATACATCGCTATTTAGCCCCATATGTTTAATAGACGATTTAAAAGCTATCTATGTTTCTTATGTTTGTGAGTGCACTTTAGTCAGGGTCTTAATATTTGTAACTGTTCTCTTTTTCTTAGCGGTAGTGTATACTAAGACGCCAGTAATAAATATCTCAAAAACTCTTGCAAGGAGTAAACGTCCACCACCATTGCTCCAACACCCGATGCCAAAACCTCATCACCATAATAATCTACCCATCAGTTTCACAACACTAAGATAACAGCTTAAGAGAACAACCTTCATGGTTCAGAGTTAATTGTTGCACCGTATTCTATTTAACGATTAGATTATATACCTAGTTCTCCGCAGGAAAGGGAAATGACGGAACAAGCAACTTATTCAAGGTGCTAATGCTCGTTTAACATTCGCTAATGGTATGTAGGCAATAATTAGAATTGTTAAGGAGAGTATAGATACATATTTTTACTCGTTTGTAGATAATTACATCTGTAATGCTCTTAAAATATGGCTTTTACTAAGGTTAATGCTACAACGTACTCGTATGTAGGTACATATGTATGTACATGACAAATAGTTTTCTGTAAATAAAATTGTCGGACCTAGTACATTACTATATTTTTAATTGTGTTTGTGCTTCTGACGCTTCCAGTAAGGACAGAAACTAAACAATCCCAACCAATTTAGATCTTATGACAGAACAATTATTAATGTCTGTCGTTGTTGTATTAGAGGCCTTAACCAAATTTTGGGTGCCCTAAAAATATAGAATAGAATAGAATAGAAAATTCTTTATTGCAACACACGATAACAATAAAAAAGAAAAAAACATACTTATACTAGTGCCACAAGTGGCGGCCTTATTGCTAAAAGCAATCTCTTCCAGGCAACCATTGGATGGAAAGGAATAAATAAGAGATAACAAAGGACGTGGTATACAATAAAATAAATAAAGAAGAAAAGATTTGATTAAAAATACATAATATACTGAATAAACGATTCATTTTATGTAAATTGTTTACTTAATTTGAAATTATTTTATAAGTTCCTATATATCATTTGTAAATGGGCAGTAAAGGCTATTTTATTTCATTTATTTTATTACTGTTGTATTTACTAAAAGTGTACAAATGAAAGGCGCTGTACGAAATATCCGGGTATATTTAAATAATTGACAATGTTAGCAAATTATTGACTGCTCCGTTAGCTTACTTGGTAGTGACTCTGCCTTCTAATCTAGGGGTGCGGGTTCGATTCCCGCATAACACAAGTAATTATGAATATTGAAATTTGTAATTATTTGTGTTGAGTCTGGTCGTTTCTATGTATAATAAGTATGTATTTACAAAAGAAAACTATATATGTATTATATCCGTTATCTAGTACCCACGACACAAGCGTAAGCTTAGTGTGGGGCTAGATGGCGCTGTGTGATATGTCCTGAAATATTTATTATATTATTTATCAACAAATAAACAGAGCTATATCTAAAATAGGCAATATTCAGTCCAAACCAAATCCGAATACTCAAGCACGTATTCTTTTATCTACACAATTCATTGGTAAAATTTGTGCAACATTTTCACTACACGTATGACTATTTATTATGACTTGTAAATCATACAGTACGGTTTAATAAAGTAGATCATTAGAACATATTTAGGCGTAAGCAAGTAGCACTTAAATCGAATTAGATTGCGATAATGCTTTTTGCACCTATAATGTCAGATATTATAGACTAATAAGTCAAAATTCTTGCTAACAAGATACTATTAAAAAGACATAAATTTTGCTGTAAAGTGATATCTTGATTTTATTGGCCGATTTATTAAAGCAAATTAGTATATATTGACAAACACCAAAAATAATATATGTTCGTAATAATTTCCTTACCAAAATATTTTTTCATTATTACCTTGCCAAGCATTGGTAAGTTCATTCCTTATCTTATGTTAGTAAGTAAATTAAAAAAGCCAGCTTACTTTTTAACTCAGCATGCCTAATTTACTCCGTAACGGGGTTTTTGTGAACACTTTCTCTCATTAAATCATTCCATAGAACGTCATCGTTTTGCTTGAATTAGACACTGATTTTCTATTAAAACTACCTTTCTTATTATGAGAATATTATTACGAAGTATTATGGTTTTAATTGTCGTTTAGTCCTATTTCTATTATTTGGTTCATTGCACTTCGTCAGAGACATGGTCAGATAAGACGAAAGTTTTCGGCGATCCTGGCTTGGGTGGAGTGCCCCAGCATAGGGGCTCCTTTTCTTCTAAATTAAGTAGGTACTAACATTAGTTATAAGTCCTATACTTAAGTTTTACTAACAAAAATGGATCTATTTTAGTAGTCCAATAAACAAATTTTATTTATTTTATATTTTCATATTGTACTATCCCGATCTATCTGTTCTAAAAAACTAACAAAAGTTCAAACGTTTTTCGCAAACTGACTTTTGAAACACTTTTTAGTAAGCATAGGTACCCTTTATAACCAACGCTATAATAGCAAAGACTGAATAAGATATTCAATGTTCGCTTTCAACTTGTCTTATTTTAATTAAATCCATCAATGAGAGCGGCGCCCGCGCAGCGTCGCACGTACTTTCATGCTTCCGCAGACACAAATTGCCACACTTGAAACTGAGTCGTAAACACATTGAAACATTGCAACAGTTAACTTAGAAGTCAATGCCACTAGAACCGGCAAAATTCTTGCACTCCAAATAAAATGCGTAGGCATTTCGCAAAAGTCCGTTTAGGTTTTCTAATAGCTATTTCAAGCATTGTTATTGAATTAACTTAATAGTTTGTTACCACATTGTACTGGCAAGGTTAATTATTCGTGCATGCGCCTGAAAAAATAGGCTCGAACTGATTTGCATTCTGTAAAGTAGGCCAGTTGTAAATCATACGTTTTTGTTTATGTATACGTCCATAATAATTATGTATGCTATGCATACTACTACAGTATTCTCTTGTTGCGTGTTTGTAATTGAATCATATCTGAATAGGAAAACTGTATAGACACGAGTATCATTGAATCATCGCGGTTGAATGAATCAGTAGATTCCTTTCAGCGCCGGCTAGTTTCCTCCGATCCTCATCGACATGATTTCCTTTTGTCGACGAAGATTAATAAACCAAAATGATACCGAAGCCAAGGGTCGGGAGTTCATAAAATGATATTCAATCTGTATTTCTGCAGCGAATAATATTTTGCCATAGTCGTGATTGGGAGCTCCGAAAGGAAATGCTTTAGCCCCGTGAATAGATTCAACGTGAAAAGGAAATTGAGGGGTCGTTATGTACGCCTTTGAATCGCTCATAAATTCACCACTGGATTCGATTATTCGTATTATGGCAGAGGTAGTGCCCTCTCGAGACGGCTCGGCGGTACACGAACCTAGCGTGAGGAATAATATGTACAAAGATGAGCTGAAAAATTGCACTCACGTTATTATAATATAAAACACTCGAATTAACTTAGTACGTGATGTACTTAAAATTGAATATGGAATTGAAAGTAACCATTGTTTTAGTTTCATGTTCATTTTCTATCAAGTTTAATAGTACTGTAACTAAATATACCTGTACTTTGTAACTGTGTAGGTACATAATTTTCAGGACATTACAACTCACATATAAAAGTTACTGACATATTTTGGTTCTATTCGGCGTCAAGAATAAACTTCCAGAAACTCACTTTCGTTTCATAATGAACGTAATCACAGGAAAGTTTCGCAATCGTGTAAAAGTGGCTTAAATATAAATTTACTGTTTTTCATTTAATAAACAACAATTGCATTTCACGTGTGTACTAATTGTACAATGCAGTTTTAGATAAAGTCTATCCAATCCAGTCGCGTCTCGAATGTCTCTAAACTCCGCCAACAAGGACTTGCATTTGGTTGTCACGTACAGTCCCGACAATTACATAGTAATTAACGGTTTAGGTAAAGGGAAGCTCTTGCGACTGAAATCTATTTGTCCTGTACTTTAGCCGGCGGTTACGGACCATTGCGCGTTATGTTCCCTTTGTGGCAGTCGAGAGCTTCGTAGACGGGCAATGAACGTTGTTAAGGAAAATGTTATTATAATAAGTTGGCATTAAACTGAGATAAACATGAAAGGAAAGTTTTGCGGCGATAACTGAGGGTTTGTGACTGGTTTGAGTGTCCTTATGTGAGCTTTGTAATTGGTGTTGTGAGTGTTCATAAATTGAGTGGAAGCGTCCATTGACTTTATCTGCTCAAGGTAAAAGTTACGCTGTGATACACCTGATTTTAAAGTTGATTGTAAGTATACAAAGTAACTCAACGGATATTTTATTCATATTGATTTCATTTATTTACAATCCCGATAGAGTTACATTATTAGTTCATATTGGTGTATCAGTACGTGGTAAAATATTTTTCCAAATTATCACAAAAATTGCTTTATTTAAACTCTTGGAATAATACAGCTTCAAAATAAGCTTAAAATCGAATACAAAACATCCTCGGAGTAACAAAGTTCATGAGATTACACATTTAATTTTAAACACAAGCAAGAACATAAAGCAGAAATCTTTTACTGGCAGATGTGTCTCACATTGCTCATATTAAAAACAATGCCAGCAAACAGCCCTGGGCCACAGATTATATCAAACAACAAGGTGTTTCTTCAAATAAATCTGTGAGCAAAACGTTTACTGCGTGGAAAACGACTCGTGAAACATTAAGGATGCCGAGACGGATGGCTGGCAGGTAGATTGCGCGCCCGAAGGCAATCTCTTTATTAATGCAAGCCGCGACGACGACCTAACCAACTAAGAAAACTGAGAACCTACCTCTCATACCCCCTCATTTCCCAGACTTTAAACAACTAACTGTTTATTGCTCAACTCGAGAAATTCCTTTTCGACTACAGGACTATTTTCGCTTTGAAAATAACAAGGTTCGGGTAAAGCACGCCAACTCCGCTCGAATGCTGTTATTAACGTTTTCTCCGGGAGCGACTCGTATTCTGTAGAAAGGGAGTGAATACGGTCCTCGTACGTTATTTATGTGGTCTGTTAATGGGAATGCAGGTATGTAAATAGGGTGTTACGCGGCCGGCGGTATTATCATAAGATTCATAAGCGTGTTGAGTGCGGACGCCTCTCGCGGCGAGAACAATGGCTTCCTTCCCGGACCCCGCCTCTCTTCCGGCTTCATAAATATAGCTATCTCCGACTTTATTATGCGCATACGCCGCGGCGCCACATTACACCAGTCAATGATAATATCTCCAGTCAACTAGTGAGATCGGTTCTATCGCCGCGTTACTTAGAAAGCAACGACATAGATTAATGTCTCTCTCCACACAATAGTCTCCAGCCATTATTTTGTGGTTACAGTTTTCTTTTGCCGGCAACAGTTTGTTCTTTCCCTTTGTACGTTTGATATTATGTGCATGTATTTAACTCTCTGCGGCGTGTTAGCGTAATCTATTTAATAGGTGTGGCAAACAGATGTATTCATTTGCATAATTATTCTGAGCCCCAGGATCCTAAACAAATCGAGACCTTTCGCAACAAGTGGTTACTAATCTAATTGAGTAAATTTCGTTCTGAAAGCCAATCTTTGACCTGTTGCGTGCAATATGGCCTATGAAAAATTTTATTGAAAAAAAATTGATCGTTTCTACAGACTTGCGCAAGTAGTTTGTAGGTAGAAACAAGCGTACTTTACGAAATTGGTCGTGATCGGTAAACCACAAGTATTCCGCGACAGGCAATTTTGTTATAGGATCGTTTTATACGTTTATAGGTAGTTCGTGTGGTTACTAATGACACTACAATAAATTTACACACGTATCTACGAGTATGTAACAATAGAGACAATATAATTAATGTTGAAATACGAGTAGCAGTAGATACCGGTGGTAAATAATAGCCTTATCAATTAAAAGCTCGTTCAGTTTCTTTGGTTACGCTAACATGAGGTTAGCTTTAATGTATCGCATGTATTAATTAGTCACGGGAGTTAATCAATCCGAGTCTATCAAATTAATTACACACGACTGTTTACATTTAATCACGAGTAGATAATTATGTCACTAATAACTCGTTTCCTAAACAGAGATGCAATAAATATTAATTTACGATGGCACTGGTGCTTACGTCAACGGTCATTAATCAAAAAACTTGAAGCGAGTCCGGGCATCAACACCGCGGTCGTCTTCCAACTTCCCTCGTTACTTATTCATAGTCATAAAGCCCCGGGCTATTGGTTATCAACACGAAGTGACTTTACTTTTTCCTTCCTCTTATCAATTTTGCATCGAAAACAAGCTAAAGCCTTTGCCGGCAAACTAAGACCTGTCGGTTAAACATAAACTTATCTCGTACTCCGGCGCGGTGACTTTCAGAATGTAGCGATCGGCCTCGTGCGTTCGCGTTGCGTTACTCGCTTTGCAGGCGCGGCGGAGGTTATTGTCTAATTGAGCAAGCAATGTATGAGTGGGAAGGTGAAATTGTCGCCGGGAGAGCCGTGAGTGAGTGCATCTGGTATTGAACGGGGCCGCAGGCTCTCGGTCAGCTCGCCGCAAACTGGTTTTGTTCATTATCAAAAGTCAATAACTTTCCGATGCATTCCGAGTCATGGCCGAATCTATGCCGTAACGTAATAAGCTAAAGCCGCGCGGCCATTGTCGGATCGCGGAAAGCAATCGACTTTAGATGACTTCGACAAATTCTTTGCAAAACAAAAATGGATGTTGGCTTTCTTTCCATTTTTACGCAAGCAACTTTCGCTCGCTTTTATGGAGATTGAGAATCATCCTTTACAGGTTTCTCTTTTAATTCATCAGAATTGTATAAATTACATCAGTAGGTACATAATAAGATTAAGATCATATATCAATAGCGTGTTGTTAAGTCGCCGTGTATCTATACTAATATTATAAAGCTGAAGAGTTTGTTTGTATGTTTGTTTGTTTGTTTGTTTGAACGCGCTAATCTCAGGAACTACTGGTGCGAATTGAAAAATTATTTTTGTGTTTAGTAGACCATTTATCAAGAAAGGCTTTAGACTATATAGCATCACGCTGCAACTAATAGGAGCGAAGAAACAATAGAAAATGTGGAAAAAACGGGGAAAATTATTCATCTTTGAGGGCTTCCGTTGCATGCGCTGCGAAAACGGTTCAAGATATCAAAAAAATGTGTAGGAAAGAATTATTTCTCTTGAAATAATCTAACAAAATATCCGCAACAGTATATGTCTATGTTTTAAGGTTAACTCACTAGAACCGTTTTTATGGTAATAACTATTCCACGCGGACGAAGTCGCGCGCATCAGCTAGTAATTGATAAAATACGCTCTATTTGGCTCAGTTAATAAGTCATTTGTGCTATGAGCGAGATAAAAGCCGGTCTAAGCTTACCTTGCAGACATAAATCTGCCTTAATTGCTGTAATTTCTACCAAAAATTACAAGGCACATGTTTCTTCTGTTATTAAGGGGGATTTTCTCTTTGACTTTCATTTTCGGAATAGGTATTTTCGTGTTTACAATTTAAGTGTATTTGAATGATTTATTGTGGTTGGAATTGTTATTACCGCTGACCTTAAACTCACTATTTCTGTAATTAAAATGTATCTAGGACACCGCACACTTGTATTATTTCGAATTTCTTTTGTAATTTGCAAACTTTCACGTGGAAACATGAGATGTTATAGATACTTCGTGTACACAGATTATTATAATCGTAAAATAATAAATGCAAGTGATTTTCAAGATATTAATCGCAAATTGCGGAAATAATAATTTCACGTAACCGCTAGTAGAAGAGGAAGTTGTAATCAGAAACAAAATCTTTTAAAAATAGTTATAGCTATGCAATATCGATTACCTACTTTTACTATGAAAAATAAATACTTCATATTAATAGCGTATCAATAAAGTTATCGACTTCGGAAATAGTTTAAAGTTTCTTTCTTTCTTGATACTAGCACCGAACTTAAATATAATAATAATAATAATAATAATATGTCTTTATTGCACACCAACATGAAAGAAATACATGAAAGGATAAATTTATGATGACGTACATATGGGCGGCCTTATCGCCTTAAGCGATTTCTTCCAGGCAACCTTTGGATGATAATACGACATAAAAATTATAAAAACATTACGTTTGTAGGTTTACTATTATCGACTATAATATATTTAATCAAACAACGTATAACCTCAGTAGCAAATAACATTGGCTTAATTAAAGGAATTATTTGGTGTGTACCAAATCAGAGATCCCCAGCGCCCTCTGCAGGTTAATGCCGCAAATAAGGATATTTACACCACAAGGCGGGAGGAAAAGACAGATTGTGCCCGGTGGATTTAGCCAGGAATGATTAAGGGAACAAAATTGGTATTTTTGCCGGACATTCAGGAAAAGGATGTTTGATTATTAAACTGTTACAAATATTACGAGTCACGCAGGAATTTTGTTAGTTACTACATTAAAACAAGGGAAGCCTACAACTTCTAACTAGAACAAAACAAGAGGGCACTTAGAAAATCTTTAAAAAAGCCTAAAGTTAGTCTAAGTGCTCCAGCCCCCACTACCAGTGGGCAAATTAATTGTTAGTTAATTAATTTACATTAGATAGTTTTGCGTATGATATGTGTTCCTATTATTATTTAGATGTCATTTTAAAGACTGTTTTGCTATAATATTATTTATAATCAATTATATAACCTCTCAGTCAGTGCTTTAGTCTGTTTTGAGTCGTATTTCCTCATGACCGAGGGTCGTGACTCCCCCGCAGATTGACTCGTTTGGGGAGTTTTCTTGGGCAGATACGTCGTGGTGGGCGCCCAGATCCTTCCACGGAAGTGCTTTAGTACAAACCAGTAAAAACGATTATTCAGTATTTTACACTGAAGGTAGCGGAATGAAAAATACCTAATGAAATCTCTTATGAAACAAGCTGAGATCACACGAGTCTGTTCGAAGCTAATTCAATAAATAAAGGTGTTTACACACGAGCTCGGCACTCGTTTTGTTGTTCCAATGAACTCGCTATACGTCGCAAGATGGCGCTGCAGCGCGACAACCTCACAGCAAACACTTTTCTACAGTCACGAGAACTAAAGAACTAGAAAAGTTTAATTAAACATAATACGTATGTATATGAATATGTTTAGTAAACTTTATAAATTAGTTTATTGAAATAAATAACTAAAGTTGTGATGCGCTAGTCATGAATATCTTAATTTTGAGGTATTTTTTTTTCATAATACTAGTATAGAGGAGCAAAAATGAGTTTGTTGATGGACTTATTTGTTGGACATAAGTTTTTTCTAGCATAAAAGTAAATAATATTCCACGAGCTTTACATCTGTGTAGGAAGGATGTGCTGTTTGTAGAGCGAAGACAAGGTAAATCGTGTAATGCTTTCGTTAAACAAAACAAAGCCTGTTCCTAGACAATGTTTTCCTGCCTTCCAAAACTCACATGCAATTAAAACCAGCTCCATTTATATTTTTAATCAAATTTGCATTTTGGGAACGCCGAAATTTAATGAATAAGCTGGAACGGTCTTCCACAAAATTTTACATGCGAGATTTGCTAACACGCCGTTTTAAAATGATTTAGATTCTCTCGTTTAAATTCAAATATATATTTAATGTTTAAAATTTCAATCCCTAATGAGTTGATTCTAGAATTTTATCTAATTTATTGTATTTGTTTCGTTGGCCGAATTAGAAATGTAAAAAAATTATTTACGTGATCGAACTTTCTTTGTCAGCGACGTGACTTTAGAGTGACTTTCTAAATCTCCTTTTGTTAATTTTATTCGGTCTCGTCTGTTTTGGAAACCTCAGCTTTAATTAAATTTGAAAATTTTAGTCATACTAATTAACACATTCTGTGTGTTATCTATATTTGCACCAAACAGTTTAAAAATTAAAGTTTTTTTTCTACTGTCATTAGCTCTAGAAGAAAATACAAATAACACCACCAAACAACAACCAAAAATAGAAAATAATCACGACCGGCAGGATTCGAACCTGCGTATTTCTGCTACCGTCAGAAATAAATTTGCAGGTTCGAATCCTGCCGGTCGTGATTATTTTCGCTCATTTTCCAATAAAAGTTTAATTTAAAACAACCATAGTGCAGGTTAGCACTTAATAAATTTACTCATAACCAAAAATAGGTCTTACTCACGGAAATAGTCTACCTAATTGAATTAACAACTGCGAAAAAATGGAACGAAAGAATGGAAAACCGCAAATCATTTAGGCTATTTAATGTTAACAAGGTGAATAGTAGCATTCGATTCGGTTTTTATTTGCATTCCGCATCTTCGTGTAGGATTGCAATGACATTGTATTTTTCAGGTCTGTTTCACTTAAGGCTACAGTCACGAACGCGGAAAATTGCACGTTTATCTGAACAAGATCAAACTTAATAATCTATCAAATAATGGCTGAAATTATTACAATGCACACATACCGTCAAATCATCGTAGTTGACATTTGTAAAATATACCTATGCGTACCTTATTTCGATATCTTTTAATCTAATGTTTACATCTTATAAGTCATTCAAACCAATATGTAGTATAATAATAACCAAATTAATTAATTACAGTTCCCTTAAATCGACAGACTCAAAATTTGATTGATTATCAATTCAATACAAGCTTTACAATATGATATATTAATATTAGTTGATATTTAAACGGGGTATATCCTTCTAAACAAACTATTTGTTACTGTCAGATACACAAAGCGTTGGTCAGTCAAGTTTGCTATGAAGTTTCATTTGCTCACAAAGGCATATTTACCTGCTCTAGTTCAGGTCATTTGTCTTGTGTTAAACACACAATTGTTCAAGGCTTATGTCATTTCCGTGGTAGCTTACATACATATTGTAAACTTAGACTAGTCACAGACCCATGTTTTGCCTGCCCAACAAATTACTCGTAGGATGAAAATATTTTTACAGCACTAAATAATGGTCGTAAAAATTTGTAGACAAAAGTACATTACGTTGGATTAAAGTTGGACATAATAAAACATACTAACATCAACTCAGTTTCCACTTAAGCAAGTTTACTTTATTCAAATCTGAAACAGAACAGCTAGACCAAGCAGATCCAGGTTCCTCTAGAACATTGCAAACTGATTTTCATCATATTATATTATAAACCGATTTACATGTTGAAAGATGTAACTCAAATAAACATTATATTTCTTTGCATTCAAAACAGACAAGCCATCCCTACCAATTTATTACAGCTGTAGACTAGAATAATTTGTTACATGAGTCATTTGTAAATACCCTTAGACATTCCTTGCCCTTCACGGCACTTTCAACTGTCATCCTCGATAGTTAATGTGAGTTGATACTTGAATAACGGGGTAATAATTACGTAAAGTATTATGTAGAAGAGGCATTCTAACACATCACATTACCCTAAATTATAAAAGATAAAGAGATAAAAAACATTTTATTTGCACTTAAAACATGTTGTGTATAAAAGCTAGTGTTGAACTGATTTCCATGCTGCTTTGGCATGGAGATAGACTAGACTATATGTCATTCACCTGCTTGAACTATCTTGAATTTTTGAAATGTAGGCTTTAAATAATATAGTAAATTTTGCATTGGAAGTTTTAAACGTCATTAAACCTTCTCTTGCTGAGATATTCTCATAACATATCCAGAAACAACTTTTCCTTTCGAGAGGAAATACGTTAGTGCCTAGTCATAACTTAAGCTTAGTCTATCTAGACTTAGGTAGGTACAAACTAAGCTCATGCGATCACGATCGTATTGAAGGAATGTTGGATAAGATATCACAAATGTCACGCCTCAAAGACAATTTACATTACAAAAGTGATAATAAAGTTCACATAAATTATAATAAGCATTTGACATTGACTTTCAAGTTAGATCATTTGAAAAGTAAACATTGAAATTAATTCGTTCGCTTGCTATTGTTTTGAAAGGTTTGATAGATTGTGTTTATTTGAATGAGTACCTACAATCACTTTGATTTGTAGAGCTTTATTTTACTTTTGATATTTAATATTGGATTGTGGAATATATTATTTTTATACATTTTGCGTTGGGACTTCAATAGGCAATTTCAATGTTTTTTTTATCATTATTGGAGCTTTATTCTGTGTTATTACAAAAATTAAATAAAAATTAAAAAAAAAACAAACTACATACACTTTTCACTAAAACATTTTATATTTTCAATGTATAAAATAACCCATTAAATACATAAATCACACGTAAAAATGACTAGAGTGTACGCATACATACATACATAGAATTCTTCCTGATAACAATGCAAAGCTGATAGAATCGAATCGCTACCTCTTACATTGGTACCACGCGCGGTCACAGCGCACGATTAGGGTCAACTTCCAAGGTCTGACATTACATAAGAGATCAGACATTTCACCTTTAATCGATCTACGAGTCGATCGATCGGAAACAATCGAATGGTTTGATTTGTTTGGTGTTTTGTTCGTTGTTTTACTAAAAAACCGTACTCTAGTCGTACTTTCGAATCCTGTATGTACGGATTTAAGAACATCTTTTGGGAAAAAGCGAGATACATTAAACAAAGGAGACATTGCACTCAGTATGCTAAATTGTTTATATTTTGTTTTTCTTGTTACAGATTTGCAGACAGCAGCTTTTTACATCGCGGTAAGTTCTATTTATAACCAGGCATATTGCCTAGGAATCCTATGGCTAATAGTTGAAACGTCTTATAACTATACTCTAAGAAAACTTTACATAGTCATAGATTTCTAGTTGACAGAAATAAGCCCAGCTCCAGTAAAGTTACTAACATTTTCAATAGCTTACTTGGACAATGTGTTACGGTCAGTGAACAGCATTTCGTAGTTTTCTTTTAAAGATGTTTTCAAAACGTTGATAAATAAAGGATGTGGTTCAAGGTTGTTGGTGACGTGACTTAAACACTTGCTCCGGTTCAGGGTATTGCACTGTACCAAAAATGTAATAGATAACATTCATGCTAGATATTTTTGTATTTGACATAATTCGCCTAGTGGTAAGCGAATGGACCGTGTTTACCAACATTGCTGTCAAAATTGTTATTAAATTATATTATTAATTAATTAACTGTCTAGTTTTACCCAAATGTTCCGTAACAATTTAAATACACACATTTATGTAGGTACATATATAGGTAGTTAAACAGCATGTCTCAAACAGCTAAATCGCCGGATATTGCAAATTAGCTCAATTTCCCGCTTCGCTGCAACATACAGTCCGATAGTTTCAAACAGTAATATAAAGTGCAAACACACGCAGATATTCTGCCTAGCTAGACAAACAGACAAACATTCTCGACAGTATCCTGCACTGCAAGGTGCTATTCAAATATCCACTCCGTATAGCCACTCCACTACTGAAAATATGGACTGCACTCGAATCTCGCCAAAGCGTTGAAAACATTAATAAAATGTTTTATACGAGTTAAACGGTATTCAATACATTCTCATTATGGCTACGTTCGTCAGTTACATGCATAATTGTTCCCACAATGAAGTCTTTATTCTCGTGACTGCTCCGACACTCGAGAATAGAATCAATGTTGATCCTCAAGGCGTTTGGTTCATCGTTCAAGTTAGCGATCAAATTGATTCGCTCTATTGTGCGATAATGATCGAACATAACACCGCATTATCGAGGCTCAATATTTTACATCACTACCCAAATACCTTTTAAAAAATCGCCTTGGTATTTATTTATTCATAACCTTTTGAAATAGCCCACAAAAGTTTATAGCAACTATAACAAAACAATAACTTTAACATCCGATTGAATGACAAGGAGTTCGGGTTCAATTATCAGGTGGCGGACAGTTTGAGTTCATTGTCATAGAGTGACCCTACGTTTGAAAGTGTTTAAGGCCTTATCTACAATCACAAGTTCAAACTGTAATATGCGGTAAGCAAATGACCTGTCACATTGACAATTGATTCATGAGTTTAATTCGGAGTGGAGCGAACAAATCGCGGTCGGTAGCCGGTTCTTGTCATTAATTTTCGATAGGTGCTTGATTAATAGAAGTCGATTTGTATTGTTGCGCCTACAAAGGGTCACAACTTTAATCAGATCGGGTAATTAACGTGTAAATATATCAGATATTGGGCAATGTAATTAATATTACGAAATGGTTTTGTTATGGATATGACTTAGGCAGTAAAGTAATTTGATAAATAATTTAGTCGCCTAGGTCACATCAAGTTTAAAAAGCTTCAACTTAGTTAATGTTATGAGATATCAGTTAAATTGTCGACATATAAAAACAATAAACAAATAAGAGAATTTAGTCCAGCAAAATCACTTTTTCATGCCTAAAATCTGAAGTTTGGAATCATCATCATCAGCCTATCTTATATTCGTCCACTGTTGGACATAGGCCTCTCCCAATGATCGCCACACTGCACGGTCTCCTGCTTTACGCATCCAGTGCTTCCCAGCCACCTTCCTCAGGTCGTCGCTCCATCTGGCCAATTGGCCTCCCACACTACGTGTACCGACACGCGGTCTCCACTCTAGGATCCGCTTACTCCACCGATTATCGGTCCTTCTGCAAACATGGCCAGCCCATTGCCACTTCAGTTTGCTGATTTTGCTGGCTATGTCGGTAACCTTGGTTCTTTTTCGGATAACATCATTCCTGATTTTATCCCTCAAAGAAATCCCGAGCATAGCTCGTTCCATAGCTCGCTGAGTGACTTTGAATCGGTGGATTCGCTTCACTGTCAGAGTCCATGTTTCGGCTCCGTAGGTCAGCACTGGGAGGACGCACTGATCAAAGACTTTCGTCTTCAGGCTCTGTGGGATAGACGAGGAGAAGATATGGCGAAGTTTGCCAAATGCTGCCCAGCCCAGCCTGATTCTTCTGTCAATCTCACCCTCGAAGTTGTTTCTACCTAACTGCAGTAATTGCCCGAGGTATATATATTCGTCAACAACTTCGAGAGGTACACCGTTGACTACAACAGGTCCCGGAGAAGCTATTCGGTTAACCATAACTTTAGTTTTTTCAATGTTCATTCCGAGACCTATCCGCCGTGAAGCATCAGCTAAGGTGGTCAGCATCTCTTCCAGTTCTTGCAGCGACTCCGCCATCAAAACTATGTCGTCGGCGAACCGTAGGTGAGAGAGCTGCTCGCCGTTGATGTTCAAGCCTTTCCCTTTCCAGTCCAGCGTTTTAAACATATCTTCGAGGGCATTAGTGAACAGTTTCGGGGAAATAACATCCCCCTGTCTCACTCCTCTGCGAAGATGGATATGTTTAGTCTGCTGATCTTGTACTTGAACGGCCATCGTAGCGTCATTGTAGAGGCCTCTCAACACTTCGATATACCGATAGTCTATTTGGCATCGCTGCAAGGACTCCAGAACAGCCCAGGTCTCGATAGAATCAAACGCTTTCTCGTAGTCCACGAATGCTAAACACAAAGGGCGGTTATACTCTTCGGTCTTCTGTATAACCTGCCTTATTGTGTGAATGTGGTCTACGGTACTAAATCCTCCACGAAACCCGGCCTGCTCCGGTGGCTGAAATTCGTCGAATCTCCTCGCGAGGCGATTTGTTATTACCCTCGAAAACAGTTTATATACATGGCTTAAGAGCGAAATGGGGCGGTAGTTTTTTAGGAGAGTCTTATCTCCTTTCTTATAAAACAAAACTACTACGCTCTTATGCCATGCTCGCGGAGTTCTCCCATTATTTATTACGACGTTGAATATTTTCTGGAGTTCCCGAAGAACAGGACGTCCTCCTGCTTTCAGCAATTCCGACGTAATTCCGTCTTCTCCTGGGGCTTTTCCGTTTTTCAACTGTCCGAGGGCAATCTCAATTTCGCCTAGACTGATTTCCGGCAGGTCTTCTGTGAAATGGCGCGTCAGTGTGGCACGAGAGTCTCGTTCACTCGATGAAGGAGGAGAAGCTCGTGAGGCGTATAATCGGCCATAAAAATCCTCTATCTCAGCGAGAATCTCCGGCTTAGAGATTGCGGTAGAGCCACTCGTAGTTGTAAGTCTAGTAAGGTGACTCTTCCCTAAAGACTGTGCGAACACCTTCGATCCTCGATTCTTTTCTATTGCCTCTTTGATGGCTTCGGTATTAGAAGATCGAAGGTCACGTCGCACAGACTTCGATATTCTCCGGTTGAGTTCACGCTGCTCTGATAACGTGGCATGTGAAGTATCTCGTCTTACATTCATTAGCCGAAGAGTCTCTTCTGAGAGTTTGGACTTCCTACCTGGACGCCTTAATTGGCAGAACTTCTTCCCTTCTTCGCATAAGACTTCCGTAAAATTTTTGGTTTCCCTGTCAACATCCTCGGTGGTTTCCAAAACGGCAAAGCGATTCTGCAATTGCAGCTGGAAATAGTCTGATCCAGTTATAGCTTGGAGCGTGTTGGGGCGGAGCGTGGACTTTATCAGACGAGACCGTTCAAGCTTAAAATCGATATTCAGGGTGCCTCGAACAAGTCGGTGATCACTTCCGGTTTTGAACCTAGTAACCACTGAGACATCCCTGAATATATGCTTTTTGTTCGTCATGATAAAGTCGATCTCATTTTTGGTGACTCCATCCGGGCTTCGCCATGTCCACTTTCTTTGAGGTTGCTTCTTGAAGAACGAGTTCATCAGAAAGAGCCCTTCTTTATCGAGAAAGTTGACCAACATTTGCCCTCTGTCGTTCCTTACTCCATAGCCATGTGATCCTATTTGTCGCTCGCCGCAAGCCTGTATACCCACCTTGGCATTAAAGTCCCCCATAACAACGCTGTAGTGTGTCTTCGTAGTTTTATGAAGGGCTGCGTGTATATCTTCGTACATCCGTTCCACTTCTTCATCTGGGTTGGTGTTAGATGTTTTCAGCTTCGGCTTTTTCTGTGGAGGAGCATACACTTGCACTACTTTTAAACTATACCTCTCAGTGAGCTTTAATATAAGGTAGATTACTCTGTTTGACACACTAGATATTTCTACAACGTTGTTAAGGAGAGCCTTGTTGACAAGGAATCCCACGCCACCCTGTGATAGTTTGTCTCCTTCGCGGTAGTAGAATAGATGGCCTGACGGTAGGGTTACGGTGTCCTCTCCCTGTCTTCGGACTTCGCAAAGACCTACAATATGCCATTTTATTTTTTCCAATTCGGTTTCAACCTGCGTCAAATGATGGTCGAGTCTTATCGTTTTGCCGTTATACGTAGCCAGGGTCAGTTTAGATTTAGGGTGGCCTGCCGTAGCCCGGGGATTCTTCGCACCCCCTACCCGGCCGTTACCATGGCCGCCACCTTGGCCAGGAATAGCCGGGCGACCGGGAACTAGGGGCCGTTGTAATTGTGTGTTGTTCATAGAGAGGAGTTGCCCGTAATTGCCACGCTGGGCATGCGTGTTGGCAATCGCAGCACGTAGCTCATCGCACGGGTGTCGCTGCTGCCCGACACCCGTCTGAGTTATTTAGGCTACGTGTTTCTGGGTGGATATACCGCCATCATTCGGTTCGCCAGAGCCCCATTCGTTATCCAGCAGGATGACCACGTGCAGGTTGAGGTTGGCTTGGAGCATGCAGTGTGATTTGCCCCCATCAACCCTTTGGGTTTGGAATAAGTCATCACAAACTAAAATGGAATCATTATAATATCTAATTAACTTTCATTTCAATTCATTCAATAGCAATAATTTGTAGCACTGTGTAACTGTACCAACTGATGATATTTATTGCAAGACATTACAGTACCGCTCAAAGGGCGCGCCCACAGCACTTGACCTTGATTGTGAGTTATTGAAATCATTAAACTATGTATATTCTATTATTATCTACCATATTTATATTCCTTACTAAGTAACTTAGTTTAGTAACCTTTCTTATTGAGCAACGAAATCTATAATCATATTTTAATAGCATGCAGCAGTGTATATACGACTATTTTTTAAATGGTTTACAAGAATATTAATTATTTATACTCGTAGGTATGTATTAAAACAATCAAATAGCTAACCACTTTCCTGAAAATTATTTTCCTCCAAGAAATTATATGAAAATCACGATCCAAAAGATACAACTCCGCCTATTTTTATAAAAACAAAACTAACTGAAATATATGTGTAAAACTGTTTTCAGGAATTCAATATTGAACAAGAATTCTAGACGTAAGGGTTATTTCTGAGATTCCTTTTAGAATACCCACGTTCCTGAATATCTATTCAAGAGTAACAAAAGTTTCTAAGGCTTCAATTAATGATTTTTCCTGAAATTTTGGATTGTTTTTATTGTTGTTAGGTACTCAATTATAATGTAAATATATCTGATTTCTATAAGTATGGCTTTTGGCTAAGCCACAAATACACTAAATAACTTAATTGAAAATGTGATAAAAATAATTTTGAAACCCGGTGGCGTTTGAATATATAAGCAAGCTCGAATAAAAATTAATAAAAAATACAACTAACTGCTAACAAAAACCATTTAAAAAACTTATCAGAATCTAAGCAAATTGAGTCACTGAATATTATATCAATATTTGATATCCAAAATCAAAGGCATGTTCAATATCAGTTTAGTTTCTGTTCCAGGCAGCAACTTGCAAGTTTATGTTCAAGTTGCTGGAACGTAAACATTGGGCCACGTCTTAGTCATGAAGACTTCTAGCATAAACTCGTGGTAAAGTGCTATTTCCACTTCCAACAGAATCTTTAGAAGCTTTGAGCTTTAGTTCTGATAAGTTAAATTTTCTCTATTTTCAAATATATAATTTTAATCAAACTTTTATACCCAACATACACTGTTATAATAAATCCCCAAACGCCCAAAAGGCCTTCGTGTCCTGCATATTTAGTTAATTGCTAAAGTCACGGTACAATATCGTTTTGGAAGCCAACCAAAACTTTTTATAAAAATGTCCAAGTAACATACCAATTATCCTTATGGCCATGAAAGCACCTGCACTGCACGGCACGCTTGTGTCAATTAAATTAAAGGAGTATAAAATTACACATAAAAAAATATTTATTTTCACCAAACTTCATGAATGTAAAATGTGCACATTACATTGATAGCATGCATGAGATCATATTTGCTGTCAAAACTTCTCTTTACAAAACGGTCGTTAAATATTATCCAAAATACTCAAAGGCGTAGGCATTGAAGTTATTCGAATCATCCAACCGACCGCGGGTCAGGGTTAACCAATAAAAAGATATAAAAAATTGTAAATTCACGGTTTAATACACTTGTTATGAATTTAACTTCATAGCTGTGACTGATATTTTTATACGTTTGTTCATGTTATTGAAGTAATCGATTTAAGGGTTTCAAATTCATTTTACTATACTACCTATATATATACCTATAGTACACACTACTCAAAAGCAACTTATTACATATAGCTAGCTCTAGGATATACAACTAGATAGATAGATAGAAAATTCTTTATTGTAACACACGATAAAATTAAAAAGAAAAAGGAAAAAAATTACTTATAGGTATACTAGTGCCACAAATGGCGGCCTTATTGCTAAAAGCAATCTCTTCCAGGCAACCATTGGATGGAAAGGAATAAATAAGAGATAACAGAGGACGTGGTATACAATAAAATAAATAAAGAAGAAAAGATTAGATTAAAAATACATACTACAAACCTACTTAATAAACTATACATATAAATCATACACCCTTATCACATATAATGACAATATACCAAAAATAATATAAATTAATACATATTGTTAATAAATACTGATTGAGTATACACTACACACATACATAGATGATGATAGCAAAGGAACTACAAAGATCTCACTGTAATGATGACAAATACCATATTTTTACTTGAGTCTTGAAGCTTTCTATGAACTAGGCATACATACGTAATATTTTATTATGTTTTGCGATTTATGGTCATTAAATCCATCAGTTATATCATTAAAGCGACGTGTCGAATTGCATTCTACAATCTTGATAACCTCTATTGTTTAAAATTAACACCCATTGTGATAAAGTCGCAAAATATGCTCGCTCATGGTCAGTCAGCAACTTGGCATAATCTGTAAGTTTGTTTATTATGGTAGCCGAAGTCAATCATTATCGGATCGATTGTTATCAGTGTTAGACAGTTGTTATCAATGAAACAATAGATCGTGCGTGCTTGAGATAAGACCACGTTGACATTCGACTTAGCTTAAGGTCTTGGACGATTGGTATGCGACTTTGTGTAAGCTTACTGGCGATTTAAAAAGCACTCAAAGTTTAAGTTAGCCATTGTACCTAAATAAAATACATCGTAAAATATAGACTTCGACAGTTACTTTTAATGCCCACATTCGCTATACTGCTCAGTTACAGTGCTATGAGCAAATTTTTTCCAATTAAAATATCCAACTAATTTTTGAAAATTAAAACATATTTTCAGTTTTATTACCGATTGAATACCAAGATATTTTAGGTAAATTCATAGTTTAACAAATAGCGAAGTTATTGAATTAAAATTGGATTTTCAAACTATTTGGCTTTCATTGTCAGCTCTTTTTGCGACTTTCAGAACAAATTAGATAGTTTTGAAAGCTTATTGATGATAATAGAAAGTGATAATGACATTTTATTCTCTTTCGAGTTCACTATTATAAGCTGGTGGCTGTAAGCATTAGGATATTGTTGGTTTAACAATGCAAGATGATTCAGTACTTTAACTTGGTAAGCATTATGCTTATATTTACATGACATTATGTACCACGTACTATTCTATGTAAAAAATAATAATAATGTGATTATTATCATTTGATATTTTCATTTAAACTGGAACGGATTTGCACTTGGCCATAGTTTGCCTGATGGTAAGCACAGGTTATGGCCTAAGATGGAGCGTGCTTACCCGATAAGAACCAATTCACTCTCGCTTTGAAGATCGCTGGATTATACTGCGTGGGATATATCATCAATAGGGAGTCAGGTAGGGACTTCCTCAAATTTGTGGCACGAACAATAAAAATAAAAAATAAATATCTGTATCTGTACCTATAAGTTAGATTTTGTGATTGAGTTTGAATTTGGCATTCTGATTTCAAAACTAAACAAACATTACCTATAGAGTTTTGAACCTCGTTTAAGTGACAAAGAGTCCAATACTTACAAACTAAAACAAAACAAATAACTAACGCAGTTCGTACTCCAAAAAGGGACGATCTGGTGTGATATTTTACAATCGAACCATTTTTTACTACTTAGCTTAAAAACTCTATAAAATAACAGTTATTTTTCTTATTTGTTACCTAGATTTTTATCACGAGACACGGAAGTGTACAAAACTGTGCATCAACTTTCTTTCGACTTGAATTATGATCTAGATAGAGTTATGCAATTTTATTTCTCACGCAAAACGATTCACATTTTAATCTTGATGCATAACATACAAATTAAGTTTGTTTTAATAGGTTACCCAAGAACTACGTAAGTTTTGTTTTGTTAAACTAAAAGCCAATGTCTTCATTAATTTTCTTATGGTTACATTGTATGGAATTGGAACCTGTTGTTTTTGATAATCTATCTATAATAAAGAATTGAAAGAAAGAAAGAAAACATTTATTGTGGCCTATTTCAGAACACACACCGATAACAACAACAAATACATCAAGAAACATTAAATCTGGCACAACACAGCCCCAACTCAGCATACTGCTGGTTGTGGCCACTAAAAGACATTCTACAAATGTCAGTCCTTAGTAATTCTCTAATACATTGACGGAAACAATCACCGTAGCAATTTGTATGGCCTACTATAGGGTTCAAAGCTATAATTCTAGCCTAGCGGCGTTCTCAAACGCACGATCAATGGATTCCTGAGCATACCTAAGTACCTGCTGTGTTTATAAAGTGACATTTGACATAACCTTGACAGCAAATAGCGTATCGAAGGTCTGTCCATCAGTCATATCGTGACCTGCCTTTGTGGCCAGTTGCTCGACATTACCTATTGTTATAGCTACATTAATTATAATTTGTAATTTTAATGTTGAATTGCTTTTGCATAAACTTTCGTAATAGAAGTCAACATGGACAACGCCTTGAATATGAATAACCTTTCTAAGAAGGTCTTTATGTATTTTTAAACGGTAATTATGTATTTTATTTTAATTAGTTACGTTTTAAGTAGAATAACTATATACATGACATTTAGATATAAAAATGCTAAGTGTCTACCACTACAAATAAAATATAATAATGTGAATATTCAAGAAACTAATTGTACAAAATTTCTGGGTTTGCATATCGATTCAAGTCTGTCATGGGCGACCCATATCCAAGAAGTGTGCAAGATACTTAAAAAATACGCGTATGCACTTTACCTACTGAAAAGAGTCACAAATATGCCAACGCTACTAACCGCTTACCACGCATATGTGGGTTCTACACTAAGGTACGGTGTACTGTTTTGGGCAAATGCTACGGAGACTAACTCAGCGTTTATAGCACAAAAGAAATGCGTGCGTGCTATCTGTGGACTCCGCCAGACTAATTCGTGTGTACCTCATTTTAAAAATCTGAAAATTTTAACTCTTCCTTCTGTTTATATATATGAGGCATCTCTCTTAGTTAAGTCTAATCTGCATAAATACGCCACATTAAAAAGCACCAGCACGAGAACAGATTATGTTCGGGTAAACAAAGAACTGTAATTTATGGTAATAGTATCTTTAACATGGGCATACAAATTTATGATAAACTCCCATTGTCAATCAAAGAAGCCAACTCTTTGGGCATATTTAAGCACAAACTAAAAATGTTTTTGGTAGGAAAAGCCTATTACTCTATCAAATCTTTTCTTCTTGACCGTACCATCTGACTTATATAACTTTTCATATTGATTTTACAACAAATTTGTTTTTTGTAAATTATTTAATTTTATGGCAATTATAATTCCAGACATAAGCCCATATTACAGATATATTGACATTAGGTATACAATATTTATAGTGACATAAGTATATTTAAATTTAAGTTTTCAATGTTGTATATTATTTTAATTGTAATTTGCACGCCTTATGGGTGGAAGTATAGAGTTCCTATGTAATCTCACTACCATCAATTGTACCTATATTTCGCAATAAATATCTTTGACTTTGACTTTGAATAAAAGTGTAAGTAGGCGATACTTTTCAATAATGTGGCAAAAATATTTTGAACCTTTTAATATATTCAATGTTCATTTTAATTAATTTAGGTTTGGGCATCATAAAAGTGTATAGACGGATCCTAAAAAAATCTTAACAAATATATTCTGAGCTAAAATTAAATTAAATATGATCTCTTACACAAATTTTATCACAGTAATTGAATGGCTGGATATTTTCCTAATTATCTTGGATCTCTTCCTATAATTTTATTACAGTGTAGGAAGCTAGACAAGGTTTATACATTATCAGAAAGTTAAACTTCAAATTACGTAGGAAGTTCCAAAAATAAACATTATCAGAGAGTCTTTGATGATGGCATCCGCTTCTAACCTACCTATCATATTTTTTATAATTAATTAAATACAAACCTACGATTATTGAATGACTAACCAAAGTCGAACAAAAAATTGAACCTATCTTAAGTTTAATTTTTTGCTCCAAGTTACGTAATCTACAAAAAAGCGTGGAAAAAGGTTTAGGAACAAAGTTATGTAAATCGATACTTTAATTGACTAGAAAAACAGGAAACTATGCAGCAAAAGAGGTTTCATGGTGATTGAGTATTTTATCGGGAACAAAAAATGTTTGATAGCTATTTTTATTTATGCATCAGTTGGTTTATAATGGCTAGTTGAATAGAACAAGAATGACGCACGTTTGGGCTACGAATATACTATTGATAATTTTATTTTTCGACAACAGTTTTGTAGATTATACAAAATAATCATCAACACAATAACATAATGTGACTTTATTTCTTAGTCTTTGGAATACCCTTAAAGCACACTTTTATGACTCTTAAACACATATAAAGCCATTAATTTACTCTCTTTAAATATGTTTATGTGCAAGAGTTTTTGTGCGATCTAGAGGAATTAAAAAAATTACTATCTATTTGTTTTCCAAAATTCAGAAAGTGATTTCACAAACGTTTTGGCGGAAAGCCCGACCGAACCTTGCGGAGGGAAACCATCGTAAATGTTGTCAGATCTAAAGACAAATTACTTGCATTCCGCTTGCCTTTAAAACAATATTAATTGTGGGTTGACTTGCTGTGTTTACAAAATGGATCTTGGATAGAAGCCAGTAAAATATGCAGAAATATCTTTGTAGTTTTAAAATTTTATAAAACTTAAAAAAGCCGTGTCATTTGTATCTTTATATTTCCTTGGAGCCAAAAATCAGTCAATATTTCAGGACATATAACACAGCGCCATCTAGCATTCTGAGGCTAGATAGTGCTTATATGATAAGTAGGTACGCTAAGTCGAAGCTTGAAAGTCAATGGGTAAATTATTGGCTCCATAAAAAAACATAAGAAATATATTTTCACCGTGAACATTATATTAATATCTTTAAATTATTTCTATAACTATGTCGTTAAACTAAACTTACAAGATTTACTTACTTATATAAGCAATTGTAAAAGTTCTCCTTTTCTATCAGTTCATGGATGCCATAATGTGCTGGTATCGAAAATTAATAAATAAGTAATAAAGAAAAACTTATTAGATTTTTTGTAGAAGGAATCAGGATATAATTAAGGATATCGATGAAATTGGTATCCCAATTTTGTTTCTGACATTCAATATAGAATATCTATCAAAACATAATTAATGTAGTCTGAAACAGATCTTCATTTTGAAAAAAGACCCAATTTGCTATACAGAAATTAATTACCATATTTTATAAAAAAAATGCTAATGAAAGTAATTTTAAATACAAAATACAAAAAAATACAAAATTTATTTATTACCATTTTATAAATATACATGTACCTAGTTTAATTTTTATCAATGCTAAGTTATAGCAATACCACTTTTTAATTTGAAAATCATTTACTTACTCAGAGTAGTTGCTTTAATTATTTCCGGTAAAATAAATCTTCTAAATATATAAAACTCAAAGGTGACTGACTGACTGATTGACTGACTGACTGATATAGTAATCTATCAACGCACAGCCCAAACCACTGGACGGATCGGGCTAAAATTTGGCATGCAAGTAGATGTTATGACGTAGGCTTCCGCTAAGAAAGGATTTTTGGAAAAGCCGCTTTTGAAGGGGTGAAATAAGGTATGCAAGTTTTACTTCTTAATGCGAGCGAAGCCGCAAGCATCCACTAGTGGTTAATATAAATACTACCCGTATAAAAGCACAGCAAAAATATCTCTGTTATCACACCGACTAATAAATTATATATAAATAGTGATTGATATTACTCCAGACAAATTGTTTTATGATTGTCAATTATAATGGCCACCTCGTTATAGTGATATTGAAAGTAGAAAAGTGTATCGAAAAGTTTATTCAAATTAATGAACAAGAGTCTTTTATATTCATATAATGTGTATAATTAATATAATAATAATAATAAAACCGCAGGGGCGACTTTATGGCGAGTCGTCGGTGAGTGGCGTCACCGCGGACCCCGATTCCCTGGGGGCTAAATGAGACCCCCTGCCTCCCGGCTTGCCTTGATTGGCCGTCCGGGAGTGGAAGACGCAAGAGCTCAGTACCTAAGCTCCAGGGTGGAAGTGTTAAAGGGCATAACGCCGCTAGTACCGCTCAGAGAACGCGCAGCACACCTCTCGACACCCTAAGCCACTCACACCAATGTTGCCCTTCCGGCGTCATCTTAGGCTGCCTTTTGTGGAGGGCCCATTTAGTGAGTGGCAAGTCATCACCCGCTATATTTTATTATGAATGAGGCATAACTGGCGGGTGCCGTTCCTCGTACAATAGACCAGTTTAATTAAGTCAATGAACAACTCAACACAATAGCCTGTAATATTAATACCATGTCTGCAATAGTTACTTGATATACCTAACATCCTCTTTCTGTAGTTTTGTACTTAATTTTAAGTATAGTATTGTAAAAGGCCTCTCAGTGTTGGCTACGGCCCCACTGATGCCTTAAAAATACCGGGCGTAAGGCCCGAGAGTCTGTGAAGGAATTAAAGAAAATAATAATAATAATAAATATTTCGGGACATTGCACACAGCGCCATCTAGCCCCACACTAAGCAAACGCTTGTGTCGTGGGTACTAGATAACGGATATAATACTTATATACTTTTCTTTTGTAAATACATACTTATTATACATACAAACAACCAGACTCAACACAAGAAATTATACATTTTTAAAATGCATAAATACTTGTGTCAGGCGGGAATCGAACCCGCAACCCCTAGATTAGAAGGCAGAGCCACTACCAACTAAGCTAACAGGCCAGTATGTATGTTTATATATGTTTCTAACGTCATAATTGTTATTCTCTATGGTATCAAAAACTATTTATATTATAAACATTAGAAGAGGTATTTTGATAGTCAAATTATTTTATAAAATTCCTTTATAACAGCCCTCGAAAATATTTTATCGAATATAAATTCACAAAATGTACGATAACCTTACAACAACATTTGAAGCTCTAAATCATATTTATCAAGTTCAATTCACTTTAAGAAAATACCAAAATACATTAACAAATGACTGCTGAAATAATTTTATCGTCGGCTAAAGTAATCCATCAACTCGAGTCTGTCTCGGCCCATTGAAATCTTATCTGTGAAGTTAAGAGAGTAATCTATTACCTAAATAAGCGTTGGACCTTGAAAATATTCACACTAAGACCTACATTCAGTTAACCTTTTGGCACAAAGAAATGTGGTTCAGGCGTTGAAACATTTGTCTCAGATTGGCACTCGAACGTTTGCATCATAAAAGTACAATAGTACTGGCGGGAAGAAAGTGCTTATGTTATTTTTCGTAAGTTATATTTTTTTTAAAGACGCCTCAAGGTTTAAACTTAATTTTTTTAGATGACTTCTGCAGCATTATCGCAATTTTGCGATAAAAAATGCAATTTGGAATTAAATTGTCTAAGGGTATCCTCGTAGCTTAAGAATGGAATAAACACAACCACATATATTCAACTTAATAAGTTATATGGAAAAGTCTTTTATTTTACAAACGAAAAACGCTGTTACTACCAAAATATGTACACATGTTAAACATCGTTTATACCATATATTATTTCTTTTCCTAGATTTATTTTTAGTAAAACCTTTGTTCACTTCACTATACCGATACTGCAAGTCTGTTTGTTACAAAACGTCAAAAGAAGAGACCACCTCCCAGCGCCAGTGTCGCTCATGAATAATTCCATATTGTGACATACTATAGCATTGTAAGCACCGCCCAACTAAATAGGTACAAAAGAAAAAACTGTACAAATCACGTATTTTGGTGCAAAATATTGAAAAAGATACAACAAAAAAATATTAACACATGCGGTTTCACGCAGTCTCACTCGCGTTAATCCGTTAAAAAAGTAGTAGTTATGTGTGTTGTCTAACCCATATCAAGAATGAATTACATTCAAATAGGTCTAGCTGGTTCAGCGCCCATACTTTTTACTGCACCTTACTACATTTTAATACATGTAAATCGTCGTATTTATTATGATTATTTAATTAATTACAATCAAAATAAACTTGGACAAACTACCAAATTAATTTACAATTTTATAAAAGACATTTCTAATGAACTAAAACTGTGATAAAATTTAACTTTCAGATTTTGTGCTTCAAGAGTTAACTCAAATAATTTACCATCATTTTTCTCTTCAACAGAGGAAAACAAAAATAATTGGGGTAAATTATTAACGTTTTGTTTAATATTCTTTGCAGGGTCTCGACGATCAAGGGCCGGCCTTCAGAAATATTTCTACTCAAAGGTGCGTTGAATTTATTAGCGGAGCTTTGTAATAAATATATTTATTAATATTAAATAACATCTGGCATTACTTATCATAAAGATTATTTTTTGCAATCCAAATAAAATGTCGTTATATTTTAATACTATCTTTACGTAAAACAAAATGAAAGTACAAAATAGTTAAACACAAAAGCTTTGAAAATACTCCGAGACTTTGAAAATAATTTCTTCACAGTTTAAATATCATTAATATACTCCAACAAAAACTTAATACACAAACTCTCCCGAAATTACTAAGACCATTTGCTGAGCGCTTTTAAATAAATAGTGGTCCTAATTTCTACATAAAATCTGAGAATAAAATTAGGCTAAATTATGAACCCAAGAGATCGTAACATAAATAAGAGCTTTCGTAATGCAAACTTGCTTCGTAAGACCATTATTTTAGAAACGTAGTTAAACATCAGTCTAATTGAAGGTTATATTAAATTTAAGTTAAAACAATGGTGAGAAGTTTGGTCCCCTCTCTTTGCTATTGAATTATATACTATGATGACCCAAATGATTAAAGTTATAACAATTATTCTCGCCCATAACTGGGCCAAATTATTGTTTTCATAGATAAAAACGTAAGTGAAGCTTATGTAAAAATAGAACTTTTCCGGGAAACTCTGATCCGCTTTGATTTTACATAAAAAATCAGCTCAAATCCCTAACAAAATAAAATTCACGCAATCCTTTCCAGAAAAATAGCTATGTTATTGTCCCCTCCGATTTCCACGCATACCGCATACTAAACAAATGACAACATAAAAAATAAAGCTATGTAGGCACTTACAAAAACGAGATGAAAATGAATAGCCGTAAAAAGTGGACAATCGGAAAATATTGCGGGCCCTACAATCTATCTCAGTCAATTGTTATGATGACGTAAAATCCCCCTGGAACTCGGATGTAATGTCGCTACGAGGTTCCATTTTATTGGTTGACTGCGCAGAATTAATCAGGATATATTGGGAATACCTAGAACTGTATTGTTCCGGGCCTTTTTCATGAAAGCCAATAAGGCCTGGGACAAAATCCAGGCAGTACCTATAGTTGATATTGCTCTACAAAGACTTTTATCAGATACGATTAAAGGTAGGCGCAAATATTACTTTTTATACTCGTGAAGTTGATGAATGAAGTGGATGTTGATGATGCTTTATTGCTGCTGATATTTACACAAAAGCTTGTGAGTATGTATGTTTGTTTCTTTTTCAAACTGTCGAATTGATATGGAAATGTACGTAAATTAGACCACAGGTCCGACTGTTTGACATAATACTATATTGTTACTTTTAAGTAACACAATCTACTCAGTAGATGAGTTTTTAAAATGGAAATAATAATTATACAAATTTATTTGACATTGACCTGTAAATTGACATTTATTAATAAATTATTTGTACTTGTAATACAGCAGTCTTTAAGCCATGGCAGAGCCCCTAGAGTGGTTTGAAAACTCTGACACCAGAGTTGGTTCTTTACTTATTTAAACTACGTAGGCTACTCTTTATCCCGGATTTCTTTGAGCAACACTGCAGGGCGCTGCTAGACAGTAAACAATTGGAAGAAACAATGCACACGCCTTTAAAATTCCTTCGACTATAGGATAAATGTATCCTGCAGCTATAGTACTTAATATTCATACATTGGCTCAGCATGATGGCTCGTCAATCACAGCGAATACCTATACCTTTGTAAATGTTATTTGTAAATGTGTAATGTAATGTACGCCCAGACCACAACCTTTTACTCCTACGAGAAACTTTGTTTGCATCTCACATAAATATACCTACATCAAAACGTGTAGTTGCTATTAATTTGTTTTCTGTACAAACATAAAGAAGTATGTTTACACTTGTATATGGAATTGGTGGAGCTGAATTAAACTACAGGTATAGTCTGAACGATATCAATTAAGAGAATCTAGACGTTTTAAGAGAAATGTATTATTTTTCAAAATCTTATCCTTACATACCGCTTACAGAATAATGTATTTGGAATAGTACCTATCTTCAAAGTTAAATTAACATTCGGGGAGTTTACCAACTAATAATTAATTGACTCATGAAATCTGGTAATTATTTTTAAACATTTAATTATACCTGAATTTTTTCAACTTTATCATATTGCTTTACGCTTAAGCCAATTTTTTGTTGCTAAGCAACGAAACGCTCAACCATCCAACATCACCTTTAAAATCCCTTTAAAAGTTTTCAATCCACCTACAGAGCCTCTGTTAAGGATTAGCGACTGCTGTGCTTTGATACTCATAATACAAACATTCTCTAAGCCCCGCCGCAGACAAGCAAACAGTTTGGAAACTAATCATAACCATAACATACGCATAATATGCCCTCGATATACAGCCTTAATTAAGGGAAGGCTTTGCTGCATCGCTCTCGATTGTTGATGCAGTCTGGCTTTAAAACGGCAGCGTGCACCGATGAACAAACATAGCTATACTAATAGTAAGGCGGAAATTCTGTTTGTTTGTGTATGTAGGTAAATTGTGAAGAGTAAACAAAATGTATCAAAAGATACGATTTGGATAAACATGCTGGACAAACGTAGAGTAGTTTTTATTTGCGACTAACACTAAAACGAAAATAAGTACACGCCACTTAAAACCGTAATAACCACTTTCTATCAAAAATACTATGGTCACGTGCAAACCTGCATTAGAAAATAAAAGATAAAAAGCTATAGGTCAAAACGCGGGGCACAGTCACACTGCAATGAATATTCACTGTAAAATCGGTTTTGTAAACGTTTCCGCGGTTTAGAGTATATAAAATAGTTCTGTAAAAATATCAACTGATGTCTAGTTCTGAAAGTTGCCGCTGACATTTATCAAAACTGAATGTTTCTACGCACTTTTTTCACACAAATCAACAACATCTATATGTTTTACATACTAATCCCTATATACCTTGAATACTAATTATAAAATGATTTTTCACTGTTTACATTTTAAGACTTGCTGATTAATCGTAAATATAACGCATACTAATTATATTTTCATGTACTTTATTACTAGTACTTTATTACTATCTACCACCTAAGCGTAAGCAAAACTCATTAAAAGATTCACCTTTCATATCTCGATACGGGACATGTTAAATGGATTAGGGTAAACTGGGGTAAATAGTATAAAGAGCCTTTTGTATCCGAAATTAAACGTCACCCGATGTCATTATTCAGGCCGGGTGACGCGATCCAACTGCCAGCAGAGGCTGCGATACAGGAGCTTTTATACCTAACGACTGTGTAATTAACGTGAATTATTTGAGGTAAATTAATCAATTATCTTTTTAGGGTGGGCTATTGTAAGCATCTTCGCTGTAAAGTCACGTTCGACCTATTTAAATACATGACAACTTTTCTCTCGTCTAAATCGAAACATAACTAAAAATATTTGAGGCAGCGAGGTCAAATTGTATGTAGAATGACAAAATATCAGGATCTAAGTGGCTCTAAACTCACTCCTGATCAATTGTTCAGGATCGTATTAAGAAAACAGGTATATTTGATCATACGTTTTATCAAACTTGAGAAAACCAATACAGATTCTAAACGCATCATCAACTTAGATAAATATAGGTACATAAATGTGGTTTACTCGAACTGCATGTGCAGTTTCTCAATTAATGATTTAAGGCTTTGAATAGTTCACAATATTTTAACGAGCGCCATAAAAATAGCGGAAAACATCCTCGGCACTACTCGTATTTCACGGTTCATTACCGCCTCACCTAAGTTCTTTTCATAAAAAGAGTAGTTATTCGACGTCTAGACATTATGGTAGTGGAGTGACCGTAAAAATAAACTTCTCACAAACGGCACTAAAGTAGCAATAAAATGTTATGCGCGAACATTATAGTTAGACTCGTTGTGCCGTCAAACTGGAAGATACGGTACCGACTTATAATATTCTCCTTGCATTTCTAAATAATCCATTACAAGGATGCTTTTACAGCGGAGAATTAAATGTATAGAGTGCATTTGCTCTTCATTTGTTTCTAATAGTAAAGACTAATATTTTTAAATAATTTCGATACATAATTCATTTACAATAAATAACAATGTCTATTATTATACTTTGAATGCATATTTTTTTTTAAGTATAAAAAGTTAAGGAAAGGATTAAGTATAAAAAGCGTACTTTTCTGCTACGGTCGGTCAATAAAACTTATATAAAGTTTTATGATAACTTATGAAATTTTTAATAAGATACCCAAATGCTACGTTTGATGTATTCAAATTGTTAATTTATTTTATCTGTCGTATCGTGTTTATTAAAAAGGTTTATTAGCCAGCCCATTAATTACATTCGGCGCGGCTGTCGAAGATGCCGCCAAACCAAACTTTGCCAGTATTAATGACAATTCTCGTAGCCACTAGCTTTGTGTTGCTTCGTTTTAAATTTGCTTTTCGTCGGGATTCGCAGACGAAATAAATTGATCGGAAATGTTGTGAAGTTTTTAGTAAGGTGGTTGTTAATGTTGGTAATGTTTTCTTATGTTAGCTATGCTACTGTTTTAATGTACATGTATGGTTAAAACTTGACTGAAAAATGCAGCAAACAAATATAATATCGTTTGTTTTTTTGTGTTTTCATATCACTCTCGGCTCTGCTTGTAGAGATTTTATGGTAAATTAAAACCATTTAGATACTAAAAATGGTTTAATATACTGTCAAATACCAACCAACTGCTTGCCTACCAAGAAAAGCATAATTTACTGGCAATCTGATATTGAATGTATGTATGTAGACAAAACAGTTTAAAAAAATATGCCTGTAAAACTAAACGCTACTAATTATTTAACATCCAGTTGTATTAAACCTTTGATGTTCATAAAATGGAATAAGTAGTTAAACGTAACTAGGAAAATGAATGGCCGCGTAAAATTGTTATAGGCTCTGTCACGCCCACACCTTGCCTTTCATTGCCGTATTATGTAAATTGCACAGCAAAAGTACCGTAAACCACGTCACATGATACAATAATTTGCCTTATTACTGAATTGCTGTATTACGGCAGGCTTAGCATGATAACTTTTATGGTTAAATATTAGAATTCAGAGAACACATGAAGCAGTTTAGCGCGACAGCAATATTATCAAATATGTAACTAAAATTGGAATTTGCTCCCACCAGACAAACAATTACCATAATAAATAAAAATAAGTAAATAAATTATTTTAGCAAGTAGTAAATTATTTTTTAAATATACTCAATTGTATAATGTGTCATTATTATAAGTATCTATGTACATATGTTTACCAATACTTCATACTTCTTATTTAGTTTTTAAACATTTTTGATGTAGTTCAGTACACCGATTAACATTAGGTATAAGTACTCGTATAATATATGTATAAGGTACTTTTATCCCGAACTATCCAATTCTTATACTTCTGCCGAAACAATCACAGAAGTAAGAATAGTTACCCCTATTTCAGTGCTAGTATTGTCACTATTTTGCAATACAAAGATTGAATCACAAATTGTAGCCGTACATAGCCTCCTGCGCTATATTGCCGTAAACGAGAATTGCCAGCGCGCCGGAAAATTGGAATGTAACGTGTCATGTCGCCAATAATTTCTTTTTAACTTTATTATTGAGTGGACGACTATCGTAGATATAAGTTGGTAATACTTAGAAAACAAACGTGTCCAAGATATGATAGGTCCTTGGAACCTATACTCTTGGTAAATACTAGACAAGACTTGTCAATTGAGACACAATTAGCATTAAAACTTGTTTGTATATTACTGCTTTTATTTTACTGCTATACTGAATTTATTCTTTATTTACTCGAAAATTGTTACGTATAAATTATTGTATTATATAGGTATATTCTGTGGTGTGCACTCTGTTTGTTTTTAAACTATGTAAAAGTAAACTATGTATTTGTTAAAGTATGTTCAATATTCCATTCAGGCAAACTTAATTTGTTTATTGAGTATTATTATACTCAGACAAAAAAGCTAAGGCATGACAGGTCAAAACTTAAAAGCACTTTACGAAATAAATTGAACAAAGAGTGCTTGATATCTTGGAATAACTTGCTCTAAGTATTACGATAACAATGACTAAAATTTAAGTTTAAAAGCTACGAGTATCTTATTTTCTCAGAAAGTAGTCAAAAAGCTTTTTAAGAGCCTATTTAAAATTTAAGTTTATGTAAAGCTTATCTGAACGTATTCGAAGTAATGAATATTAAGCGATCCGGGGGACTTACGATAGTAAATAAAACACTATGGGATAGGTATCATTTTTACAGACAACTTAAATATACTATATATTCAATCAATTTATTAATTTTGTACTGGTAGCTGCAATTCTGTTCATGTTATTTCAAAATAAAATTTGGCGTAAAATGGTTTATTCATTTATTAGGTACTTTAGTTTTTTCTTCAACGTGTAATAAGTATTTTCAATTCAAAATAAAAGTATTTTTATTTATATCTTATTTGAGGCGCCCTCTAGTATTTCTTATCGCTATTGTGACTGAAATTTCAACTTAATGAAATGCAAATACCAACTACATCGAGGCTTAACAAGTTTGGTTATATTATTTGTGCTCGGCGGTTTAATTTAAGAATCAATCTAAATTGTTTGCATAGTATTTGTGTCTTTAGATTAATTTATAAAAAACATTTAAATTTCAAGTATTTGTGTAGAAATAACCATTCTTTTTAAGGGTAACTTTAAAACATCAATATCGACAAGTTTTAATATGTCTAAAGTAAATAATTGTATCACTGTATTATAAGGCTGTATTTATGTGTTCCCGTAAGGCATGTATTAATTTAACTTGTCGAGCTAATTTTTCGACATAATTTTTGACGTAAGTGCTAGCCGGTTATTACAACTAAATTAAATAATTGTATGTTTTGATGTACCAAAGCCACCCTAAAAAGGTTAAGTATTTCTTGTTTAACGCTTGGCGCCAAGTTTTGTAACTACTAACTCTATGTACAAATGTATTGCATGACTATCCTAGACATTTAAAATTCTGGCTGCACTCTCGAGATTCTAGGAAACACTCATGTTCCTAACAATTTAACACAATACCTAACATTGAAAATACTTCCTTGAACTGACAACATTCATGCAAATAATTGCAAATTCACACATTTTTTTTTTAGTTTCACCAATGTCAAGATTTACACATTGAGTTTTTTCTGTCAACTGAGAATTAATTATTAGTGTTGTGCAAAATTGTATCGTAAAAGCTACGTTGATTTAGCGGACACCTTATGGTTGTGGTATCTAAAATTGTGTTTGGTAACAGAGTTAAGCTAGAAATAATTAAACATAGGTCGGGTCTTTACAATGTAATTAACGGTTAGAATGATAAATAAATAAGAGTATTTCTTTTCTACAATATACATAAATGGGTATTTACAACTAGGTATTAGGTATTTACTGAAAACTGTTTCTGAAATATATAAATAATTAAATTTATATAATATTTAAAGTTCTGTTCATTTACGTACATAACATACTTCCAAAAAAACTTTTTCCAATCGATGCAACAGCAAATGAACAAATTGCAACAAATGTCAGTGAAGTGAGTGAGCAAACCTCACGTACACATACTTAGCATACAATGGCTCGATCTTTCACATATCAAGACGGGTTTCTGCTAAAATGTGTCATCGATCACTCAACTGGTACGTTTACTGATGACACAACATTTATTCATGAACGCGATCTTGAACCTGTCTGTGAAGTACTGGTATGTACAGGGTGACTTGCAGAATTTTAAAGGAATAATTGTAATTTTCTGTAATTCGTTCACATATCTTTTCATTCGGGTTCATTGCATGCTTCGCTTTTGACTACACTCTTGTACATAAAAATTAGAAAATAGACATCGACTACACTTAAGTGTAGATAGAAATTTTATATTTGAATACATCAGAATTCTATCAGATTGTGCGGGATTACGTGTTGATTCTTTTTATTTTTCAATCTTGTTCAATCCCAAACTAAGGACACCAAAAGATTTACGTAAACTAAAATCAACTTTAGTCTGCATAAAGTTCTAAGCCTCACACAAACAGCTAATCAGACTCACAAAGCAGAACTCCAAGGAGGCGACAAAGGCCTAATTCAAAGCTGTGCTGACTGTCCTGGACAGTTCGGTTCTAATCAGGACAGTTTCCTACACGGAGTCAAAGCTTGAGCAAGTCCTAAACATGAACACAAACACAATTGGCTCAATCAAGAGGAGTCAAGTGTCCTTTTGTATAAACAAATGAAGACTGCAAAAATGTGTCATTCATTGCATACCAAAGACCAATTTGTTGCAGCATTCCTTTCCTTGTCTATACAATTGTGGAATGTTGGTGCTAAGTTAAAAATGCTTCTTGTTGCTTTGCTATTTATCCCTGGTTTCGCTGGTCCTATTATTATTTTTCTTTTATTCGTCTCTGTTGTTATTTAAAAAGTATAGAAACTAGAAAAACTAACAATAGGTACCTTCCCATTATTACAATAACTTTTCGATACTACAACACTATTACAATAACAAGTGTATTATAAGGATTTATCGCACCTAATAGTTGAAAACATACAAGTATTTTTGTTGTTGATAGTATTAGAAACTAATTAAAATATTATATCGTGTGCATATCAGGTTCATAGTTCAAGTATAGATATTATAAAGATTATTACAGGTAACGTTAACATATAATTTGCATCGACGCATATTAAAATCATCTAGCCTAATGCACTTACCATAAACAATAGCTTGTCTAAAAGATGTGTCTAATTCATCTTCACATAATAACAGCACTTAGACCCTATTCACAATAAACGTTACTAAAAAACTTGAATAAACCTTAATAAAGAGGTTTTAACATTTTATTCCGGCAAAGTTCTTAAGCGTATTATATCTGTGATGGTTTAACCCATCGCGCTAGACGCCTACAAACAATAAATTAATGCTAATTAAACTTAATGTAGCCTTGCAGTGAACATGTAATCCGGTAATGTTAGGCAATGCTCACTTAAGTTCCTTCTATTGTTTTGAATTTAGTCCAAAAGTTTTGTTTATGCTTAATTTGCAATGGGGATGAACTTTGATCTCATGTAATTTTAATGTACATAATATAGTATTTCTAATTGAAGGGTATATAATTGCGTTGATTTAAGATGGAGTAAAGCAGTTACAGAGTGGTGGCCTAGAACTGTCAGGCGAGGAGAGGGTCGTACGGTCGCGAGATGGGTCGGCGACATCGTCAATGTCGAGAGTCCAACCTGGATGAGGTCTAAACAAGATCGAAACAGATGGCACATACAAAGGGAGGCCTATACCCAGCAGTGGGATCCCAGGGGCTGTAAATAATGATGATGTTGATGATGATTAGGGCACTTTCAGCAACATATTTAATTTGACAGTGACATGTGCTTCTATATTTGAATGTTTGCCAATGTTTGAATTTTAATATTCAATAGGAAAGATTTTAATAATAGTTTTTTTTTACCAAAAATGAAACAAAAGCAGTTTTCAAAACATTTTGTAAAAATAAAACTAATTTTAACTAAAATATTGTCAAATAAATTTGTCGGAATCCTTGATTCTTTAGTCATAAGAACTCGTGTTCTGTGTCCAAAGTGGCCATATTTCTCAAACATTTTATTGTTTCTTGTAAAGCGTGAAACGTCGCTTCAATGTCAAAGACACATGTGAAAAGAATGACTGCATTTTCTGAACAGGATATGTTGTAGGAACAGACATAGCCTTGAACTAGAAACATTATTAGACTGTAGGTAAACTCAAATAATTTCTATGTACGCTTTTTATTTGATACTCAAACTCTATTCAGAACTTTTTAAGGCACTCATTTTGTTTAGTTTGACCATATGATTATGCACCGGTTAGAAACTTAAATTTTTCATTTTAGTTTATTGAGAAGCTGAGTTTTTATGTTGTTATTTTTCTAATAACAAAATGATAAGTACCAATGAATTAGTTTTTAATTATAAATAAATTAACTGTCTGTTTTTTAAATGATTGATTAAATCGTTTGAAAATCAGTTTCATAGAAATTCAAAAACCCATGGTTTCCGCGAGTAACAACATTTAATAACCACTTTAATCAAACTTACGATCAAATTTTAACTAATAAAACTTAACTTTTGACATCTTGATTAAGTCAATGCCACCCAGAATCAAGTCAACAACTACGTGAGTAGTTTACTTAATTGTCTAACTTAATTTGCCTTTATGATATGCTTTATAATATTCATAAAACACAACTGTATCTATTTAACTAGGTTCTCACAAGGACAGTATTTATAAAAGGTTATTTTGTCGGTGAAATCAAGCTAGTCTATCTAGCTACAATATCTATAGGATATTTTTTTTTATAAATAAATAAATATTTCAGGACAAATCACACAGCGCCATCTAGCCCCATACTAAGCTTACGCTTGTATCATGGGTACTAGGTAACGGATATAATACATATATACTTTTCTTTTGTAAATACATACTTATTATACATAGAAACGACCAGACTCAACACAATTAATCACAAATTTAAATATTCATTATTATTTGTGTCATGCGGGAATCGAACCCGCACCCCTAGATTAGAAGGCAGAGCCACTACCAACTAAGCTAACAGAGCAGTCGAATAAAATATTAATGAAATCTATACGATTGTTGTTTACCAAATTTGTTGAATGAACGAATGCTAATGATTCAATTTCAATCAAACATCAAGCATGATGGGTACCAATAAATCTTTACCAAATCACAGGATACTAACTACACAATTAAAACCAAAACTACTCGTGTAATTTCAACAACAATCGGTACAATATCAGCTCAGACGCGGCGAGCTCGCCTTGAGACTCTTGATTTCTATTATTTTCACAGAATGCAGGGCGTTTACCCAACACCAAGACCTAGTGTAGAAACTGCCGCTGTTTTGCAACGACTCAATGAACGTGAGTAGTAGTAATTCGCTTTCCATTGCACCGTGAGTTCTGATTTATCAGGATGGCGATAAGAAGAAGCATCGTGCTATATAAAACAATGCGACAGCGCATTTGTATGCTCGCGCTTGGAACGTTATCAGCAAGAAGTGCACTGAATCAGACAATGGTTCGTGGGAAGATCCCACGTGTGCTGCACGTAGCGTAATTAACCATTGGCCAACAATTTGCACCTTGTGACAGGCGGTTAGCTAAATTAGGGGGTACTGAACGCCTTTTACGGACATTGTAACTAAAGTACTATGCTAGTTACTTAGTGAACCCTTTTTTAGAGATACTGTGGCAAATTGTATAAAAAAATATCTGGCATGGGTTTCTTTTTTAACCGACTTCCAAAAAAGGAGGTTATCAAGTCTTCTGAAAGTTTTTTTAATTTTTTTTTTAATATATTTTTATTAAACAAAGGAAATCTGACTCTAAGACAACCTGTCAAATGCATAATTTCTTAATACTATTAGAATTTTAAACCCTAAATTATAGATACCTAAGTATCGTAGTAAAAATACATAGTAAACTCTGCTAAGCTCAGCTAGTTTCGTCAAACTATGACTAACATCGATCGAGTGACATGTAGTCAATAATTAATCACCGATATTATGACTCGTTACTTCCCGAAAGGAAGCGATCGGGCTATTACGACCATTCTAAGCTAGCAAGGAATGATTAACCATAAAAGTCACCGTATCTTATTATAAAATTACCGATTAGCACGCCCATAAAACATTTCTCTTTTATAAGTTACGCAAAGGCTGACAATAAATTTGGTTAGTGACTATTGCCCACCAATCAATTTATTATTTCACAACTATTGAGTATTGTCAGGTGGTTATGACAGTCATGTGTCGAGGGAATTAATGTTTTGATACATCTATTGGACACTAAACCAATTTCTAATGTACACATCAAAACACTCAACTGTGCAATTTAAAACCACCGTACATATCGATATTTCACATAAAATTTCTCAGTTTGATAGATAGATAGATAGATTAACTCTTTATTGTTGACACATATTAAAAAAACAGTACATAGAACAAATTGCACCTTAACTAGTGCCACAAGCGGCGGCCTTATCGCTGAAAGCGATCTCTTCCAGTTTGATGGCCTATCTTCCCACTTGACATTGGCAGAATTGCGAACTCATATATTCACAAAAGCCATAACAAAAAAAAATGTACACATCAGTTGTCGTTCTTAATCGACCACAGATTAAATTATTAAACAGTGTGTTTTTGTTTTATATATTCACTAGTAAAAAAACTCTTGATGTCTTATTCTTTATTTATGTATACTCGTATCACATACTTTTTTACATGTTGTAAATTTTACTTCTGCATACTGCATCTTTTGTATTTTTTACCGTCGTTTTAAATCAATTCGAAATCAATCGGTGTTTAACATCAGGCAGGCTATAGTCAAACGTAAGCCTATTTCGTGTAAAAAAATAACAATGTTTCATATAGGTATCTATTCGCTGAATTTAAGACTTCTTAGTTTTAAATAAACAACATGAAAATATATACCGGTGTCTTATGAAACAATATATCATTGTCTAATGTATGCAACTATACAACACGGTAACTTATTGTTCTCTAATACTTATGCTAATCCCATTCGGAGACGGAGGTGTCTGCATTTAGGACGCTCAAAACACACCCCTATGAATATGCACAGCGTGCTTTGTTTATGCCTGTTATTCTCAAACTTGCTAGAGAAAATGTTTAAATTGTGATTATAAAAAAACAGATTTTTTTAAGTAATTACTATACACGGACGGACTGGCTCAAATTACTCTTATACATATGTATGTTCGTTACAGTTTTATGATAATTTTTCTGCTGAACATTAAATTTCCGTTACATATTATCGAATGTGAAAAAAATCTCTACATTTTTTTATTAAAAAAAAATCTTTTTTAAATAAATAAAATTACCTACATTTAGTTAAAAACTAATTAAAAAAACTAAATACTAACAATAGAATAAAAAACTTAAACTACTTCTAAAACTAAAAAAACTTTTTTAAATAACACTTTTTCAACAATTGAGCATCCGTACTCTAGTCCCCTGAGCGCAACACATTAAAATGCAATTAACCTGACGTAAGTGAATAATGCAACAAACATGAAATTAAATGCTCCATGACACTGATATATTTGTGAGCTGTGCATAATTCATTTTGCAAATTAACATGTTACGGTCATAAATAATTCATCAAACTTTGATTGAACCAATCGAAGTCTCAACTAGTAAAATAGCAGACATAATCATCGAGATCAGTGATCATTATGTTCTCGATATGTTGGCTCTTATTCGCTCACAAGTAAGCTCGTCACGATGATCATCATCGGAAATCACGACGGAATTATCGGATAGTGCGCAATGCAATTTCATCTCACGTACAATGCAATTTACAGGTATTGCCGGTGTCGACACGCGTGCATTTCCACACCTCCCTTATTTTCATCTCGTAGAACCGCACGACGTCTATCTGTCGACACAATGAGACTATCGAGTCAAATTGACGTACTCGTCGGGTGACGAGATGCTCTCGTTGCGAAACGATCTCGTCCCTAACCTGGCCATCGCATATTCCTCACGGTCGGCTCCGCGGTTACCGAGTATCAAATTTATTTTTATGTATATTTTTATTGTTTGCCATGAGGATTGTCGCCTCCTTAGGGGCTGTTTGTATGCGGACCGAGAAGAATTACGTGTGCGACGGAGCGGATCCACTTTAGAAGTAGCGATAAAACAATTTGTTTAGAGAATGTGCCGTATAATGCGGCCGCATACGGCTCGCGCACAACTGAATCTGTAAACTGGCGTACTTGTGGTGTTTATTTTATCGGCGAACGTGTCCGCCGGGTGCGCTAACGGTCGCGGCCGCGAGAAAAATGCATTTTCTCACATGAAATATCTAAGTCGAGAGCGACGGGCGCGCTTATTTCAGCGCCGCAGCGCATTCTGAATGCAGATGTGATATTTTTTTGCTATTCAACGTGGGCGTCGGTTCGCCATGAATGCACGCTTGATTGTATAATTTCGTTAAGTTAATCTCGGTGCGAATAGCGTCGAGTCTGCCAGTTTTCAATTTCACATCTGAATGCCACGAGCGTTGTTTTCGCTTAAATCGTGTTAATGCTGGCTCCGCTGCTCTGCGGTGGCAGCGAGCTGAGTGCTGACTACTACTGCCGCCACTACGTAGCGATTACTCAATAAATATTCCGTAATCCGTAAGTAATTAACGCGTGAACGATGATGAATTTTAACTAGAGCATTGTTTTGTCAGTTGGTTAGTTCAGCTACCAACGAGGTCTATCACTATGCTTTTGTACGTATTTCAATCAATTTTCCAAGGCTTTGACTACTTTGAAAATTACTCGCTGGAACTGAACTCTTATAAGTGTTTAAGAAGACTTTGTGAAAATCAGCCAACTACGCTTTGAAAGAAATCAACGAGTTGTAGCGAAATATTCCTTAGCTTTCTAAGACCGAGTAGTGTTTCATTTCAGCCAATTCCAATTAACTAACATTTTGTTTATCTACCGCCTTTTGGCATTGTTTTTTACTGTAAATTAGGTTTATGTTATGAATAGCAATGTTAGACTAAAACTTGCTAAATTAGTATATATTTTATTAAATGTTTTAATGTAGACTGAGCTTAATTTTGTACATAGTAAAAGTTATCTATAAAATTGAATATCAAAAGTTTATAAATAAGCCTTACGAATGTTTTATGATTATGCATTACTAGGATAAAATGTACACTAGTGACTGTATGTATATATAATATTTATTGAATAAAGATATTTTGAAATTGAAATTGAATTGAATTAACTAACATAAGACTTATAATTACGTGAATATTTTAATTATTGTGTTTTTAGTCATGTTGAAATATTCAAACGTTGTGGATACATAATTGATATCAAATACGAGTACATACAAAAACGGGTAACATTTCTTTGAATTTCCATAGCCGTATACAAAAGTTTTTGATTGTGATGTATGTTTATAAAGTTTATAAAGCGAATGTGGCTCAGCGGTTCCAGTGTCTGCTTTTCATCCAGACGCACCCTGGTTCGAATCCGCCCTACACCAATGACTTGTATTTTCAAGTTATGTGTGGATTTGCACTCGCTTAACGGTGAAGGAAAACATCGTGAGGAAACCGACATGTTTGAGGACCACAATATCCGAGGACATGTGTCTTCCGTGGAAGGACCTGGGCGCCCACCACGATGTATCTGCCGAAGAAAACTCCCCTAACGAATTAATTCTGCGGGGGAGTCACGACCCTCAGTCATGAGGAAATACGACTCAAAGAGAGAGTATGTTTATAAATCTCAACAATATGGTTTTGTTTTGAAGTGCTTTGCATTTGCTTATTTTTTTATCGTCGTAAAGAATACTATGAATTGTTGATTTTATATATATTTTTGTGTTTTTTGTTTCAGGTATGTATCGGAATCTCATCATTATACTCATTACACTTTCTATTTTAAGCAGGTAGGTATAGCATACCAAGTATTGTACATTCTTTGTTTTTTTGGGCAAAAATCATCTTCAACAACCTCCATACATACATAATATATAATATATAAAATAGATAGATAGATTAACTCTTTATTGTTGACACATATTAAAAAAACAGTACATAGAACAAATTGCACCTTAACTAGTGCCACAAGCGGCGGCCTTATCGCTGAAAGCGATCTCTTCCAGGCAACCTTCAGCTGGAGAGAAATAAGCAAAAGAAATAAAGAAGAATGTGGTGTACAACAAAAAGGAAAAAGAAATTTTACTAATATATATATATGTATATATACATATAAATACGCAATACACATACTTAATATAATAAAATTAATGTTTATATACAAATACATATAATACACAACAAAATATTTAAAGGTGATAGTAGTAGAAATAATAACAGCAATTTTCACTGAAGGGAAGCGAGATAAAATTCCACAATTTAAAATACATACATGAACATGAACACATGAACATAGGTACCACACCCAGCCAGGACAAGCCTGCTCCGGTCAAACCGGCATACCAGGGGGCACGAGGTTTTGGAGCGTGGTTTTGTGCTAACGCTCCGGGATGGTAGTCGACCGGCTATGCAGCCAGACGCCGATTTGGAGAAGGTTGTTATTAGGGCTAGGGATAAGCGTTAGTAAAAATTGGTGTTCGTTGATTATTGAGTTGACCCATCTTGGGGTTTGTTAGTGTGTGGCTTTGCAGGAGCTATCTTAACACGTTCGCTGTGTAATGTTGGTCCTATTGTGAGTAATCATAACCGCGTCGGGAGTAGTAGGTGGATCTTAAATGTGGGTCGAATAGATCCTATGTCGCTAAGGGGGTGTTCTTGTGTCATCTGACGGCCTTTTCTGGGGTATGGTTGGTGCTTGCCTGTTGGTATGTCGTTCTGTTTCCTCATCAGATTCGCTGTCGGTTTCTGCCATCTTATAGATCTCCCTGGCAGCTCTTATAAAGTCTTCTTTGTTTTTTGCCATGTCCTGCCAGTCAGATGTGTTCCTGGAGTAGTAGTCCATATCATGAGATAAAGAGTCCTCCCACGTATAGATAGGTCTACCAACTTTAAGTTTTTTTGCTTTGTATCGGAGTGCTGCTTCCAGAAGGTGCGGTTTTGGGCGTCTTAGAATATGTCCAAGGTAACACATTCGAAGGCACTTAATCTTTTTCGTGATCGTTTTGCCTTTCAGTATGTCATGTACCTTGCCGGGTTTTGGGGACGATCCGGAATTGTTGATCATGTCCCTCAGTATTATTCTTTCATATCTTCTGAGTTTTGACCTGTTGGCTTTGGTTAGGGCTGCGCATTTGAGCCCATATGTGATTGTGGGCTCTATGACCATTTTATAAAGCAATCTTACAATCTGCCATTGCATCCGAGATTCTTTTATAAACTTTGTCAATGCTTTGGAGTTACGCATGCCCTGTTTGCATCTTGTGTTCACGGTGTTGTTCCTGCATAAGTTGGATGTGATGTAGGTTCCTAGGTATTTAGTTTCCCTGACAGGTGTTACAGTCACATTATCGAGTGTCATATGGTTTGCCTGATAGGTTCTTACTGGGTCGCGTACTAAAACCCTAGTTTTTGTGTCATTTACTTTGAGACCTACTGTTGCAAATAGGGATTTGGCCTTGGAGTATATTTCGTTCATTTGTTGTAGATTTTTTGATACGATGATTACGTCATCGGCGAAGGCTAGGATCAGCGGGAGTCGTATTTCTTCGTCCTGGTTGAGCTTGACGCATGGAAGCTCTTCTTCCAGGGTTTTAAAGACGTCGTCCATTAGGATCGTAAATAACCTAGGTGACAGGGGGCATCCTTGTTTGACACCTTTGCCTTTTTTAACCCATCTAGTTTGTTGGCCGTACCATTTTATGCACGTAAGTTCGTTCATTGCCGCCTTGACTATACGATTGGTCAGCGCCCTATTGGTTCTAGACAGTAAAATGTCTCTTAAGGCGTTTAGGTCCACTGTGTCAAACGCTTTTTCGAGGTCAATTGACAAGACAAATGTTGTTTCGCCCGCCTTCCATTCTTCGTCCAGAACTCGTCTTAAGGTGAACATATGATCGTCGGTAGATCTGTTGCTTAGGAACGCAGCTTGATAGTTTCCAAGTTCTTTTGTAACGGTGTCTAATCTACCTAGTAGGAAGTTAGCGTATATCCTATAGCCGGTGGTGCAAATGGAGATTCGTCTATAGTCATCGACCGTCTTCGGATTAGACTTTTTTGGTAGGGGCACTTGTATTGACTGTGTCCAGGTAGCCGGTAGGACATTTTTAGTCCAGGCCATGTTTATGTGGGCTAATATTTCGCATTTAATTTCGTGCGTGTTTGCTTTGTAGAGCTCGGTGACTACGTGGTCAATGCCTGGAGCCGTGCCGTTTCGCATTTGGCTGGTTATTTTGTCAATCTCCTCTAGTGTGGGCTCTTGTCCTAGATCTGTCGGATCTTCATCGCTCAGTACGTCAGTAAACGACCCCTCTGTAAGGTCAAGTTCTTTTTCCCACTTGGAAATCGGAATGAATGTGTTTTTGACCCGTCTTCTTTCCTTCTGTTTGTGCCTTCTATAGAAGTCATAGGTGATCCTCATCCTTTTTGATGGGTGTGTTTTTGCTAGACCGCTGAAAAAACTGCGGCATTCTTGTTGGTCTTCCGTTGCTTCGGTCTCTTGCAAACGGCGCCGGCACTCTTTAAGTGTGTTTCTAGCCTCTATATCTTGAGGATGATGCTTATAATGGTACTTCGCCTTCTGTAGGTTTGTAATTGCTTCTTCTCTAGCCTTAGAGTACCTTCTGTCATATTTGATAGTCTTATTGGCCGCCATCTTCATGACGTTTGTTATCACTTCCCACGATAGCGGCTCTTTTCGGTTTTCGCAGTTCCTGCTCTTTTTGGTTTCCTCTGATAAAGTTTCTTGGTATTTTTCTCGAGTGGTGGTACTTTGAAGCATCTCGTAGTTTAGGGTTTTGTAGTCAAACTCGTTCGCAACGTTGGCCCTGGCTAGTCTTATTGGAGGTCTCGTAGAGTCCCTATTGGAATTTAATGTGAGGGGCTTTACGTTTCCCCATATGATTCTATGGTCAGATAGGATAGTTTTTTCGCCTTTGATGTAATTAAAAATCTGGTTGTTTTTGGCATCTGTCATTATGTGGTCTATTTGCGACGTTTTGTTCCCCGACGTCCAAGTCGTTTTACAGCTGCGCCGGCCGAATGATGTGTCCAATCGGAGATTTTCCCGTGCAATTAGATCTAATAAGATGTCTCCGTTGTCGTTACTTGTTTGGTGTAAGAGATTTTTGCCTATTTGATTTTTATCGCGAAGTTCGTGTGTATCTGTGAGTCCTATGTGGGCGTTGAAGTCACCTAGTATGATTGTTATTGAGTTCCCTGGTTTGTTCTTGGTCAGTTGTAGTAGCCGAGTCGCGTCGTTTGTTGCTGATGACGTTGAATTGGACCAGTGCGTTGTAGTAATGAATAGAGAGGCTCCACTGCTTGTATGTATTGATGCAACCATATTGTTTGTGTTTGCTTTAGTCCAGTTCAGCCTTAGGCCGCTGTTTTTTCTTATGAGAATAGCTAGGCCTCTTTTGTTGTTGTTTCCGCTTAGGTGCCACGTATAGTGACTAGATTCGTAGGTCCCGGATTTTAAGTGAGTTTCCTGTAGGCAGGCAATATGGATAGATTTTCCGTCTAAAAACTCGTCGATCTCTCGTTTTTTAGTCAACGTTGCCGCGCCTCTAACATTCCATGTGGCAATGTTTATGTTTTCATTTACTACCTGTTTTTTGTTTTTTTGGTGTGGCCTGGGGCGGGCAAGTCGGTATCCGGACTCATCTGGTATCTCCTCTGGGGTGCTAGTTCCAAGGGTTAGACTAAGGTCATTTTGCGTGGTGTTTGTACTTATTACTCCTAGGTGATTTTCAAAGCAATCAAAGTGGTTCCCCGTAAATATTAGACCTATGCTACCTGCGGCATCGTTTGGTTCCTTAGGAGAGAAGCATACTGTTTCTTGTAGCGGGGTTTTTTGAAAGATTTTCACGTTAATACTATAATATTCCGCTGCCGCTATAAGTATGTCTGTGCCGCCCCATGTACCATCTTGGTATTGTGATAGAATGTAGTTCCTGATTTGTTCGCTTTGTGCTGAACTATTTAGATTACTTCTGATCGCTAGGTACATTTGTGGATCGTTTTGGTTTTCTTCTACGTGGCGTGCGAGGTCTCGTCGAATGTGTTGGTGGTCGAAGGTTAGGCCATACAAGTCGTTAATTTGGTGGGCTATAGCGCGATACAAGCAGTTGCCGTCTCCTGGTATTTTTACGATAGAGTTCCCTATTTCCATATCTGCTTTGTGCCTTACCGTGACGGTATCACAAACGACGGGGTGCCGTGGCTAGCTCGTGGTATCTTTCTGGTATGCGCGTGATCCTTTTTGTTGAGGTTTGTTGCGAGGCTGTGAAGGAAGCTTATATACTATGTACGTATTTGTATTATAAAACTGGTGTATCATGCGCTATACTAGTTCCCCTTTGCCTTTAACGGAGAAGGGGAGTAAGTAGTACTCGAGTGGGTACTTGGGTCTCGTCTATCAACTCTAAGTACGAGGCATTTGTTAGGTGTGTGTTAGGATACTTGCACTTAGTATCTGCTGTTTTTCCCTAGGCTATCTATGGGATCTTTACGAACCCTTTCGTCCGGCGGCAGGCGAAGTTCGTTACTTTAGTTCTAGCGTGGTGTCCAGGTGAGTTAGGGCTAATTATTTGGAATCGTACTTAACTACCATTATTTTGGTACCTACTAAAAGAATACATGTAAGTTATAGCGGTACTGGTGAACTACAACTATTTATCAAATATCAATCTATTTATCAGGTTTTACCACGATTATAGTCAATGAAAAACCTACGCTTTTTGTACTAAGTGTGTTATGTGTATAAAATAAACGTCTGGGCTTTATTTTACGTAGCAAAACTGAGATAAAAAAGGGATCATGACCCGACCATAGGGCCTCGCAGATGTCGGAAATAAGCGGGTGGTTTTTAGCTGCACCTATTGTTAATGTTCATCTTTATTGTTTAGTTTTACGTTTCGTGTTTGTTTTGGGAATGAATAGCTGTTGTTTAAGTAATATTTCTATTTAGTTATGTCTTAGGTTATTGTCCAAACGGACCTGCAGATGTGCGTAGTTTTTGTATTTAAGTATAATTTAGGCTTTTGTGTTTGCTTTGGGAACGTAGATTGTCTTATGGCGGGGTTTACCTGCTTTTTTTGTATGTGGGTTATTTCTGGGGGTTCTTTTGTTGTTACAAAAGTCTACAACTGTAAAATAAATAAACAATAGATGTTTTCTTTCTTTCTTTCTTCTTTCAATAAAACCTATCCGCTTTTTAGATAGTGTAGGGTAAGTAGTTATCTATATATTTATCGTGGAAATTTTAAGGAATCCCGATGTATATTATATCTACTTACAACAGCCAGTGTTTACGCATTCGTTATGAGTAATTACAGCCGTGGTATGGGATCGCGTAATCTAGTCTATCCTTGTGGATTTAGCATGCCCTAGGTCGGGATCCTAAGTCCTAAAAGAGTAATTAGAGGTGGTAGAAATTGCTTTTAGGACCAATTGAAGTCAAGATGTTTTGGCCAGATTGTCTGAGTTTTGTCAGATCGAAAGATTTTATTTAGGGGGAATAGCAACAACGAAGTATTACTAGAGGTTTGCGTGATCTAACGTAGTTGAGAGTAGGTGGACTTGCTATGGTAAAATCTAATTTGTTCTTCCTGGCATTATTTGCTCTAGTTATCTAAGTGATATGTCGTATTCTAAGTTAGTTTAGCGTAATTGGTAGTAGTAACCGCACTGTTTGTGGAGCTAGGAATGGTATAGTAAGGTCTAGCTAATGCAATCGGTTTAGTACTTAGTATATGGCGCCCTATATACGCCCCTGGACTCTACCTTACCGAGGTCTTTTATTGAGGTAGACTTCAACCGATATCGATCAACTTAAAATGATAGTCATGCAGCAACGTATCATGCTTAGTTGGGCGAGGTGCCGCAAGTCGCCGAGATGCACGAATATAATCTTTACTTTTCAGGAGTGATTTATTTTTAGTTTTAATAGTGATTCCTAGGAAGTAAAAGAAAAATGAAATAGGTAACTAAAAGCCGCGTGTGAGGGGGTTTTATTGCAGTCTGTGTAGATAATGTATTTTGGAATCGGATAAGCTAGTTACGCGTAGGTTTGATCTGTAAGTAATCGATGTGACAGTACGGTGTTGGTTTCGTTGTCGGACAGACTTGTCCCTCGTGGCAGACGTCTAGTCAATATCCTAGGATGTTGAGGTAGGAGAGACAGAAGAAAAGGGGTTTAGACCGCGTGTGACTAATATGGAACAAGCTCACCGAGTTTTCCTTTTGCTGGAGTGGGTTACCCCGCGCTGGGCGTTGTTACTGCAGTTATCGGTGGCCTCTGATGCCAATGGCGCGGGTCACGTACACTGATTGTCCCACACTGATACGATACATGTAAAGATTACACACACGCGTTGCACGGCACTTGGTTGTTAGGCACTTTTCGCGGGCCAGAGAATTGACCTACGCTAGGGATCGTCAAGCTTTGCTCGCAGCGATTCGATTTTGGGCAAAAATCATCTTCAACAACCTCCATACATACATAATATATAATATATAAAATAGATAGATAGATTAACTCTTTATTGTTGACACATATTAAAAAAACAGTACATAGAACAAATTGCACCTTAACTAGTGCCACAAGCGGCGGCCTTATCGCTGAAAGCGATCTCTTCCAGGCAACCTTCAGCTGGAGAGAAATAAGCAAAAGAAATAAAGAAGAATGTGGTGTACAACAAAAAGGAAAAAGAAATTTTACTAATATATATATATGTATATATACATATAAATACGCAATACACATACTTAATATAATAAAATTAATGTTTATATACAAATACATATAATACACAACAAAATATTTAAAGGTGATAGTAGTAGAAATAATAACAGCAATTTTCACTGAAGGGAAGCGAGATAAAATTCCACAATTTAAAATACATACATATACAAAAATACATATCTATCTATATATATAAAACTCAAAGGTGACTGACTGACTGATTGACTGACTGACTGATATAGTGATCTATCAACGCACAGCCCAAACCACTGGACGGATCGGGCTGAAATTCGGAATGAAGGTAGATGTTATAACGTAGGCATCCGCTAAGAAAGGATTTTGGAAATGCCACTTTTAAAGGGGTGAAATAAAGGATGCAAGTTTAACTTCTTAATGCGAGCGAAGGCGCGAGCACCCACTAGTATAATATATACTCACTACCAGACATAAACCCAAATATATCAAAAATAAATTGGCCCAACGTCCCCAGTATTGTGCTTTTCTACGCCACCTCCCATATTTGTTCACAACATTTCATTTAACGTAATTTGAGTAACACAACGTAAAATACTCGTATCCACGATACTCGTAAAACGTAATTAACTGGCGGGAGCGCATTGATTTTAATTAAACCTTGTTAACGACCCTTTGTAAGTACCTATTAATAGGGAGCCAAGTTTCGAATATGGCCACTAAATACTCGTTTAATGATAATAACTTGTAGATTCGAATCGTAGGCGCTTACGTTTAGTTACCTTAATTCCACTGCTATAGTAATTTATTTTATTTATTAGGATTTAATCCTTTGGAATTAACGACTTCTTCCAGTAGACATCTATTTTTCTTAAATATTATTCTCAAAAAATTAGTACGGAATAAAAATAAACAGTAATCATGTAATTCTATAAATAACTAAAAATTAAATGAAAGTTAAATGAATTAACAACCACGTAAATAAACAAAGATATTCACAAAAATAAAATATGTCAAAAATATAAAAATATACTGTTCAGATATTTATTTAATAATATTATGTACTTGAACCTATGTATTTACTATTATTTTTCTGCTATAAAAATAACAGGTACGGATACCAAATAACGCATAACAGCTACATGCTCCTCCCTAGCGTTCCGCCCTGCCTTTTTACAATTGTGTTTCATTGTGTGTCATTAATGTGCTTCCAATTGGCTGTTAATTGATATTCTAGAAAAACAGCACCACCCTCTTTAATTACTCACGGTTTAATTAATTAACTTCCTTGTATATTTACTTTCAAAATAGTTAGCCTATTTATAATAAAACATATATATATATAATATACAAAAAATATGATAAAATTATCTTTTGACTAAGTTGGCATGTCCTCTTTGAATGACCTAAGTTTTTAATTATTAAAAATACATCTCGAAATTTTCTTGATATTTCTAACACAATACCAATTCTAAATAGCAGTTACAATAATCGTTACAATAACAAGCCTGAAGAGCACTATTTAATTACAAAAAAAGCAATTTTATTAAAGTTTATCACAAGTTCAACTTTAATTACATGACTGTGAATATATTTTCAAGTTATGCGTTAAAACATAATTTTGGCCAAGGTTTCGATCGTCTAACTGCGATAGTAAACTGTGATTTTTATCTAGATTACCTATTTAGTTTCAAATGTTCAGTGCATTTAAAAGAAATAAAGCTTAGGTCATATACAAAACAATTAAAATATACTAAGTATGCAGCAATATAAATAATAAACGATTTATTCAAAACTTGTGTTTAACCGCGGATTTGCTCGTATAGTTTCGTGATAAAAAATAGCTTATACATATCACTTTCGGCTCCCTAAATTACCACCATACTAAAAATCATTATGATTCATCGCTATATGGTAAAGAACCAACAAACTATCTTTACTTTTTACATGTATTTGTATTTGCATTTATCTTTGAAAACCTTAAACTTAACCTTTTGTTAAAATTAGTTCTCCAGATAAATTCAGGATTAATTAAAATGTTGCTTAGTTAGCGAGATATGTTTCACTTTAACATATTAATGAGCAAACTTTAGTGGGCTAGATCCGCATTTAGCACGTATACGCTCATAACGTGTGGTCTCAAACTCATAACACTATGCTAGTTCTACTTAAAATGTTATATAAAGGCAAGAACATAAAAACCATATGACATAAATCAATAATACATAATGGTGAGAATATCATAGAAAAATCAAATTTGTGATACGCAAATTGTATAATGCCTTTTGAGAACAATTATGCACAGTCAAGCCGACTTTGTAATAAACGCATCACACTTTCATATTCTTTGCTAGATAATGTAAAATATAAAAATTTATAAAGAAACACATCTCGCTTTTTGAATAACTGATCTCCAAAACGACAAATTTTAAGGTAACAATTTATGTTCGAAAGAACACAATTTGCTTATGTATTTGATGCACTCCCCTGTTGTGTACACACCCTTACAGCTAAGCAAAGCAAGCTCGGCCATTTTCGTCGGAAGTTTATGCAGTTATAAATTTCGACCTCGCCCCGATCTGGCCCGATAATTGTGGAAAACCTCAATAGATTAGCTTAAATACCCGAGTTGCAACATCGACCTAGCTTATTCCACGTAGCAACTGTATATTTTGGCAAACCAACACCCAATGGTCTAGCACAATCTAGACTAATCTCATTGGCCTATTTAATATTGTCCTATAATTCACCGCCTTTAATTACATGGACAATTATTATACTAGATTTATCAAGATAAAAAAAATGTACTTATCTAAGTTTGAGAAGCCGTTTTATTTCAACTAGAATCCAGATCGCGCCGCTGATATTTCGTTTATAATTTAAAACTTAATCGATTATCGTTCTCGCAATTCTGGACGTTTTTAGCTGTCTAGATCTTATTAAATGAGGCAACCGGCACCAGCTCCTTATGAAATTTTATTATTACAAACATTTTCTAAAGTAATTGGTTGTAATAGTAATCAATTTAAGTGCCTATTTATGTTGACTAGCTAATTGAATTGTTTTTATTATTGTTATTAATTATTTAGTTGCTTTTGTTTAATATTAATTCAACATCAAAATTATTCATCTCTGTTGCTCCTGCACTGATAAAAAATATTTCTTTTCCGTTGAACTTGAAAATCTTTTTCTCGATGACTTGACTTTAACATGGCGTATAAAACTTACATTGCCAAGAACGAAAGTCATGAAAATCAATAAAAATCCATAGAAAGTAGGTATAAGTACGGTATAAAAGAAAGCAAATCTAATATTTCGTAACAGGACAGGCCCTGAATAAATCAGACGTAACGAACGCGACCGCTCATAATACGCGCGTTTTGATGGGCGTACCGAAAAACACCTGCAAAAGAATCTCGTTTACATCGACAATATTACTCAGAAACCTGTAACTACAGAGACATGCTTTATATGATAACAAATTGTTCTCTGACTCTTCCATCGTACGCAACCCAATCAACAACGAGTCTCATCGCGCTGTAATAGCAACGGACCAATAAGGATGGATTGTCATGTGAATCTATATGGCACTAGCAGCGCAGGTAACACGACGCGGGTATGGCTTATGTAATCCTGGGATTAAACTAAAGTATATATATGTATGTTTATAATATCTAATCTATAGGTATCTTCTAGGTAAACGTGTTGTACCCTAGGCTGCAGCATTGCTTAACAACGGGCAGGCTGTAGTCAAACGTAAACCTATCCCACGTAAACAAAAATGTACTAGTTCGCTTAGTGTGGGGCTAGATGGCGGTTCGTGCAATGTCCTGGAATATTTATTTATTTATTTTTATTATGTACCAAATTTCATCCTAATCTGTTTGGAAACAAATAAACATCATACTAGTGCTTTAATCGCGTCAGATTTCCGTCCTATTGACGCGTCTATTGATATTGATGTCTCGTTAATAAAACAGGCACGGAACTGGCGGGGAATGGCTTTCCAATTTTCTGTCACTCGGATGAGTGACATCGAAAATCCTGTGGGTGCCGTGAATGTCCCGTGGAATGACGGGACGTGCGTGCCTCGGCCGGGCGCGGCCGGGGGAATTAGCTAGCGGGCGACATCTCGGCCAGTGCCCATACAGGGCTAATAGATATAGGTTTTAGTACCTACGTCAAAATGTACAACTTTTGTTTTACGAGTTTTGGAAATTCGCAAAAATCAATGTTACATATAAAAAGTTCATCGCTCCGTGACGAAATGTATGGAGAAGTAACATTTCTTGGCGAATTACCAACACCCTTAGATCAAATGTATATAGCTTTCAATATGTAGCGTATGAGCTTTAGATAATGTAGCTTTTACATACTAAAACTAAGACATCATTAATAGACTAAGCGTTGGCTATCAGTAACGCTGTATACACTGCCGACTGAATTGCGTCAGTTTAAGTACACGCTAGGGATGTTTGTTTATCTATTATAGTTTGAATTTAGTCGATAGTTGATAAACATAAGTTTTAGAATTATTATAAGTTAAGCTCTTCAGAAGTCGAGATAATTAAAAATATAGTATTAATTGTGGATCTTTTAGTAGATTCATGGCAAACTCCCAGTGAGACATAGGTATCTAAGGTCAACTTTTGTAATAGGAACCTATCTATTTTCTTACAAATTGCTTTCTACATTTTTTTTTTTTTTTTTTACATTATATAGGCTCACGCTTGACTACAACTTGCCTGATGTTAAGCAACGTTATAATCTACGATCTAGCGCGCTTGCCTAGAAGAAACCGGTTTACTCTCGACTTGAAGACCGACAAATTATAGTTCAAGGGGAATAGAGATTCGGGCAAGGAGTTCCACAGTTTGGCTGTTCGCACGATAAAAGTCGAAGCAAACCGCTTGGTGCGAGTCTTTGGAACCTCAACTGTATAACGGTGCCTTCTTGCCGTACCTCTACTCGTACGATGGTAAAATGGGGCTGCAGGAATTATATTATGCAATTCCTCCGCACACTCTCCGAAATGCAACCTGTAAAAAACCGAAAGACTGGCCACCTTACGGCGGTGCTCAAGGCTTTGTAATTTTGAGCTACAGAGTGAGTTTTTCGCGATGAGTTTTTTAGCCCGCTTCTCAATTAACTCTATCGCCTCAAGCTGGTACTTGGCAGATCCATCCCAAAGGTGCGAACAATACTCCATACACGACCGAACTTGCGCTTGATACAAGGTCAGCAGCTGCTCCGGAGTGAAATATCGACGCACCTTGGAGAGGATACCCAGCTTCTTGGCTGCAAGTTGAGCTTTAGACTCAATATAGGAGCCAAAGTTGAGGGTCGGAGTCAAAGTGACACCTAGCAACTCTAGATGGTCGGTGATGGGCACGGTTACATTTCGGAAAGAAGGCGCCATTACAAATGGCCTCTTCTTTGCAGAGAAAAGACACGCTTGTGTTTTTGAGGCATTAAACTTGACCAGATTGGCATCGCCCCAATCGGAGACTGCCATGAGGGAAAAGTTTAAGCGTTCAATCATGGCTTCTCTGCAAGACTGGATCTCGGCCGCACTAGCTTTAGCGGTGGACATATAGCTCTCTACAACAGTGCTGTCGTCTGCATACCCAAAAATACCAGGCTTTAACAGATCATTAATATGCAGCAAAAAAAGTGTTGCAGAAAGCACTGATCCCTGGGGTACTCCGGCATTAATCGCCATTAGATCAGACGAGCAGCCATCAACAACTACCCGAATAGATCTATCCCTCAGGAAATCCGATATCCACACGCAAAACCCAGCAGGCAGTCCAAACGATGAAAGCTTGCTGATTAGGCCGTCATGCCAAACCCTGTCGAAGGCTTTAGAAATATCTAGAGAAACTGCCAGGGCTTCCCCGTATTTCTCAATAGCCTCACTCCAGATGTGTGTGGCGTACACTAGAAGATCCCCAGTGGACCGGTTCCGGCGGAAGCCAAATTGCCGGTCACTGAGGAGGTCATTAGACTCTAGGTACGCCAGGAGCCTGCCGTTCTGGATACGCTCCATACTCTTACAGAGCACGGAGGTGACCGAAATGGGCCTGTAGTTGGCAGGGTCAGCACGACTACCTTTTTTGGGCACAGGTTGCACGTTAGCCAGCTTCCATGTCTTCGGCACTTGACCAGTTGCAAGAGAGAGCCGAAACAAGCGCGTCAACACAGGAGACAACTCAGCTGCACACGTCCTCAGAACTATAGCTGGAATACCATCAGGGCCACTAGCTTTGTTCACATCTAGACTACGCAGTGTTTTCCGAACCTCCTTTTGGTGTATGCATATTTCCGGCATTACAGCCGCCACACCGGGTGATGTGGGAGGTATCGTACTACCAGCATCTAGACGTGAATTTTCCGCGAAACGTGAAGCAAACAAGTTTGCCTTCTCTTCAGCGGTATGAGCCAGTGTACCATCAGGTTTCAGCAGTGGAGGCAGTGAGGGGCGACAGAAGTTTGTTTCAACCGATTTAGCTAGGGACCAAAACGCTTTGCTACCCGCTGGGTACGAAGCTAGTTTGTTTCCTATTCGACTAATATGGTCAAAACGTGCCTTCTGCATGACCTTCTTGCAGGACTTGGCAGCCTTGTTAAAAGCTTTTTTCTTTTGGCGTATGTCCCTTGCTTTATGGCTACGAGCATCAACCCAGGCGAGGTACGCATCGTGTTTCAGTGCTTCCGCACGTCCGCATTCAGGTCCAAACCATGGGCGAGCTTTACCAGACAGAGTCAGTTCTGAGTACGGAATGTAATACTCCATACCCAGTTTGAGGACATCCGTAACGATGCTTTCTACATACAACAGATATTCATTTGCAATTATTTTCAAATCATCACGCCGTACGTACAATTATTATAAACGAACCAAACCGCGCGAGTGATTCGTACCAAACCTACAGTCATTGCAATCGCGATAAATTCATTGATACATCCCGAGGGTCTTCGCAAATATAACCTGGTTCCCGGCGGCCTACATTTCAATGATTCAAAGCAAATCATAGCGTGTTTGTGATTAGATTACAAGCTCATTTCCATAAGTGTGGCGCGGATATCAGCAATGCAGTTATCAACGCAATTTCAGATTATCTCACCGTAGCGTGCAATTTCAGCTGCGGTGGGCGCGAGATGCAATGCGATAGAGCACTGTTATGTATATCTTTGCTATCTTTCCTCATGTTAGCAGTAGGTAATGTTAATGATCTGTAATACGAAGTCTACAGAAATTATCTTTTGTAAGTAGTCCTTTGTAATTGTAACCCGCGAAGCCGCGTTTATCTATTTGTTTTCTTTTCTCAATTTAAAAAATCTTTATTTACATAATATTAATCTAAATGACAATGCCAGTGTAGATTAATCCTAGCAATTATTTCAAGTTATGACACACACACAGGTATTTAATATATTTGATTAATCTATCCATGATATGACAAATTTTAGCTAATTCTCACTTAAATTATAACAAACTAATTCAGTTAATATTTACCTAACCTTACTATGATTCGTTCTGCGTTAGTTAAATATCACTATAAGTTGGAATTAGACCTAGCTCGCTATGCAAAAGTGCCTAAGCTTGCTCACAAATACCATAGTAATCTCAACCCATAACACCCCCCGCACGAAGCACTCACGTTATGATTCCAACAATGTTATACATCTCCATAATACTTTATAGAATCCTATACCGCCTATTTGTGCTGACACGAAAAATATATTTTCTGTCGAGTTCTAATCCGTATAAAGGGTAAGTGGATGATTTCTGACGTGCCGACGACGCGTACAATTCTGAAAAAGCTCCAATTCTTTCCACCTTGGAAATAGAGTTCAAAATCGTGCCAAAATTGTCGCGACTATAAAGGGCCGGTAGTTTCGTGTGTCGAATGTATAACGACGACCTACATTTAGAGGGCCGCGAAAGGAAACACAATCAAAACTCAATTCGAAAACACTTCAACTCATCGTCGCATCACGCAACTTGCCTGACAAATCGAAACTTTACGCGAATCATATTAAAATGTCTTTGTTCTCTGCAAGTTTTACAAAACATGCTTTTTTGTAGCATGAATAAGGTAGAAATTTGTTTGAAGTTGTTGAGGATACGAGCGGCGAGCTGGTACAGTTGGTTTTACATTGGATGGAGTCGGCTACAGATGCAAAGTGCACCTACGCTTTGAATGCCGATACGTGAGTTGCTTGCTGATTAATTACTTGGCCGCTATTCTGAGCTCGCAGCCTCCGAACGAGATAAACTCCATGCAGGATTTACCATTATTTTGATAAAACTCTGTTCGGAAACTGGTATTCGGATAGTGTTTGGAATAAAATTCACCAGCAATGCCTTTATACAAGCAACAACCAATGGACTTATGTTGTAAAGGTAATGCAGCATCAATTTTGATTAATCATACACATAAAATATATGTTATAAACAAAACGAGCAAAAACTAAGCAAACAGGTACATAAGGCCATTGTTCACACGATTATACGAGACTAATACAATCCATCACGTTTTAACATACATAGATGCGTACCATTTATCCACGCTATAGGTAATCGCACGTTCGGTATAAAACAACATCATTATCGCAAATTGCATCCTACTCTAATTTAGAGGGGATAAATCAACCGTTTACATAGTCTACAAAATCCACGTCACATAAATTTCATGTGTATCACTCGGGCCAATAAAACTGCGGATTAACATTTTTTTTTTCCTGAGGTATCGTTGATAAATATTATTATTTAAAACAACATTATAATTCAAAGCGTTATAATTAGATACCTACATAATGTATCTGATCTTATGAGTTTACAAAATGAACAAGATAAATTATTTTTGAACGAATTGGATTGACGTGGAATGGCTTAAAACCACTGATCCCCATCAGTACAAGTTTGTACTGATGGAGATCAGTGCTTAAAACAGACACTTATTGACTGAGTTTAGATTTCACATATAGACATTACAATTAATAAATTAAACATCTGCCTGATAGACGAGGAGCGATTCTCATTTTTTTTATGGTTGGGTTATAAATTTGTCTCCGCCAATGCAATGGCTCCATGGGTTGAGTGACTCGCGACGTGCACTAGAAAAAACATACCCTTGAAAATATAATCTTTATTCAAATATTTTGAGCAGGTGTACTTGTTTAGTGGGACAATGCACCGAACGACAGATCATCGCAATTTCTATATGATTATAATGTATAGTACAATAGCATAGAGTTCGTAAAGTGATAGACATAAGCAACTATTTATTCTGACACAATACCAGCGGATCTGCGGACTTATTCTAAGATTTCATCAATTACAAAATATGATTCGTAAATAATACTAAAATGATATTTTTATCTCCATTTTAGTGGCTCCATGGATTGAGTGACACGCGACGTGCCATAGAATAATGCTGCTAAATGAAGCGCGGGTGACTCGCTCCCTCCGATGCAATATCCAAGAATTAGGCGCAACCAGCGCTTTAGCTGATTGCAATCTTGTTCCCGATCAAATCTGCACTCAATTTATGGGCTAACTTTGATGCTCGGTTCTATAGCTCAAAGCTATGAAATTAGAAAAATGACGGTATATATTAATATGAAATACATAATCAACATTGTAAAATGACGAATAATGTAATTAGTAACTCGTATAGCGTTCGGTTCTTAAGTTAGAATTCGATTTATCAATAAATGATTATCTTTCTATCTCACGAATATAAAAATAAACAGGAAAAGCTCTCATTTTGATCAGATTTAACAAATAAAATAATAATAATAATAAGGAAGGCGTCACACCAAATTAACTTAGAACAGCTAACAACACTGATTACAACATTTTAGTGCTTTGCGTTGTGTGTGCTACCTTATTCTTCTTTTGTATTCTGTCTTTATGTACAAGCCCATAAAAGTAAGCTTAAGAGCTACTTTCAGGAACAATTTGACAAAGGCTTATAAGGCTGTTGTTGGTGGTTTTATTTATGTTATTGTCTACAATTGAACATGCCTAAAAACATAAAACACATAAACATACATACGTCCTAAATTTGTTATCTGAAATACCTAAACTACCTACGCGACATCCAACATTGGCAATAAAAGCTTTATGTGATTCGGCAATCGTAAGTCTTTATTGCCATAATAATTATTATTGCTTGACATGTACATACTACAAAAAAGTTATAGTTACTGATCAATGGCCATACACAAATCATGATTATATACATATGATGTAATAACGATATCAAAACCAGCAAAAAGTACACTGTGAAATAAGCATATACATATATGTATATATATATATATATATATATATATATATATATATATATATATATATATATATAGTATCTAAGCCATTGCAGTACTTCGTGGTGGGCGCCCAGGTCCTTCCACGGAAGACGCATGTCCTCGGATATTGTGGTCCTCAAACATGTCGGTTTCCTCACAATGTTTTCCTTCACCGCTAAGCGAGTGCAAATCTACACATAACTTGAAAATACAAGTCATTGGTGTAGGGCGGATTCGAACCAGGGTGCGTCTGGATGAAAAGCAGACACTGGAACCGCTGAGCCAAACTCGCTTATAGCATAGCAATAAGCATTCGCTTACAATGCTACTAATCCACAGAGTTTGTAAGTACAGGCGTTGAAAATTATATTTATTCATATATTATTGCAATAATAACATACATACCTATATAAATTTAACTCATCATCTAGTCTCTGATCCAAATCAGACCTATAGATACAAACGCGTGCCACGTAACTCAACTGACTTATTATAATTCGTTTTTAATTACCAAAACTAAACAACGGTTTCAATCAGTATAATTTAGTAACAATGAAAATTAAATATGTCGGCGTTATATAGTATTCGTGTAAAAATAACATAGGATCGACGTTCCAACTTCATGCAAGTTCCAATTTCGGAACAGAAAAGAGTAAAATAATCTTTCATCTACTTTTATCCCGTCAAACAGTTGCACATCAAAGTGCTCCATGCAACTACAATCCCCGCATTAAGGCGAGGCTACACAGGCGACTAATCCGCGCGTTTATTCACCGCCACGCGTCTACGCGCATTATTCGCGGGCATGTTTCTAGAGGGCTCTAAGGCCGTCTTGCCCGACTTGCCCGTCTTTGTGCCCAATGTGAAATTATGCCGAAAGCGGACTTGTGAAATAGTTGACGTTTCTATTAGTGTTGTATTCGGAAACTGTGTAATAAGGAAGAAATAATAAATAAATGTTTTGGGATCAATTGTATACAGCGCCATCGGGTCATACTAAGCTAATGCTTGTATTTCGGTTCTAGGTAAATGTTTTATATACTTTTCTTTTGTAAATATAAACATACCTTTAACTCATATAAACGACGACAGTGAAGCTACAAAAAAATTGATTAGTAGATTAACTGTACAATTTCTTATATTACGTAAATGTATGTATTACTCACTATTTTATTGTAAACTTTCACTTTTACTTAATAATAATCACATAATCCTATAATAAACTTCTCATTATGAGGCGGAAGTAATCCATTGCGTCTTACATCAAACTTTCCTCTAAGATTTCAAAGTTAATAATCATAAAGTTCCTGAAGCTGAATAATTTACTTACGTAGGTATATGTTGATTTTGTATTCATTATGGCTCATGTCATAGTCGAAGGTATAAAGAGACGTAGGGCAGGGACTAAAACATCTAACCTAACAGACGACTAATTATGAAAAAGGTTTTTAAACACACACATGACAAATAAATTTTATAAACAGATTCTCATTTATCTGCTGCGTTTTCCTATTACTTTATAGTCACATTCTATGTAAGACATTTTATGATTTGATATATACGAATGTATAAACGTATGTAATTTAAGTTTCATACACTTACTGTTTGCTCTCAGTATACTCAAATGTTATTGATTTATATGTAATCTACATTTTTTTAATATCGACCACGATAAATGCGGATCATTACGTAACGATTTGTATAGAAGATTCGTATACAAGTAATTTTGCTGGATATATATATAGATTACATTAACGCAACAATTTGTATAGAATATTCGTAGTTATCTACGAATATTCTATAACCATGTCATAAAGAGATATCTAGCTAAATTACTTATGTAATTTAGCTAGATATCTCTTTATGACATGGTCTACGACGCGAGCCCTCGCGAGCCGCATTTACGTTCACCGCACGCATATTGCGGGGTTTATGATGCATTAAGTGTGCACTCTGCCTTACCTTGTTGCCGGTTATTTTTCATTTTTACGAGGAAAAGGGGCTAAGCTTGAAACCGTGTTTCACTTACACACATAAATACATTGTAAAGTAATTACGGTAAAAGGGAAATACGCGTCTTAATTACGTAAAACCTACGCGTAATCAAGGGATTCTATTACCGCCGGCAACCCTATCATATTATGATATTTTGTTAAAATGTATACCCGTGTAATAAAAATCATAATGTGTAATTTTCTTTAATATTATCATGACAGAAATGATACACTTAATACATTTTATTTTTGTACATTAATTAAAGACTAGTAAAGCACAAGCTTAGTATAATCACTATCTCGCTCATATGTAACTAATACGGTATCTTCCTACGTAATAGTTAGATACACATTGATAAGAATATATCACTATCTAGCTTTTGATATTGACTTCACATTTCTTCATAAATAGATCTATATCAGCTTATCATCGTCGAATAGTGAGTCCCTTTCAATAAACAAAGCTTCCCGCTGTCACTGTCTATTGCCATTTCTTTCCCCTCGCCTGACAGTTCGGCTGACAGGATAATTCTCTGTCAACTGTAGTGACGTGCTGACTGCAGCTCGAATCGACATCGAGTCATCGATTAAACACGTTCAATGGCACTCGAGTAGGGTGCCATTAGATTTATGCGATAAAGGGATGGAATAATCGAGTCGAATAATCTATATGACATCAAATAATAATAATAATATGTCTTTATTGCACACCAACATAAAAAAAAAATTAAATTATATCAAATATTTGATGTTTAGTGAATAACTGTTAGAATATGACATGTATTTCGCCATAATTTGGATCACACTATTAGTATTTCGTCAGAATGACTGACTGTAAAATGTAAAATTAATAAACACTTAATAATTAATAAACACTTAAGTATTGGTGTAAGAGGGTGGAGGCCTATGCCCTGCAGTGGGTACCATTAGGCTGATGATGATGATGAATTGGAAATACGTTTAAGCGCTTTAAAAAATATATCTTTTTTTGTCAACACAAATCGTAATGCGATTGACAAAAACAAAAGATCACTTTCTTTCTTCGCCAGCTTACGAACCTTTATTGTACGCGATAAAACTTTAGCCAGCTAGTTACTCAGTCGAAACTTTGTCTAAGAAACTGGATTATGCAAAACAAAGGATTCTATTTCAATTTACAAAAACTAGCTACTAGCGTTTGTGCCGGGTGAGTCGCGTCGCTACTTTTTATTCAGATTTCACCCTGAATTAAACTAAACTAAAAAGGATTGGAAACAAATGGTTACCCGTGCATTGCTCCTGCATACCGCTCTCGGACCGTGGTTTGTTCACCCCAATAGAATGAACACGCTGTTTTTAGACTGCCAATATATAAGACTCGTTTGTTTCTTGTGTACGTACATACTGCTGTTATATCCAAGTAGGTAGCATATAATATTATATTATTATACTTAACATATGGGTGGATATTTGTGAAACATCACGCTATCTAGTGAAGCTGATTTCTCGTAAAGTTAGCAGTCATTCGAAGAAACAGTATTCTAATTATGGTGTAAAGATTCACACGCATCAGCGTTTTGACATGATTTCATCAATAGTGACTGCTCTGTTAGCTTAGTTGGTAGTGGCTCTGCCTTCTAATCTAGGGGTGTGGGTTCGATTCCCGCATGACACAAATAATTACGAACATTTAAATGTGTAATTATTTGTGTTGAGTCTGGTCGTTTCTATGTATAATAAGTATGTATTTACAAAAGAAAAGTATATATGTATTATATCCGTTATCTAGTATCCATGATACAAGCGTAAGCTTAGTATGGGGCTAGATGGCGCTGTGTGATATGTCCTGAAATATTTTATTTATATATTTATTTTTAATAGATCTCCAAGTCTAGATTACTACGTTACATTCTCACGAGATGTTGTGAGAATTAAATCGTTCGAGCAATATTCTCTCGGCTTCCAATTTATAAGACGTCATTATATTTAATGAAGGGTTGGTATCGCTGAGGCATTCTCATTGCAATATTGTATAATTTAGTCCTCTCATGATTCATTTCTCAAGTCTCGAGTTTACCCCGAGGAATAGAGCAGTAGTTTACGAATGTAGTACGCTTGAGAGCATTAGTTTACGAATGTATGAATAGATACAACGTAGTTGTATGTGTAGTATACGTACATATATATTGTACAAATAAGGAGGCATTTGGGCAGTATAGAGTTATCGCACCATCTCAACGCGGGCAGTAAACCCCGGGATCCTTTCATTTGCATGTTTTCCTCGACGGTATCAAATATCACCAGACCGTCTTCCCTACGCTTAAGTCTAAGCCTGTTTAATTACATCGGCACTATAAAATCACGACGCCATTTACCCAGTATTCGATACACAAATAAATTATTCATGAAACTGAAATCACAAAATATAACGATACCCTTTGAAGCCTTTCTCAGCCCATGCATTGTTTTTGTTAGTCGAAAATCCGGCTTAATGTTTTATGTAATATTTACTGGAAACTTTGTTAACGGCTCATTTTAATTTCATATTCCATTCGGCACATCTATATAATGGGAGATAACAAATTTAGTTTAACGAAAACCATTTATTTTGGAAATTTTGTTACGAAATATTAATATTTATCCAACTTTTAACCGACTTCCAAAAAAGGAGGTTATCAAGTCTTATGAAAGTTTTTTTTGTGGGGATGTTACGCCATTACTCCGTTGTTTATCAACCGATTGCAAAAATTATTTTTTTATTCGATGAGGATAGTTTCCGATATGGTCCCATAATGGTCCATATTGTTTATCATTCGGTTCAGTACTTTTTGAGAAAAAACCAATAAACCAACAAATTGATAAAGTTTATGCAAACCAATTTTACCCATATTTCCAAAACTACTAGTCGGATTTTGATACAGTTTTCTGTAATGTGTTGAGGTTTAATGGGTGCATCTTTTTAGCTATGTATTACGATGACAACTCGCTGCTGTATACACTAATCTTCTGAATTATTAGCCCGATTTTGATGCGGTTTTCTCTGATAGGCTTAGATTTGTTCAGTTACGTGACAGTAGAGCTGAAGTCGGTTTTTGGTTTTGTTTAAAATAATTAGGTATAATAAGTGGGTTTGATCAAACCTATAATCGTAATATGTCTATTTGCGTAAAAGATTAGTATTAAAGCACAAGCACTAAATAAAAAAGTCTAATTTTCATTACGACAGGCAACGCACGATATATGTAATGATGAACTATTTTGATGTCACCAACCACCACCTAATGCTCTTTTTACCACGTCGCCATTTCTAATGTGCTGATACGAGTATTACGAGTCTTATTGAGAAATCATAGCAATTTCTTAGCTGAGCTTTTTGTCTAGATTTGATCTAAATTACCTAGTCGTTATGATGACATACGTATATTATTAGAATTTACCACGTTCCAAAGCAAATCATCAAAATCATCAATCATCTAGAAAATAAGTCACATACACACAAATTACAGTTAGTTGTTATTTTTTACTAGTTCGTATGAGAGAGGTTAATTCTTGTTTCAGAGTTATCAAACTACTAAATTTTCAATTATTTGCTCTTGTCTTATTCATTACAAGTTTCTGTAATTTAACCACAATCAGTGAAATACTGTAAAATCTATGTTTCTTCATGTAAATAAAATCGTCAAGGGTGAAGAAATTATAACATGTTCGCAGTATTCGCGTCGAGTAAACTTGCCCCAGCCAGATAGCTCAAACACTTCTACCACTCAACCCAGATGCGAGATTCGCGCAACTTTTGAATTTCTATATTTTTGTTTATCCCAGGCTCCTGCAAATAAAAGGAGTCGGGCTCATCTCGTTAGCGCATGCAGAACCTGCGAATACACTTCCCAACTCGAACGGTCCCGAATTTACAACTCTATTGACTTGTAATAAGGCCACATGTTGTCCCAATATTCATACGTCTGATGTTTACTCTGATTCGAATGTTCATGTAACTTTAAAGAAAATATTTACTGCACAAGGTTTTACAGTAAGATGCGGCGTGGTGTGTGTAAGTTCGCAAACTTTATATGCGCTTTTTATTACTTGAGCCAGGTTTTTATGCAAGGTAGCGCGCAATGGCGGGCTATGATTGCCTCTCCAAGGTATAGTTTGAAGTTAATCCTCATCTTAATAGAAATTTCTTTATGCAAATTTTAATTCGAAAAACTCCACTCATTCTCAGCACCGCGGCTTGAATGAAAAAATCTATTAGCCAGGAACGTTGAAAAAATACAGCTTTGTTTCATTTTGTGCTTATTCCGCCGAGTGCGCTGAAATTACATTGAACTTTCTTTGCTGCGTCGCTTTTTAATTTCCGAAGAGTTATAGTTTGCGGTCATTGATTAATGTTTTTAATTATTTCTTAAAAATTGCGTCAGGTTATGCTGGTTTTAATAGAATCAGAGAATTAACAATTATTATAACGTCTCAATAACGAGTTCCGTTTATTGCTTTTAATAAACCTTCATTCAAACAACGCCGTCCTCCAAATCTATGTGTTTACATACTTGATTGCTGTAAACGTTCGATTCGTTTGTTAATGGGTGCGTTAACAGAAGTCGTGGTCGCAATTACCCCCATATCTGTTACCGCGAGGTTACGCACGATTGTATCCATCCGTACTTTGTGCGTACTGCGTAGTGCTTCGGAGGTGGCAAATGCCCACGAATTTTTACCGACAGGTGACCTCGCCAGTCATAATAAACGCATCGACCTACGACGAACCTACGCACGGTTAATAGCCATGTGAAAACGCCAATTAACGCCTTTGGAGCCGTAAACGAAACATCGATCATTCCTTTTGCTATTATTTTCCATCGCATCTTTAGTAAACAATACTCGCCCTTGACTTTTGGTAAACACTGAACATCGAGGCTGCTATTATCGGAGTGCCATTATGCATCTTTGGAATTGTAAGGAAGAGATTTATCGCAAATTGAATAGTTTGTTCAATTAGACAAAATCAACGTCAATATTTGAAGAGATCGTTGAGCAGCGCATAAAATCGATAGATGTAGATTCCGGCAAAGTTCCACGTTCAAATGAAGGTAGAAATATGTTGATTTAGAACGCTCTATTAACACAATAGAAAGATTGAAGCACCTTCGAGACGTCATTCCGTTAATTTAGCAGATGACACTTGACCCAAAAGGCCGAGCGTGCACCCACGGCACCCACAGGCGTGAAAGTTGACAGACGTAATTCATGGTAATTAATCGTTACAATTGCTTTTTGTTATTTTTGTTTCAAGCGGCAATGACCTTTTACAAATTGATTGTCTAAATGTTATTTCTTTGAGTTCATTTCATTGATAAGCACTCGAATGAATGGAGCTTTATTGAAAACGAAGTCTTGTTTTGCATCGTAAAAAGGCGCTTTAAAAGTTGAAATGCCACCGCTGATGTATAGCTAAACTTCGCGCTGAAATGTTTGTTTGTTGTCCAATTTAGACTTTTGTGATATTTTATTCAGTTTCCCTGGCATTGTAAATTCGCACAGATAAGTCATCGTTTCCTTTTCCGTTTCCCGGCGGCGTCTCCGATTCCTCGAAAGAAGTTTCTTATCGGAACACAACCAAATGTATTTCGCGAAATTAACGGCTTCGTTTTTTTTCAGTTTTTATGCTTAGAAACAGTTACAAAAACACAAACAAATTGTGTAAATATAGAGATAATATATTTGAAACAATTTGAAACATTTTATTAATGTGATGTATGTATTTGAATGATTACCTACCCTACAGCATATTATGATTATATTTATTAACAATAGCGATATTTTTTCTTGTATTCTTATTTTCATCAAGACCATTATTAATACCTACCTACATACATCAAGTCCTAACTTAGATAGACTCATGAGCCGTTACTAATCTATCATAATAGAATATCATAATTGGAATCCTTTGTTAATCACTATTTATTATTAACGTAGACGTATTTCGAAATTCGGCGATCTATATAATTGGGCACAGACATAGTATGGAAGAAAACAGACCTTACCAATATATACCAGTAGATAATTTGTATCTTAAAAAATTAAGTCGTCTTAGATTTTTTAAAGGTAAGTTCCTACAAGATCTAGACCGTTACAAGATAACATAAGCTAGTATGGCTTAGCGGTTCCAGTGTCTGCTTATCATCCAGACATAAACTGGTTTGAATCTGGCCCTTCACCAATGACTTGTATCTTCAAGTTATGTGTGGATTTGCAGTCGCTTAGCGGTGAAGTAAAACATCGTGAGGAAACCGACATGTTTGAGGACCACAATATTCGAGGACATATATCTTCCGTGGAAGGACCTGGGCGCCCACCACGATGTACCTGCCCAAGAGAACTTTCCTAACGAATTAATTCTGCGGAGGAGTTACGACCCTCAGTCATGAGGAAATACGACTCAAGAGAGAGAGACAAAATAACATCCTTAAGGAAATGAAAAATTATATAGGTTGAGATCCCCATTTTGAGCCCCCATCCCCAATAATCATATAATATTAACATAGCTAATAACAAAATAAAAGTACTTAGTTTGTTTTAACCATTCTAAGCGCTTACGAGTGTAGTGGGCCTGACCCAGCCTATTACGATTCTATGTCGATAAAATTGGGTGTCTGAATGGGGCTCAGTAGAGTTGGCGCACAATGGGCCACAATGACGCCCCGGCCTTGTCGTATTACATCGATTCAATCAAAATATTGGGCCAAAGGTTATCTGTGGAGTACGGCACGAGTGGGGCAGGAAGGGTGGCTTTGTTATATCACTGTTGTACTTAGATACCTACACGACTACTATATATAGATATAATTACAGTATGTATACAATGTGATATGCTATATACACTTAGCTACATGTAAAATGGTATTGAATTTTAGAATTACAGTGGGTTTTGTTTTTCTAACCTCAATTAATGCTTATATTCGGGCGAGTCGTAGCTAAGCACGCGGTTAACTGTTCAAAAAAAATACATATCTGGTAAAGGACGCTATGTGATGCTCCGAAATTGTTATTTATTATATTGCTATATAATTGCTATTTACTTTTATCTTCAGAAAAAAAGACAACAGTCCTAATATATGATTGTGGTAATTGATGTCTTTGATTGTCTGATGATGTTGTAGCAACTTTATTATTTTCATTTTTTGATAATAATGAAAAAAAAATCATTTTTCATAGTTAATATGCATGCACTTCCCTACCAGAGGCAACTCTCGAAGCCCTCAAAGCCTCCGACCACTTGTATCCGTCAGTTGAATACCGCTCGAGTCATGGCCGATTGTAAGTTCAATACGGATCCATGTCCGATGTCAGTTTATCAATCATTGTTGATATAAATAACGCTACGCAACTGCTTTTGTTATTTTTCTTGGGTTTCACGGTGAACATCTTCATCAATTTTAGTTATTGTAAGCTACAACCTGGACAGACAAATGTGTTATACGAATTTAAATCAGTCAGGGTATATCATTAAGTTTTTTTTTAGTTAAAAAGTTGCCTATTACTCTTTCAGGACTTTGTTCAAACACTATACTAAAAATCATGACGATAAGAAGCTCCGTTGAGGTATAAATGTTAAAGAAACAGACCAACCAACCAGGAAACATACTTTTGCTTACTTTTAGGGTTCCGTACCTCAAAAGGAAAAAACGGAACCCTTATAGGATCACTTTGTTGTCCGTCTGTCCGTCCGTCCGTCCGTCTGTCAAGACCCTTTTTCTCAGGAACGCGTAGAGGTATGAAGCTGAAATTTATATCAATTACTCAGGTCTACTTGAAGCTGTGAAAAAATCAAACTTCTAAGCCAACGCAATCAAAAGATACAGCCATTTATGCCGCAAATTTTCGACACTTGCAAGGGAATCAAAACCTACAGGGTGCTTCCCGTGATCTCAGAATCTTGAAATTTGGTACGAAGCAACGTCTTATAGCATAGATAAAGGAAAAATTACGAAAACCATAAATTTTACGGAACCCTCGGTGCGCGAGTCCGACTCGCACTTGGCCGGTTTTTTTATTATATTATGGATATGATGATTAGATTATTGAAATTAAAGTACATCTCGGTTTTATTATAAACTTGTAATTTAGACTTTATCAGTTTTAACCCCAACCACAAAACATCCCAGCTAACACTATTCTGATCTCAACTCCGACTCCCTGAGCAGCGATAGATCACAAAGCCGGCCATCTTGCCAGACGACTAGAATAACCAAAGTTCCTGTAAACTTACAACTTCTACTCCTTAACTGTTCACCTTCCTGCTACGATAAAACTTCACTAACTTTGATATCGCCGCTGAATGTACCTGCATAAGTACGATCTACCTTTGTACACTTTACTTATGAAGACTGGTTACAAAATATACTTACGGCTGTTGAAAATATTATAAGAAGTAAGAGTCCATTAATATAAAATAAATAAAAAAAAATATTATTAGAATCATTTGCCCGCTGCAACTATTTCCTTGTGTAAAAAGAAGGGTGGCAAAATTATACTTGTTTTTGCTTGAGATTGTTCAGAAAATCTCAAAAGCATAATTTTACAGGCTAAACTTTTTACTTAGATGTTAGTTGCATAGAAAATACTGTAATTATATCGTTTTTGGGTCGTATTTCTCATAACAGAGGGTCGTAACTGCCTTCATAATTAAATCATGCGGTGAGTTCTCTTGAACAGATGCATTATGAACTATATACTAAACCCACAAAACCCTCAGCCTCAGTCCTTAACATGTTGTATTGCAGTCGACTGCTAAAATATTTTAGTTTTGTTGCACGAAATTTGAACAAATCCAGCGGCGAAGTAAACTTCAGTCTCAAACATCAAAGTTGGTTACTTATATCACATACGAGTTAAGTTTAGTTAAGTTTCCGCCTAAGCAGCATTGTGGTATATTGCAAACTTGCGTATGCACAATAGCTATTAGCGCGAACAATTCATCAAAAATCTAATTAAGTTGGCTTCACTCGCGGACGGCGACAGCAGATTAAGTTCAGCTTTAATTACAACGCTAGACTTGCTGGTTCACTGCCACCCTGCTATAGTGGGACTAGGATATGTGACACTGATTGCAAATGAATGATAGACAGCAGTTGATATGTTCAGTTTATGAGTGAGATAAATAGGTATGCATGGCATAATAATTGACTTTGTAAAATCTGTCATTTCGGAAATGTTTTGTTAGTATTCTTTAGCTTATAACAATACTTTTAATGCCTTAAGATAGTCAATGGCGCAACAGACGTCAGTTTAACTAGCTACTACCTGGGCGCCCAGCATGATGCATCTGCCCAAGAGAACTCCCCTAACGAATTAGTTATACGGGGCAGTCACGCACGACTCTCAGTCATGAGGTTATACGACTCAAGACAGAGAGATATGTATGGAACTGAAGCTGAAATTAGCAACTAACGGCCTATAAATTATAATTTATCTTAAATCCGCAAACAATACCAATAAAATGTAGCAACCCAGTCCTACTGTATTTGCCTGGTATGCTTGTTACTAAGCTAGCAGACTTGCGGATAATGTGACGTCACCCGCTTCCGCAATTACCGTGAGTTACAGTCGCTAATGTATGATCTAATTCAGAGGCAAACGGGGCGCTTGTACGACTCTAAGCTATGTGTACACTGAAAGTAGTGAAGTGTGTTATTGTGTTATAAGAATAGGCGAAGAAAAATTACTGTCAGTAATAATATCCATAGATCTTTGAGTGAAAAACTAAACGTATTCCAAAATAACAGTAACCTGACATAATGGTGAGACAGTGTCCAGACAAAACCCGAATCCTAAGAACGATATCTTTCTTAAAAGTTAAGTAGGAATGAAGCATGCAGGTTGTTATTTGTTAGATTATATTCAACATTTTTAGATTGCAATACTATTTAATATAATTATCTGTTTTTTTTTGGCAGAATATTGAAGTTTATACCTCCATCATCAGATACCAAGGATACACCTCCGCGACTTAGATAATTTAAAAACCTAACAGGTTTAAGAATAAAACCAGCATGAGATCCTTTGTGTATTAATACCTTTACAGCTCCACGTACGTCTGGCGACGCTTGCTTAGCAATTTACCGCTTTGATACTCCTACACAATATTGAAATGTGTTATTTGTTTGTTTGCAACAAAATTTACTCAGAAACTACTCCATCTTTATTAAAACTTTGCTCTGTGTTATTAGGTTTCCAAAGTCAAATACAAGGTTTGATTTTTAATATGTTTGCTATTGATACTAATACCTATTTATATTATATTATGATATCTTTAAATAAACTCCTTGCAGTTTTAGATTATAGCAATTATCTTAAGTGGTAAATCTAGTCAACACATAAATTTAAGACCTAGACTCTAATCTGCTTGCTATATTATATAAACTTATATTCAAAATTCTATCAGCTAAGCTAAATGTCAACAAGTATCGATATGTATTGTTACCTACATACAATAGAGGTAAACTAAAGTAATTGATATCCAAATATCTTACAACCTCAATTTCAATGACGACGCTTGTCGAAACTTATCAACTATAGATTGTTAAACAATACACAAACATCGACAGAGTGGAGTATAATAAAGCGGTTTCTAGACTTTGATAACTAAGCTAGGTATAGTAAGTATACCGGCATTTTAGACGCGACCCAGACTCTATTCAAGCCAAAAGGATTGTAGATTTACGCTTCAGAACAACCGACTTAATTAAAAGTTTGATTTATGAAAGCAATATAAAATTGTCGGTGGTAATAAAGAGGATTTTGTGTGAGAGTTCATAATGCCTGATAATATCGGAGTGAAGTTTAATGAAAGGTCGATTTAATTAGAGCTAGCGTTTCTGGCGAATATTTTTACGCAGATTAAGGTATCTTCGTCCCTCTTTTTAAGTGGTGATTTAGACTTAGAGCCCTTTTAAATAAAGTGGTTATGTAACTGTTAAAACTTGCGAATTGTTAGCCTGGATTAGTATTTTCCTTTTTATTAATTTAAATGGTTATATTGACTAGTATTAGATTTTAAGTAAGCACATAAATGTTGCATTTAATTAATAACATCTTACCGCCCAAATTAGTCCGCAATCACGTCCCAGATGAGAAGAAAGAATCTGAATGCGAAACACAAACAGACCATCGGAGCAATAGTTGCAAAGAGGTTGCAAAAGACTCCTTAATCGCAGTCTCGAATGCACATAGCGCAGATAAGCAAAGCCGTGTCGCATGAATGCTAATCCACCATTAGTATTCAAGACGAAACAGCAACTAATAAAAACGAGGGCACCGCTGGGAAAATTGAAAATATCCGCAGCCTTCAGGAAAATGAGCAGGCCTCTTCGTCACGCCGTGAAATTGGAATGTTTCGTGGTTCCGATGCTTGTCACGTGGAGTGGAAAGTTTGTTTACTCCGCCATCTGATTATAATCTTAACGGGGATTAAGAAAACGAGATGAACTACTGATTGGGACCTGGTAAAACACACATTTAATTCAGAATTATTTTGTTATTACTTAAAATATATAGGTATGTACATACAAATTATGGTCGCATTATATATACTATCACACCATCAAGATGACGTAACCCGAGTATTTTCTTAAAATAAAAATAAAATAAAAAAGCCTTTATTTCTATCACATCGCATGACCAAAATGCTGGCCTTTTTCTGGCTCAACGTATCAGCATTGCCATCCAACGTGGTAATGCGGCCAGCATGCTGGGCACGCTGCCCTCTGGTAGTGGGCTGGAGCACTTAGATTATCTTTAGGCTTTTCTAAAGATTTTCTAAGTGCCCCTTTTTGTAGTAGTTAGAAGTAGTATGTTTAGTTTTCCTTCACTTGTTTTTATATTTCTATCACATTATAAATAAATAAATAAATAAAATAAATAAATATTCCGGGACATTGCACACAGCGCCATCTAGCCCATTATTTCACACTATTTACCTATATCTATTATTTAAAATTAATATGACCATTACGAGTATTTTCTTACTAACCATTAAATCTTATCTTAGTCAGGCTTCAATCTAAGGAAGTATGTGTGAGGAGCTATATCAAATCGAGCGCGACTTTTGAAAGCCAATTACAAACAAACGTTAAAAGAAGTATTACCTACATATTCAAACTTTTTATTTAACCAATTAAATAAGGACTGTCTACTTATGTTGTTTCTCTAACTGTAGCTCATTTATTAATACCTTAAGTACTATTATCTAATTTTCCAAATGGAGTATTATCTCCATAAAGTTTGGTTCATAACCGTTTTAGGTCTGAGGTTCGTTTCATGAATTCACAAAGCTTAAGTCCCTTTGAGTAATTAACAGCTTTATTTAAAATTCTTAATTTATGTTTAACGATCGTTCTAGATCTTGATTAAAGGAACTTTATGAGAACTATTCAGCGGGCGAATGAGAAAGCGTCTTTTATGATTGTTAAGAACTTAAAGCTTCTTCGTGGAAGTTGCGCCAGTGTCAGTAAATTAAGCTGTCCGTTTAATAACGATAATAGTTTTTCTTATGCTAGTATTGCTGCTATTGTCTCATTAAATAAACTGGATTTTAATTAAATACACAGAAAAAGATCAAACATTTCAGATACTCGATAAACATTCGATTTTAAAAGCTGCTGTATAATCAGAACTACGTGTTAAAAGGAACCGCAGATTGCCTGCAGTTTGCATGAACATCGAGTTTTGCTCTCGTTTATTCAGAAACCGATATCTTTTAACCATTTTGGGTAAAAATGAAGGTCGTTATTCTGGCGCGGCTGTCGGTGTGGTTGCATCGATCGTATTCATACCCCGTGTAGCCTGCTCGCCGGCGCCGGTGCCAACGACAGGCCTATTTCGCGCAAATGCCAGGAAATTATAACAGTATCTATAGTTGATAGCAAACAGGGTTAAAGATCATGCAATTCTACATACTATGCTTTCTCAAGCATATTTCTATTGATTTGAATTGAATACCTGTACAAAAAGTTGTGGCATGTGGTTGCTAAGCGTTTAGAAAGATTAAACGATTTTAGTTTTTAAATTTGGAGTGTTCATAAAGATACTATTTGTTTTTAGGGTCAACTACCTGGCTATAGTACATAAGCATAGAGTCATATAAAGCAGACTTATTTGAATGAGCACTAACCGGCCCACAGCCCAGCGGACCGCAGACCGCGGTATTTTCACCCAGACCGGACCAATAAGCTCACAAAGGTACAATTTATAGACGGCTAGGTAACGCACAAATCGGCTGGCTTTTATCTAGCCTGGGGAATAGCCAGGTAAAATATAATTAAAGTTTCACAAAGGTATGGGTGTGCCGTAGAGACATTTTATTTGGTAAATGGCTGAAAATGTTTCAAATAAATTTAATTAAACTAGATATGGTCTTAATTCAACGACAGCTTTAACGTTACTTTTTTTCTCTATTTATTACTAAATATTACTTAATTCTAATTTGAGATCAAAATCAAATTTCTTCTTCTTGTCATTTGAAGCTTACATAATTGGTCTCCAAAGAAGATCTACCATAAAATTATCCTAACATTCATGTTTATTACACAATATTGCAATGCCATCATAATGCATTTCCTGCAGTTCCTCAAACCTTCCAAATGGCTGCTAAACACACCGGAACCAGCGCCATTAGTCACTTTAACAATACACTGACATTATCTCACCTCTGGAAGGTGAAGGATGCACAAATCAACACGCGTTGAGGAATTCATCAAAACATGATTAACGAATAATCTGACTCATTTTATACATAAATTATAGTGTTTTGATGTTTTAGATTTTTTCAATGTTTTCATTATCTCAGTAATCCCACTAATGTATTATAAAGGCCAAAGAATGTGTGTGTGTGTGTGTTTGTTACTTCTCGGGGCTGAAAGGGCTCAAACAATTAGGTATATGTAATTTGATTAAGCTCGGAACGCGGATCAATACACAAGCCCTTCTTATTAACTTTTTAAGTAATAAAAACTTTAGTGATGGTCGAAAATTAAAAAAAAAATTAACCGCACGGTGCATTTAATTCTTTAGCTATATTGTTGTGTCAACTGTCAAGAACATATCATTTTCAATGTCTTAACAAATTTTAGTCGACAACTGACTGAAAAACAACCAACAACAAAAAAAACAATACCACAACAATATCCGCTCACGCCACCGAATCCTTTATCCCTTGCGTACTACGATAATTCCGTCCATTTGTATCAATTTGTTTGCAACCGCGTCCTGCAGGTCGATAGGTTAATGCACATTAGTGGGGATTATCTCAGCACTAATGATACGGTGCTGAAATCTGCGAGGTGACGTGATATGCCAGATTATATTGTAAGCTTCATGTATGTCAGATTATTTGGTCTATTCATGATCAGAAATAGGTATATATAATATAATATAATAGATGGTAAAGTAATTTTAGCTATAGATGTATAGGTCATGGTGATCTATAAGATGAGGTGCTTATGGTTTGGATGTTTTTAATTCAAAACAAATTGAAGGTTCATTGAATGAATATTTAGTTACAAAGTATTATTTAGAAGTTTATGCCAAGGCAGACAGTGCATAGAAATGATCCCATTGGTTTTGTAGTCTAATTCAAGTTTTATACAACGTGGATCAGCTATGGTAGTTTAAAACGAACGAATATATACTCCTAAGCCCCTAGTTCTAATTTTGTTGCGATAGGATGTACGACGGTATGATGTGAATTTGGTTAAACAATGACTAAATTTAATCTACAATAGTTCAGTATGAGGTACATTGGTTCAGGGATTAGACAAACAGACCTCACCTTTCCCAAGTACTTGTGAAGCCCGTCCTTAACGGAAACACGTGAAGTGATCACTCAGCATATCTCCAAATATCGACCCACGACCTATAATAATTCCCATTGTTCCAAAAAGGTCAAGTTCTCATCGATACGTTCTCCTTTTGTGGCGAAAAACGCATCGGTTTTTCTATCGACATTACACAAAGCCAAAGGCATTTTTGCGTAGAGAAATGTTTGTTTTTATCCGAACGTGTAAATTGTACGTGTAGGCGCCGAAAATATTCGGATTCACTTTAAATAAAACCGGTCGGGTTTAGCAATATCGCGGGCTGACGACGTGCCAATAGGAAAAATGTAACATACGTTTGTTTGTCCGGCGTGTCCAATATCCGGCCGGCGGCGCTCAGGTGGAACTCCGCGAGGTACGAGGTGCTCAGCCTTTACCTATAACAAACAAAACATGCCTTAACTTTATCAATCGACCATCTTACTTACACCTGATTCAATTAGTATTTTGTTAATAAGTGTGTTTAATTAATTTTATCCTATTAAAAATTAAGACGTAGCTTGCACATAAATTATTTCAAAAATAATAAAACTGTGATACTGAGCTATAACCTTCAAAACACAAATGCTGCGTTTAGAATAATAAAATAATTCGTTAAATATTCATAGGAAAGATATCTAAATCAGCAAATAATAATTTAATCAAAATGATGCGAATATAACCGTCAAGTACGCCGTAAACTCACCTAAGAAGATTTGCGCAATGTAGATAAGACCACTTGGAGCTTAAAAGCTCGAATACAGTACGAAGCCGATATTAAGTTATTTACTTATCTGAGGCAGATATGTCTCTAAAGAGCCGAAATAACTTGAAGTGTTTCAGCACTGAGTAATCTACATAAATTCACGAGTATTAAATTAAGTGCTTTAACAAGTTGTATGAATGAGTACTTATTGTACAGAGGCAGGGTACCTTAGAGACGAGAGGTACTTGTGAGGCATCAGCTTACTGTCTTGAGTTGTTCGCTGAAGGATGTTATAATGCGATTCAGCAAAATATATATTCAAGGGTCCATTTCGAGACAGTGGAGAGTGGATTATTCAGCCATTAAGGGAGGAAACCGAGCGACCAAGATCTGAATTTCAAAATTCTTACTGAAACAGAATGATGGCTCGGAAGTTGTTTCGCTTATTAATTCAGGATCCTGTGCATCCGATTTTAGCAAACATTTGCGAGATATTACACCCATAAATTAAATACTTCGTCAGAGAAATTGAGACTAGTAATTGAATTTACATTATTCATCGAATCTTTACAATTTCAAATTGAATTGCGTTTGAACGTAAGAAAACAAAGCCGTTAGATACACATTATTCTGATGTAATATTTTTAAGGGCAACTCATTATTTCAGTGCAATGGAATGTAAAATATTATAACAGAGAATAAAGTAAAATAAAGCTTAGAACCCGAGCTTTTAAGCATCTAAGTGTAATTATCATTGAATATTTGAGGTGAATTGTTTGTGTTGTACTGAGATAAGGCTGGCACAGCGGCGGAGTGAAAAATGAACACCGAAATGATAATTGCGACCGTCCTCAGATACGAGACTAATGAATTTAAATGTTATTCAATTTAATGCACATGAATAATTCAATAAAAGTATGTTAATGTGGAAAAGAATGCCTTGGGCCGAGTCCCGCGGCCAACATTTCAGGCATCTAATTGATTACTTTCTCCACCATATTATAATAAATGATACAAATCTCTTAATTGCCTTTTTGTTGTGAGACTAATTTGCATGAGTATTATGGCAGAAATATTAACGAGGATTTTGACTTCAATATATTATCGAATAAAAACATGAATTAATTACTTACTATTTTGACAGTTAGAACCATAGTTAAAACTTTACTTGAGGTCTTATTATTTTTTCTAACAAGACAGAAATGCGTCGCATTATTGTAAGTCGTGACTCCCCGCAGAATTGAGTCTCTAAAGGAATTTTCTTGAGCATCATCGAGGTGGGTCAGCTTCTGTAACGGAAGATTGTTTTTATATAGTAGTATTTTACGCGAATTCAAATATACACATAACTAAAAATGCAGGACTCAGTTAAAAACTACATAAACCAGATAAAGCGTTTATTAAATGTTTTAAATATTTGCGATTAATAAATAAATAATAAATAAATAAATATTTCAGGACATATCACACAGCGCCATCTAGCCCCATACTAAGCTTACGCTTGTATCATGGGTACTAGATAGCGGATATAATACATATATACTTTTTTTTTTGTTGATTGTTGTGCTCGTATAGTAACATTAAAGTGCAAGTACAACTGAAGTTGTTTATAAATTTGTTTAACCACCCTCCATCCTACTACAGAGGGCAGTGCCCAGTACATTCGTCCATTCGTCCAAAGTACGGTCTAAATTGGATAATAGAATTTAAATACAGCTGGAGAATAAAACGAGGATGCAAACAACTCGCATAATAGCCGACTGGCGACCAAATTGACTTACAAAGGAGATGTATAACGCAGGGAGCTGGGACCGCTGGAAGCGCTGGAAGCTAACTAGCAGTAGCTTGGACATGGTTAGTGGAGTGTCAGGAGAAAAAAAAATGTTATAGAATTGACACATTTTGAATGAAATACAGACGACGTGTTTTCGTTTTCAAATGCGGTGTTAATTTATATTCAAGGACGAAGAATTTAACACGATGCATGCCATTCCATAAAGTATGCTTGATATATCTTGACACTAGAATTGACCACTCTTCTTCTATTTATGATTAGTGATATTATTATGATAATTGCTTCTGAGGGGGTTTCTGTCACTTACTTATTTAAGATTTCTCTTCTATATCACAATCAAATTGTCTAGCTATCATACATAAAGCACACAAACACAGTATACAATATAAACAAAACTTTTATATATTCTGTTGACAAGTGTAGTGTTTGTGTGACATAAGTTGAAATTAGTCGCTGGTATAAAATGTAAAGTTGGATCCACACGACTCGTGTTTGTCCGGGGGTTAACGCTCGAGTTACAAGCGTTTATTCAAACCGAATGGCACATACATTACTTGCAAAGCGACAGAGAAAACATACCCTTTTTGTATTTCCAGAATGCTGCAGGTTATATGAATGCGGGATATCATGTTTATGTAACGGGATTTATGCAATAATATCGAATTTTTGTTCGAGTAATGCTCTGTTAGCTGTTTGTGGCTCTGCCTTCTAATCTAGGGGTTCGATTCCCGCATAACACAAACAATTATGAATATTAAAATGTGTACTTACTTGCGTTGAGTCCAGACTCAACGCAACGGATATAATACGTTTTATACATAGATAATACCAGTCTTATCTATGTATAAAACGTATTATATCCGTTATCCCCATACCAACCCTAGTACCCATGATATAAGCGTAAGCTTAGCTAGATAGCGCTGTGGGATATGTCCTAAAATATCAATTTATTATTTATTTAAATGGTTTAGTGTTTTTCAGCATGCATACCTATATGACTCTAGTTATGTGATTAAAATTATTTATACTGGCGGTACAAACTTGCTCTAACTTCAGCTATTTTATAAACAGCTACGTTACCCACATACGTATATAACCATCATTCCAGTACCATTAATGATAGTAAAGCCATTCCTGGAAGCCTTCCCAGATAATTCCATCACCGTAGCGCAGTAATGGAAAGCGCATTGTCCATCATTATTGACGTGTGTGAAGACAAGCGGTCAATATGACATATGTACATACATGTACAAATACTATACTACTGAATGCCCTCAACGTTGCTCGCTTAGTCTTTGCGCCTTGTGTGATTAAAATATATATATAAAAACAAGGGAAAAAAAAACTAAACTACTACTACTAACTACTACAAAAAAGGGGCACTTAGAAAATCTTTAGAAAAGCCTAAAGATAATCTAAGTGCTCCAGCCCACTACCAGAGGTCAGCGTGCCCAGCATACTGGCCGCATTACCACGCTGGATGGCAATGCTTATACGTTGAGCAAGAAAAAGGCCAGCATTTTGGTCACGCGTCGCGTCAACCAAGCGCTCCGAGAGGTTTTGGAAAACAGTATGGGCTCCCGTATTTTTTATATAAATAAAATAAATATTATATTATATATTATTTAATATTTTTATTAATTGTATCCACAAGACTGCTTAGTGAGGTACTGGATTCTTTAACAAGACTGTTAATATTAAATAAAGCTTGCAAGTGATTATTTATTAGGAGCCTGTTATTATCATATCTTTCACATAATAAATTCCATGCAATTATGTAATTACTTGCTTTAAAATCAATATTTGAAATGACCTGCTGAGCATTTCCCTTTAAAGATGCTCGTAGATAATGAAACTTGCTTATGTCATCAATGTACGTACTATTATGTATCATGGACAAGAACGTATCTTTATATTCTAGCCAATGTTCTAAACTGCCACAAAAGGAAGGTAGGTCAATCTTTGGAAACCTTACATGGTTTTTTGGTTGACTCGTCGAACTCGCTACAGACTCATCGTCGCTGTGGGTTGCGACGGGAGTGAGCAAAACTCGAGCCTGCGCTGCCAAGGCGTGAAACCGTTCCTCAAACTTAGCTCGCTCGGAGTAGGCCTCGTCGACTTGCTCTGAATGAACTTCTATCTCCAGCTGTAATTCATCAAACGTATCGTATATAGCGTCGAACTTCGAAAATCTACCTTCGAGTTCAGTTTGTTGTAACTTCGATAATTTGCTTGACTGAATTAAACTGAGATAATTGCTGAAATTTGTTAATTTGGCCTTTAATGCACTCCGTTTTTTGATTAAAATATCTAGATTGGCCATATTGGATTGATTGAAATGATTTTATTCATGAAACAGAATCGAAACATTTATTTTTTATTTTCGAGGGTACATAATAATAATTCTGCAATTATTGGAATTGTAAGTTAATAAACACGTAAAAATGCCTTTGAATAAGCTATGACACTGTAATAAGCAAGAAAGATTATTATGGAATTTGTTTTGCTATGCAAACTTGAAGTTACGTCGAATGAAGTTACAAAATTATCATTTGTTGACACTCGTAACATGCAAATGATCTTAAGTTAGGTAGGAAATGTTGAAGAAACAATGAAGCTTGTCTCAAATAAAATGCAATATTAGAGAACGGGGTAAGGAATATGACAGGATTAATTGGAACAACTCACAATTATGTCGTCCCGCTTCCAGTTCGACCCACAAAAATGTCGCCGTTGACTACCGCCGCTGCGTCTTGCCGATGTTGCCGGAGTATGTAGACCAAAAACTGAGTCTTGATCGCCAACGTTGCCGGAGAAGGACCAAAAACTACGTCATTCCTCGGTCCTATTGGGATGCCTTGGATAAATAACACGAGTTTAGTATGGCGTGAGTGGACTGTATTTATGTATATTATGTGTATTGACTGATTGCGCGTGCGGTGCGATAGCCGGGTACCGATGTTCTGGCGCGCTTCTCTTGGCGCGCGTGCTGCCACCTGTCGGCGTTGGCGGGAACCTCTCTGGTTGGACGTCGACCTGTCCCGCAGTTATGTTGGCAGCAGGATGTGACGCTCCAACAATAGCAATGGCGTTTTAATTTACTAAACTTATTAAAAGATAAAAAGTATTTTAAAGTATTAATAGTATTTTTAAGTTTATTATAAGGTTTAGATTTTAATTAGTTACGATTATTTCTCTATGTGTTTTATAAGTTGTTTTGAATAAAAATAAAGATAAAAATATTTTTTTCATCAAATGTTAAGTTATGAATACTACATATTAATGAAAACTGCATACAAATCAGTTGATCTATTTTCGAGATAAGCGCGAACAAACAAATATGCATACATTCAAACAGATTAAAATAAATAAAGAACTGTACTGTGTTCTATTTTATTAATAAAAACTCCTAAACTTTTTTCTCAATTATATTTCATGTAGGTACAGAATTAAAGCGAGTGTGGCTCAGCGGTTCCAGTGTCTGCTTTTCATCCAGACGCACCCTGGTTTGAATCCGCCCTACACCAATGACTTGTATTTTCAAGTTATGTGTGGATTTGCACTCGCTTAACGGTGAAGGAAAACATCGTGAGAAAACCGACATGTTTGAGGACCACAATATCCGAGGACATGTGTCTTCCTTGGAAGGACCTGGGTGCCCACCACGATGTATCTGCCCAAGAAAACTCCCCTAACGAATTAATTCTGCGGGGGAGTCACGACCCTCAGTCATGAGGAAATACGACTCAAAGAGAGAGAGAGGTACAGAATACGATCCGTTACATTTTTATCGTATGTATAGAGTATAGATACAGATTTGTACATAGGTTTATCTTCAGTTGCTACGACGTAGCGAGAGCGCGACAGGCTGCGTATATTCGCGTTCCTAGCTGATATATCGAGCATGTTACTCACTGTGTCCCGCTCTGTCCGCCGCTATAATAAATTTTGTGACAAACAATATTCCCCGGTCCTTTGTCTGGGCATCGCATCGATCGCTTCTAACAATACCTCGCAGACCTCTCTACTGGCGCTTCCACTCTACCTGTGGATAAAAGACAGTAAGACTTATAGATAAAGTACTAGCACAGGCTTTGTACTTTGTAAGACGAAATCAGTTTTACAAGGTTATAGTATAGGTACGAGTATCCATAGATTGAAGGGAACGAATCGAATTACTGAATCGTGCCCGCCTCGCCCCTACTTCCTCATATTTCCATGTACGTCATTGTTGGAAACGGTATTCATAAAACTCGCAACGGAATCCCAGTTCATCGAGCTGTAAGTAATTTCTTTACGATTAATCTGCCGTAAAACGTAATTTGAATAAATTTCGTGCCCCATGTGGGGTAAAAATTCGCATAATCGAGTCGCGTACTCGAACACAATCCGTACGTCATTCGAATGGATTTATTCGAAGGTGGCCATCAATCTGTGCGTAATGGATTCCATCGTACATAGGATTAGAGTGTGACTAATCCGACCCCTCTCGGTTGAAGACCTTGGTTTCATATTTCTTTCAACTGAGTTATGGTTATTTTCGTGGGCGTTGCAGGTGGTATGCTGTTAGGCTCAGTTCACATAAATGATAAAAAAAACTTTAAATTGCATCTGACTTATGTTGTGCTGTTTGTTTGATTCAAAATTGAACTATTTTCTCTGTATAGACACTAAAAATAGGTAAACAAAATCACGTCTTGGCTTCCTTTCCTGAATAAATCAGTTTGACTAACGTCCCGCTGCCGACAAAACACATATCCTCATTCCATACATAAAGATAGAGTGTCAAGGAATTATTACTTTATAATTTCTTATTCATTGAAAAAATACCATCAAAGACGGCTTTTAATATCACTTACAGCTCAAACCACGTAACCTTCCTTACACATTGTTCTACACTGAGTGTTGGCGCGCCCAAGCACGCGTCTTCATGACTCACTCCCTATCAAAATGCCTCTCAGAGCCTTACGAAACCTCGGAGTCTCTGAGGAGCTGAATTTTAACAATAATCGTGCTTAGGAACCAACGAAGGTTTTGTTGAGAAACACACATTTCTTGCCATAAATCTTGTGGGAACCACGACACTATTTCACGCTTTGAGATGAGCTATGTAGAATCCGAAGGGTTATTTCGTTGCTGATAATGTGGTTCCTATCACGACGTTGGTTACGTTGCTGAGGTAATGTGAGAAAGTTGTGATCTATGTAAACAGGGTCATCTCTAGTGTTAAAGACTGAAGATAAGTTTAAAAGCATCTTTAACTTCTTGCTACATGTTTTTTTTCTTAGTTTTCAGCCCTACACACACTTATTTTATGGCCACAAATCCCTTTCTTTTTTACTATCACAGATGCAGGTAACTCAACGGAGCGTTACTAGTAGGCCACAAAAATTACTAACTTATTTATAAAATTAAAATAAAACGGCAATTCTGCATCAAGGTAATGCATATTACGGCTGCCAAAGTTGATTTTCAATAGCACTCAATTGAAGGGGCGTGGCTCGTTCTCATCTCACGCGCGTATCAGTCCTTTGCCCTGAATTTGCATTCAAACGAGGTGAAATCAAAAATAAATTTCGGACACTCGCCGCACCTATTCAATTTCTGTTTAACAATGTTAACTTCGCGTTTTACTCGCCATTATAAATATGCATAAAGGGAATTGGTTTTTAAAGTTCATGAGCGAGTTTGTTGTTACTTCGTGGTCACGGCCTGTGTTTTTATTTTGATGCTGTTTATGTTTTGTTTTATACGAAACGGTAAAGCATTCAACACATTCTTAGATGGGACAGTCATCATTAAGTGGGACGAAATACGGGAATGTGAAGTCATTGATAAAGACATAAGAGTTAAGACGAATTAGCCTGAAAATCTGTTTTTTAGGAAACAAAAAACAGATCTACCTAAACATATAAATAAAAGAATCTTATCAATTTATAAATTCACGATTCATCACCAAATTTAAGCTCCATTTTTTTTCCTCCATGTTTAACCTTGCCACCAGCCAAGGTTATTATAAAAGTTTTCCATTCGCAAAGTTTTACATTATCTCGTCTTCTCCTCTTATTTTCGGTAAATAAGACGTCAGATTCCGTGTATCCGAAGCGCACGTGGCGCGGAATAACTCAGAGGACTTACCACATGGTATCACATAAGTAGTATTGAAACAATAAAGTATTAAATATTCTCAGTTTTGTATCGTACAATACATAAAATTATACAATTAACGTTGGTGATTCCAACGTATGTAATCTAGCCAATAAATAAAATTTATAAAAATGTATTATGGTATTAAAAAGTCGTTCCACAACGTACATAAAGATGTAGTAATATCAGGTACCTATGTATGTACCCTCTGCACATACGAGTATATCAGCAACATAAGCAGTATTACTTTGGGGTGGAAACAAAATGTCACTGCAATGAGAATTGTTAAGAAAAGACTGTGGTAGGGGCCCAGGTGCTGAGTCGGATCACGTTAGAGTAGTAAAATAATAAAACTTTATCCTTCACGTCAACGTTTTGAATAAAATGCAAAACGTGTCTGGGGTGCAGCCAGATCTCTGAAAGCATAAGGGCTGCTTCCAAACGGTTTAGCTCTGCGAAGTAAGCGGATATGTCATATGCTCAAATGGAAGACAAGTCAAAATAAAGTTATCGAATCGAACGCGGCGCTCGGCAAACTATGATATTTAATAAAGACATGGTTGAATACACAGCGAAATTAAAGTAAATTTGTCTATGATATATATTTGTGAAAACAAAGAGATTGAAGATGGAATGTAGTACATTCTAAAACTATTCGAGTTTTAAGTAGTTACGTGTATAAGGATAGAGCATAACCAACTTAGATAACCAAGGATGTTGTTTACAATACTAAGCACAGAGATTGTAATTTACGTATCGGTTTACGGTTGTGTACAAAAGGGCAGGGCCACGAGGGTTCGGCCCAATTCAACGACATCTTTTATAAAAGACTCCCCATTAGCTATCTGGCATTCATATGCTAAATGATGTACATATACATACAGCTATGAGTAAAAATAGAAAAAATACTCTGGGCAAGTGCACCATCACTGCCCTAATATCAAACTTGCTGTTGACAAACGTAGCTATCATTTGATTGCAACTAACTTTATCTATTTAGGAAAATCTACGTTATAGATGGACGATGATGTGGGTTTTTGTATTTCGTATCATTACAAGAAAATAAAAAACATCTAATACATATATATGAATGATGATGAGGCGTTGCCTGTATCATCTGATCTATACACTTTTACATGACGTTTTGCGGTACATTTTATAAAGAATAAATAGGAAGTAAAAGTCTCTAAGTTACGTTATCTACGAGTCCAACCAAACTTGGAATATAAATTTGGCCCGGAGCTGTTGTTTGTCCGACAATAGGCACCGTTGCCAACATAAATTATCGGACAACGCTCGTCTAGCTCACCGCCGATCGACAAATATTTACATGGCAATCTCTCCCTTACCTACTTGCTGTTTGTTTTACATAAATATTGGCCGCAAGTTGAAAACTACAGATCTTTGTTTTCTAATTTGTTCAAAAAGTACTAAGTAAGTTTACTTTTTGATGATTACAATTCTCTCTGAACTTTGTCTTTAAGTATCTGTCACCGAAAAATAACAAGATCCGTACGTTTATAAATTACCTAGGAAACGTACGTAAAATAATACAATGTATCTCTCGTTTAGAATCTTACGAAGGTTTATAAATTTCCTAGAAAATTTATAAACGTAGGTACTTACGTAAAATAATATAATGTATCTCTCATTTAGAATGTTACGAAGGTTTATAAATTTCCTAGGAAATTTATAAACGTACGGATCTTGTTATTTTTCGGTGACATATCCAGCAACAATTCCTAATCTTCCGTCTTTTTCGTATCGTCCCCGTGCGATACGATTTGTAAATATTGAAAGCGAATATTTATATAATAATACGTATAATAGTCACATAATCTAAACATATTATTTAGTTAAGTAAATACTCATAAGATACAAAAGATTATATTTCAGAAGAGCTCAACACTTGACTATTCAGTTCAGCAAATAATTCAGATTTATGAACAAAAGACAATGCTGAGTTCAGTTTGAAAGGGCCTTTCTTTACCTTTTCCTCCAAATTATTGTCCCGGCTGAAGCCCGAGCCAGTCTAGCACAAATCATTTCTCCGAACCCTTTGTAAAGACGTCTGGAAATCTGAAAAGAAGCTTACTCTCTCGGCATTGAATAGAACCACGTAAGGCATTCCTGGGGCTACCATTTTATAAATCATCATTATTTTATTACTAATAAATAAATAAATAAATAAATATTCCGCGACACTGCACACAGCGCCATCTAGCCCCACACTAAGCAAACGGACATAATACTTATATACTTTTCTTTTGTAAATACATACTTATTATACATACAAACGACGAGACTCAACACGAGTAAATATAAATTTTTAAAGTACATAAATACTTGTGTCATGCGGGAATCGAACCCGCGACCTCTAGATTACAAGGCAGAGCCACTACCAACTAAGCTAACAGGCCATTCACTGTTACTGTGCTATTACTGTTTCATCATCATCATCAGCCTATCCTATATCTGTCTACTGCTGCACGTACGCCTCTTATTACTAAATGGTAAGTTGTGATTTTGTTTTCGTAACGATTGCTGGAAAAATAAAAAGTTGGGGAAACGGCCATAATTTACATATCGATCTTTAAAAATAAGATGATTCGTAAGAAAATATTGTATTGATCTAATTTATTTGCTTTGTTATAAAGAACACAACATTGCATAAAGTTCGTTAATAAGAATTAACTGCTCATTATAAAGAAATAAATAGTTTTAACTTAGCACCTCATCTTAAGGTAGATTTATGTCGGTTTGAATAGAATATGTTATTGTCAGAGCTCGTAGTAGGTCCCCTAGAATCCGTATTTACGCCCGCGCCCAGCCATTAAGAATGCATTTGTATGGGATTATTGTCATGGGCGACATGGAACCACCATTACACACGGTTAAATTTTCATAGCTTCCTGTCTACTTACTTATCTACTTTATCTTTTCTTGAAAAAGCGCAAATCTTTGAATCATTTGTCATTCGTTTTTGTACATGAAAAGTACTTAAGACCTTTATTATTATAGGTTCATGACTTAAGATATTTTTTTTTGTAATACAATCAATATAGTATAAAGGAAGTAAAAATGAGGAATATAGATATTTCTATGAAATTAGTGTTTAATTGAATTTACGAATAAAAATTAAATAAGAATACTCCTCTGTTTGCAAATGAAATTAAAACATAACGTTGATCCAATGGTGCTTACCAAGTTATCGCGAGTCACGATTCAATAGCTCAATTAGAGCTATTTAATTTTGTACGTCTAATATTGAATTAGCTTTGACAAACTGACGGCAAAAAACCAATCACATTACAGAGACGTCCGGGAGAATGGATATTTTATATTGCGATGAGAAAAAAAAGAGTTTATTTGTAATTTTACAACTAAACTGATATGCTATTGTCACATTACAGTACTAAACAGAACCTTTAACAAAGAGCTATAACCATTTTTAACGCCACCTTTACAGACAATTGATAAACATTTCGATAAATAACAACACCATTACCTAATTTACTTAGCACGTGTACATTGTGTACAACTGACCCAAACAACTTAATTTGGAGATGTGTTTTCAGACATGCTTATGTAAATACCGTTTCATGAGGACAAAGCTATAGGCAGATTCTCTCAATTCATAGAATTCCCATCCCTCAATTCACACAAATATTGAGGTTAAGTTAGTATATGATAGGTATTATTTTTGTCTAATCCATGAATATCGATGGTGCATGGAAATCCACATGATCCGTCAGGCCCGGGCTCCTGTATAGACGTACGCCTCATTAAATTTTGTTTGAATAGAGGGATGAATACACACTTGGTCAGACGCAGGTAGTACTGCTCGCAAAATAATGAGGAAGATATCTTTACCTTTATTAACTCTAGTTTCTAAAATCTGCATTGCTAAGGCTCACGAAAAAAGGCGCAGCACGTTGTAGATATTTAACACATGAGCCAAATTAACATTTTCATCAATTGGATAATATCCTCCATTTTACTTCGGTTATGAGAACATAATAATAGCCTTTCGTGAGACATTTTATCAATATGTTAACTAAACGGTTTTACCAGAACATACGTTCTGAAGATGGTTGTCATAACATCTGAAACGCGTAAACAACTTACGCGAATTACACGTGAGTGAAAACCGTTTAGTTAACATATTGATAATAATAGCCACAAAAAGTCAATTTTCTAATACACTTTTTGCAATCCATCACTCTATTTTTAGAGCAATCAAAGTTCAAATAAAGTAACCACTCAAATGTCAAGTACCAAGGCTAGTTTTTAGAACGTCAGTACTCACAATACATGTGTTACAATGACTTTTGACATTGACATGTTGACCTTGTGAGACTGACCGCGGATGCTAGAGCACTTATAAATTGACATTACTGTCATAATAAACTAACAATGCGATTTGTGATTGTAAAAAATGCACCAGTGCCATTTTGTTACGCACGTCCTAAATCTATTTAGATCGAGTTAGTGCCTGTGCCTAGTTTTATTTAACTTCCGGTATTATTGTTAGTTTCTTGGTCAAGGTGTTGCGTAATTACGCAGATTATTTTAATGGCATGCCTACATGTAAACCTATTATAACGGACAAGGTATCTTTATGAAGAAAGGGCTAGCATAAAATAAGATAATAAAATTAAGCAAGGCGTTTTTCTGTGTCCTCCTTTTGTGGCACGGCGTTAGTTTAGCTATCATGCTATCTAGCATACTCGAACTGTGAAATATCCACGTGCTGTCAGTTAGATTTGGAATGCTGGAATGATTCTCCGGTAATATACACACACAATCATAAAAAAAACTGTCGTAAACAATCAACCGCCATTTTGAAACAAAAGACAACATCCTAACTTATTTTTCTGCCTGTACCCAGCCTCCAATGAAGGGAGCATCCTGAATAGCAGGCGGGCGCCGCAAACATGCGAACATTGCCGAGCCATCGGCGTCGCGCCTATACAGCGAACAAACAAACAGGCTTGTAGTATGTTTGTAACTACACTTTTATGTTCCTAGGGAGGTTGTAGGTAACTTATATCTATGGAAATGTCTATCTTTTTAAGAACATATCAAACTTGTTTTTAAATAGAAGACGATGGTGTAATTTTTCGCATATTAGTAATACTGGACCCTCTTTAATGATGATTTTAAAGCTACAAGTCACTTATATAGGTATGTATGGAAGATACACGTAAAGATTTTTTGGTTACAACACCAACCCCTTTGAAACGATTCGTTTCGACTTCAAAATAAGAATCAACATAAAATTTTAACTTATTTATTCATATTTTTCGCGTGACTATTGCAAACTCGAAGACTATACAAACTTTCACGTGTAATTACAAAACACGCACTCGCTCATTCAGCCCTTTGACATACTGACAAAGGACGTCTTTTAAACCCTAGTGCTAGATTCGCAATACCTATAATACCTAGGATTACTTTTGTTCGGTCCATTTTACTACCGATCGTAAATAAGGCTTCACATTGAATCCATGCGAGCAAATACTGAACAGTGTTGCAAGTCTGAATAAAAAGAATAAAAACTAAGCTCTGGAAAGTCCTACATTTCTACTAAGCACGACTGCGTTAGTTTTATGCGCTAGGCTGTATATTTCTAGGCTGCTTTCTTTCACAGACGTGTTTGCGAGAAAAAGAGAATAAGTAGCCCTCTGGAGTTTAATAGTATTGTGCTCCTATATATCTTACCAATGTACTTCGTAGGTTTCTACTCCAAGTTACGAAGAAAGATGTTGTACTTTAATAATTATGTACATGCGCTCCACTATTTTTTCGATCCACTATTTTTTCATACACAATGGGTATTGTGGGTAATCACTACTTAATTATTAATGTGTACTTAACAGTAAAAGCTTCTTTTTAAATTACAGCTAATGTTACGAAGCAATGAAGCAATATCAATGAACCAACGTAATTTTTTATATGTTGATAGTATACATTTGCAGTTTTTATCTCTGTACAATGCTAGCAAATCTGTAGACATCCAATAGTAAACAAAAGAAGTAAGTTCGTATAAGTTTAGCAAACTTTGCTATCAAAAGTTTCTAAACAGAGCAATACTAGTGATACACGTACATATTTTATGTACATAATAATACCTATAGTATTTCCTATCGCATACCATTTCATCCCAGCCATCAATGGCGCTATGGGAATGCCCCGTCTCTATGTAAGTCTGCATTAGGAGAGTGAAATCAAGCCCTCACTCCTCCGAGACGTGCTCAGTTCAACATGCCGCATTCACCACCACCCAGCCTAGAGATAATACAGGGTTATTACTAAAGTTTGGAATTAATTTGTAATGTATTTATTACAATAATCATGCTACTACTATACTAAGCAAAGTAACATAGATAGGTGCTAGCAACTGCATTAGTCTACTTTCTAAGTTAACAGTGTAAATGTCTTAAATACTGCTTAGGAATTCAAAGTCAATACATACATAAATTCGCAACTGTACATATCTATTTGGTAATTGACTTTCACGATAGGTAAAAATAATGGTGAATGGCCAAAAAATGTGTGTCCGGCGAAAATTAAGCAAACAACAAATCACTGTGTTTTACTCGCTACGTCTGCGATATTATCTGAGTCAATTTAGAACAAAAGAAGCCTGTAAGCTAATGCAAGGTCTAATTTATGCCACGCCGCACCTAATTTTAATAAACATATTCACTGTCAAATTGTAAAAATTTTACAGTATTCAAATATTGATATATTTTTTCCATATAACCTTGTATAGTGATGGCATTCACAGTGCCTACTCGCTCAGTCAGCCGCCGAGAGCATTTGAATGCTGCCGTGCTTCGCTCGCACCAAGTATGTAGGAGCTCGGACCCTGCGTTCTATGCTGGGGCAAGTGCCACTGTACCACAGATTATTTCACATAGATAATACCTTTATATAAAAGCGAAGGAAGTGTGTTGTTTGGTCAGTTCCTCTTTCACGCCATAATGGAGGGACAGATCATCATAATTTTAAAAATGGTTGTATTATACTCATAAAATCAACGATTTCTTCTTTTCCGATATAGTAAAGGCAAACCCTCGGGCTCCCACAAGATCATCAATAATGATCTTTAACTGGATAATGTAGTTTGATTACAAATCGATAAATTAATTCTTGAATAACCAAAAACGTGGAGGTTTTGTGTACGCCTAAAAATAAGACTTATAAAGATCATGACAATTGAACTAATTTTTTACCAGTCATAAGCGAACATATTAGAATAAATGACTGTTGATTGTTTGTTTTGCCATAGAGAATGCTTAGATATGGTATCTAACACGATAAAATCTATGTTTTGTGGGAAATCAAGCTTGCCTGAAAGTCCTCATGACTAACAAAGGGGAAATGCTGGATGCTCCTACAATTTGATCTCGTACCTATTGAATTGAACATTCGAATCTACTTTTGATCACTCAAAGGAATTCAGCTTTCTCAAACTTCCTATTTTTCGTTGTCATTTAAATACTAGCTGTGCAAAGTTGTACCTAAATACATTTCTGAAGTTTGTTCTTTGATTTTTTATTTCTGGTAAGTTAAGTAGTAGTTTCGATTAAGTTATAAATCGATCATACTCGTATTGCAATGATTCATTTATTCATACGTGCAGACATATAATTTTCCAAAAAAAAAATTATAACACTAAAAATGTGTCAAATAGCGCAGTGCATACATAAACTAACTCTCAGAGGTTTTTGTTTCCTTATCTATGCACTCAAAGTCATAGCAAATCATTATTCAATGATATTCCTTCAATTAGTCAATACACCTACTTAAGGACAATAGTTTTCCCGCCACATTAGATTCAATTCAAGCATCAACTAGGCTGAGTAAGTGAATAGACGCTAGACATGATTAGAGGCTCATATCAATGCAGCTAACGATTATGTGATCTAGTTAAGCTGATTGGTGATTACCGTGGATAATGGGGTTGGCAGGTTGGTAGTAAATCATCGTTATGCATGAGTTATGGAATTCATTTGAACTTGACGCGATTGTAATGTTATAGGTTCAACAAATTCAAAAACTAGGAATAGTTGAGAGATTTGGTGAATTTGGCATGTTGACCTGTGTAGGTATATCTATCTGCTGTTATTGCAAGAAAATTAATCTATGTTCAAGTGTTTGCTGAGTGTGGGGCTAGATGGCGCTGTATGTGAATGAATAATTATTGTTATTTTAATCTTACAAAAATAATTGTTAAGTGATAACGGAATAACGCAGGTTTCATTGTAACCGGTCGTGATTATTTTCGCTCATATGCAATGGTGTATGTTCATCAAATTTGTTGTTTATATTTACTTACTTACTCGAGAAAACTCGCAATTAGACTATTGGTCTGTTTGTTCGTTTTTGCTAGTAAAGATATAGCAATGGTTCGTCCGTATAAGACTTGCATTACGCGAAAACGTGGATAAAATCGCAAGCAACTTCTTAGTACCTACATAAATTGCATTGTAACAAGCTTCATTGTTCCTTGTTACTTGTTAGAGACATCCTATAAGTAGCGAAATATAGTTAAAAGATCAGCTCCTCAGATTCCCAAATGCCACGGCACCACAAAGACTAAAATCGTGAATTACCATCGCAATTGCGGCTGCCGTACCGCATTCTAGCGGGCGCGGCTTGTACGGGGCCAAATCTAGATTTAGCCAGCAATATTTATATTCTCGGTGCCTTTTTGTATCGGAAATTCTTAAACTGTTTAAATTGTACGCATATTTCGCAATTGTCATTTCTATTATCTCAAATTGAATTTGAATACTATTGATTTCCCGGCCCTTAAATTTATGATGTGGATGATTTTTAAACAATTTTTGAAAAATTCTATTCAATATTCTCATTTCCTTCTAGAGTAAATAACAAACTCTTTGAATAAATTGAGATGCTGACGTAAAATAAGGCATGGTTATTATGAATACAACGATAATCATCATCATCATTTGCAACACATGCATCTCCCACGAGGCGTCATTTGTTTTAATAAATCCCAACTTTAACGCTGCCATTTTCACGAGTCTTTGATTGATTGGAGCGCTAAAAGCGCGTCGACATCAATAAATGATCGTAAACCGGCTCTCGCAAATATTTTCCGTGTGATTTAAAACAATTTAATATCGCACAACAATTACGTGGACCAGCTGGTGGCAAACATGTTTATATTGAAGCCTGTATTGGTTTTGTACAATGAATTGGTTCGCCGCCGAAATGAGGTGGCGCGAGGGACGCCCCGCTTTGCATATCGACTAAATATTTGAATGCTGTTTTTGGGGAGGTGGCTGCATATTAAAGTTTTTCTACGTATGGAAATATTAGTCGGGTAGCAGTCACAAAGCTTTTCATATTTTTATTTAGTAGGTACCCCCACTAATTATAATTTAAGCATATACAAATCAATATCATAAAACTATTGGAAAGATAATGTAAAACGAGGTGTATACTCGCATATATCAGAATAATTTTAACATTTTTAAATACGGATCGGATCAAAATCACTTTTCCCGTATGAACGCACTTCACCAAAACAAACCTGCATCTCTTCGCCCTCCAACCGATTTCATATTCATTCGTAGCAGGATTAACATAACAAATGCGACGGTGGCGCCGCGGTCACCACTATTGTAAATGTCACAATTGATGTATGATCCACCGCGAATACGTTTTATTGATTCCACTTACAATGTAAAATTTTAAAAACATTTCCAACTGTACCAAAGTTTTTCATGTTGTGAACAATCGAAATGTGTTAAACATACAAGTTAAAAAAAATTGAATTATTCCAACCTATTCAAATAATTTGACCTGCATACTATTTCTTAGAATACAGGTGCAATAATTAAAGCTAAAACTCAATTAAAAAATTAAATTAATAGTTGATAGGTTATTCCTTTGACTAACGATTCCTACAATGTATGACTTTACTTCTAATGACTTAATGGACCCATTAACTAATATAACTTTTTTCTTTGTTCCAGGACTTGACTTCCAGTTGCTTTCCACCATGCAAGCTGGTCGCACTTACCAGCAGTGATATAGTTTACATGTGTAGCCCGAAACTAAAAGCTTGAAACAATGGAGCTTCGAGTCTTCGCCGTTTTGGCGGTCGCCGCTCAGCTTAGTAAGTAAAATTACTACTTTTGCATTGCAATTTTGCATAGAATCAAGTGTTATCAATCATTTGAAAATTTATCATCAAAGAAATGCCTGAACAACTTTAACATAAAGGCTTCATTTGACCCAACCAAGAGTAGTAGTCTTTCTATATCATAATTATTCTGTGTCAACTAACATGATAAGTGAGTTACACTTCCATTTTTATTTTAGACTATTATTTTTAAGGCATACGTCGGCATCGCCACAAAAATTTACAATCCATAAACATAAAGAAAAAGAGTAAGAAATAAGATTCAAATCATTACACGATAACACATTACGCTGAGTACAGAATGGCTCACAAGGAAGTTATTTCTGTAAATGAGCAATCCCGTGGCACTCAGGTGAAATGAACTTCATTTCCCTATGAAAAGGCTGTATTACGATATATGCAACACTCTCCAGTTACGTGTACACGCACCACAGAATGCTAAATAGAAGTACAGTATTGGGTGTGCGGAAGTACGTGGCTCATTCATAGATTAATAAGCTTGTTTTGGCACCGAATTGGGACCGCTGCTGATAATTAGGAAAGTTAGACTCGAGTTATGTCTGGCACAATTTTAACAGAGGTTAAGTTTTCAATGTGCTATTGTTTGGTTTTCTGTGTGTATTTGTACAATAATATATCAAAATCGGGCTTACAAACTGATGTAAGTAATTGGATCAAAATACGTACAAAAGTATTCGGGTAAATTCTTTCACCTTTACATTATTATTAGTAAAGTGATCCTTATACCGAAAAAAAACAACAAAGTTTAATTCGAATAAAGCCTTTTTAAAATCTTTAGTTTAGCTATCTTGGCGTAGTAAGATAAATAAAGGTCAGATTCCAAAAGCTTTTCGCAAACAGAACACGATAACAGCTGTAAACTCTCGCACCCTTTCATGTCATTTCCTAAAGAAGCTATTCGGAATCGTCCTAAGAAAACTGTAGCCATAGTACCGAATGGATAGAGAAAGGTCCTTTGCTAAGTAATTGAAAACACATAGATTGGAGGCGGGCGCCCTCGATGCGTATCTACGGTGGACTATCTCAGACCACTTGGCGACCAATGGCCTGGAAATAACTCGGATATAGCGACGCGACCCTGCCTCAATTTGTTATTCACTACTCACTTCTACGTGCTTGCGTTTACTAGTTTTAAGGAAGCAATGTAATGAAAATTTAGGAAAATATCACTGTTTTCAATGCTAGATATGCGATGAAACTGAACAACGGTGAACCCGGTATATATATTTATGGCTAAATTTGTTATGTTGTATATTTTTCAATCAATCATGACTTTTATGATATTTTTTTGCTAAATGTGTTTTTCACGACGTTACTAATACTCACACAGTGTCATCTAAAGCATACTAATCTAATAGAAACTGGAAAATACCTATAAATTGTAAACCAATACTGCCAACATAAACTGAACCATATTGTAGTTACGTTACAAACGCAGCTATTTTTTGTCCGTGGATGTTTCATATTCATTTCAAACCCAATAACTCTGGAACTTATATTTCAATAACCCTATGCAATAAATACAAGTGGAGCGTACATGGTTGTTCCATTTACTAATGAAATAACGTAACGTTGCAATGTAACATTATTTGGTAACATGCAATATCGTCCCGCCTGTTAAATAGCAAAGTAATGTGAAATCCCTTTTAGCTTCCCATATAAATAGACATTAAGTGTTGAGGCTCAGCAAGCACTTCTATCGAGGACTTAACGAAACCATATTCACAGGCCATTAGGCTAGCAGTATCTGCAACGGTTTTGTTTGTAAACAGTCTCCCTTTTTAAGCCATATGAAGGTACTATCACAGATCATTTGCGATCCAATGGTACTGAAGTAACGCTCCTCCTGACTCCGTCCTTATCAGCACTTTTCTCAAAGAGCTTTGAATAAAGCCTCCGTAAGTGATCTCGACTTGAAGCGTGCAAGCCATAAGACCTGACTTATTACTCGACTGGCGTGATAAGCTCGAACGTTTGACACTATAAGCCGATCCTTTCATAAAATAGTCATAGCGATAACTTTCATAGGTGAATGTTTACGTACGTACGTAGAATATACGACAAGTTTATGACGGGACATGTGGAAATAAAGTTGCTCATAATCTACGTACTTCAGAGGCTATTTACTAGCTGAGACAAAAGCAAAATTTGATATAGTGTAAGACATTTAGTTTAAGCAAAATAAGTACGAGTACGTATGAAAGTAGCGAACCTGTAGTCGAAACCGCCTGAAGTACTCTGTTGTAGGATTCCCATATTTTACTATTTTTACAACTCACACTTCAAGACTAAACGTAACAGATATTAAAGTTTCATTTTTATATATTCCAGGTTGCATTGTAGCAGCGGATGGCAACTTGCTGACGCAGACAGTGTATGGGTTCCTGGACTTCACCACCACTATCGGCAACACTGTGATGGTCTTCTCGCCACATTCAGCGCCCCCACCAGGTCATATCACAACCAATATTTTTTGTTAAATATAAGTTTTCATAAAGTCTAATACATATCTTGCTCGAATTACATATTTGTGTCTAACATAAACAGCGGAAATATTTCTTTGCTAGTTTACTATAATAAATAAAATTCATATAAAATTAAAAAGTTACCTGACAGTAAAAATCGGACTATAATAGTATTTCGATATAACTCATATATAAATCTCATAGCTTTTCTACATTATGTTTTCAGAATCTCCGAGTACCGAAGCACCTATTCAGGAAAACATCATCGAGACAAAACCCCCTCCGCCAACGGTGACCAGCATCAAGCCTGAAGCGATCAAGCCGAGCAAAACTGTCGACAAGAGCAAGACCAACAAACCACCACAACAAGCACCTCTGTCGAGTGCAGTGTCTGTAGTCACATCCAAAAACGGCAACCATGCACCTAACGCACCGAAATCTGCAATCAAAGAACAGAAACAAATTATTACAAAAGTTGAAGTAGTAGCAGGACCTTCTAATATTGTCGAGAATCCCAAACAAACTACACCTAAGAACAACAAATCCTCTAGTAAAAACAAGAAAAACGAACCTGTCAAAAGCGTGACCAACGTAGTCAGCAGTAAAGTAGAAGTAAAACAAGGTCCTCCACCATCCATTATCAGTTCTAAAGTTAACAGCGTAGTCAATGTCAAATCGAGTCAAGCTGAAGAAGAACCCGCTATTTTGATCACCAATAACAATATTGCTGAACCTGAATACGATTTCTTATCACGACAACCATCAGAATTTGTTGAAGAAACATACAAAGTTATAAACATTCGGCCTTCCAAGGCACATGGTCAAAAACCTAAACATGGACACAAAAACAGAAACCACCAACCGACACCACCTCCGGAAGATGATGATCATCCCATTGGACTCGTGACTACACTAGGAGGGACGATAGTAAAAGACGGGCTCACCACTGTGCATGAGACTAGTGTTATAGGAACATACATTTCAGGCAAATACGCACAAGTACTAAATAGCAATTCCAAGATTTTGCAACCCGCTGGGCACAGAGGAAAAATATCACCCAGTCCTACACACAGAATACTCAAAACAGCAGCACCAGCTATTGCAAAGAACCACAGATTTAATTTAGAACCTACGCCTTCGTTTGCTGATGACGACAACTTTGGTAAAACCTCTCGTAGGCAATCTGGTAATGGAGCTTCTTACAAAAACCGACACCGTCCCCAGCAAAGTGTACCTGACAACGAAGGTCACGACAATGTTCCCGCTAGTCAGACTAAAAAGTTTAAGAATAGGAATTCCTCACATGCCCAAAGAGCACCAAGGTAATTTAGGTTTATCTAGACATCATACTTCGCAGCAGCTGTTTCATTTTCAGGCAGTCAGCAGCGTCGTTGTATAACCGACCCTCGGCTACTCATCATTTGCATGTGAGAGCTTCACTGATAGCTTTGCCATTTCCTTCATTCTGCTAATTTAATGTGACAAATGTTTTTATTTACAGTACAAGATTTGGTCGGCCAGGAAAAAAACCTCAACCTGCAACCGTCTCTGTTTTCAGTGAAACTTCTACAGCTTCTTCATTTTCCAATCGAAGGAAGACAACGCGAAGTGGTGCTCAGAAATCGATTGTGACACCGGCAAACAGTAATGAATCGAGACGAGGTTTTAAGCCCCGTGTGCAACCCACGCCTGTTGAACAAGTGACACCAGCCCCGTCAACCAGTGTTTATAAGTTTAAATTGAATCGTTCCCCGGGATCTGGCCGTTGGCAATATAAAACAAGTCCTAAGCCAAAAGTAACAATCAGAAAAATGGGTGAAGATGAACCGCAAACGACCCCTAACTCGAACCCTCTTCTGGATGATCCCCAGTCGAACGAACTTTCTTTGCAAGCGAGATCTGACAATGACCTTGAGCTATCTGGATCCCAAAGTGGTCCTGGAACTCTGCTCGATAATGACACCGAAGATAACTCTATCGAGAAACCACCTCCAGTTGAAACAATCAAGGTTGAAATATCGACTCCCGCTGAATTCAAAGATGTTTACTATGAAATTGCTACCATCAAGTCTCCCTATACTTTCCAGGTAAAGTACAGGCCAGTAGTAATATAAACGGAACTTATTATGAATCTAACTAACTAATAAATTTATATTTTTCAGGTTGGACGCGTTAAAAATACTCGCATCATAACAGTAACGTCGACGATAGAGAAACGCATCGAACCTACTCCAGTTGTGAGTCTACAAAGTATCCTCAACGAGCCATTGACAGAAAATATTTTAGCGACCGCTTCTCCTTATGGAAAAGACCATAATTTGGACTCAAGCATAGCTACTCTTCCAGCAATTACTCTGTCTTCAGACATGGAGACTCCACCTCTTGAGACTGTTACCGAAACTTTCAGTACGACACAGCACATGTTGAAGACACATATTCTACCCGTCGTGAGAGATGTAAACTTGACCAGCAGTTTAACGTTTATTCAAACTTATGAAATCACTAGGCTCGTTACGGCAACCAAAACCTTACCGCCCATGGACTTCTTCCAGTTCATTCCAAGCAAGACCCTGAAAGACTTCAACGGCCGACTGGATGAGGCTGGTTCAGAATTGAATCTTGAACTGGACTTCGGTGACAGCAATGAAGATGAAGACGGAGTGCCAAGACGTGCATTCCCAGCTGACCTGGACCTCGCCAACATCGGGTCGGACTTTGACTTGACCGAAGTTGACAAATACAGAAGCGACAATCACTTGAGACTTAAGAAGGCCCACGGACAAAATAAGGTCAACCAAGTGACGGAACCACCAAACGTGACGCCAGCCCTCACACCCGAGCAGGCTCAACAACTAGCTCTGCTAAGATTACTGAACCCCGCAGCTGCCGCTCAAATCCCCAACGTCGTCACTACATCTAAACCGATATTGAAATACGAAACCGTTTACGAATCTCACGTGATTCCATTCTTTGACGGAAGGAGTACAGTTCAGAGCACTATCTCGAGGCCGGTAGCTACGATCACTAAAACGGAATACGAAATAGGAACGAGCAGCCTTCCGGCGCTGCCTCTGCCGCCGATAAATCCGCTTTTCCCGCAGCAATTCTCCGTAATTTCCACGCCAGTCGTCATGAACACCGAAGTTACCGCCACCGACAGTCAAGTTCTGAAATTGACTTTCGGCGCAAAGACGCTGTACACCACATTGTTCACAACTAAAGTTGTGCCGACGGTGCTCACGTCGTACGTGACGTCGTCCGTGCCGGTGGCGGCGAGCGCCCCCTTCCCGGGCTACTTCCCGCCCCCCTTCGCCCCCTACCCCTACGTGGGATAGGTCCTCAGTGCATCCCAATAACAACAAGTAAAAGTGAGTTCAACTATGACAGTGTATTGGCCAAAACTAGCTGTGAACTAAAGTAGTGCGTCGGCGAAATTCACGTGATAAACTATATCGCGAGTGGGCGAGCAGTAAACTGCAAGCAGCAGAAAGCTAGGATTTATGGCCTTTGTGAAAACACGAAAACTGTAAAGTTGTGTTTCTTGTGTAGCTGTCTGCGCGCGGCGCCACGCGTGTGAGATTATACCTCTAGCATCTAACTTGTACCTACCTATAACTATATAAGAACGAAATGTAACACGATTTGTTTAAGCTAGTTGTAAAATTAAACTGTAAATATTAATTTATGTAATCTAAACTTTGTACATAATTTTTCTAAGAATAACCAAGATATTAAATGATAATTATAAATAAAAGAAAACTCCATATACCTTAACTGTAATGAGTAGATATTGTAAATTGTACAATATTTTACGAGTGTAAGTGAATTATTTTATACTTTTGTACATTTCTTCATGAACATGGGTCTAAAGTGTAAGTATAATAAAAGTGAATATAATAAGTAAAGAATAATTTATTCTCTGTCTTCCTTAACATTAACTAAGTCCGTTAATTAAGTACACCGTTTTATAGAAGGTAGGTTTGTATTAACAAAACAAAACATCCCCTGAAAATTACTTCCATTAAAAATCATAAAATTGTTAATTAAATACACGAGCTAAAATTTCCGAAAGCTCGAGGTTTATTTCCCGTGATATCTTAATGAAGGCGGGTTCATAGTGAGCCAGCTCGAAAGAAACAATGAGGCTTGGAGTTATGAAACTAAGATTAATGGTGGCTCTTTAAACTTCATAAACAAACCTATTTTTAACTTCACCCCTAGAGAGCTAACATTATTATACTCTTCGCTGGAAGCTATATAAATAAAGGCCTACATTGCATTACTTCGGATTAGAGCTAAGATCTTCTTCAGACTACTTTAGGTGAGCATTAAGATAAAAACATCATGACATGATATATTTTATTAAGAATAATAATAGAGACAGTAAAATGCATATACTATTTACTTATCAATAAGAAATTTACTTCTAAACCAAATACAAATAATACTGCGAGATATTTAAAAAAAACAGTTTTTTTTTCAAATATGGTAAAAAAAATATGTTAAGTATGCCCTTTGTATTCCATGCATTCACAACTTTCCTAAAATAAGTGAAAAACAATGAATGCAACTGCTACAAAAATCAATATCAACTCCACAAACGCCGTTACAAAATCCATGTCGGAGAGCGATATCTAATATTTTTCCACCGGATATGAAATTGTAGAGCATTTGTAGATAAAATACTTGTATAGAGAAGGACAAGAACAAACAGCCTGGCGATCCTGTAAGAAGCTCAAGCATCGTATATCCGGCAAGTTTACCTGCGGTTTGTGTAAACATTTTTCATGCTCAGCGATGCATTTTCTTATAGTTTGCCTGCCTAGGTATTGTCAGAAGCTTTAAGATTTATGAAGCCGCTTCTAAAGTAGAATTCTTGCAGTTTTTCTACCGGTTTATGAGAAAAATATGCTAAAGCGGAAAAAAGTTGTTCCAGACATTACTGTGGCTATAATTGTTTTAGAGCGGACTTAATTTACAAGCGTGAATTATTTAAGTATTATTTTTAAGTGATATAGAGCTCGTAATTTTAATCCCGGACCTAAACTGTTTTATATAAGTAATAAAACAAAGTTATTCATAGCAGCTACTGTTATTTCACATTGGACAATTTCATTTTTACGCTACTGCACTAGCGAACTAAAAACTTTTATTTTTACAAATATCATACAAAATCTTCATATTTACTCGTACAATATGATATACCACAATATGGTGTACCTGTAAGCAAACGATATTAAAAGAAGAATTATCGTCACACTTTTTTTTTAACGTTAGTTTATGTGTTAGAGACTGCGTTTGTTACTATTTAAAATTTGGTACGGAAATAGATTATACACTGAATTAACATTAAGACTACTCTTTTATCCCAGATTAACGTAAAAAACACTACGGCCAGTAATTTATTTTAGTACAAACACATGATATTGTTGGCTAAAACTAATGCCTAAACTAAACTATACTGGATATATTATATATTATAAATTCCAATGTATTTTGGCGCACGCTGAGCTATGTGACGGTAATAGACAAGCCCATTTCACCATAATTATGAGCCAATCAATATTATCAGACTAGGGTAATGGGCTCAGACGCCAATTTCAATTAACACATTCCAGGCTATAATATAGCCTAGCACATATCTTAATTATTACTGAATTTCTCTATTTATAATAGCTAGCTAAGTTTTGCGGCTTCACGTGAGTATGTTATTATTTGCTATACAATTCGTTGCTACAGAAGAAATACTTTGATTAGTACATAATCAAAGAAGAAAAACCCTTAGATTATTGGATACTAATTTATCAATAAATCAAGCGATACTTCTTCTTTATAGTACATCTATACCAACAAATTTTGTTTTACTACTTTTGGAAATTCGTGAAAAAAAAATCAGCAGTTCCATACATTTTGTCGAAAATCATTCATACTTTTGTATGGAAAAGCTGATTTTTTTCTTCACTAATTTCCAAAATTTGTAGAACAAAAGTTGTTGGTACAGATGTACTAAAGCCACCCTTAAAAGGTTGTGCGTTAGTTACCAGTTACCCTGTATGTGTACCTACTTACCTACTTAATAATATTGTTAAGTTATGGCATTCTTATGTGATAAATAGATTAACTCGTACATGTAGTGTAAGGTATTGACTACAAGACGTAAATTGAAATAGTTCATGCAAGCCCTAGACTCTATTTAGGCCAGACATAGGCCTTTGTCTAATACCTGTAGCGAGCACAAAGCTCTGTCAGTTGATCAGACGTTCATTCAGTGATGAGATGTCTATTCATTGTATCAGATTTGGAGTTTGATCGGACAGCTATTGTCTTGATGTACGCTACCGTTGTGTGGATCGGACACCTGTCTTGGCCAACTGCTTTTAGCTTTACAGATGCTTTGTTGTGAAAAATAATAGAGCTAACAATGGAGTTTCTATGTAGTCGGTAAAACTGCTAGTGGTACAGAAAAGTTGTGAATTGAGAAAAGAAACGCTGTAATGAAATCTTTTTTCGTATGAAACTGAATGGCGAAATGACGACGGCGTCAGCAAGATGATAAAGAAGATGCCAAAATTTTGCTCGTAAGTTTGATTTCAGTAATGAAAACCGCAAAATTTTCACGACCATTTGATAATACTCACTCCAAATTGATGATTTATAGAACTTATCCTATACACCTTTATATGTGTGTATAATGTACGAAGTCAAATAATGTAAAGAAGTCATTATATTTCCTATCATTATCATTATTGTATGGTATAGTTAAATTCATTCCTCTCATCTTTTCGTATATATCAAAACAAGGATAAAAATAGCCACACAAAAGTTTACTCACCTCAAAGAACTATATCGTAGCTTACAGCATCTATCTACCTACATATATCTACGTTCCGTAGCTACGTTCGTAGCACCGCTACGCCGTAGCTAAGGACAAATACGGTCTGGCAAAATATTATTCCAGCTCCTTACCGAAGTGGTGAAGAGACAAGGTTTGCGCTGAAAATAGAAAAGAAAGCCTGATTCCGGGCAACAGAATGGAAACTCACAATATGAGACAAACCCATTGTGCAGTTTCTCACGTATTTGCGGCTTTGCTTTAACATTTGTTTTGAATCCTTTATGGAACTCAGACACACAAATAATACGCTGGATATTTATTTATGTAGGTAGGAATACAAAGAATCCTTTGTGCATCATTGTATTTAATAAAATATATGATTTCACTACATTACGTAATAAATGGGTGTAACTTGCAATATAATACAATAGTTAACGTTTGTGTGAGAGTTTAGTGTTGAAAAATGAGAATAACTTTCAACATCATTTTTATATTTTAAAAACAAACATACGAGTTAAAGTTTTTAAAAAGAACATTAAATTGATAACATCAATTACAATCAACATATGTAGGTATATGTTTAATTTTAAAATGATCATATTATTATAATCGCTTGTACACAAATCTATCTATCCGCTCACATAAAACGCTGACCAAAAACTGTAGCTGTTCAGACATTTAATCCCCATCAGCGCTCGTCCCTAATTCGTCCAAAATGGAGTTGCTTGCATCGCAGGAGGCACCTCTGCAGACCGCTCCAGGCACTGGAAATATAATCAGGAGACTCCCACTTTCAAGAGCATGTCATACGATAACCAATAAGTATCCAGACCGATCACGCATTCTTGTGACTGACCAATACCTACCTAGCAAATTTATAAGTACCTATAACCTTCAACAGGCATTTTATTTATGATCTCTCTCTTCGAGTCGTATTTCCTCATGACTGAGGGGCGTGACTCCCCGCAGAATTAATTCATTAGGGGAGTATTCTTGGGCAGATACATCGTGGTGGGCGCCCAGGTCCTTCCACGGAAGACGCATGTCCTCGGATATTGTGGTCCTCAAACATGTCGGTTTCCTCACGATGTTTTCCTTCACCGTTAAGCGAGTGCAAATCCGAAAGCGATTGTATGAAAATACAAGTCATTGGTGTAGGGCGGATTCGAACCAGGATGCGTCTGGATGAAAAGCAGACACTGGAACCACTAAGCCACACTCGCTTCTATTTATGATACTTACTGCCAAAATTGGATAAAAGTTAAGTATTAGGTGATGTTTTACATTCACGTACGTTTATCGTTGAATTTCTTGGAGACTGCGAGAGAGAGTTAGGTAAAATACGTTACCTCAGAACGTCTTTGTTTGGCAGGGATAAATATCCAATTATAAGTATATAAGTAGTTTTTTAATTTTTTTTATCGCGGTTTCGACCAGTTTTGGAGTGACTGACGTGAGGCGGCTATGGACCGAGATTCAAAGAGAGAGTTGGAGGAGACCTTTGCCCAGGAGAGGGACAGTATAGGTAGATAAAAAAATAAGTAGTACTTTAAATCACCACTTATTCAGCATAGTAAGAGGTTCACAAGGTGTGTCGTTCGTGCGCGCAGACGGTTCCAGGCACTGATTGAACGACGTTAGAGGAAATCGGCTTATCTTGCGCCGCTGGCGAGCGCGAATAATTTCATTCCGACGTGCGCCGTCCACGATCCTAGCCCTCGCCAGCTGCGGCGGGTACCAAGGGATGGCGATTGTAATGTGGTAAGAATATTTTAAGTTTATTTTTTAAACAGAAATGGGTTCATACTAGATCATAATTCGACTGCTGATAAGCTTTCAAAGGTGTTTATACATTAGTGTCTAAAGTTAGCCACAGTTAATAGTTAGTAGTTAGTTAATAAGACATTTTTTGTAAGACATTTTTTATGAATTAATAACATTGACTTTGACTATACTGGTTGATGCCCGCGGCTACGATTGCTTCGTTTCAGAATAAGAGGTATGTCAAAGTATTTGTTTACCCCATACTACAGCTACGCTAAACTACTATCGGCATAGTCGATCGTCAAATAGGTAACCATAAAATGACATGGGGTGCTTCCGTTGGTTGGCTGCTCTTCGGCATAGTATGGCATCTGTAATGCCATTTTAGAAGCCCCTTGGGTGATTTAATTTAGATTTAGCCATTCAGACGAATTGATACAAGATGTTGGTTCGTAAGTATTCTGTAAAAAAAAATTTAAAGCTTGTACAGTAGTAGCCCCCGGCACGGGCCGCACTATCATGCAAATGACAATATGCCTCCATCAATGCGAACCCTCTATTTCGCGGAAAAAGGATGAAATTGCGCCGCGGCGGTGAGCCGGTTATCGACCAATTGGGAGAGGATTTGCTCACGATCGATCCAGCACTACGCAGTGATGGATTGAGATGTTTGAAGTCTTGAGGCTTAGTAGACTTCGTGAAGTGAAGAGAAGACTTGGAACAATAGGGTTATTTAAAACTTTAGTGGTACTAGCTCAGATGAAAAACAGGTTTGCTGCCAAATCAAATGGTACAGGAAACCTATAATAAGAACATGGTACGAAAGATTAAGAGTTATTGCTACTATTTCGTTTTATGGTAAATATTTCATTTGTCATTTATATCCCTCTAAGGTTTAAATCCTCTTCTGTGTAGGTTTATATGTACCTATGTAACTAGTACATAAAATAGGGCAGGTCGCTCGGTGAGATAAACTGATCATAGGATACGGATACGATCAGAATAGTTGCTAGACTTTACTAGGGACTGGTACTTAAATAGTTATGTACATGAATTGATAACTAGCCTGAATCTGGAACTTGGATATGTAACTGTAAATATGAAGCTTACAAAAGTCTAAAGTTTACAGAAAGATTAGGAAAAGTGTTAATTGCTATAATGATGATATACATAAAACATACAACTAGGTAGGTACATTCATTTTTTACTCTGATAACAAAGAAGTCAATTCCTGGGACTTTCTTTGTTATTTATAAATCATAACAGATAAGTCATCGCATACCATAATGCGTCGACATCGACGTAATCTTATCAATCAAATCTGCACAATCGCACCGACACTTACCAGTAAAGATAACAATTATAATTACTGATAACGAATTCATTTGAAGTCAAACAATGATACTGATTAAACAAATAACAAATTATAATAATCAAGTGCAATAACTCATTTATTTTGCGGTTAAAATGTTCTTTTTGTTAATTACCTAGGTGTAAAATTCTGTAAAACAAAATGTATCGGATTATAATTTGCATGGCGCTATGCGCTTTAATCCCATGTAAGTAAAATATCGTGTTTTCTAGCTTAACAAAAACAAAAGGAACAAAAAAGGAGGAAAAGGAATGCATTTGAATGTTCTATTTGCCCTGAAACATTTTAGGTGCCTGTTTTATTAAGTTTTGATAATATTGAAATGAAATCTAAAACTACAGTTATGATGAACTAATGCCATTACTTAGAGGTTAGAGATCTTATTATGTTGTAGACAATAATAGGTATATATTTTTACCACATTTTCTTTCCACGAGATCGCTTTGATGTACTGCCTACTTACTTAGAATATCCCAGAACGGCCCAGCTGTAGGAAAAATTGGATGGGAATATAATTTATGATGATAGACCACCACCTAAAGGTTTTAATTACATTTATTCATTTAAAAATTAAGAGCGATGCTTGTCTGTGGAGTAAGCGCCATTCTCCTCGATTTTCGGTCAATTCCTTGACTTCCTTATACGACATGACGCTTGCCTTCTCTTTGATTTGATCGATATATGTCCTTCTCGACCTTCCTCTTCCTCTTCGTGCCTCTAGCATCCCCTCGGTAATGGTTTTCATAAAGTTGTCATGACGGATAAGGTGGCCAAACATCTCCCCGTTCCAACATATTCGACCCAAAATGCAGAGTGACGTGACGTGACGTGACGTCACCTGCCGATTCCAACGGAAGACCAGCGCTGGATGCTTGCATCCAGCACATGCTGACTTGGGACCGGGCTGTGACACGAAACGTGTACTTATTTCTATCTTTCTATATTAAGTATTTGTTTCTCGTGTTGTTTCATATCTCAATAAATGTATTTTATTATTATTCTTAAAGAGCCCCAAGTAATCTTAATACTTACATCCCCAGATGCAATAGTAGAAGCTCAGAGCGCGGTGTCTCGCTGCTTCCAGTTCACATGGCTCGGGGAGCGCTACACCAATGAGAGCGAGTTTATGAACGCCACCTGCAGCGACGCCACGCGCATGTCCAGCGGAGTACCTTGCTTCCAACCTCTGGTCGTGTCTTGTAAGTCTACTTACTATCTATATCTACATACCTATATGTTATATAATATATTATAGGTAATAAAGCTGAAGAGGATCGAAAGTCTAAACATTGAAGACATTTAAACAATTTTTTTGGAGGTACTTTATATAGAATTGATAACAGAACACGTTCCTACAATTTATATCTATATGTGTCTCTGTTTTTTTAAACGCTCATGACGCAAAAACGGCTGAACGGATCATCATGATTATGTAGGTAGTATGAGGTCTTAGAAGTGTCATAGGCTACTTGTATCCTGAAATAATGCGAGCGAAGCCGCGGGCGTCCACTAGTAAATAATTATAAGTCATTTAAAGCAGGTATTACAGACTATTAGACTATTTTTTTAAGTCTTTTGTGTTTCTGTTTGTCTTTTTTTTTGTCAATGTGTGTTACAATAAAGAGTTTATCTATCTACAGACCAGAAACCTACGAAAACTAGGACACAGTAAGTATTTGCTACGGTAGCTTTGAACAGGGATAAAGATTATGATGATTTATTATCTGAAAGGACAAAGGCAGCTATTGCTGATGCGTTAATTTGGAGCAAATAATCTTATGTTTCATGAATTTTATGAACATAGTGACAACACTGTACAAGCCAGGAATATTTTGTTCGTCTTATCACATAGGAACTTGTTCTTTCAGATGACGGTACCTGGCCAGACTTGGAGTACATTTGGCGGAATCACGGTAACGAAGCTTCGTGTGTCCTCGCCAACAACGATGTTTGTGCGACCTATACATACTACTTTGATGGCAATGGTGAGTAGAAGTTCAGATGATGATGATTTAATGTTTTCATTTCCTTATCGGTCTTTAGCTCCTATACCTTACCAGGTACCTAACACGTGCTTATCTCAGAGAAATTAACCACTGGTGCTTATATTGCCCCATATTGGGTCTTACCATCTTACGAGCTATAGTCATACGATATTCTATTAGAATAAAAGACAAACTTAAGAAATAAAATAAAACTCAATTACATACCTATTACAAAATTGTTGTACAAGTACTTAACAAAAGTTCAAAGACAGTTTAACAGGAATATAATAGCACCTAAAGTAGATTTTTATTTTTTGTTATAGTGGAAAACTCCACCTACATGTGCACCCGCGCGGTGAACACGGCAGGTCAGGCCATCACCAGCGGCTGCTACACTCAGACCAACGGCAGTTCCTCCACCAGAGTGTGTTTCTGCCGCTCGGTACCCGGCGGGATGCCCTGCAATAACACCGTGTCTATCTTTGCATCGGTGACTGTAGTTGCAACGGCAGTGGTGCTTATGTTGAACAAGGAGTTGACTAATTTGTTTTGGAAATAAAAATAAAGATTCTAAATTCTTCTTCTAGTTTTCTTATCCTCCTTAGCTCTTCTTCTCTTACAAATCGTTTTCTATAATCATAATCTAAGCTTGTTTTGTTTTTTACTCGGAGGTTTTTTAGTATACCTAATCTGTGACAAATCATAGACAATTTTGACAGTTCTGAGTCAAATGACGTGTCCTGGACTGTCAAGCCCTATAGCAACGTCAACAAAACGTCAAAATATCTTTTCCGAATCAATTTCTCATGCCACCGCTACAGTAATTTTTTAGTAAAAAATAAGTTATTTACTCAAATATAATGTATTCTATGTTAACAAGAGGAAATGCAATACTGACCTATACATTAAGCGTCCTAGCATGTCTCACATTTTTGTGTTTTCTGTCGACTTTGACCGTCGACTACAGAACTGCCGCACAGATGAACACAGTGAAAGTGGTGGTGTAAGTAACTGCTGAAAATGTGACTTTTTTACATTTATCATAATCCTAATAATGCCTATTTGTTACAGTAAAAATGTACCAGACTATGGAGCTTCCAGGGAAAGAAATGATCTGGGTTTCCTTACATTTGATCTGAAGACAGACCTATCCCATTTGTTTAACTGGAATGTAAAGCAACTGTTTCTGTACCTCACAGCAGAATACATAACACCCAACAATGAATTAAATCAAGTAGTTCTTTGGGACAAGATAATTTTACGTGGTGAAAATGCTCTCTTAGATTTTAAGAATATGAACACAAAATACTATTTCTGGGATGATGGTAATGGTCTCAAGTGAGTATTTATCTTTTGAGTATAATTATTAAATGAGAATGATGAACAGGGACAGTGTAAGCTTGTCTTATCTGGCCTGTTCAAATACAACAATGAACATCACTGTTTTCATTTGCAGACAATGTTTGCATGTGAAAATGTACCTACTTAATTTTTAATTCTGTAAGTTTTCCTAGATTACCAATAAGTTTGAAATTTAATATGGTATAAAATGCCAAACCTACTTGAGAAGAAATTTCACACAATATAAAGTAATTATTGCACTTATCTATCAATCAGCAGTCTACAAAAATACTCAACAGAATTTACAGATTTAGTTTTAATAATATTACAAAACTTGTACATCTTCTGAGATGCTAGATGTAGTCTGCTACATAAATACTTAGCATCAGGTAGACTGAAGTTAAATACTAGCCTATTTATTAAGAGATATTAACTGTGCTTTTAATCCCACAGAGCTCACAACAATGTAACCCTGACTCTCTCGTGGAACATCATCCCCAACGCTGGTCTGCTGCCCAACATCCAAGCCATTGGTCAGCATTCCTTCAAGTTCCCCTCGGACTACACCCAGACCAGGGTATGATCCCCGGCCAGCAGTCCATGAGTGATGTTCATTGTTGTATAGACATTGACACTCAGTGTCACTGACACTTTCACAAATAATATACAGTTTAATTTAAATTTCAATGTGTCTTTCATTTCCATCAAAAATACAATAGTTTTTTTGGTCAGTCTATATCACTATTACACCACTTTAAAGCGAGGGATTTTTTGATATGATGTGTAAGTGAGGATATGATTTATACTAAAACAACAACAATGAAGTTGCTGGTTTCTAGTGTCTTGTCTAAATACTATTTTTATTCATTAACCTTGGCAAGGCCATTAATTGATAGAAGAGCATACATACCTACATTCAAATTTAATTTTCCTTGCCATGAATACAAGGAAACTAGTGTAATTAAAAGTTGTTATTCTTTAACTAAAGAGTAGTCACATTCATCTCTTGTATGTTGGTTTACACTGGTACTTATTTTTATTCAATAGATTTTCTTAATTGCAACAAATACATACTAATGATTTGCTGTGACACTCAGACAAGGATAAAAGCTAAAATTACTTTTTGTTCATTCTTTGCCAGTTCTATCTTCAAAGGTATATGAACATGAGTTTTGGTATGACTACATCATACTGAAGGAAAGAACCTAAACCACTAAAATATATGGTCATTAACATAATTTGATAAATAATACCAACAATTACTTATGAAGCCAATTTTAATGTATTCTCATAAAATAATTAGGTACAATCTGGCAGATGTTGAAAAATACTTTAGCCCTGTTGTGAGCTTGATGCATGAAAGATTATTATAGGTACATTTCTAGATAACATTACTAACACTTTTGGACAAAAACTACAATAGGTACAATTTTAACAATAACTATGATTAACAAACTGTAAAAATTGTTGATTCTCAACATAAATCTAAAGAAACTATGTAGATTTACAATATCTGATTTGATTTAACATGTACAGACTACTAATTGTGTCTATCAAACTAATCAATTAAAACATTGTATGTTCAACTGTGAATGTCTATTTGTGCCGGTGTTGTTGTACATTATGATTTTACAATAATAATAATAAACATACATAAAGCACTAATTAATTTCTAACTTAACAAATTCCTATTACTGGAAACTAAATAAACTTCTTATATGTGTAAACAGAAGCAATCAGAATGAGTAGAGAGGCCAATAATTTTGTTACCATTTCATTATTAGTAAAAAAAACATGATCTATACTTGCTCCATGCTTAACTCTAAAACCAGAGTTTTAAGATCTACAACTATCAACATAGATCTTACTTGTAAATGTATGTGTTGAAAAATTAATAAACATTATTTATCTAGATCTGGATAATACTAATTTATTCGGGGCTTTGGCATTGATTACGCGAAAATAAAGTCGATAAAGTGCAGTTGTCCAAGCATATTGTCGTACGAATTGTTGTATAGTAAGACCTATTAATGCTGAATATTTACTCTTTATTCATTTAACCATATTAGAGACAGATTTCATGACATATAATGCTTTCATACTCTTTCGAGTCTTACTATATTCAACAATTAGTATAAATACAGCTCGAGACACTTATAATTGCTTATTGATTACAAATTACTAAAGAAATATATGCTGAGGTATCTCTTTCACAAAATCATTTGATTCATGTCATTAAATCAGACATAATAATTTCAAGGGAATGAAACACTAAGTTATAATAATTAATACTAGTTTATAATTAATTTTATTACAACAATGTGGTTGATACTATTCTAAAGGTGCACAACAAAGGATTAATTTTGTTGGTCTTATTAATTGAACATTAATCAGAAAGTGTTAATTCTGACACTAATAAAACCAAAACTAAATACATATGATGTATGTATTATAAAGTTGTTACTGGGATATAAGGTTAAAAAATAAAAGATGGCAAAAGAACCATCAGTGATATCTGAAACAGGTCCTTTTATAAGGACTTGTGTACTATCCATACAAAGACATTTACATATATTCAAAGCCACAGAACAGAGAAAACAATTGTTTTCTTTATTTCGTGTTCATAGCAGTCGTTTACATTTGTTTTCAAACAGTACCCATCAGAACTTTGTAATTATCATTTACCATGCACCTTCAAAACCAATCACCGACATACTCGCATGAGTTTGTATTGTATGTATTGCTTGATTATTTATTTATTTATATGCCCCGGGCATAAGTTTTAAAATTTTACATATCATTTTCACTACAGTGACTCTACGATTTAATCATTCTACTACCTAACATCCAAAGCTGATTCAGCTAAGTCGCATGAAAAAATATTGCATATTTAAGTTATTTTTTTAATCGATATACCGCTAGTCACTCCGCACGAACAACATTCATAACAGATGACTCGTATTTATCTAAATATTTAAGTGATTTCGTTACCTACATTTCAACGATGTGAAATTAAAATATGCTAGAATGTATGCACAGTACTGCTTTATCACCACTGACTAGTCTTACTTGTGCTAAATATTCATTGTCACATTATATGTTAGTTAAAATCTATTAATTATTAGTCTTCCTCTAATATGATTTTTAAGAATCTCTATGGTTATATATTGGTCACATTTCTATAGAAAACAGTTAAATATTGGTACAAGAACACAGTTCTCATACTGGTATCTGTAAAGCCAGTACTGTACTTACAAAATAAAGAGTAATGCTAAGCCAAATTCGAGCAATCTATGATCGAGCTAACAAGGTACTTCACTAAGATACATAATTCATAAGGTAGTTATGGTAAAGGGTCGAGTATTATAAGAAATCGTTGATGTAAAAGTGCAAAAACCTAAATTAATTACTCGTTATACAATAATTATCCAAATTAAAGAATAGAGAAGTTCTTAAACCTCGTCTTAACTAAAACTTTACTCCAAATAGAAGATACAATAAGAGGACACTAGTTCATTAATTTGTCCAATTTACTAAAGAAATATGAATCCATTTCAAGATGATACAAACGATGAATTTTCGAGATGTTATTCATTCACAAATCTATAACTAATCAGCAAAACACTAAAGATCACAGTTTTTGCCACAAACGAGTGATTCGACACAGAACGGCATCTTGAAGTTTGACCCTTGTACACGACACATTCACAATTATACATCAAAATCGAGGACTCTATTAAGAAATGCCCATTCAGATTCACTCCTAAATAGATGTCAATGTCAACATCGAATACGAAACAGAATGAACGGTGTAGACTAACATTAGACATTCGCTGTATTTGTTTGTAGTCCACATTTCGTCTCGCAAAATGTGTAGTATGAAAGGTACACGACGTCAAAAGACCTAAGTTCCAAAACCGGCGAGTAACAATAGAGCAGTAGTAAACTGGACCGGCGCTGCGGACACTGCACTCCGTACAAATACTGTAAATATTACAACAAGGGGACAGGGATCGTTTAATACTAGACGTGTGGATCGCACAAGGCACAAGTTCGTACATTATTTGTCTGCAATCTGTCGTTTTACATCATTCAACAATCTCAAACTAAAAAGCGCAGGAAAGTGTCTGAACGCTAACATCGTCAGCGAGCGCAAACAAAAGACTGCTTGTCTCTTTCGCTCTTACATATTTTAAGAACGTGCAAAAGGGATAGGTAATCCAAAAGTCTGCTCAACGAGTGGCATGGGCAGAGTTTTGGCTCGGACATTTTTTTCGAGCGTTTGTGACTCTGTATAATCCTAGCTCAATGTTTTACATTGTGTAGCTTATAGATTTATTCAGAGACACCAAGTACATACACGGTGTCAATAAAATGGATTCGCATTGTAACCGCTGTGGACACCAAATGCATGTAATATATGGTATCAATGTAGTTAATTAATTGTCATTACAAACGCCAAGTTCTAGCATTGTAAATGGTACACACAAAACTAATACATACTACCAGAGCATAATAGTTTTAATGTTTTTAAGATTATAAGTTAAAAACATGGCCGCTTTATAGATTGTTGAAATAGACAGAGTATTTACAATTCAGACAAATATACCATGTAAAAGAACTGCATTCTCATTCGTTACTAAGGTCCAATGAATAAGTAATTCTGTGGAGAGATCCTGCCATCCACCACAGCACAGGGAGTAGTTCTCTTGCGCACAGATACACGGGTATCCAAAACTCCAGATCCTTCCATGAATAAACAGCTTTTTTATGAATCCTTCACCATTTTTTTAAAAATGAATTTAATAAGAATATGCAGGTACTACAACTTACACTTTTTTTATCAAGACTCTAGAATCTTTCTTGAGGAACGAGAGTTTGACATAAAAATCACGTAAAATAAATAAAGGTATTTTTAATCAAGTTTAGTATCTTTACCCAAGCGAGGGTGGCTTTGGTAAGTGTCTGCTTTACATTCGGACGCACCTACACACCACTTTCTGACGTGTGTATAAAAAACGCCCATACCCACCACAATGTACTTGCCTAAAAACCTTCCCAATGTACTCATTTCATTATAACCATGGGAGGTATCACGACCCTCAGTAAAGAGGAATACGATATACGAGGCGGAAGAGGCAACTTTAAGTGATTCTCTCGAGATGTTAGGGTACTTTAAAATTTGCTCGTAGTAATAAGTGGTAAGTATGTAACAGAACTTCTGTGGAAGGACCTGGCCAACCAGCACGATGTATCTGCACAAGAGAACTTTACTAACGAATTAATTTTACGGGGGAGTCACGACCCTCAGTCATGAGGAGACACGACTCAAGGGAGAGATGTAAAAGAACAGGTATGGACAAACAGTGCGATCCACTAGGGGTGTGCTCGTACGCTAGGTGGCGCGGGGCTTCATTGGGCGTGGTCCGGCGCGGGTCACGCGCCCGACAGCGGCGGCTCGTCCGTCTGCACGTCCTTGTCCTGCGTGGGCGGCGCGGGCGCGCGCTCCGACCCGTACCTCCGGGACAGGTCTAGCATCTCGCGCAGACCCTGCAACGTCAAAACGTATTTTTTAATGCTGTGATACCAGCATTTCACGTAGATCCTGAGGGCATGTATAATTTTGTTAACGCTAAAGTTATGTAAGAAGCTTGCTAAGAAGAAAGGTACACCGCAAAATCCTTGGACCGGTACAAAGAGACGACGGTAGCTGAAGAATAATTATTTAAGTAAATTAAGAATGTAATTATTTAAGTTTAATCAATAAATTAGTCAATTAAACCTAATGTAAAGTTCATAAATTGTAAATAGTCAAATAAACTTTTTATTTATTTATTTATTTAATAAGAAAGAACGCCGAAATTGAAGATTTAGTGGCCGAGCCTAACATCTTAGGCGAAATAAAGTCGCATAGACTCCGCTGGCTCGGTCACGTAGAAAGGATGGGAGAGGATCGTGCTCTGAAGAAAGCGTACTTGGGACGACCAACTGGTCGACGGCCAGTCGGACGTCCCAAGTACCGCTGGAAGGACCAGATAGAGGAGGATTTGCATCAACTCCATGCTACCGAGTGGCAGGAGATGGCGCAGAACCGGGAGGGGTGGCGTCTCTTTGTGTAGAAGGCCAGGATCCACTTTGGGTCACAACGCCACATTAGTAAGTAAGTAAGTAAAGTTATGTAGTTGTGTGTTAGTATTTTTTAAGTATGTATTTACAAAAGAAAAGTATTATATAGTACCCACGACACAAGCGTTTGCGTAGTGTGGGGCTAAATGGCAATGTGTGCTATGTCCCGGAATATTTATTTATTTATGCACCGCTATATAGTCTATCCCTGCTAGATTGGAAAAGATTAAGACCATTTTTGTGTTAAGGCTGCCAATTAAAATTAACATGATGTTTGTTTCAATGTGGAGCACCACTGTAATCTATCCTAGACTGATTGGTTAACTGGATGAGGTTGAGACACTTAATTATAACCCCGCAACCCAAGGCTGTGCTCCGAAACCCAAGGCTGTGCTCCGATGTTTCAAGGAGCTTGGCTGGCTGGGTCAGGCAGAAATGGGGGAAATGCACAAAACGCCCCAAGTGGGATGTCCGTGCAGGACTCATCGCCCTCACCTTAGAATTAGAATTACAACCCCGCTAATGAATCATTCTCCATCTAATATATTATAATTATGATGTAACAAGCTTGAAAAGATCAAATCTCATTTTCCAATAAAAGTTTAAGTTAAACAACCTTTATGCAACTTTAGCACTTGATGAAATAACTCAAATTTAATTAATTTAAATAGAATTGATGTACTATGTACATAAGAAATGAATGTCAAGTGTAAAATGTCCTGATTTTTTATTTATTTAATAAATCAACATGACAACATTGCTCACTTTATTTTAAATGTGAGATTATGAGTCCAGTAAAGTTATGCTTCATTATGATGATGACAAAAGTTTAGAACTCATCTAGATTTTTATATAATTGTAAGGAAGATCTTGTTTTATTACCATTGGTATTTTTATCTTTATGTTCAGGAAGAATTTACAAGTCTTTGAGAATAAATTATCTAATTTTCTTGTTCTGTATAACCATCTCTTTATTAGTCAAGATTTTATATCTTGCTTAGATTTCATGGCATTGATGACTTACAATGTAAACAAGAGTTTCCACATAAACTACTAAGTTTTCATTCCAGAGTTATAACTATGTGTAAAATGGAAAGTAAAGAACAAGTTGTAGCAAATTGATTACAATAAAGATAGTTGCCAGTGTGTACATGTAGAAATAGAATGTGTGAGAGTCAATGAACTTGTGGGCAGAATGATTCTTGGTGCTTGCCAAATGAATATAGAGGTCATTGATCTGTTGCCATGTGGGATGGAATCTTGTATTATGATCACTTGGTTAAGGAAATAGGCATTATTGGCTTATTGTCTTGTCAGTTGAAATATCAATTCTGATGATTGGATTGCTATTTATGTTTTTTTAAATGGAATGGGCCTAAGGCAATAAGGCTGCACAATGTGCATTAAATTAGTTTTTAAATTTCTTTCATTATGTAATTTTTTTGGTGTGCATTAAAGACATATCTTATCTTAATAGGTCAATGTTTGTCTGTACTGTAGTCTAAAGATGTATTTTTAGAACTAGAATGACTTCAACTGTTGCATATGAAATATTATAATAAAAAATATACTGATGACTTAATGGATATTGGAAAAATGTAGCAAAATGGTCATCACAATGTTTGTACTTAGTGGATAAAATAGCATTATAAAATTGAATGTGTATGAATTGCTTTTTGTTGACTCAACCAATTTACGAAATTATGCCATACATGTTTTTACTTTATTGATACCTCTGTTTGTATCATTCACTAACTTGATACTTTGCATACTATATTGACTTAAAATGGAATGTGTTATTAGTCATTAAGGATTAATCTCTGTCCATACCAAAATGTATCAAAACACACACCACTCTCATCTAGCTTTATCTTTACAATATCAGTGGGATGGGTTGGGTACAACATCATAAATCAGTGTTTATCTGTTATCTATATATCTGGCATCTAATTTAGAGAAAAGACTAAGAGATATAACAAAAGAATTATTGAAATGGGTCCATAAACAACAGAGCAATTGTGTAACACATCCTCAAAAATAAACATAAGACTGATAACCTGTTTTTTTTTCAAGTCGGTTAATTAGTGTACACCATACCTTGTTCTCAGTGATGAGCCTTTGGTAAATTTCCTCCTCTTTCCGAGCATCGCTGTTCTCATCCAATGTGACAGCTTTGTACATGACACTGGTCATCTCATTGATCCTCTCTGCTTGTTGTATTATCAACTGGAAACATTGGGAATGGAGGATTTTTTACTGTGTGAAATTGCAATGAGAGGGTGGTTTTTACATGGAATGGGTTTGCACTTATTTGTAATTGAAATGAAATTTCACCTGATGGTAAGCCATCAATACAGTCTAGGATGGAGCATACCCATGATGGAGGTGTTGTATTTATTTGATACTAAGTGGGATAGCATTAAGCTATAATCATCACAAAGACAGCATAATAATAATATTTTGAAGTAAGGCATCAATATGGATTTCATATTATCAGCCATGTTTAGTGGGTGTCAGAAAATGATGTCATAGAATGTCTAATTCTGGAATCTTGTTTGTTCATAGCTTACAAGCTTCATATATATAATACTGTTGGCTTTACATCAGTTTAACAGTTTCTATCAGTGTCACATCAAATAAACTTATATCTATATGCTACTTATTGTTGTATTTCGTTCTAATAAATGTGCAGTCAACTGGATGTATCATTGAGAATAATTTAAACACATTTTCACTATAACATTGCTTTTCAAAGTAGGTTTTAGACAAGGAATAGTGACATGTAGATAGTTACCTCTTGTTGTTTTTCATTGACTGCTGCAGTAAAGTCTATTCTTGACTCCCAAACTCTTTTCTCTGTGTGCTGTCTATACTTGGACATAATAAGCTCGAGTGCCCGCCGATGCTCCTCCAGAGCCGCTCGGAGTTCTCCGTTCTCTCTCTGAACATCCCTCATCAGACGAGACTCCCTCTCTATACTGGCTATAAGAGCACCCCTGGGCCTTTCCCGAGATGCTTCGTTTAATGTGTCTACTTCTTCTTTGTACTGAAATATTAAAGGAAAATATTACCTAGTACAAAGTTATCATTGCTGTATATGTCACATCACATACTTACTTACAGGGGGAGCATGTAACTGAGAATGTAATTTATATTCATAATAACAATTATCCACAATAGATACCACAGACACAGCCCATTGATTGGCTGATCCACTTAATATATAAGTAGGTGCTTTGTTTATACAGCTTGGGCTTTGCATTTCAAGGTCACAATGGGATTACAGACATACTTGATAGCAATATACTGCAAATTCATCTTGTTCACTAATTCCTAGCGCTATGCTTACGTAGAAAGTTGACATAAAGTGAATGTAAAGATGAAATGAAAGCAAAGAAGCCAGTGGACGTGGAAAGTAGCACCAGAGCCATCCTCACTGGGTCTCTCTAATTACCTGTTTCATTGTATGGATTTGTCGGTAAGCTGTCTGAGTCTCGGTCAACAATGCATCAGCCTCAGTCTCCCGCTCCTTGAGGCGACCAGCGAGTCTTTTCGCGTCCAGAATTATTTGCTGTATGGTCAGTGACATCTGAAAAAGCCAGCTATGTAGAAAATCCTCTACCGAGCGTCAACAATAAACATAGAACGTAAACTGACACGAACCCTGAAATCCACACAGAATAGTAACACGAATGCCGTATCATCTAAGTAAATGGATACAAATTGTTGGGAAAAACACCAATTTTACGTAGCTAAAATTAAACGACGCACATCAGCTGTTTCGTGATTTGAGAATGGCAGCCATTAGCTTTCATTTGATGCGACCTATAGTCCTGTCAAATTCAGAATTACACTTCATAAACAATGAAGAAGACAAACTAAGCCATTTTTAATGCGTTAAAAAGAGACAAAATAGTGAACGTGGCACGTTTTTTTATGTTAATGCTATAACAACATGACCTTCATAACGTTTACGAGGATTGATAGAATTTAAGAAAATCGAATCGTTCATTTTGTATCGATTTAATCGTATTGTGGTAATTTATCCCTATTTGTCTATGATTTTCAAGCTATGTCTGTAGTGTAACCGGATATGACGATATCACCTAATAGCGGGAATGTGGATTAGAGCGGATACGGGTGTTTTTTACTATTTAATAACATTTTACCTGGCCTGTTAGCTTAGTTGGTAGTGGCTCTGCCTTCTAATCTAGAGGTCGCGGGTTCGATTCCCGCATGACAGAAGTAATTATGTCTTTTAAAATTTTATAATTACCTACTTGTGTTGAGTCTGGTCGTTTGTATGTATAATAAGTATGTATTTACAAAAGAAAAGTATATAAGTATTATATCCGTTATCTAGTACCCACGACACAAGCGTTTGCTTAGTGTGGGGCTAGGTGGCGCTGTGTGCAATGTCCCAGGATATTTATTTATTTTCAATTTATTCTTAAAAGTTCTTTGACTTTACTACTTTAATAAACCTATTGCAAAGTTTTAAAGGATTCATGTAAATGAAGGATAATTAAGTTTGAATAAAAATAAACATAATAATATGTTACACAAAGCTTTTATTATCTTAGTATCTAACAACTACAATACAATTACTTTTTACAGATAAGTATGTAGGTATTTTAGATTTTGAACGCATTTATACCAGGTCAACTACTAATAATAATATAATTAACATCGATAGCAGCATTAGCAACTCACAGTGACTGAGATGCATCAAGACCTATCAATAACTCTGTATTTTAAAAAAGTTTACCGTTACTACAATTCTAGCAAATGACGGTAATTAGAAAAAAAAAATGTAGGAAGGTATTCTATTACATTCGGAACACAGAATGTTAACACGCTTAGCATTATGTTTATACACAATTATAAAGCTTAATGTAAAAAAAAAGCATTATAGCACTTCACAAAGGAGAATAAAATAACAATTTACAGTTTATGTTTAACAAGGAACTCTCTGATGAGTTTGTTGACTCGTTCCGGTTCCTCTTGTTGCATAAAGTGACCAATGTTGTCGAGGACAATGCATTCTATGGTGTCGTATTCTTTCTTCATGATGTCGAGAATACTGTGGTTCAGATACAAGTCATTTTGCCCGTGCACTGCCAGAAAAGGAATATCTTCTTTTTGGTGCTTCTCATGGAAGGAGGTCACAAAGTTTGCGCGGTAGAAGTTGATCGGAGGTGTGAATGCGTCTGAAAAGAAAACGAAAATGAATTAAGTATTTGCCCAGGCAATCACTTAGGTATTGTTGTTCATATATATAATATAAATATACTTAGTATAAGAATGCAAACTTTAGTAGGTACAGTAATACCAACCACTTTTGTCCTACGACTTTTTAGCATCACGTGGAAAAAAATGCTGTTTCATAAACAAAAGCCTTCGCTAAATAATGTTTTTGAATATTTTTGTTGGACAAAAGTTGATGATTTTGATGTACTAAAACCACATCCATTTTATTAGAGAATCCCTATATGAATTCCCAAGGTTGATCCTCGAAGGCAAGATTCCGGGAAAAAGAAGTATTGGCCGTCAAAGAAGGAAATGGCTAGACGCCAAGGCATCTAAAAGAAGCAGCATGGGATCGCAAGAAGTTTTGCAAACTGACCTCCTAACTTCAATATGAAGATGGCACCCGATGATGATGATTATATTTTTCATAAGTTGGCCCTGTTCGCAGTAAACCTATTTTTCTACCAAATAGCAGTCAAAAAGTTACTCTACTCACAAGGTTTCCCAAACCAGTACTTGTAGCACTCGACATCGTCCTGCGTGGTGCCGTGCTTGCCTTCCACCAGCATAGACTTGTCGTACGCTCGCTGGTCGCACATCAGCATCATCTGCTCGCCGAGGTACGGGGCGCGGAACAGGAATACGTACCTGAGAATATTAATTTAATATTATTAATCTATATATATTGGACAGCCCTATAGTCAGGACTTTAGAAAATCAGACTCTTTTCAGACAGGCCAAGTCCCTACACATATAATAAAGCTGAAGAGGGTCGAAAGTCTGAACATTGAAGATATTTAAAAAAGAAATTGTAGATACTTGGAATTGATTTAACACGTTCCAACAATTTAGAAATTTCGCTTGTTTATCTATTTATCTGTTTCTCTTTAAACGCTCATCACGTGAAAATGGCTGAACGGATCAACATGACTTTTGGTCGCTGAAATGGCGCTGAATTGTTTCAGATGGCAATGAACAAAATAAAGTATGCAGAGCTGACACCTAGCCTTCACTAGTTGGAGAGGCACTATAAGAAGAAGAAGAAGATCCTTCTAATATTATATACTAAGGAGAAAGTTTGTGCGTGTGTAGTGTAAGTATGTTTGTTACGTCTTGATTTGAGTGGTGCCATTACCTATGTATAAGGTAACAGCTAAGGCACAAGTCTAAATCAACTATGCAAAAAATTACAACTTCTCGCTAAAATGAACAGCTATTTATTATTCTAATAATATGACTAAATACTTATCTAGTTTTATCACTGCCTACTGCCAGACCAAGAAGTAAATAGCTTATGAAATATTACGACATTAACCAATTTGTCCTATAAATATTATAGAGCTACAACTTTCATTTGCGAACTAAACTGAGAAAAATATGATTAGGTAGGTGCGTTAATTACTAACAGCAAAAATAAAATATAACTTGAAGTTTATAACTACCAACATACGTAGACAAAGCATATACACATAGTTGGTAGGTATGTCTATTTAGATTCATTACACCATTGGATGTGGTGTTCAGCTCAATCAGACTAACTGACGCAATAGAACTGTGATTACAGCGGGAATCTAAACGTACCTAATACCTATATATTCCTACGTGCCACATGCTATTTTCAATTGCAACAAGCGGTCTATATACATATAAACAAACTCGTCATTGACAATAAAAAGTACTTTGTTCTTGTGGTGCCGTTACAAAAAGAAAAACTTAACACACAGTACTATTTTTAGTGAGAACGTTTCATCTATGAGGTTCGAAAGTCTGAACATTGAAGATATTAAAAAAATTGTTTGGAGATACTTCAAATTGATAGCAGAACACGTTCCAACAATTTCTAGAATTTTTATCTGTGTCTCTGTTTGTCTAAATATTTAAACGCTCATGACGCAATAACGGCTGAACGGATCATCATGATTTTTGGTATGTAGGTAGAATAAAGTCTTAAAAGTGTCACAGGCTACTTTTTATCCTGAAATACTGCGAGGGAAGCTGCGGGCGTCTACTAGTTGCTAATAAAATAAAATATTTAGAAGTTAGAAACAAGTAATTACCCACTTTTATTACTTCGTATCGTATCGTATAACTCTTGAACTTGTAGAAACCTCGCGCCTGACGTACCAATGGAAGTAGGCAAAACAAATACCATGGTTGAAATATGCTTAATCACGACAGCGGATTTAACTGTCATGTGACGGTGTGCATCATAATGAATCCCATTGATGACCTACTGATGTCTCTTTGTACTTCTATCTATTGCGTATGTCGCAAGTTTCTCTCAGAGCTGTGGCTTGTTAGTTGTTACATGGTTTTTACACGGGTGTCATAATGGTATACGTAGTACGCGTACTATCTACCTATCGAGTTGAATCTTAATTTCTACTTTGGTAAAAAAACTTCGAAGCGCATCTTAATAATTACCTACCTATGATACATCTGAAATGATGAAATTTAATGACTACCGGAAATGTTTTCGTTACTTTAAGTCTAGATTTTATGATTAAGTAGTTTAATTACCAGCTTAGGTATTCTATGTTTTATACGATATGCATCCAAGAGAAAAACTATGTTTTTGAAACTTAATTACGCTGTAATTAAGTAAATTAAAATAGTAGGTATGTAATATATATATATATATATATATGTTAAACAACTGAATACATGAAATGTTACTAGCTTAGGTACGGTTCGAGTATTACTATTTATTCAGAATATTACGTTACGTTGGCAAGAATATCACGGGGTCAACGTCTTGAAATCTTGACATAAATGTTACTCATAGAAGATATACATACGTAGGTAGGACTTTGAGGAAAACTCACTTGATAACAAACAAGTTATACAAGCCCTACAAAAAACTTGTAAAGTTCTTGAAATGTACTTACAGTAGGAAATATCGTACCTACTTCTTACCTTTGTAAATATTATCGTAGGTAAAAATAGATATCTACGTTATGTAAGATACTCAATTATAGCAGTTAGGTTGTATTTCAAAGTTATTCTAAAAATATATAATGAGATCTCTATTCTGGCTAACTGTATGATAAATAGCTATACAATATAAAACAGTTAATCGCTGGTGTTTTTCATAAAGCTCTGTAAATACAATTTAAAAGAAATATTAAAACAACATTTATAATTCTATGTAATGTCCATCCAAAAGGTTGCCTGGAAGAAACCGCCTAAGGCGATAAGGCCGCCCAATGTGCAGCACTTTAATATATTTAAGGCCATTTTCTACTTTTTAATGTATATGTCTTATGGTGTACAACTGTACATTATAGTAATATTCTATATTAAGTACAGCGAACGTCCAATTCTCAAAATATGGTTACTCTATACTATACCTATATGTACTTAACAAAATCTTAATTTAGTGCTATGTTGCTTTCAAAATAAGAAAAACTGGATGTCACAGCACAGGAATAGACCTAGTGTGATATCCAGGGTTTGCCTATTAGTGTACAGTAATATATAATCCCCTACGTTCAATCAACCTTACTGTAAAACCCTTTTGAATGTTGAAATAAACGCTTTTTATGTTATAGTCTAATAACATACCAAGACTTGAGTCTCTGGCTGCTCTCAGTCCACAACTCCTGGACCCAAGACTCCCTGGACACGCTTGCCAGCAGGATGCAGGCGCTGGTCACATCTGGGTACACGTCTCGGAACCTGGCTGCGATGATGCCACCCCAGTCGTGGGATACCAGAATGCATTTCTGGGCTCCTGTGGAGTATGAAGTTGTAATGTGAAAAATGAATCAAAGTCAAAGCATTTATTTGCCAAGTACATGAAAATATACATATATTATAACTAATTTACAAACGCTTAATAAAATGTATACATATAAAATAATATACTATACTAATTTTTAAAGAAGTCTTTAATAGCATAATACACCTTATCTAATAAAATCATTTTTATTTTTTGTTTGAATATTGATAACGGGGTAGTGCGGCAACTTATTATAGACTAGATATTTTAATAACAACAATATTTTTACAAATGTTTTTGGGATTGGTAGCCAAAAATGTAGTTAATGGATTCAGCAACACTACAAAGTAAAAAAGGTAAAGTTTAGGGTACTAGGGCACTATCGTAACTTGCAAAACTATAAAACCAAGTATAGATTCCAGTTATGAAATTGGCAAAAGAACATTATTTTTATTATCAAGGGCTTAAGATATGTTAAATAGCCTCCATTACTTTTCTACCTTCTTTTCTTTATCGTAATAAATACCCACCTAACTGCCGTACTAAATCCCTGACGTCTTCAACAAGCAGTTCTATCTTGTAATGCTCCACACCTTCAGGTCTCTCTGAGTCTCCGTAGCCTCTCAAATCCACAGTTATACACCTAAAATAAAATAATAAGTTATTGGTCAAGCCTAAGTCCGCACGAAGGTTACATTCACAAATCCTGTGATCGGGAAATGGTGGTTGCAGAAAGATGCAAGTAAGAATTCTGTCGGTCGTGGAGTGGTCAATTTAACATATTTCCAAATAATTTAATAAATAATAAAAAGTTACTGGCAAACTATATAATTATTAGGTGTTAGTTTTTTAAAGTATAGTTTTGTAATGTAGAAGATTATCCTCGGACATTTAAGATTTAACATGTTTGTTAGCATGGAAGCTCCCAGTAATAAAATTCCACCTAAAATAAAATAATGAAATATATCTAATCGTCTAAATTCTATCAAGAAGTTGACCGTTGAACTTTTAAAAGTTTAACGCAACAGGTTCTTTTTGTAAGTCTATTTTCCTTAAATCCTTAAATTATTGAAACGAGGAACCACTATTTGACGTTTTTATATTTATAAAATATATATTTAAATGTAAGTACATAAATAACTAGGTACAGATGTTTAATTACTATACTAAAAGAATGGTTTTTGTTTGACTATTTAAAATATTCACGTGTGTCAATAGTAGCTGATTTAGATGCAGATGTATTTGCTAATAGAGGATAATTTTATTCCTGGTGTATATCACCTTACATAATAAATAAATTGAATAAGTCTTAATTTATTTTAACAATTAATGTAATAATTATTTGACATGCACTGCCTAAAGCCTATACAAATTTCGGTACCCATACGAATTTCCACGGAATTTTTCACCTACATTTTTAATTTCCTATTTTCTTTATTACAGTGAAAAACAGATATCACAAAAAATACACATACTTAGTAATATATTATACCTTCCTTACCAATAATCCTTGCTGAATTCCACAATCTGATGTCGCCATGAGTACCAGAATTCTGGAAATCCGTGAAGAAATATCATCAGTGGCTTCGCGGGGTCTCCACTCTCTACGTAGTGGAGTTTTATGTGCTGGAAACATTATAAAATCAATTTAGCAAGTTTTTTTTTAAATTGTAATGAGCTGTTTTTTGTGTTGATTAATTTTAATAATAAAAAAATCTCGACTTATAAAAACACGTAACATCTCAGTAATTATAATTAAAATCGTAGGTAACATACAAAATAATAAACTAAACATATATTAACCTGAATATTAACTTGCTGAAGCCATCCAGGCTTGCATAAAATACAAATAATAAAATATCTTGATAAACAAAAACGATTCTCTAAATGATAATTAAAATAACCTTCATTCTCGTCCTTTATGAAGGAATACCGAGCTAAGGTAACGTAAGATTAGAATTATTAATTTTACTAGAAATTACGTTTGTGGTGAAAATGTTGGAAACTGCCTTCGTCACGAATAAGAAACTACATCTTGATAGAAACTTACCTACAATTGCACGTTCACAGTGCGCAAATTAGTATGTACCTATATTATATCATTGTAATTTTATCATAATTCTATACACAGTGGAATAGAGACACAAAAAAGCCTTATTAACCACTCATAACCTTGAAGTAAAAAAACCGGAGCAAAACCGGAAACAATAGATCTGCCCATTAGGTAAATTGCTACGTAAAATTGTAAAATCGGCCTATGTTAGACTTTAAAAGGAATAATTTGTGAATCTTAATTTTATTTCAGTTAACGTTTATAACTATAACCTGAAATACCCGGCTATTTTGTTTAGTAGTAAAATTCAATATTTATAGCAACTGTAAACCCCGAGGCTGTCTGTTCCTGTACTATATTTTTGAGGATGTTATTGCAATCTCCGCGCTAGAAATAGCATCATGCAATCGTTAATCAATCGATAAATAGCGTAAATAGTGATAGAAATGCGTCAGTGCTCGATTTATGGTGGATTTTTGCAGCTGCTGATGTAAGTTTCCGCTATTTTTGCCGCTAGTACCTAGCTATGAGTAGGTATGGATGCTACAGGAAACATACATCACTAGATTATTAATTTGTTTTTTTTGTCTCACAGCAGAATGATCTCACCAGTTGCATTAAATTCGAACAGGTAAACGTTTTTCTTTTTTGTTGTATAAAATACTACGACTTATTTATTAAAGATATAAAATGAAATGAATGACACATAGAAATGGGATAATGGTCGGTACTCATGTTATCTTCACAATAATTAGCATTATCTAATTTTTCAATTTAAATTTAAATTTTGTATAACTTTGTTTCCGTTAGATGAGTTTTCCAACCTCCTAAAAAAACTGTTTCCCTGAAGGAATCAGCTGCTACAACACGAGAGACTACTTTCTCTCAGCGTAGCAGCTGCTCGACATACTTTTTGTATTCTAAAATGTCCTATTTTAAATTAGATTATAAATAAGTGTAAATATTATAAGAAATTCAATAAAAAAAAACCATCCATACTACTAATTAGCCATCGTCCTACGCATAAAACGCCAAAGTTTTAAACATGTTCCGTTTATTCGAAAACGTTTCTCAATTTCTCCGCACAGAACAGGCTTGACCTAGGGTATAAAACCTACAAATCTAGTTAGGTATTATACGAGAGCGAAAACAGGTTATTAAGCTGATCTCGTTTATTCAATTCTCAGGAAAAAGCATTATTGGGGCAGAAAGCGGAACGTTTCCAAGTTGTTATTTAGAGCTATAATATTGCATATGCACACGCAACTGCATTATGTTACTGGGTAATGTAACATACGATATGGGTAACGTTTATGATGTTAAACATATGCGTATTCTGCTAGGTTTTGTAATCATTCGGGTCATGCGACTTGTAAGGAAGTTTTAGAAACTTCTGTGATGGATGTATGAGTAAGCAACTAAGTAGATAAATGAAAACTTCAAAAAAATATTTTGTTATTATTATCTAGACTCCGTTTCTTTGCAGGAGGCTCTCACATGATTAAATGATTAAATTAAATACAAGAGCCCTCCTAGTTTCCTACACATAGAAAATATTGCCTTTCTAAACGCGTCAAACATTTGATTCATAAAAAAAATAGATATACTTAGTGAAAGTCATAGCACCTAATTCCTGATTTCGCGTGCAATTTGCTGTATCATTTTATGTGTTGATCATTATGTCATTAAAACCAGAGTTATTAGGTAACATTGCAATTCAAGCTATCTGGTACAAACATCATTAGTGATTTGGCTAAAACTATTTGAATATTATTTTTATGGGTCTTATTATATTATATCTTCTTTTACCTAATATAAAATAGTTTAACTTGTCACTACTCTAGTGTATATCTACTATATAGGACTAGAAAATTAACAGATGATACCTACCTATATTATTTTTAAATGTTATAAAAGCCTATTCTTATAAATTAATTTACCTATCTAAACCTATAATAAGATAAATTTGTTACTCACATTAACTTTAATATATTTGTGCACTCCATATTTGGGGTCCGACAACTGGCTTGGCGGGACCAGCCTCAGTTTCTGCGCCCACGGACTTCTGAATGGATTCTTCAAATACTCCACCGCAAATATCAGTAATGTTACCAACGAATAATATAATGTAAGCACATTCGACCACAAGAAACGATACAAGTCCGAACTCATTGTTAAAGACTTCTTGGTACACACGTCCGACAGTTAAGACGGCATTCAGCTAACTAAACTATACTATATCTACTTGTATATGGCAAGCAAAATTTTATCAGCGAGCGTCGCGTCTTTTTTAATTGTTGATAGTAACTGCAGACGCAGTGACATAACTTATGTCTGCATAGATAGTGCCTATATTAATCGATGAAACAATATGTCTGCATGAATTATTAAAGACTGGTGGAGACCTTGATCGTCTCCATATCTGTACCTACCTATACATCATGCAGTTTAATTTATTTTTTAAAGAATGATTTTAAAAAGTTTCTTATATTTTCTTATTTGAATACCGTATGGATATAGTTGCTAACCAATCATAATAATGTGTTAATGAAAACTAAAATGCGTATCTTTGACACTTTGACCATGAGTTTTTTGTAGACCATAGCAAACTGAGAGCAATGAACTCCTTTATGGAGAAAAAAATTAGCATTCTCGAGTCGGTGTTACGTTTAGGTTTGCTTTAACTTAGGCTACTGGTACTATCTGACGTCACGAATATAGAAATAACGGGGAAATAATAATGTTAAAAGTGAGAAACTCTGGGAGTTTTTTATTATAGGTGAATATTTCGACCTTACAACTGAACTAAGTATAGGTACATAACATACATATCATTCGACTTTCTTATTTCTGAAAACTGTAAAGTTGTTGAGTTTTGAACGCGTTCTTTCGGGCTAAAGCAGCCTATATCACTCACACAACCTTATATCATCACAATACCATCACAAGCGTGTCATATTATGACTTGTGACTCTGTAAAAATTAGATGAATATGAAAATCACGCTACTCTGTCGTTCCCTTCCGCCGAGAGAGAAAAACAAATAAACTAACAAAAACTTTCGATTTTAAATGGGCATGATAATAATGTAACAATAGTGCTATTCTATATAAATTCTGAAATAATACCATGATATATCAAGTAAGTAAAGTATTTATTTTTCAACACATTAAAGACTCTAAACAATTAACTTACTTAGGTCAATTTAAATACAATACCTACATAGGTGAGTAGATTTGTTTGTATAAGAAGATTATTTCAAAATGCTCATTTGAACTAGATAGGTAAGTAGGTATTTAAATAAGACACAAGAAAAAAATAAAATGAGTGAATAATACAAATAACAGTAGAAGTATATAGGCACATAATCACTATTAAAACTAAAAAAAATGGATAATAAGTTATTTTATTAACAAATACCAACATTGATTAATGATTTGATAAATGCCTGTGTACCCACATCTCATAATTAAATTAGTATAATAAGTAATTAGTGTAAGTAATAAGGAATATTTTGTAAATAGTATCTATACGTCTTTATATTCAAGCATCATGATTTTTTTATGTTAGGAATATATATTATCAAAATATGAATATATTTTTCTTCTGGTTTCATATGTAAAAAATCGACAAAGTTCAATTGTCAATACTTTTTTAATCGATAACGTTTCATCTTTCAACTCACTACGTAAAGTGCAATCGAGTCGTATATATTCCCAACTTTTCTCTACTAAGTATAATCATTCCGTGTATAGTGCAATTCATATTTTCCGTGCAAATTTTCCAACCATCTCACAACCTAATATAACAACAACACAAGCGGCATCTAGTTCATATATCATTTCAAAAGTTTCAATTCGAACAGTGTGATGTTACTTCTAGTACCAAACCATATCCGTGACCTACTAAAGTGTTTGTTTACCGCGAAAGCCACTTTCTTACCACTATTCTTCCTCGGATCGTGACTCGCTATCCGAGAATCTGTCCATATTCCTTTCTATAAGGTTCAGGTCATTAAATAGGCTGTCTACATCTCCGATTTCCCGGGGAGTAATATTTGCCCTCCATTCTTCAAAATCACTCATTATAGTGTGAAAATTCAGTGGAGCTACGCTTGGACCCGGCTCAGAGATGTCGACTCCATCTTTAAATCTCTCTCTAGTTTCTTTCTCGATTTGCTCCAAGCGTTCAATTGCTTTAGATGAATCGAACTCTTCTCTTTGCTTGTTGAAGTCTATATCAATGTCAATTCTGTAATTGAAATTGTCTGGTGAAGCTATATTCTTAATACATTTCATTTGATATTGAATATCATTGACTCACTTGACTAGTTTTGACCGATGCATGTGATCGGTTGGTTTGAATTTATTTCATGTAGGTACCAATACTTTATTATAATACAACAATTTCACATTAAATATCTTACCCAGTATCTTGTTTGAATTTGATCCAGTCTTCAATAACTGGAGCTCGAGGTATTTCATCCGCCACGGTTCTGGTTGCGTCTTCAACGATGTCCTGCAGCGACTCCCTTTCGGATTCTATTCAATTTCATTAGGTACATAAATTATTATGTAAATTACATATTATTGGAAAGTACATATTCATCGGTATAGCTGAAGAATCATGATTTGATAATAGGTATAACTTTGTGTAAAAGTTATCAATAGAATGATCTATTAGACTTAGGAGATAGTCTAGCTAGACAAGGCATAGCGATAATTTTTAACTAGCCATATCTGCATGTCATGCATTGTTAGTTTCTAACCTGCTCATTTATTATTATTAGCCGTCTACTTACTAATTTTATAGCGCTTATTTAAGGCAATCTGCTTGTTAACTAGGATCGGATTCGCTCAAACTATCATGCTCTACTAAACAAGTTTGCCAACATGAAGAAACTTTCTAAAATAGGCAAACCTACAGTTTCCATGTGAATATTTGCAGAATTTATAGTACACGGTAACAAAGGTAACTACTTAATTTACGGATTTAGGTAATAGTCATGAACTATGCAGACTGGTAAGAGTAAGAGAAACTTCAATCCGAAGCAGAGCAGTGTTTCAACTTGTTTATTTTTGCTCAAAGATGGTTATTTTTGGACAAAAAATTGTATCCAACAAATATTGTCACGGACCATCGCAACCAACTTTGGTGGCACGTCTACTACTCGTAAGTGAATTATGCAACTATAGGTTGGCAATACGTAGGGAGTTATTGACATTTACCATCAATACATAGGCCTCAATTATGTAACTCTGGTAAGTACTTGCTCTCATGTGTACCATTCCTATGCATGTTTGGGAAAGTACTTTGACTCGCCTTTATTGGCAGATTGTTTGAAAAAAAGGCAAACAAACAAAACAAAGAGAAAATGTTGATTTATGTGGACAAGGGCTTAGCTACAAAATACAAATACAAAAGCTTTTATTGGGTCAAAACAATATTAGCTAAACAAGCAATCAAGAAGTCATTGTAGATATGTATTTGTTAGTGCCCTTTGCCTAAAATTTGCGCAATATTAGTGAAAAATATTATATTGTTACATCGGTGACAAGTAAATTTTGGGCTTTTCACAATTCTGAATATTTTATTTGAAAACGCATCACCAATCGGATCATAGAATCAAATGAAATTATTGAAACACTCAACAAATGTGACACGAAACGATTACTTGTAGGTAGGTATTTTTGTTGTCTGTTTCTCGTGCTGTTTCGAGTCTCAAAAAATGTATTTTATTCTTACTCTAATCTATTCATTTAAATAAGCCACTTTAGACGTCATTGAAGTAAACACTATGTTTTCCAGTGAAAAGTTTTCGAATTTGTGAAACATCCTGCTGCAACGAACTATAAGAACGATACTAATCCTCAGGCCCATGTCTTGCTTACACTGCATTATAAAGGATCGTACCTCGACTGCGTTGTTGTGCTGAGAGTGGTCTCCGCAGAGCTCGCGCCAAGTTACCACACACATGGTGTTGTGATGTCAACTTGCTGCCGCTGCAACGCCATTCTTCGTCTAAGCACATGGAAATATGGGTATTAAGTTTTGGTATATGTTTTAGTAAATAATACACCCCAATCATTTTCGATTACATCTGCACCTAGGCAATACTTATACCGTACCACACGATTTTACGTTTTGCTATAGTTTTGCGTCCGTTCTGACCTGTAACTCCTGTTTACTCGTACCAAACTGTACAAACGCCGCAGCAATCTGATTAAGCATTCTGTGTGGATTAATAGCATCTAGGTACTGCAGGAATTTTACTTTCTTAATCGACTATTATGACCATCATCATCAACATTCATCAACATGCTCTAGTCTAACGTACCCATAAGAGTGTTCAATATCTGTAGACGAGTAGGAGCATCAATATTGGGTCGGTCTACTGCAGTCCTCGGACGCCGCGGCAGGTCTGGTCTGATCGGTCTCATGCCAGCATTCTCAGTGGTAGCTGGGCGGCGGCTGCGACGGACCCTGGCCAGCAGAGCGTGCGGGTCGGAGGTGTCACCTGAAGCTTCACCACCAGGATCATTCATCTGAAGGTGAGAAAGAAGTGAGTTAGACTTGAGTTTCTGTAGATAATAAAGCAATGCATAAGTAAGTTATGTCAGAGGTAGGTACTTAAAAAAAACTCTCGATACCATAGTTGGCCACTCACATAGATTTCACATTTGAAAAGAGAGGGTATGGTAGGAAATAGGTATCTAAGTAACAATATTATCTTATCACTACCCAACCAACATTGTTCTATGTCTTTAACCAAAAGCCTGATCACTTAGAAATAATTGCAGAATAGCATGGTAATGACAAGTCCCATGAGGATTAAATTAGTTGAAGATAGCACATTTACTCTAGTTATAGTATTTTCTTTTCTTTTCTTTTTTCCTTTAGCCAAACTATAATAATTTGTTTTTCTTTATGATACCTACTACAATTTTAGTTATTTAGAAAAACATCTCACGCCTAATATATGCATGATACAAACGAAACCAAATATATTGTAAAACCTGTGCTTGACTGCTAGAAGCTCTAACCGCAGGTTCATTAGGGGGTGGATCTTCAATCAGTGGTAGGCTCACTTCTTCACTCTCGCCTTCAGAATCGGATGCTACGCCAAACAAACCGTCCGAGTCATCTGAAAACATAATGAAGGATAATGATGATGACATTTTATACTTAGGACATATTATTATTGTTATAACAGCACCATTAGAAAACCGTTCAATTTGATAAACGAATTGATTCACTAAGAATTAATTATTCTTAAAAAGATATGTCATATTGAAACCTGATAATCAGTAAGCTAATACCTGATTGTACCTAAGTACAGCTTTTTAGATGAGCATAGAAAATGAAATGGCGGACAATATTTATGTCTGTCGTACAGGCGTAGTATTGATAATTGAGGACTTAAAGCCAAAGAAACTCAAAGTCAAAGTTATTGCAAGAAATGTCTTACTTTGATTTATTTGGTCATACTTATAAACTAGTGTGAAAATCCATGTTATTCTTACAATCAACATCATGGTGCATGGGTCGCTCGTCCAGATAGACAAGCATGGGCAGTGCGGAGGCGACTCGCACGCGGTAGTTCATCTCATTGGAAGCCGGCGTGTCGGTGAGCGTCAGGCGCCGGAGAGACCCGCACACGCCGAGCGTCCACAGACGACTGGGGTCTGAGATTGGATTCCTGGGGGAAATATAATTTATTTTTATTCATCTTTTGAGGTTCGGGGACAAGTAACGGCATCGTCATCATCTTCCTTCCAGCCTTCTCTATCTATACCTAGCTGGGTATAGGCCTCTCTTTGCATTTGCCAACAGCATTGATCCTGTGCAGACTTCATCCATAGAGGACTCGTAATTCGTACATTGCCATCGACCTTTCTTACTGTCAGGGCCCTACAAAATGTATGGCATGGAGCCCATGACTAATCAGTCATAGGCTCCATACAAACATTTTCTTTTAGCCGTAGCCGCCTTCTTACCCATTCATAATCAACTTCTGAACATACACTTATCTTAGTTTAGTAGTAAAACGTTTCATATAGGTAGGTAACTATTCAAGTAGGTACCTACATATTAATCAACTAACAGATTTTTTGAATCTACGATACTAAAAATACACAAAAATCATTTCACAGGCAATTTCTGATACATAATGCCTCAGTCACGATATGCTCATCTACAAATACCAGTTTCATCTCCTCGTATATCTAACTGTAAATTCTTAAATCGACTTCTATCAAGCAGGATTGGCAGGCAGTAAAAAATTGTCTGTCTGTCTCACAGCGCAGTATTAATTTTCTAGCCACCAAAATCCGGTTTTGAAAATATTTTTCGGAGCAAATATTTGAGTAGGTTAGTAGATACGATGCCTGCTTTGTAATTAAGTACAAAGGTCGCAATATCTTCTGTAAGACTTTTAAAAAGTTTGTTCAAGTTGTGTAAACAATCTTATTCAAGCCTCGAAGAGTGCCTATATCGCGGTATCATGATATGACGGTCAGTTGGCTATAAAGTAGTAAAAAAATTACACTCATATTATATCCTAAACTATAAATACGCTCAAACGGTGGGTCTCAACGTATTAGCTCTAGACTCTTCGTAAGTTCATCACTAGGCGCTTTAAAATAAATAATCGTTTATTTCACGTACTCGGTAAGCACGCTCCATCTTAGGCCATAGCCTTTGCTTGCTATCAGGTAAACTATGGCCAAGTTCCAAGTTCCTAAGACCCGCACGAAACGGTACGCTTCCACCTTTATCGTTCGTACCGCTAGGTCGTGGAACTCCCTGCCTGGCTCTCTGTTCCCCACGCACTATAATCCAGCGATCTTCAAAGCGAGAGTGAATCGGTTGTTATCGGGTACGCACGCTCCATCTTAGGCCATAGCCTTACTTGCTATCAGGTAAACTATGGTCAAGTGCAAACCCGTTCAAGTTAAAAAAAAACTCAGGCATCCATTGATTTATTTTACTATCTTGTAAATTCTATCATAATCTTTCTAAGACATCTTCTTATCTACATATTCAGATCGATCACGGCATATGCAGATAAGAAGATGTCGCCTTTTATTCCTGGCACGTCTTACCCAGCTAGATTAAGCGTGTGTAGTTTCTGAAGCGCTGCCAGCGGCTGCAGGTCCTGCAGCTTGTTCCCCGCCGCACTCAGCTCCCTCAGGGCTCCCAGTCCCCAAACTCCGTCCAGACTGAACAGACCGCAGCGGTTGATACTCAATTTCTGTAACAGAATAAAGTAGAGTTAAATACTAGTTGCTATTCTGCCTTTGAAATTTTATATAATTTCACAAAATAATGGAATATTGATACACTCTGATTGGCAGAATGTTATTTAGGCAGGTAGGTACTAGTACCTTCTTTAAAATTGATCGGATATGGAGATTCAGATAGACAGTATACTGTATAAATTTATTTTTGAAGTAGGTACTACTTTTTCAATAATATTGACGATTCGTGGATAAAACAGCTAAGTTTGTAGGTTCACCTAAAACACTTTTGTTTTATAAACGAAGATTTCGGGAGTCAATTATTGAAATTGGAAGAAATAGACCTCAGAAACGTCTGCTTAAAGTAACTTGACTACATTTGAGGTGTTTTTTTTTAACTAGAACGGATTTGCACGTGGCCATAGTTTGCCTGAAAGTAAGCAAAGGCTAGGGCCTAAGATGGAGCGTGCTTACCCGATAAGAACCGATTCACTCACACTTTGAAGTTCGCTGGATTATAATGCGTGGGGAACAGGCAGTCAGGCAAGAAGTTCCACAACTTTACTGATTTACTACTGCTAAGACTGTCATTCAAGTACAGTTACTGACCCTAAGATGAACCAATCCGATGCCAAGGTCCCTGAGCGAGGACAGCGCGCTCCCGTCCAGAGTGAGGCTGCGTAGTCTCGGGGCGAGCACGTCCAGACGCCGCAGCCCCACCCTGTCCGCCACCACGCGGAGCTTGGCTTCGCGGATCTGCAGCACTTCTTCGTCTGTTGTTACTCCGCTACTCTCTTTCTACAACATAAAAGATAATAAGTAGATAAGGTCCTTGATATTGTCCGGGGTTTATAATAAGTAGATCTCTCTCTTCGAGTCGTATTTCTTTATGACTGAGGGTCGTGACTCCCCGCAGAATTAATTCATTAGGGGAGTTTTCTTGGGCAGATACATCGTGGTGGGCGCCCAGATCCTTCCACGGAAGACGCATGTCCTCGGATATTGTGGTCCTCAAACATGTCGGTTTCCTCACAATGTTTTCCTTCACCGTTAGGCGAGTGCAAATCCACACATAACTTGAAAATACAAGTATAATAAGTAGATAAGGTCCCGATATTGTCCGGGATTTATAATAAGTAGATAAGGTCCCCGATATTGTCCGGGATTTATACCAAGTAGATAAGGTCCCCGATATTGTCCGGGATTTATAATAAGTAGATAAGGTCCCCGATATTGTCCGGGGTTTAAGATGAGGTCCCCGATATTGTCCGGGATTTATAATAAGTAGATAAGGTCCCCGATATTGTCCGGGGTTTAAGATGAGGTCCCCGATATTGTCCAGGATTTATAATAAGTAGATAAGGTCCCCGATATTGTCCGGGGTTTATAATAAGTAGATAAGGTCCCCGATATTGTCCGGGATTTATACCAAGTAGATAAGGTCCCCGTTATTGTCCGGGATTTATAATAAGTAGATAAGGTCCCCGATATTGTCCGGGATTTATACCAAGTAGATAAGGTCCCCGATATTGTCCGGGATTTATACCAAGTAGATAAGGTCCCCGATATTGTCCGGGATTTATAATAAGTAGATAAGGTCCCCGATATTGTCCGGGATTTATAATAAGTAGATAAGTTCCCCGATATTGTCCGGGGTTTAAGATGAGGTCCCGATATTGTCCAGGATTTATAATAAGTAGATAAGGTCCCCGATATTGTCCGGGGTTTATAATAAGTAGATAAGGTCCCCGATATTGTCCGGGGTTTATAATAAGTAGATAAGGTCCCCGATATTGTCCGGGATTTATACCAAGTAGATAAGGTCCCCGATATTGTCCGGGATTTATAATAAGTAGATAAGGTCCCCGATATTGTCCGGGATTTATACCAAGTAGATAAGGTCCCCGATATTGTCCGGGGTTTATAATAAGTAGATAAGGTCCCCGATATTGTCCGGGATTTATACCAAGTAGATAAGGTCCCCGATATTGTCCGGGATTTATACCAAGTAGATAAGGTCCCCGATATTGTCCGGGATTTATAATAAGTAGATTACGTCCCCGATATTGTCCGGGGTTTAAGATGAGGTCCCCGATATTGTCCGGGGTTTAAGATGAGGTCCCCGATATTGTCCAGGATTTATAATAAGTAGATAAGGTCCCCGATATTGTCCGGGGTTTATAATAAGTAGATAAGGTCCCCGATATTGTCCGGGATTTATACCAAGTAGATAAGGTCCCCGATATTGTCCGGGATTTATAATAAGTAGATAAGGTCCCCGATATTGTCCGGGATTTATACCAAGTAGATAAGGTCCCCGATATTGTCCGGGATTTATAATAAGTAGATAAGGTCCCCGATATTGTCCGGGGTTTAAGATGAGGTCCCCGATATTGTCCAGGATTTATAATAAGTAGATAAGGTCCCCGATATTGTCCGGGGTTTATAATATAGATAAGGTCCCCGATATTGTCCGGGGTTTCGAACAATAAATAAAAAAATACATAAAAGATAAGGGATCACGCTGGATTTTATCACGTCGTCGTCGCAAGAAGATACCTATTCACGGTTCCTTCTGGTCAAGCGCGCTACATCTTCGACTTCATTTTCGCTTTCCGGCGTGGTGCAGTCAAACGTATAAAAAAACATAGCGCCTACAGCAACACTGACGAAATAAAGTTTTGCGTAGGCGTTATAGCGCGCGCGAAAGCAAATGATAAACTAATTATTGGGGCAACTTACTGGTGATAACCACTATTTTACACTTATCACTTTAAACAGTTTAAACGCCTTTTGTGTGGATTTAATTTTTTTAAGTTTTAGCAATTTACTCTACTGATTCGTTCCTTGAAATCCACGCCACTCTGAGTAAGTATAACATACAAGTAGTGTTAAAGGAGGGTAGATTTTTACTCCATCGATTTGATTCTATCTAGGATTAAATGATACGAGTCAGAGAAATTATACTAATGATCGACGTATAATTTATCTTTATCGGTACTTTTTCCTTAACCTTATATACATTACTATTTCTAGCTATATCAACGGGTATTTACCAAGAGTTCAATGAGCGTGAGTTCCCTGGGTATGACGATGCGCCGGTAGCCCGGCAGACGGCGCTCCAGCTCATCCTGGCCTGCCGGCTGCTCCGGGTCTGGTAGGGGCATCGCCAGAGCCCTGCAATGTAATGTTTTATGATACTGTGTATTTCATTTCAAATAAAAAAAATCAGGACATATTATCACATATCGCCATCTAGCGCCATACTAAGCTATATATTCTGTAACTAAGCTAATACTTGTATCATGGGTAAGTAGTAAATAGCGACGTTGAACAGTATATTTATATAGCTCGTTTGACGTATTTTTTACTCTTCTCTTTCCATGGATGACTGACATGGTGAGTTTTACTTGTATACTAAGATACACCAAAACCAAAAAGTGTAGTGTAATAAATATGGCGGCGCCACTTGTACATAGTTCTTGTTAAATTTATTTGTCCCTATCATGTGCTATGTTCTGATATACAATATAGGTATTTGTATTCAATTCCTTTGCATAGATATAAACAGTTTTACCTAAACAGCGGAGAAGGTCGTATATTAGGTGGACCCACTGAACTCAGGCTGGACTCCTCTGAAGCTGAGACGGGCGTCACGAAGCCGCTGGGTGTCTGGGGCACGCTGCCCAGCTCCATGCTAGGCGCTTCGAAACTAGGCATGATTGCAAATCTGGAAGCAACTGGCACAAATTGTAAATAACGGAAAAATATTATTATATTACTTGAAGTAGGTACACATTAAATTAATATGTTAAACTAGTGCTGTGCTAGTACGGGTGCTCGCAGCTTTGCTAGCATTAAGAAGTACAACTTGCATTCCCTATTTCACCCCTTTAAAAGTGGCATTCGTCACACATAAACGCCTAAGCCAATTTGAATGATAATTGGTTAGGAGGTTGGTAGAATAGACCCAAGATTGAAACACAGGTTAGTTTAATCCCTATAACGCGGTTAATACCGCGGGGTGCCGCTAGTAGTCTACATAAAAATAGCTGTGATATATCATACAAAATAATGGTGAAGAATGAAATTGCGGGTAGACTTACGTTCCAATCTATTCGGTATAAACCCACTGAAAATCGCTGTTTGAATAAAGAGAGAATTCCATCGTTTTTGGCAACGGAAATTGAATTCTATTCAATTTGTTTATTTGTGTAGATTTCTGAATATATTTTTATTTATTTTTGTTGCTATAGCGACGACCGACAGTTTCTTAATAGCAATCCCATGGAAGTAATATATAGGGAAATATTGCTGCTGATCCAATATGAGCAGAGCGAGGCGAAGTATGAAAGGCAGTTGTCCTTTTCTAACTAGGGTGACAATAAATTATATAATTAGGATAAACTATTTCATCTTCTTACCAAATCGGGAGCAGTCTCTTTTGCGGTCCTATTTTACCTGCATCTTGCCAGTCATGATGATCCTTAGCTCTATTGACGCGTTAAGTAACAAACACCAACAAACTTACTTACAAATTAAAATGCACTTTAGTTTGTAACTTATAATAGTATCGATTCGGTTAATTGACAGGGAGGCAATGTGATCAAAATCATAAACATTTTGCAGCAATTACAATATTTACTTACAAATTCACATTTGAATTGCATGTAGGTAGTTGCCTATATCATATATTTGTTACACTATCGTTTTCCTTGTGTTTCAAATTCTAACTGAAACGAGTGATGGTTTAAACAATGTACACCAATATAAAGCAAACTGTATACCTACAATACTAAGGAATCGTATGTGAAACCATGGTATAAGAATATATGACTTGTCTACTTTTTATCAGCACTACTACTAATAGCTACAAATCAATTACTAAATTTTTCTCACCACGGCAGGAATTGGGATAGCGTCTTTTTTAACAAACGGAGAGAATTTGGAGTATTAAAAGATTTTGGATCAAAGTGTAGACTGCAAACTTTGGAGAATTTTGTAATAGGTCGTGTAATATTTAAGTTCTTTTGCCAATTAATTTTGATGTTTTCATTTTTAGGAAAACTGAAAAAATATCATTTTGCACAAATTATTTCAAGCACGAGAAAATATGGTCACCTTAGTCCCAATAATGTAATCTTACTTAAACTTTAGCATACCTGTAGAAAGATTTATTGCAACCATTCATTTTCATTCATTTCTGCATCCCGGAACACTACAAATTCTTACCATTTTGTTATTTTTACAATAAAATACATTTAAATTATTTTTACAAATTCCATATGAAATTATTTTTCTCCCGCCATCTTTTGTCATATAATGTCATCATAATTTAATGTTGCTTGTGTGAAAAATAATATAATATTAATTGGTTTCTTATTTTATTTTGTGTTAATTTCACAAATTAATTCAGATTTCATAATCATAATCATAATCATAATCATTTTATTTCGTAAATCATTTACACGTCAATACAAAAATTATAAAATATTAACAATTTCTATGTGTCAAGTAAGATTTATAATAAATAAAATTAAATAATATTATTTATTGCTAAATATTTCAAAACTTTAGTTGACAGTGACATTTATCACACATTATTTTTTAAACTGGCAAGCTGTTGAAGCAAGACAACAGCCTTCTCTATATGCCTTTCATTTTTGACCGATTTCACCCCCGATTTACCATTTATAGAAAATGAACTTTAAGTTTAAGAGCATAAGGTTTCTATTCATATAAAATTTATTTCACAAAACCAAAGAGAGAACAATCCAGAGGGAAAGAGAGGGATGATATAAAAAATCCTTGAGCAATCCATAAATTATATTTTTTCCATGGCATTACGAACGAACCTTACATTTCATGTCTGTCATTGTCAATTTATAATATTTTTGCCGCGCTTTTTGCTTGCTTTGCTTTATATAAAGTATTGAAAACAAATCAATTCTAGTGTGCACTGTTCTAAATTATTTGTTTAGGTAGTTAATTTGGGCATTGATCTATTTCTTTGCTAGAAAATATGTGTGAAGGTAAAAAAGAGAACTCTCAACATGACGAATATCAATATCTGAAACTTGTGGAGCAAATCATTGCAACCGGTAAGCATTTACTATACCTACGTGAAACCATGACGTGAAGCAAATTAGAATTTACTCACAATTCTACGTTCTATTCTTCTGTTTTACAGGAGACAAAAGGGTGGACAGAACTGGCGTGGGCACTCTTTCTATATTTGGTGGTATGATGAGGTTTTCTCTCAAGAACAACACGCTACCGCTTCTGACTACGAAAAGAGTTTTTACTAGAGGCATCATCGAAGAATTACTGTGGATAATCTCAGGATGCACTGATTCCAAGGTGCTGGCTACTAAAAAGGTTCATATCTGGGATGCTAATGGCTCAAGAGCTTTTCTGGATAACTTGGGCTTTACTGATAGGGAAGAAGGTGACTTGGGCCCAGTGTATGGATTCCAATGGAGACACAGTGGAGCCAAGTATGTGGACTGCAAGACTGACTACACTGGACAGGGCATTGATCAACTACAAAACCTTATCAATACCATAAAGTAAGTAGGTATTCACATCTAGATAAAAAGTGTTTGTAGCTGTATGTAAACTTACAAAAACCATACAACTTTTTAGTACCAACCAAAATTGGCACATAACATACCTACCTGTTTTTGCAAGAATCTTTATGGACAACTTTATACACCATTCTGAAAACACCAACTTTAGTTTGATCTTCTGATAACCCAAATATATATTTTCAGTTTCTTTATTTCTGCAAAACATAAGAATCACAATATATGCTATGATGATGATAAGAAATCAATATTAGGCGTGCTACATTTTAACCTACTAAAGTATGCAAAAATCTTATTTACATAAGGCATTTTTTCAATGTATGTAACTTTATACTGACACTAAAAAAACAATATTAGTAAAGATGTCTCATTCAAGGTACTAACTACATAGAAATGAATAATTTATTTACCTTAACAATTAACTTAAATCACATATTTGTTTTTTCTAACTAGGAATACTGATATCCCTGTGGGTTCATCCTAATTATAATCTAGATATGTACTTTTGTAACTGTAAAAATGACAACATATTTTAGTTCAAATAAAAATATTTTTATCTTTATCTTCTGCACTAGGAACATCCTATGTCACAGAAACCACTGTTGATTGAATCAAGTAGTAATCAAAACCAAGTATTATATTTGCAGATATGGCTAAAACATAAACATAAAGTAAGATTTCAAACGATAAACTTACAGGAACAACCCGGCAGACAGAAGGATGTTGATGTGTTCCTGGAACCCTCCAGACCTCTCCCGGATGGCGCTGCCTCCATGCCACTGCCTGGCACAGTTCCATGTGGCTGATGGCAAGCTGTCCTGCTTGCTGTACCAAAGAAGTGCTGATATGGGGCTGGGAGTCCCATTCAATATTGCCAGCTATTCTATGCTGACTCATATGATTGCACATGTTACTGGGCTTGAGGTAAATATAGTATTTTTATATTCAGAAATTATTACTAATGTTAAGTAATTGCTGGTGTAGTCAGCTCCTGGATGGGTGACCAAAAAGTAGCATTTTACATGTCATCCAACCCACAAAAGCACCCAAAATGGAATGTTTAAGCTATGTCTCTTAGGGTGGCTTAATAAACTCACGTAACAACACCAAAGTTGGCCACCTTCAATTAATAAGATGAAGCAGATAGCTTTTCTAGTAAAAAAATTGTTCATATAAAATGTGGTGAAATCTCATGGAGATCACAAGTCACCTTGGATGGCCCTTGTCATGATTTAATAACTATTAAATGTGGTATTAAGTACAATTATTTTTTGTACAATACAGTTTGCACTGCTATTACTGTGGTAAGATCACACACATATTTTAAACTTGTGCAAGAAAAAATAGCTGAGACTTTATTCTTATCATGTTTACCTAATCTTAGTAATCAGTTTTCTTTGGGAAAACACCAAAAGAGTAAGCGCAAAATGTGACTAGTAATTAATTAGTAAGTAAAAAAAAAATATTACATTAATTTTTGTCCACAGGCTGGTGAATTCATCCATACCACAGGAGATACACATGTGTACCTCAACCACATTGAACCTTTAAAGACTCAGCTTCAGAGAGAGCCTCTGCCATTCCCCACATTAGAGTTTGCAAGAAAGATTGACTCCATAGACGACTTCAAGACAGAAGACTTTATTATCAAGGAATACAAACCCCACCCTAAAATTGATATGGAAATGGCGGTTTAAAGAATTCTTGTTACTTTGCTAGTGGAGGTCAATTCTAAGTCAATTAATGTGGAAATGGATGGTTAAACATTTCTTACTTCATTAGTTTATTCCTGGGATTTTACCCATATTAAGAGTCACTTAAAATAATAGGAACCTATGTGTATCTTTCTGGATCTATTGTACTACCTCCATACCAAAATACCATCAACAAACATCGTTTTTCCTTTTATAATAATTATGGAATAGTTACTTATAAGTATTTACTGGCCTGTTAGCTTAGTTGGTAGTGGCTCTGCCTTCTAATCTAGGGGTTGCGGGTTCGATTCCCGCGTGACACAAGTATTTATGCATTATAAAAAATTATAATTACTTGTGTTGAGTCTGGTCGTTTGTATGTATAATAAGTATGTATTTACAAAAGAAAAGTATATAAGTATTATATCCGTTATCTAGTACCCACGACACAAGCGTTTGCTTAGTGTGGGGCTAGATTGCGCTGTGTGCATTGTCCCGGAATATTTATTTTATTTATATTTATTTCTTTTTTTCATATCATTGATAATGTTGAAAGTGTTTTTATGTCAGTAGAGTGTAATTAATTACAGTATTGTAGTAGGGTGGTACTTATAACAATATTTTTGCAAAACAGTTTGCCTATAGTTTTTTCATTCATTTTAAACATTTTGTAAAGATTAATAATTTGATTACAATTCTTTAGTCAAGTGATAACATCCGATGGGTACCTACTTTATACAATCTTTTTCCTTTCATTCATTTCAATTTGGAATTCCAATAAGCTTTGGGTTGTCTGTATAAGTATTTTTTTTATTTTATAAGGTTTTATTATTACGGATACATTTGTATATAAAACTGGGTTTTCTATTTTGTGCCTTGTTAATTTTAAGCATATACACTACCTAGTAATTAATAAGGACACTATCCTAAGGATATCTAAAATCATTAAAAATGCCAAGCTTTGAAACATATTTTATTGCTTTTTCTCAACCTTAATAATAGGCACTATTAAAATAAATTCCCCATAATAAACATTACACTGGCAAATCTTGATTTATTCTTCGAAATCTTCAAATTACATTACAATAGTAAATGTTTAACAATAATAACCTAGACTGTAAAATGTTTGTTCCTTCATTTAGATCCTGAAATCCAAAGATAATTCAACACCATGAACCAATGCATTGCCTATGCACATAGCTGGGCATTAACTCGTTAATCGTTAATTAACGAAGTTAACATTTTGAGTAACGGATTAACTTTTAAAAATGTTAACGGACACGTTAACTTCCGTTAATCCTTCGTTAGTTATGCAGAAGTCCGTTAATCGTTAATCCAATACCTGAATGCCTAATAATAGTTACCGTACGGCACCGACAAGTGTCGGGTGACGCGTGCCGCGCGTGAAACAAAAACAAAACTAAGATATATTTTGTCAGCGCGTGCGAGTGAGAAAGAAAACTGCGAAGAGATTCGTTTCGTTTGAACTTTGATAATTATTTCATTACTTGCGTCAGTGCTTAGAGTGATGAGTGTTTTGTTTGTTGTTATTATAATATAAATTAAGTACAACCAGTGTTCATTTGCGTGTTGATAATTTATAAAGAAGAGTGCAGTGTAATGTTTATGTTTAATTAATACAAAACCATATCATGGATGTTGGAAGACATGGAATCGGATCGGATTCCAGCGGGCCTGATGAGAATCGTATGACAGCAGTAGAGTGGATGCAGTAAAAAAGTGCATGGAAAAAAGGTATCTAGCAGACGAGAAGCAGCGGGAAATTCGAAGGACAGAGATACTTATTTTAGTGGCGGAGGGAGCAATGCGAGTAACAACGATGATGACGAGGAAGACTTTTTCAATTCTGTTACTTAGTCTATAGAAAACCCAAAGAGCTCCAACTCTTTAAAGAGTAAAGCGCAGTCTCGTTGAAATGTGTCTGGACATGAAATCAAAAGACTCGTTCAACGGTGCTGCATTCCTCGGGGAACAGATATTCCTAAATCTGTTCATTAAATACAATACTGCTATACCCTCAAGTGCTGCAGTTGAACGTCTTTTTCCACGGGTAAAGACATTTTAACACCAAAACGAGTCTCGCTTTTAGACGAGAACTTCAACATGTTAATGTTCATGAAAATGAATGTTAAATTACACATACAAGTCTTTGTTTTGTTTCTAACATGTTAACTTCCGGAACCTAAACCAACAGGTTTTATAAGTTCACTAACGCAACGATATAAAGATGCAATTTTACACATATTAACGGATTAACGATTAACGTTAACTTGCGTTAATTCTTCCGAAATGTAACGCTTTAACGTTTAACGAAGCTAACTTTTTTTGTAGCGGATTAACGATTAACGAAGTTAACTATTTGATTAACGGTGCCCAGCTATGCCTATGCAGCTGAAGAGATGCCCATCACAAACTTATATTAATTGAAGATCTACAGAGATTGAGCAAAAAGTTAATATAAAACTCACGTGAAAGTGTAAACCAGAGATAACATATCAATGTCGGCATAACTATATGTAGTAGCAATGATAACTATATGTAGTATTACTACATATAGTTATCTTATAGTAACAGCACCCTGATAGATTTTGCGAATTATATTTATTGCCAAAAGTTAAACATTTTTTGGCATCAGGAAAACTAAATGTGAACAGCAAACATTTTCTACTTATCTTAAACCAAGTACTTTCATTACAAGTAGTGTATTTTCAGAGCCATAAGAATACAAAACAGATAAAAAGTTTAGCAGCTATATCAGTATAGCTAAATGATTTTTTAAATTATTAGATTTTGTACATTATGTATTATTCTAGAGCACTACAAACACATTCAAAATAAACAATATAAGTATTCCTTATAAAATATAAATAATTAAGTTAAATGTTATTCTGTAACACAATCCAATCAAGATTCTAGCATTTCTATTCATGAATTATGATTACCTACTCTTTCCTACCTCTAACTGCTATATTACCATAGTGGACATTTCATTGGCTTTATAAGTAGGTGTATATCTAAATGAAATAGGTATATCGTAGAGTAAGCATAGACACAACAACAATTATGTTCAGATTCATTCAGGAATTCTCCAGTGACACAGATGAAATATATGAATAGAATGTGCATTATTTGCCATAGCTGAAAGCTATGAAACTAAGAGTATATTAAATTTGTTAATGTGTCTAGGCTAACTTCAAAGCTAATTATGTTATAAAACATGATTTAACTGGCTTTCTATTATAAGTACAGTGATTGGTTGGTATTTTTAAAGACAAGACTGAAAATTAGATGCCTGAAATAGACCAAAATGGTAAAAACAAGACTAAAAAATTTAGCAAAATTCAATTACATTAAAAAGAAAAACAGTTCACTAAATATAAAGATGAGCATTACAAATTAAAACATGCAATAAATGGTCTTATAACATTTAGTTTGTTGTGACATTGGTTGAAGTTGCAAATTCAAGGTCTTTGATATTGATTTCCCTCATTGTGCTGGCTGGAAGCTAAATTAGGAATAAATAAACTCACAACTGAAGCCTCTTATGTCACGGTCAACACATTTTATCATCCTGTGGTGGAATCTGGAAGGAAAGACAAAATTATGATAGAAATACATAAATAACTAGAACTCATTTTTGTTAGGTACACAAATTAGATAAATATTCTTTAATTATGTAGTGTCACAAGCCTTATCAAATAGAGCTGTATTGCCGAAGCGACCATTGGTTGGTAAGGAGCAAAGTGGAAGCATCTTACTTATTAGATTGATCATGATTTAGTATTGTTTTGGAAATGTTCTTCTTCAATGTATAATAATTGGTTTCTTCTAGGCAAGCAAGCTAAATCCTAGACTGCAATGATCCTTCACATCAAGCAAGTTAAAGAGAAACATGTGTCTATCTTGCATAAAAAAATATTATATAAAAAAACACATTATATAAAATGTAGCATACCTGGGAAGGACCTTCTTCCATCCGCCCGCTGGACACGGGCAGGGCAGCTAGTTGCTCCACGAGGGCCAACGTCATCTCACACTCCACTGTCACCGTCACCCACAAGGTCTCTGAAAATAACATGCTAAAATTAGCACAAAGAAGTTTAACCATCTTTGTTCCTACTTGCAAACAAAAGAGATGTTGATTAATTTTGTTAAGCTTTGTTTCAAGATGGCAACAAAAGACTTGGGGAATATTGCCATTTTCTTTATTTTGCCCTTTATTATGTAGTCACCATTATTATATATTAAAACTGTATCCATCTACTTCTGGAAATAGAACCTGACATAGAATGCCTCTCGGCCCAATTTCTTGTCTGGTTTTATAGTAACAGATAACAATTTTTTATTCTGTGTATAGGAGTTATAAAATGAAACAAAATATCCAAATTGCATATTGAATCATTAGCATACCTACTCATTGACATGCAGTTTTACAAACTTAAATTTCAAATTAAGCATTGCACAATTTTGCATTGCATAAAATTAAATATAATTGGTTTAAATTTGCATATAATTTTGTAACAAGTAGATCACACAGGTTGCTTTATTATGATAACTGACTTCTACAATTTAATATACCTCAGAAAATCATCCTTTAGAATAGCAATAATGGTTGGTTCCTTTGCAGAATTACCACCCAATTTTACAAAGGAACCAACAATTATTGCTAAAAAAGACTCTTTTAAAGATTATTGATTGAGAGATTATTTTTAGCAATAGGCATGTATTTGACTGCAGCCCAACCTGTATTAAGTATAATTGTGGGCTAGGTAGCACTCTTGCCTATTTACTCTGAACTGTGTTTCTGAGGAAACATGATACTTATTTGTAATAGATGATATTTATCTATGTATACAAAAGACACCTACCTACTCTGAATAACTTACCTCCAAACTGTTCTCCTCTGTCAGTGACTAAATGGAAGTACCCAGTGTGTGTATCAGGAGTTGTGGGTGCAACCAGTTTCATAGTCACTGTGGTAGAATGTCCGGGCGGCAAGGGGGGCACATAGAATGGGGAAGCACCTAGAGACTCGCCTCCAGCTTGGACTAGTCTACAGCTACCTGGCCAGTGCTCTGGGCCTGAGTTCTCTAATGTCCAACTCTGTTCAAAACTGTAATAAAAGTAAGTTTGTATGAATGACCAAATTTGTTGTCCATAATTATTATCACCTAAAGAGCTAGTCACTAAATTAGTTATTTGTAGCATGGTAGGATTTATTATGACTACCTATTGTCATGGACACAAAAATGACAGTGTTTTTGACACAATATTATGTTAGTGATATTCAATGATAGGAATCTTGGCATAAATCTGAATACAACTTGGTGTCTCTGCACCTTGCAATATGGCTTCAAATTTATCAGCGGAATGTAGATATTTACCAGGATCCAGGAGTAACAGTAGGCACTTGACTAGGACCAGCCTTTATAGCCATACTTGGTAGTTTGGGCACGCTGTAGTCTAAATATGAACAAATTGCAGTCTGCAAATTCCTGTAAAAGAGTGTGTTCATTGATGTATGCTCACATAGTATAATATTGCATTTATTATAGTTGTATCGATTGTAGTTTACCAATTGCTCATATCCAAAAAGAAACTTGCAGTATAATAATTGATATTGGGCAGTAGCCTCTGCATTTGGGTAATTAATTCTTCTCGATCTGAAGTGTTCATGCAACTAAACTGCAGAAGTAAGCTCTGGTCTAACTCCCCGGGAATATTTGAGCCGTCGACATCCATTTTGTTTGGTAAATTATTGTTTATCACAAAACACTTGCAAACACTGCACAGTACGACATGCCCTTTGTTTATGCACGTCAGCTGATTTTGATCTTCACTTTACCAAAGAACGCCTTTGTTTGTACGATATAAGGTTTTGTTATTTTGGTGCTACTTTATGTAATGAATTGTATCGATGCAAATATTAGGATTTATGACGTAATTTAGATGAAATCAAGGGATATCAACTGCACAAATTTGTTCCATTTCGCTTTCCACAAATCAAAGTAAAAAAACAATGACACTGACAAACTAAATATTGTATCTATTTTTTCTATGGTACTAGGGATAGATAAAGCCTGATAAAGCGGATATAATATAGGTAATATAATTTATTATTTATAAAGATATGTATGTCAAATTTACTTCTTTGTCAGTGTCAGTACACGCACAGAGTACTTTTTTATATACGGAACTCGCAGGATGGATCGTCAATCAAAGATACGGAAGAAGAAGAAAAGTACACGCAAAGAGCTGGCGCGAGTTGAACGCGTGTGCTTTCGAGTAATATTTGTGTAACTAATTATGGATAAAACTGAAGAAAAAGACGTGAAAACAGAAAAGAAACATATTTGTCAAACTTGCAATGCATCATTTAATCGTCCGTACAGACTTACACAACATTTATTACTTCACCAAAATATAGTAAGTGTTTGCTCTACTTCCAAATTCCAATAAAGCTCTATCTTTGTCTCGTTGAGTTGTACCTACCTACTTCAAAGTTATTATCACGCTTGGCTCAGTTCACAAAATTACAAGTTATGTACACTGTTGAAGCAATAAACCATTATGAGTCTGACCTGCCTAGTCCTTGATTTAGTAAACCTTTCAACTTGTTGGAATTCATGTAAATCCATTTATACTATTGATGAGAAGTTGAATTATGTACTCGTAATTAAATAAGCTTCGTAACTGTACTTTCATCACATGCACACAGTTAAACTGTTGAACTTATTCATAATTACCTATTTCAGAAAATATTTCAATGTGGTGAAGAAGGGTGTAACAAATCTTACACAAGCAAGAGTCATTTAGATCGTCATCTATTCAGTGCTCACATAAAACCAGATTTTGGAGTTGTTCATAGGTATTGTCAATTGATATTTTTATGTTTCTTAACCTGTATCACATCTAAACAATACAATAAGGACCAGCTGCTGTACCTACTGCTCATTATTCTCATCATCATCCTCGGCCTTCTCTTTCCCACTGCTGGGCATAGGCTTCTCTTTGAATGTGCCTGCCAGCTGTGTCAAACTTGTGCAGACCTCATCCATAAAGAACCCACTATTTGAATAATTTTGGCGACCCATCTCGCCGCCGGAAGACCTACTCTCCATCTGCCTCTGTCACTACTGCTGTCATTACTAAATTTTTTTTTTACCATCTTTATGTCATATGTTTTCAGATGTCCAGAATGTTTGAAGAACTTTTCAAATCGTCAAAATCTGAAACGGCATATAAAAATAAAACATGCAACCAAATCTGCATTCAGGTGTGATGTTTGCAGAACAGACTTCAAGAAAAAACATTTACTGCTGACTCATATGTATTATCATACACTTGTAAAGCCTTTTAGGTGAGAATCTTTTCATTATTTATAAATCTTTATTTATATAACATTAACATTTCTGAGTAATATATTTTACTACTGGTCGTGTGATGGGTCAATGACATCATCAAAGTCGAGGGTCCAACCTGGACGAGTTATGCACAAGATCGACACAGATGGCACATGCAAAGGGAGGCCTATACCCAGCAGTGGGATCCCAAGGGCTGTGGATGATGATGATATTTTACTACTGGTGCCCCACAGTTTTACTCTCATTAATCTGGGATAAAAAGTAGCCTATGTGTTAATCCAGGATCTAATCTATATCAACACCAAATTTCAGCCAAATCTGATCAAATGACATCCAAAGTGAATTGAGTGTAAAGATAAATACTTGATAAACATTTACAGACACACAAACTTACTCCTTTATAATATTAGTAGGATGTAGATTATATTTAATTATGTTTTTTTATTGCAGTTGTGATTTATGTGACAAAACATTTATTTCACTTCTTGAGAGAAAGAAGCATATGAGATATCACAAAACATACAACTGTGAGCGCTGTGATATGTCCTTTAACCACTGGACAAAGTACCTCAAACATAAAAGAACTGATCACGATGTGAAAGGTATATTATACTATATTTTCTGTTATTTTAAACTAGACATTAATGTATTGTAAATATCGTTTAGAGTGTATTTTTTATGAAGATATAATCATCTTATGATGACCAGTATCGGTTAACTTGCCCTTAATTTCAGGTGTTTGTTAGCAACAATACAAAACCAGAATAATATGAAAATTATTATTTCTGCTAGTATTGTCCCGTGGGACAGGCATTTGTCCCATTTTTCTAACCTTCACCTTCTTTCCAGAATAATGTACATATTTTTCTTCTAAATTTATTATAGAGTATATATGCAATGATTGTGGGAGAAGGTTCAAACAAAGAGATCATATTCTGCACCATGTTAAAAAACATATGAAAGGCAGCAATGAACCCAAGCCAACATTTAAGTGCTGGTTTGAAGACTGTAACAGGTATTACATTTTTTGTAATTATAAAATTAACTAACATTTGTGTCACTTCCAAATCTAGTAATGTCACAGATAATGCCCAATGCATGATTAAGTGTTTTATTTGTAGTGATTACTGCAATAAATTCTGTTATGTGTGTATAAGTGAAAGTTATTATTTTTAGCAATTGATTGAAAAAAGTTGTACCTACATATTGACTGAAACATACATCCAGTAGTAAATGGAGTGCAATCTCATTTAAAAAATGTAAAAATTGATCTTCATATGCCTCTGTACCAAACTAATTTTGTTTTATGTGTTATTTAACTTACTTTTCCATTTTGCAGAAAGTATTCCAGACACAGTAATCTGAAGCAGCATGTTAACATGAGACACCTTGATGTCACCTATCCCTGTGATATATGTGAACGCAAATTGAGATCTAAGGTATATTATTATCCTTAATTGATATTGTTATGCTGTTTTTAAAGTTTATTATCCTTTGCAAATAATATCACAATATTTCATGTAGAACTTTGTCTACCATAGTTAATTCAAATTATTAACATGCAAAAAATTGTAGCAAGTATGTTTGTCCTTCTGCTTCAAAAAGTATTACAATATTAATAACGGGCTATTTGTTATTCTGCCTAAAAATTACATATAGTAAGTAGCCTAGTTGGTATCAAGAATCAGCATCTAGTTTATCTTAATTTAGTACTCAATTTGATATTGTTTTTATTTTACAGGCTGCATTGAAGAAACATCTGGTGGCACACACCAAGCCTGTTGATCTGTCATTTAAACCAAAAACAAAAGAAACTGGCCGCAAAGACAGAAAAGATAAAGGGATTCTTAAAAACACGACTGCCCTCAAAATCGCTGGTCTTTTTGATCCCAACAATAAAACAACTGGAGAAATTGAAGGAGCCAGTCCAAGCAACCAAGTTATTCTCAATACACTAACAAATGCTACAATCAAATCTCAACCAATACCAAACTGTGAAGAAAAATCAGCTATGAATGATGTTACTAGATCTATGGCCATTACTGTCGAAGTTGTTGATGATAGTACAGTAGAAACCACAGTTGAGAAGCAAGCGATGACTTCATTACAGTCTCAAAATCGCAATCCTGTAGCGGCATCTTAAATACATTAATGAAGTTATAAACTGCTACTACATGTTCACTTTCTTTGCATTTTTCACTAAATGGGCTGCTGAAACTTAGCTGGACCGTCTATTAGAACTAGGTATGACATTGTGCTTGTGCTATAGAGGGTTCCAAGTAATTATCCCTATTTGTCACGTAACTTTATTGCTACTTTCATGTGTATTTGGTACAATATAAATAATTTATTATATCGTGTAGTTTTCTTTTATTTCATTCCCAAATTTAAAATACAGGGTGTTTTGTAGAGGGTCCGACAAACTTAGTGAGCGTGTTCAGGTACGTATTTAGAGAATACAAGTTGGCCAAAAAAAATCCCTGACCTCCTATTTTTTTTTAAAGATTTTTTTTGTAAATTTTACGTTTTTCACCGAAATTGTCCCTATTCACTTAAATAAAATTTCTAAAATCCGTTTTAGACCGGATGTTTTCATGTGAGTATAATCTCAAATGCATGCTTAAGCCACGAAAAGCAAAATTACATACAATTAGAACTACCTTACTGATGTAGAACTCATAAAGTGAAAAAATAAATTTAAGCTTGACATCTAAGTTCAACTTTCACAGTGATTTTAAAAAAAACCACTAGCTATTCTGGAGGTAGTATGCATTAAAAAAATTCTCCATTTATCACTTATTACAACGACATAAAAAAATGCTATGATACTTATCGGCTTGTTCAATAAATGAGGTACCAACTAAAATACAAACAACAGAAATTAATCAAAATTATTTTTATTTCAAATCCTGTTCGAATACAGCTCCTCTGTTACGAATACACGCACGGCACCTACGACGTATTTCTTTTGTGGTGGTGTTTAGAGTCATTTCTGCTTTAATTTTTGCAAATGCGTCGTTAATTCTTGCCACCAATTATTCTTTTGTTGTGATTTCGACCTCATACACCAACTCTTTAGCACGTCCCCAGACATAGAAATCGAGCGGTGTTAGGTCTGGGGACCGTGCGGGCCATTCAATTGGGCCACGCCTCCCAATCCATGAATTGGGAAAGCAGTTATCTAAATGCTCGCGTACAATGTTTCTGTAGTGTGCCGGGCAGCCGTGTATAATGGCCAGGTTCGAGTCGCATTCTCTCGAGGTTCCATAGAAAAAAGCATAGATCATACAAGTATTATAATATAAAGTTAACATGGGTGTTAAAATAAAAAGCATTTATTTGAAATTACCGCGAATACTACTTTGTTCTATGCTAAAACTGTATCGGTCTCTGTAAATTTAAAAACATTACTAGAAGCATAGACTAAGTATACTCAAGTTATCTTGAGTATACTTAGTCTATGCTAGAAGTGTATATGGCCACAGATCTCATGTTATCGATAGTTTGCGTGGTTTGCTTCTAGCTGTATCCGGTATACTGAAATAAGGGGGTATAATTAATAATAATAGTTATATAATAACCGGTGGTACTTAGTGTTGAGGATCGCAAGGAGATATGGAAGAGCAAAGAGCTGCACGGGAGGTTCTATCAGGCCCTTACTGGGCCGGATGTGAATCTCTTGGCATCAGTGAACTGGCTACGTTTCGGAGACCTCTTTGGGGAAACCGAAGGTTTTGCTTGTGCAATTGCTGACGAAGTTATGATGACGAACAATTATCGGAAATTTATCCTGAAAGACGGTACGGTCGACATTTGTCGAGCATGCTGCCGTCCCGGTGAGTCACTCAGGCATATAATTTCCGGTTGTTCTCATCTAGCTAACGGCGAGTATTTGCACCGGCATAAGTAACCTAGTAGCCAGGATCATCCACCAGCAACTTGCTCTTCGATATGGCCTTGTTGAGTCTCAGCTACCGTACTACCAGTATGTACCAGAGCCAGTTCTCGAAAATGGTCGTGCATTGCTCTACTGGGACCGATCCATTATCACGGACAGGACTATTGCTTGCAATAAGCCTGATATCGTGATAGTGGACCGGCCCCAGCGCCGGGCAGTTATTGTTGACATCACCATACCACATGACGAGAATCTCGTGAAGGCCGAGAAGGACAAAGTCAGCAAGTACCTTGACTTGGCACATGAGATTACCGCCATGTGGGATGTTGATTCGACGATAATTGTCCCGATAGTTGTTTCGGTGAACGGTCTTATAGCGAAGAGCCTCGATCAACACCTTAAGAGGCTCTCCTTGGAAGGTTGGGTTAAGGGACAGATACAGAAGGCAGTGATTCTTGATACGGCGCGTATTGTCCGGAGGTTCCTTTCTTTGTAGCCTCTACCACCGGTTGCTTGGGTCCTGCCCCGTTGCCGGCGGCATCACTAGTTTTAAGTTTTTTATGATATTTGTTATTTTTTTTATACATATAGGTAGGTATTGTAAAAAATTTAAAAATAGTTGTTAATAAATGAATACCGATAAATATAATAATATTATAATTTTTTTTTCAATATGTGTTGTTAGTGCGTTGATTAAGTTATTCGTTTATTAAAACACACAAAATTAAACTATAGTCCTGCCGAGGGCTATAATAACTGATTGGATTCAAACAACAAATAGTGTCGTAATGTCGCGTATATTAGTTAAAATCCAACAATTTACAGTTTAGGTATAGAAAAGGGCGCGCGCCTCGCTTCAGCCGTATATCAGTGATTGTCAGATGTCTTTTTAATGGCGGGTGGTTGTACCGAATTTGGGCAGCTGAAGCTAATAAAGCCATACCGCCACACCACCCCCCTACGGAGAAAGGAGGTCCGCAGAAAAATAAAATTCCAAAAAAAAAAATTACACATACAAATTTCAAATACAAGTGCATACATTGCAAGTTACAAATACAAGTACATCCATTACAAGTACAAGTACATACATTACAAATCAAAAGGTTTAGAAAAATGTACTCTACGTCCAGACCGAGTTGTGTAATGTTGGGATTGGGTTGTAACAGGAGGTATTGGAAGAGATGTGGTTGAGTGCCCAGAGTGTAGTTGCGCAGGTTGAGGCACTGATACCTTTTGTGTTGGCTCTGCTGGTGGAGCAGATGTCTCAATAAAAGCAGGTTTCAGTCTGTCTATGCTGACGGTCATCGGTTTGCCTTTTACCTCAATTGTCACAGCCTTGTTATCTTCGGATCTGTGGAGAACTTGATGTGGACCAGAATATGGTGGTTGAAGTGATCTACGAGCAGAGTCATCTCGTAGCATGACATAAGTGCTAGTTGCCAAATCTTTGAAGACAAATGGTGAAGGCCGTGAATGCTGGGAGCCTGGTGTTGGTCGAAGTTTGGATATGTGTTGACGCAGCTTGAAAACCAGATCAGTGGTGTCTTCCCAGTTTGTTGCTGTTGCTGGAGCTACCAAAAATTCCCCAGGGAGTGTAAGGTTCTCTCCATACAACAGTTCTGCTGCTGTTGTGTTAAGGTCTTCTTTAAAGGCAGAACGCATTCCGAGCAAAACTAGGGGTAACGCCGATGTCCATGCACTATCATGACACATCAGTGCCGCCTTCAGTTGCCTGTGCATGCGCTCTACCAGCCCGTTGGCGCATGGGTGGTAACTTGTGGTACGAATACGTTTGGTACCACAAAGGTCAGTCAGTCTACTGAAAAGGTGGGATTCGAACTGGCGACCCTGGTCAGTTGTTATGACCGCAGGTACGCCAAATCGGGAGACCCAGCCAGCTACAAATGTATTTACTACCTCCTCTGCCGTGATGCCACTCATTGGCCAGGCTTCAGGCCACCTGGTGTAACGATCCACTGCAGTGAGGCAGTACTGGAAACCAGAACTTGAGGGCATGGGCCCAATGATGTCAATGTGAACATGCTTTAATCTGGATGTGGGGCTGGAGATGTGTCCAGTTGGGGCATGAGTGTGTCGGGTCACTTTGCTTCGCTGGCAAGCGATGCAAGTTTGGCACCAACGGCGGCAGTCTTGAGTAATATGTGGCCAAACGAAGCGCTCTGAAACTAGTCGTATCGTGGCTCGGGCTCCTGGATGGCTGAGGTCATGTAGTTGACTAAAAATTTTCCTCCTTAAAGGCTCTGGCACAAAAGGCCGCGGGCGTCCCGTTGATGTGTCGCAGACCAATGTAGTGCTGGTGCCAGGGACTATGATTTTCTCAAGTTTGAGTGAAGTATTTGTATCTTCAAGATACTTCTTTAGATCATCATCCATTTCTTGTCCAGCGGCGAGGGCAGAGTAGTCAGCCTCCACCGTTATTGCTTCTATGCGGGAAAATGTGTCTGCCACTATATTATCTACGCCTTTAATGTGCACTACATCTGTTGTAAACTGTGATATAAACGACAGTTTTTTTTTTTTTTTTTTTTTTTTTTCAAAAATTCAAAATTATTTATTGATGTAGATAAATGTACATACATGAAATGGCGGCTCTAGATACCAAACTAGGCGTTAGCCTGTATCTTGGTACCTAGTCCTTCCCAGTAGAAACATTGTTTGTGTACATGTTACATAAAATTGATGATTAAAAATTAATTTATTTTAATTTATTTAATTTATCACAGTCTACAAATTATAAAATTGAATTATTACATTGTTAATATGTGTATAATTGATGACATAATAGAAAAGTAAAAATAGTTATTTTATGAAGACCAAAGATTTCGACAACATTTTTTTTAGGAACTGTTTACGGCAATTTTTCTCGGCGCTGTGTGAATGCATATATTAATGGTTTGTGGTCTGTGTAAATCCGGACATGTTGAGCGGCAAGGAAATGTCTGTAATGTTGAACACTTTCATAGACCGCAAGAAGTTCACGGTAGTAAGCTGGCCATTGAGCTTGACGAGGACTTAGTTTCTTGCTAAAGAATCCCAAAGGATGCCAAATTCCATTTACTTTCTGCTGGAGGCAGGCACCAACGTGAGAAGATGATGCATCGGTGAAAAGTCCTAATTCGGCATTTGGAGATGGATGGGCCAAAAGTGTAACTGCAGATAAACTTTCCTTGCAGGCCTTAAAGGCTTCTTCTCTCTCTGGGGTCCAAGCAACAGGTGATTTGCCTTTTCCTTGTGAGGCTACTATAGCTTCTACGAGGGGTGCTTGGAGTTCTGCAGCATTGCGCATGAACCTGCGGTAATAGTTGATCATCCCCAGAAATCGACGAAGGCCCTGGACAGTCTTGGGGAGGGGAATGTTTTGAAGATCCTGGATGCGTTCTGGTGGTGGGCGGGTGCCTTGAGCAGAGATGCGGTTTCCAAGGAATGTTACCTCCGGAGCGCCGAATATGCATTTTGCTGGGTTGATGACAATGCCATAGTCATCCAGGCGCTTGAGGACAGTGCGGAGATGTTCAGCGTGCTGAGCAGCGTCCTGTGAGTATATCAAAATGTCATCAATATAGGCAAAGCAAAAATCCAGGCCTTGTGTAACTTCATCTATAAAACGCTGGAAGGTTTGGCCGGCATTCCTCAAACCAAATGTCATGAATGGGAATTCATATAATCCGAATGGGGTGATAATTGCTGTTTTAGCAATGTCAGCTGGTGCTACAGGGATCTGCTGGTATGCCTTGACTAGGTCAATTGTGCTAAATATAGTACATCCAGCTATGTTATGTCCAACATCACCGATGTGTCTTACAGGATATCGGTCCGGGATGGTGCGGGCATTCAGGGCGCGATAGTCCCCACAGGGGCGCCATGTTCCATCGCGCTTGGGCACCATGTGCAGGGGAGATGACCAGGAGCTGTTGGATGGACGAGCTGTTCCATTTTGTACCATGTCATCAAAAACTTGTTTCGCTTCTCCCAGTTTCTGTGGGGCTAATCGCCTAGGTCGTGATGATACAGGAGCTCCTTCAGTAGTCAAAATATGATGGACAGTGTTGTGTCTAGGTTCATGGATCAGTCCAGGCGGCTTAGTGATAGATGGGAATTCTTTCAAGAGCGCGCTGAAATTCGAAATTGGAACGGCTACCAACTTGACACTGAGTTGTCCTGAAGATGCATCCATTGCTGGGCATGACAGTCCAGTGGTGCTGTCAATGAGTCTTCTGCCTGCACAATCTGGAAGTAGTTTATAGTGAGCCAGAAAATCAGATCCTATGATAGCGCTTTCAACATCAGCAATAGTGAACTGCCAGTGGAATGCACGTCGTAGTCCTAGGTTTAAAGTAAGGCTAATTAAACCATATGTGCGGATCTCGCTACCATTGGCTGCTGCCAGTGTGTAGTTAGACTTCGGTGGTTTGTTTGATAGCCACTTGTACGGGTAACAACATAGATCTGAGCCGCTATCCACCAGGTGAGGGCGCTTAGATACCAGTTCCGTAACAAAAACGCGGCGACTTTTGAAGTGGCTTTCAGCTGTCGCCTCTACTGATTGCCTTCCGAGTTTTCCGGAGGAGGCAACCAGGCGCACGGTTTTACACATTTAATAGCATCTGCGCCAAATTTGCGGTGAAAATAACAATACTTATTTGCTTTCGGTGTCTGACTCCGGTTGCGTTGGCCACCTCGCGTGTGACTGCGACCACGCTGTGTAAGTGCAGCCACTTGTCTCGTCAGCTCGTCGAGGCGTCTTGTTATGATTTCCAGTGCTGATGCTGTACTACTGGAAGGGCTGCCGGCAGAGAAAACGACAGCTGGCCGGTTTTCCTGGAATGTTGGAGCAATTTCTGCAATTATGTCAGCAAGTTCAGCAACTTTAGATAGGGGCAGCTCAGACTGAGCTGCCAGTATAGCTTGTAAATGCTGTGGAAGGCGGCGCAGCCAAAGTTGCCTCAGGAGACTTTCATCAGTTAAAACAGTGCCGGCCAGTGACCTAAGGTGGCGGAGGAATTGGGAAGGCCTGCGGTCTCCCAAAACCTCATCACTAACTAGCTGTCGGACACGCTGCTCTTCGCTGGAAGATAACCTTCTTATAAGTTCAGACTTCAAATTCATAAATTTGTTTGCTGCAGGAGGCTGTAGAATGATGTCCTCCACCTCTCCTATTATTCGGGTGTCTAACTGGGCTACTACATGGTCATATTTTGTCTGGTCCTGATTAATGCCAGCTAAAGTGAACTGTGCCTCCACCTGTGCGAACCACAGTGCAGGCCTGTCTGGCCAGAACGGTGGTAATTTGGCACTAACCTTATTTACTGTGGGTGAAGGCTGAGGAAGGGATGCCAGAGGGGTACTGTTGGTAAGGGACTGCTCGGCCTTGGACTTACACTTAAGTTTTTCAATTTCTTCTAATAAAGCAGTGTTTTGCTGCATTAGCAGATTATTCTGCTCACTAAGAAGGTTAGCATCTGATTCCATAATGCTAATACAAACACTGCAAGACTATAACTAATCACTGCACTGCACTGCACTGGGAATGTTGAAAAGTACTACTGGATCGCGTCGTGGCGATTCCGGGCGCGTGTTCGCGGAGCGATGCGATGGGGTTGGCGTGCGACAGCACGGCGTTTCACGATGCACGTAGCTCGACGCGATGCAGCAGGGGCGAGCACGTGTGCGATGCAATTTGTCGGGCACGTGTGCAGATGTGCCTTGGCGGCAACAGGACGAGCACTTCGTGGATGGGCGGCGCCCACGGCTGGTAGTTGTGGGGCGGCCCGTTGTAGACACGTGCGTCGAGAAGCGGGTGGGCGGCGCCCACTGTTGCAGGGCGGTCGGCTGTAGAAGCGGGTGGTTGTAGGCGCGTACGGCTGTAGGCGCGTGGGGCGAAGAAAAAAAACAACGCCCGCGGCGCCAGAGGAGTGCGTGAGCAAGCTGTATTTCTGTGAACCGCGCCGGGGCAGGCACGGAGGCCGTGCTTCGAACCCGGAGCGTAGGTGTGAAGTCGGTTGCGTGTAAGAAAGGGTCACCAATTATAGTCCTGCCGAGGGCTATAATAACTGATTGGATTCAAACAACAAATAGTGTCGTAATGTCGCGTATATTAGTTAAAATCCAACAATTTACAGTTTATAGAAAAGGGCGCGCGCCTCGCTTCAGCCGTATATCAGTGATTGTCAGATGTCTTTTTAATGGCGGGTGGTTGTACCGAATTTGGGCAGCTGAAGCTAATAAAGCCATACCGCCACAAAACTATACAATAAAAACTTAAACTACTTCTAAAACTAAAATACTTAATCTAAAATGCCCGTACTAGAAGGGAAGGTCCCCAAAATGCTGGCGGCATTTCCGCGTTGTATGGCAATGCTCACCTTTTGAGCAAAGTAGCAGCCAGCATTCTGGAGACCTGTCACTTCCACCAAACGCTTGGCCAGGTCCCGATACAAATCCAACGCAGCTGGACCCCACGGCCCCAATGTCTCCACCGCAAACGGCACAAACATATAAACGCGATCGAGTTTTGAATATTTATGCCGTTTGAGGTTCTCGGCTTGGGTGGCCGCGGCGCCAGCCTGAGCACAGGTGGAAGGAAGGTGAGACGGTGCCATAGTGTCCACACAAGTAGCATCCCACACTAATGGCCGCCCCATCTTCCAGGGAATTAGGGTCATACCGTCAGGTCTTTTACCGTCGTCGCGCATCAAACCACTGGGTTCTAAGACCGATGGGACGCCAGCACTGACAAAAGCCCGACGGATAACTTCATTTAAACTTGCATGACGCGGTAAACGCCCTACACTCTTCTGACATGACAGTCCGTGGTGGCCGAACCGGTCAACATTGTCACCACACATGCAACGATGTGGGACCTGGCAAGCGACACCAACTCTTAGGGATACGCCTACAGAAAAACTATTGTTATCAAGAAGTGTTCCTAAATTACGCGATGGGATTGCATGAAGCCAAAGACCCGATTCACATCGAGCCACAGCCAGAAGGCGAGCCCGCTCTGCGGTAGATGTTGCCGTATTTACCAAATTCTGGTATTCTAAGGAGCAGAGCGGACCGTCCCACAGGCGCTGACAGGTAGGGACTTTGGGCAGTTCTTCCGAAGGGCAGGCATCTTTCCAGGCTTGCAATGCAGGGACAGAAAAAGTGATGGGTACGTTTTGAAATGACGGGGAAAGAATTGATTTTACTAAATTTTGAACGCTATATGTAGATGACAAAAAAGCCGGCAAAGCTACTGTCATCAAATGGAGCATTAAGAATGGTGGTAAGTGTGTCCCTCTGCATGTTGTCAAGCTGCTGTATAATTTCATGTTTTTTCCAGAGTTGACAACATCTGAGGACATACATAAATTTGGGCACAAACAGACAGTATTTTAAAATAGTGAAAGCTAGGGTCCAAGTACCACTAGTTGACCACTTAAGCGATTTTACGCCTCGTTTTTTAGATTATTCTGTAGTTTTTATGTACAGCGAATTCAACTTTTGCTAGGTGACTTTCCAATTCATGTCCTAGCCTAAACTATAAATATTTATTTTTAGAAGACTATATGTTATGAATAATTTTGACTGAAAGTAAAAAAAATCATAATGTACCATGACTTGACCACTGGGTCCTATTTGATGACCAGGCAAAGTACCAATAGTTAACCACAGATATTTTATTTCTAAAAGTCACGAAAACAAACTATTTATCTTAATAACCATTTATTAAACATAGTTTAATCATAATCTTACCAGAATTTGAAAAGTATCAGGTGTTATAGCAAATAAGTATTTAGTAAAACTCTTGATACTTTTCAAATTCTCGAACATAATAAATGCCTCGCTTAGCATTAATTAATTCTGGTTCTTCAATTTTTTCTTTAATGTCACTGACATTATATAGCGTGACATCTTCTTTTTCGGGCCATTTCCAATTTTTTAAGGATTGCTTCATAGATTTTATTAAGGCACCTTCTATACTCAACGACTCAATTTTGCCCACATAAAAAGCACCTTCGTACACAAAAATTACATAATATCCGACCTCTAATTCTAGTTCACGTTTTGATTCAGTTTCTTTTTCAGTACTACTTTCATCATTTTCTTGAATTTCTGTCTCTGGATCACTTGACGAATCACTAGAAATTACCATTCTCTTACTCTCACTCTTAGGCGGTTTTTTCTTAACCTTTTTCTCTTCACGCTTTCTTTTGTTGCTTTCAATTTTTGCTTCTTTCTCTGTCTTTTCCTTTTCTTTTGATATCCAATACTCTTGCCATTTTTTGGAAGTGGTAGCAAATGGTAGTCTTTCTGTCTTCCTTTTTTTTAATGGTGAGTCTGAGGGCCATATTATGTGGTTTCCAAATGCAGAACTAACTTGTTTTTGTTTTTGAGTCAAAATTTGAATAAGTTTTTGGGGAGGGGTAGAGGTAATGCTTGCATCGGCGTCCAAAATCTTACTGGAGCCATCTATAAAACTTGCTTTGGGGCTAGGAAGCATTGGAGCGATGGACACTGCATCCCTTAATTCCGTATCTGAGATAGGAGTGTGGCATCTCGTTGGAGTCTTAGATTCTTCCGGAAAATCTGGAGTTTTACTACAAAGCATCGGGGATGTTGAAGCGCAAGATCCATATTTTCTTGGAGTTAGTTCATATAGCTTTGAAACGTTTCGTGGTGATACAACCGGCGTTATCACTTGGCGTGGTTGTGGACTTTTAGGTGGGTACGAAATATTTGATGCAATTTTTTCTGATAAAATTGAAGGTGACGAAGAACGTGGTGAAGAATAACATGCAATTTCGTTGGTCGGTGCATCAGTAATTTCTTTTGGAGATTGCTCCCGTTCTTTGTTTTCTTCGTGAATATACTGATTGATTTTTTTCCAAACCTCGAACAATTCTTTAGCAGATTCGTCTCCATTCCATTCTTTTCTTTGTCTGAATTCTTGCGCTCTGCCTTTTTTCATAAAAGATTCAAAAAACAAGAGCGTTTCCACACCAACGTTTGATACCGGCGCCAGCGTAGGTAAAACTTTTCGGGTTTTGTGGTCCATGCACCTCGCAAAATCTATGGCGTCTTTATTAAAAGGATATATACCGCACCTTTTAAAACCGTTGGCAATGATGTCTGCGGTCACTTTTTCTTCAAAAACTTTGGCCAGTAGTGGAGCAAATCCAGACCGAGTAATTTGTCTGTTACCGGTTGTTTTTTTTATACTCGGCAACAGTATGCTTCCATCCGCTCTTTAAACATTTAAACACAGACACATCGGCTGGTTGTGTTATGTGTGTCGAGTTCGGAAAAAGAGCATAGGCCAAAATCTGGTTTAGCGCGCAGTACTGCGACACTTGCAGTGTCATATGTGAGCGGTGCCCATCTATTAGAAGCAACACTGGCTTTTTGATATTATTTGTTTTTAGCCAAGGGTCAAAAACATTGGCAATAAACTCGTAATAAAGTGGTCCAGTCATCCACCCTTTCGGTGATTTTCCAATACTCCAGTCTTGCGGGATATTCATTGCTATTTCTTTCGAAATGCGCATTAGGGGATAGACAATCATTGGTGAAACTACTTGACCGGCAGCATTAATAGTCACCATTACTGTTAGTTGTTCCTTTTCTTTGCCAGATTTGATTTCGTAAAATTTTTTCATACCTACAGGTCCAAGAACTTTGCCAGAATCAGGGCAGGTTTGAAATCCTGATTCATCTGCATTGAATATCCTGGCAGGTTCGTTAAGTATATCAAGGGCATTTTCTTCCGCTAGATATTTTTCTAGAGATTTGTGCCATTCTTTTAAATCATCGGCAGATACGAATGCTCGCGCTGTTGATATACTTTCTGCATTTCTTTGGCCAATAGCTACATGTCTTTTTAGATACAAATCAAACCACTTCCTACCCGGTCGATTATTCTTGAACGGAGTAACCCTTTCATCGTCATCTAAAATTTTTTTCACCGTGTCCAGCAACGTTTCTTTTTTCAGTGGTATTCCTTTCTTAGCGTTGGCTATTATATATTTTTCCAATAGGTTTTCTTCGGCTACGGTGAAATAAGTGTCTCGTCCCATTTTTCTCACCTCAGGTACTCTTCCTTTTAATTTGTTTATTAATGTACTGTGTGGCACTCCATAGTGCCGCGCTGCTTCCCTAATTTTAAAGCGATTTTCTCTAACTGCTGCTATTGCAGATTGCATTGCTTCATCTGGATATCGCAGAATTTTTTTATCATCTTCATTCTTCTTCTTTCCTGAAATATTGTAACGAAACTTCCTACAGTTTTAGTTTAACAGCAGACGTACATCGAATTAAAAGTGGTCAACTTAAGGTTAAGTCTTCACTGAACTTTGCCTAAAGCTGACCACTCAGGCAGAATACAAATTTGCACCCTGGTCAGCCATTGGATATTCTAAAAATAACTACTGATGAGTTCAAGCAATTACATTACTAGCCATTGTCTAGTAAACCAAAACGTTAATAACATTAAAGTATATAGATTAATTATGTTCTAAAGCTTAACCACTGTGGTCAACTTAAGGCAATGTTATCTAAATGTGTTCCAAAGGATAACCAGTATTGTAAAAAACACCTTAACCATAAAACTTTATAAATACAGTCTGTAATTGCTTATATTATGATTAAACAACAGCAGTAACACACCAAATATACAAATATGTAATAATAATAAAAGATGCAATAGGATTTACTCAATGATATGAAATTTTACGGCTTAACAAAACACACAGGTACTTACGAGGCGCCATCTTCGAAGTAAAAGAATTAACACTTAGTGGACCAATAGGAAAGTGTTTCACTCAATACTTCACGGCTATAATCTTGCCATAAAAGAAAAACAAAAAAATATTATCCTGTGTTGTCAGTATACCTTAATATTTTAAAAATAGTACGTTTTGGTCAACTATTGGTTCCTGGTCAACTAGTGGTACATGGACCCTACGTGATTATTAATTTTGAGCAGATGATGGATACAAGATTGAGACTGGTTATTTTTTTCCTGAACGAAATCTGAAATTGAGTCATCTAGGATGGGTGACCCTAGGAGGTGTAAACTTCTTTCGTTTAACAATTTAATATTTGGAGTGAGATTTTCAAAACGGTGTAAGATATTATTTTGAGTCGTAACTAATTGTTGATTCAGGAATATAAATTTCGCATTTAGAAAAGTTTAAAGATAGGCCTATTTCATTAAAAGCTGGGATTATTTTGTTTAAATCGTCATAAACAGAATCTATTTGTCCTCCTATGGTCCCATCGTCTAGATACCACACGTTGAATTTCGATTGTAGTTTTTTGATAATGGGGTGTATTGCAAGGCTGAAAAGAGCCGGCCCAAGAGGGTCACCTTGTTGACAACCTAGCTCAGAAGAAATTTCATTATTTTTATATGCTAATTTTGTCGGGTCACCGTAACATTGGGAAACGAAATTAAAAATGTGTGGGACTTTTTCTTTAACTTTATTCATAAACACAGACCTCTTTACAGAGTTAAAAGCATTTCTTACATCCACCTTTACCAGAACCTCACCTCCTTGGTGATTCAAAAAAGTTCTTAAGGCATGTACCGCTGCCTCACAACCTCCTCGTGAACCAAACCCTAGTTGTATTGGGCTAAACTCCGCAGAAAGAAACTCTTTAATATTTTTACAACAGATTTTAGCTGTGAGGCGACGGTACACTGTTCCTATCGCTATGGGTCTTACGACCCCGTCTTTTTTGCGAAGGGCGCAAAGATTAGCCCCATATAAAACGTTTATAACATCATGGTTAACCTTGCCTTGCAACAACAAGTTAATCAAATTCGTGAGCTCTTTTAACAAGGTATCCCCGACTGCCCCACACCCTGCACCAGTCAGATCTTTTAAATGCTGTGGTGTTAGAACGTCGAGCCCACCTGCCGACCCACTAGGGAACGTGCTGAGAGCAGTGGCAACGTCATGAGGTGTCACCACCAAGGACTCCTCCTCTGCTTCCCCTGAGTAGTGAGGTGTTGGTGAAAGCGGATGTTTGTCTTGAAGCGCCAACAAGGTGTCCTCATTGTCGGGTGCTATTGTGTCGCTAGAAAATAAAAGTCTGGCTGCACTTCGAATATCACCCTCGGCCATTTTGTTTTCTACTAGATTTAGGTTTTTAAAGTTATCATTGGATGGCCGAGTAGTCATATGAGGTGAAATTGTTAATAAGGTGCTTGTTCCTGCATTGATTTGGCAATTGCGTTTAATTTTTTTTACTAGAGACATTTGATTAATATCTTCCTTTGTAACATGTAGAATGCGGTATGGAAAAGACAAGAGATGAGACCAGGCTTGGCTTGTATTTTTTGAAAGCACTTGTTTTATGTCATTTAAGAGACATGTCGCTACTGAAATTCTTGCGCCGCGTGGTATTCTTTTCACTAAAGGTAAAGATTTTTTATATGTTGATAAAATACTACATAAACTTGAGTCATCATTAGCAGCATTACTTGAAATTGCAACAGAAGGTACAGAAATGTGGACTTTACCCTGATGAATTTTTAAACCACGAGTTCCTTTGAAAAACCGTAGGCACTGGTCACATCTCATATTATTATCCAGCGACGTATTAGAATTTTGAATTTCGATATCAGGAAGTGAAGCCGTATCCCTCGAGTGAGATGTTACACAAAAAGCTGTCTGTGATAGAAGCTGCCGCCTGCATCGCTGACCCTGCTGGGGCAGCGCGGGCAGCGCGGGCGGCGCGAGCGGGGGCGGCTGAAGTCCAGGTCCATCCGGTGGCGTTGAAAAAATATCATCTCTTGGTGATGATTGCATTCAGCAACATCAAAAGATGTACCTAATCGTTTACAAATTCGATATTTTTTATTGTTTTGAATTCATAACTGTCACTTTGGGGTTCCCACATAATATGTTTCTTAGATAATTAACCTGTCTAGATAGAGCTTGGCGCTGCAACGGTAACAAAAACAAATGGCCAGGCCGGGAACGCATGTAGTAGTGTTCACGCACACAGATGAATTGCCTTACACTGTAATTACTAGCGCGCTGAGTCCCATGTTTGTGTGCGTAATGTTGCCAGCATTTAAAGAATTTCCACAATGTTGACCAAAAACTGCTGTGATGTGAATTGTGATTCAATGTGAAATAATTTGAATAACCGGCCAAGTGCGAGTTAGACTTAAAAATGAAGGGTTACGTACCACCACGTAGAACCGAAGTGCTTTGATTGCTTATAAATAGATTTTTACTCGTTATGGGGTATATGATATTAAAAAGAATATGTACTTTGTTACAATTTATTTATTTACATAATTCAGAATCAGTTGTCTGGTTCCTATAGTACAAACTATGCTTAGTTCACCAAATTAATATTTGGTGAACTTTAATGACCTTCTCTTTGTATTTGTTTTTTAAATAATTTACGTTTCGATTTTACATCATGGCTTATGTTGTTTGTTTTAGTTTCATGATAATAGCGCAAGTCCAAATATTTTTCAACAATTAATCTCATAAGATTGGTCTGGTGGAGAAAGCCACAAACGTGATTTGTTTTCACTGAGAAATAATTTCGCCCTCCAACAAATAGTTTCATTGTACAAGAAACAATTTTCGAGTAGTTCAAGGGGGTCATTCGGAAATCTTCAAAAAAAAAAAATTCGGAAATTCAATTCGAAAGCTGGCAACTAATGTCACAGATTCCATAGGAGTATGTTACCGATGGTTCTATTCACTAATTCTCTCTAATTATACAAGATAATAGTCGTTTCAAATGTACTTACCGGTGATAAGAGATAGTTTCAGGTGTTTTCAAACGTCTTTTGTAGTTGCGGCACAGTTTTATAGCACAATACGCCATATTTTCGCCAGCAAAACAGAGAAAAACAATACGTGTTACGCGCGCAGAGTCTCAGGCGTCACTGAGTGACGCGGACGCGGTTAGCGTGTAGCAGCTACATGCTATTTTTGTTGGCGCTTATGGTGCGTTACTATATATCTAGACAGGTTAATTATCTAAGATATGTTTATAAATGTTTATCTGAAATGATTTTCACTGTAAAAAAGAACATGCAATTGTAAAGCATCAGCGTGCAGACGATATCTTCGGTATTTTTGCAGAAATTTGTCTTGAAAAGCTCCAAAAATATTTTAAAATAATAAAAAATTGTTTTGGACCAAGTGACATGACAGTGACAAATTATGATATCATGATATATTGCGTTGATTACAAAATGAAACATGAATTTATATAGTAATATTTTTGTGTTATAAATATTCGATAATTGCGTTTTAATTATTCTTTGAACTTACATTATTTTAAAATACCAGCATCGTTTTAATATCAAACATTTTCGTTGTCTATTTTATTCAAATACAAATTATTTATTAATAATACCACAAATTACATGTCATAACTATTCTTATAATATCTATGTATTACACGTCAACTTTTATGAGAAAAAAAAACATATAATTAAGTATCCACTACAATACATTACTTAAATGTAATTAAATTATATTTGAATTTTTAAATATTTATCAATATCATAAAAAGATTGTGTCAACAACCAAGCTCTAAGCTTGGTCTTGAAGCACGCGGTCGAGGCTGCATCACGGACGGAAATAGGTATGCGGTTGTATACCGCGGGCCCTACTACATAGACGGACCTCTCCAATTTGACTAGTCGGTGATGGGGCATTACGAGTTGATCTTTTTTTTTGTTGCTGCGCAAATCCAAATTTTTATGTATACCTACCCTTACGTTGAAAGGCTTCGGGGTGTGTGCGTACAAACAGAGCAATCTGATAAATAAGTTCGCAAGGTAATGGCAGTATTTGAAGCTCCTGAAATAGCTCCACGCAGGAGACGTCATTTTGGACCCCGCAGATGGCGCGGATGGCCCGCTTTTGCATTATGAACGCTCTGTTGCGGTCGGCAGCGCGGCCCCACAACTCTACACCGTAGGTTAAAACGCTGTGGACGGTCGCGAAGTAGCAGGAGCGCACAACGCTGCGGGAAGCGGTGCTCGCCAGCCGCCGGAGGGCGTAGCACGAGCTCGCTAGCTTCCCGCATAGTTCGTCCATGTGCGCCTCCCATGTCAACGCGCCGTCCAGGTTAAACCCGAGTAATTTGGTGCGTTGTACTTGCTGGAGCACGGTTCGACCAATCGCTACCGAGTATGATCTAGTGGCGTGCCCGTTTAAGTTAAAGGCCATAAAACACGTCTTATCTTTGTTAAGTGCTAGTCCATTAGACCTGTACCTCTACCACAGGTTTGCAAAATACGACAACGTTTGAGTATATCGCCAATACTCCTCTCGATTCGACACAATGGCACCACCGGTTTCATACGCAAAAACTTTCGTCAACCAAAAACGTCGTGAGGATACGTGCGAGCCGACGTTAAACTATGTTGTACGAATTGGCAGTATGAGTGGTCATTATATGTCACTTTTGACAGGTAAAACATCGTTATTACCTAAGTAATAATAATAATTTCTAACAGGATTAATCGTGTGTTTATTGATTTTATATTGGCAGGAAAAATATTGAATCAATAAGTACGCGATTATACCGGTTAAAATAGTTTAATTATAGTTTACAGAGATCGTGAATACCTAAGACTATTAAAATATTTTTGTACTTTATATTTATTTATAAATATATATTTATATACAGAACTTTCCGTTACGTTTTTACATTGTATTACAGTTATAATAGTTATCTTGAGAAACGTGTAGCTGTTTTGTGTAATCCTTTATTTTCTATATAAGTTAAAATCACTGTGCCTACTCGCGTAGACTAGGTGTAGAGGGCTTGTAAGAATTTTCTTGTTTTAGATTTTAGATGTGAAATTTTTCAGTGTCTACCTGTTACCGATTTTAATAGGGAGCAAAAAATTTGAAAAAAAAAAACACGTTTTTGTAACCAAAGTAATAATAATATTATTTACTTTATTGTTATTAAATTATTTATTTCGAAAGGTAATATACCGTACAAGTAAATATTTCTTGAAAGTTTGAAGCATCTACCTGTACGCGTTTTTAATATTGAGCAAAAAATACGAATAAAACACGTTTATTGTATGGGGATCCCCTTAATGTATAGTTTTTTTTTAATTTTTTGTATTTTTTGTTAAAGCGGCAACGGAAATACATCATTTGTGAAAATTTCAGCTTTATAGTTATCACGGTTTATGAGATACTGCCTGGAGATAAACTGACAGCGGAGGCTTAGTAATAGGGTCCCGTTTTACCCTTTGGGTACGGAACCCTAAAAAGGCAAAAAGAATAGTTGTACCTATATTATACATATATACTTACGTATCTTCCTATAGCTACAAAACTAATACATATTTTGTTCTGGTTAACGTAAAAAATATGGTAGGTAGGTTAGGTACTTCTACTATTTGAGTAGCATTCTTTCATTGTGACATAAGTTGGGTATCTTGTTTTGATAAAACAATATTCAGATCACATAAACTACTAAGCACAAGTAGTAAGGAATGTTTACTTAACCTTGCATTTTTATTTCTCGCATTTTGGCGGCATATAAATATTTGTTAGTAAATAATGCGTATTAATAATTAATCTATCTATTTTAGGTAAATTATCCAATTCCTCTGTTTAAATCCTTCATAAATTAAATGAATTGAATACCTAATGTTTCGTATTACGCGAAAGAAAACACATCAAAATACTAGCTTTTACACCTACTATCACCGCTGGTGACTTGATACTAAGCGCGCCGCGCCACGGCGCGCTGTAGTATGACGTCACAAGCGGTTACGGGGCTCTCCGTCGGATTGGATATTTTTGGAAACTTTGAATGCCTATAAAATCAAAACTACTAGGTATTTTTAATTGCAACAAAAACTAGCGTATTTGTATACATACAGGCCTTACTGAGACATAATTGCAAGTGATTTGGCGTACCTAGTACTTTTCTTCATTGTAGATTTTTGGTCTTAATAAAGTAATAAAAATAAATTGAAGCTTAGGGCACCCCGACTCGGACAGGTTAGGTTAGAAGGGGATGGCGGGGTCGAGTGAGCGAGCGTAGCGAGCGAACAGACTCCGCCATCCTCTTCGTGGTATTTTTTTTTTATAAGCCACAGAAGTAATATCTGTGGCGATAAAGTAACTAAAATAAATTGAAACTTAGGGCACCCCGACTTGGACAGGTTAGGTTAGAAGGGGATGGCGGGGTCGAGTGAGCGAGCGTAGCGAGCGAACAGATACCGCCATCCTCTTCGTGGTTATTTTTTTTTATAAGCCACAGAAGTAATCTCTGTGGCGATAAAGTAACTAAAATAAATTGAAACTTAGGGCACCCCGACTCGGACAGGTTAGTTTAGAAGGGGATGGCGGGGTCGAGTGAGCGAGCGTAGCGAGCGAGCAGACTCCACCATCCTCTTCGTGTTTTTTTTTATAAGCCACAGAAGTAATCTCTGTGGCGATAAAGTAACTAAAATAAATTGAAACTTAGGGCACCCCGCCTCCTTTTAACCTTTCCCACCCCTTTCCCCCCAATTAAAGGTAAAAATAGATATTTTATATGTTTTAGGTTAGGAACTTTAAAAAATCATATCTCAAGAAGTGGTGGTTTCCGCAACTTCCCCTTCACAGGAGGGGTTCTCCCCCCCTCCCCCTTTCCCCCAATTAAAGGTAAAAATAGATATTTTATATGTTTTAGGTTAGGAACTTTAAAAAATCATATCTCAAGAAGTAGTGGTTTCCGCAACTTCCTCTTCACAGGGGGGTTCTCCTCCCCCTCCCCCCCCCTCCTCCCCCCAAAATCGATGATCGACCAAGTAAAGCCGAACCAAAAATGCAAAGCATACATGTATTTACCAATGCCTAACAAAGTAGATAATAAACAGAGAAACTATGTGCCCCAAAACCGGCCTGTCTTTTGTTGAAATCTCCAAAGCGAAAAAAATATAAACAAGAATAAACCTCAAACTTTACTTTACAACATAAAAGTATATAAATAAATATCTAGATAGCTTCGTGTACAGTTTCTGTGAATATAGTCATACTCTGTATTGGTGTCTGAGGAGTGATCCCGTGCCCCAAATTAGCTATGTACCTTGTCTTGCCAAACTTTTGTACCATATCAGTTGTAAGTTTCTTCAGCTCTTCCTGAAAACAGATAAAATGTACATGAAAAACTGATTGACATAGGCTTTGATCAAATATAGGAGATACATTTTGCAAAATATGTATGAATATATTAAAAACTTGATTTTGCATGTTATAGGCATATTTGGCCAGTTGTATTTACTCTTCAGTATAAAAAATAATATTTAGAGGAACTGAAGGAGTGGTAATTTGGAAAATACAAACCAACCTCTCTGTTTTAGCTCCATTCAGCTCCCTAGCAACCACATCTCAAAAGCTACTGAACCGATTTTGATTAAACTTACTCTGTAGCCTAAGTAGGAATATTTACTCTTAAACTGATAGAAACAATTCTAGATATCACACTGGCAACAGCTACTATATTGAGCAAAAAAAGGTATACTACAAAATGATAAATAATTAGAAATTGAGACTTAAACAACACTAAAATGTAACTTGTAGATAAGAACATTTTATCTTCTGTAGAGCTAAAAACTTGTAATGAGGTGTAAAAAATTATCATTGAAAGAAGTAAAAAAGTATTGATAACGAGTACTCACTGGTGATTTGTACAAGTCTTGTGGATCTAAATTTCCCTGTAAAGTAATGTTGTTGCCAACAATCTTTCTGGCTTCTACAGGGTCCACTGTCCAGTCTAGGCCAATAGTTTCATAGCCTAGAGTTGCTTGAGCATCTAAGGAATGTCCTCCACCCTTTGCGAAAACAGTCTAAAAAAAAACAATTGAATTTCATTTATTTTTTTATTGGTTTTAATTTTGAATCCATTTTGCATTTGGGCTGGAAGATGGTTCATTGACAGTCAGCATTGTTAACAAAACTACAGAAATAGACATTTAGAAGTCTTAAAATATGTATATATCTAACTAAGGCAGAAAAGCTTCAGATTTAGGGTTAATTTTCTTACCATAGGTACTTGTTCCAATGATTTGCCTTCCAATTTAGACTCCACCCCACTCCTGATGCTGCGTAAGCATGGTATGCATAGCTCCAGGAACTGTTCTCTTGACAGGTGGTCAGCACTGGATTCAAACACTTGTAATAATTGAGCACCACTTTCTACCTAAAAAATAACATAATTAGGGTTCCGTACCTCAAAAGGAAAAAACGGAACCCTTATAGGATCACTTTGTTGTCCGTCTGTCCGTCCGTCCGTCCGTCTGTCAAGACCATTTTTCTCAGGAACGCGTAGAGGTATAAAGCTGAAATTTATATCAATTACTCAGGTCTACTGTCCCTTGAAGCTGTGAAAAAATCAAACTTCTAAGCCAACGTAATCAAAAGATACAGCCATTTATGCCGCAAATTTTCGACACTTGCTAGGGAATCAAAACCTACAGGGTGCTTCCCGTGAACTCAGAATCTTGAAATTTGGTACGAAGCAACGTCTTATAGCATAGATAAAGGAAAAATTACGAAAACCATAAATTTTACGGAACCCTCGGTGCGCGAGTCCGACTCGCACTTGGCCGGTTTTTTTTTTGTAATGCATAATGACAAAAAATATAAATATCTTGCCTACATAAGTGTATTGGAGGTTAAACTTTCCAAAGCCGCCATTCAAGGGGGGGGTTGGGAGGAGGGGTGAGGGAGGGGGGGAGGGGGTAAGCCCTCCCCTAAAAGGGGGGGGTGCGGAGATCAATAGTTTTCGAGATATGACCATTTTTGTATTTTGAGGTTAAGTACTACGATTTCACTATGGGGTACTTAACTACCTAACCCAACACTTGCACTACAACAGCTTGGCTCCTCCTCGCTTCGCTCGTCGTCGCATGTGCGTGGTAGAAAGCAACCTAACGAACCTAATCTACCTTCTGTCACAGACAAGTAACTTCGAGTCCAACACTTGCACTACAACAGGACTTGGCTCCTCCTCGCTTCGCTCGTCGTCGCATGTGCGTGGTAGAAAGCAACCTAACGAACCTAATCTACCTTCTGACACAGACAAGTGACTTCGAGTCCAACACTAGCACTACAACAGGACTTGGCTCCTCCTCGCTTCGCTCGTCGTCGCATGTGCGTGGTAGAAAGCAACCTAACGAACCTAATCTACCTTCTGACACAGACAAGTGACTTCGAGTCCAACACTAGCACTACAACAGGACTTGGCTCCTCCTCGCTTCGCTCGTCGTCGCATGTGCGTGGTAGAAAGCAACCTAACGAACCTAATCTACCTTCTGACACAGACAAGTGACTTCGAGTCCAACACTTGCACTACAACAGGTTAGGTTAGGTTTAGCGTCCCGTAAAGTACACCCCAACCCGCTACGCTCGCTCACTCGACCCCGCCATCCCCTTCTATTCTAACCTAACCTCAAGCATGCATCGAAGAAGAAAGAAAATTACTTGACACTGGCAAATACGCGAAGAGTGTAACGCCAATACTAAAAAAAAAAACAATGGCGTCACGTTTCGTTCATCAAGTTACAAGTTACACACAAAATATTATAACTACGTAAAAATTTGCGATCAAATAATAAATAAAATTACGTATTATATGTATTTTTCATCAATATATACGTAATTGTGACAAAAACTAAACATTACATACACATTAGCAAATAAATATAATAGTTTGATAAGTCGCACGCTTGTATGTAATAGCAGTCCGTAAAACGAAACGCTAATGGCCGTCATAGTGTCAAGAAACTGTCAAAACGAAGGATTATTTTTCGATTTTAAAAAATTAATATCTCGTAAACTAAGCGTCTCCGCACTTAAATATTTAACGTGTAGCCTTTTCTAAATATTATCTACTTCTTAAAAAATTGTAGACCTCCAACGCGAGTGGCGGCTTTGGAAAGTTGAGCCCACATACAGACAGAATATAAGTAAGAAAAAAATACTACAATCACTTCTATATTTTTTTCCTTAAAATTTTATCAATGTTTGACGAGACATGATTGATGCAGTCTTATTATTAATGTAATAAATTTGTTGTAATTCTCTATGTCAATTAATGATATCTATCTATAACAGAGATAATTTATAATCAATATTTAATACATACCTGCATAACTAAATAATCAATGATAACACCAGTTAGTAGCTTTAGAAGTTTGTGTACATCTTTGGGGTACTTTTCTATCCATTCCTTAGTTTTAGACATGGTTTTGCTGCCGCCCCCTTCAATCATGTATCCCATCAGAGTGAACTGTAAAGGATGAACATTATTTTATTTAAACATGGTAAAAAACTGACATTTCAATTATTTATATTATGGTATAGATTTTTCACATCAGATATCAGCTACTTCAGTGTGCTATTTTAACAACAGAATACAAATTAAAGGGATATAAGGAAATCTTGTAAATACTAGTTTTAAAAGGACTTAACTTTTAGTATGTCATAGAAGAACTCAACCTTCATGAGACCTCATCTCCTGGGTTTTTTAACTTATGAGTATTATTAGGTACTTACAGGAGCCCCAGTGAATCCTATTAGAGGAACTTTGCCTTCAATCTTGTGTCGTGTCAATGTGATTGCTTCCCCGACATACAGCAACCTTGAAATAGCTCCATCAACTGTCAGATTGTCAATCTCCGAGGGATCTTGCAGGGGACTCGGAAACACTGGCCCCTACACACAAGGGTTAAATTTAATTAGTCTATGTACATAATTATTTATAAAGTAGTCAATTTTTAGTGATAGAGAATGTTATCTATTATTTATACAATGTTGCAAGTCACAAACAACAACAAAGTATCTAATGTGATCTACTTGATGATGCAGGATGACTTTGGGTTTTTATGTTATTTTGATGAGTAGGGTATCTTTTAGAGATAAGTACTTACAAGTCCAGGATGCATTTCTACAGTCATGCCAAGAGCCTGTGGTATTACAAGGATGTCGCTGAATATGATTGAGGCATCCAAATGCTCGAATCGTCTCAGCGGTTGGAGTGTGACTTCGCAAGCTAGCGCAGGAGTCCGACAGACAGTGAAGAAGTCATGCTTCGCTCTCACTTCCTGAAACTCCGGCAAATATCTACCGGCTTGCCGCATCACCCATACTGGTACTTTGTCCACTTCTTTACCCAATGCAGCGCGAAGTAACCTGTCATTCTTCAACGCAGGAAAGTTCTGTCGCAAAATAATATGCAATTAAATATCAAACTAAGTTAGGAACTCAATTAATTTGTAATTAACATTAGCTTAGGTACCTTATTTTGAGCCATGGTAAGCACAAATACGAATGATATGGTTAAAATAAAAAAATGTGATTTTATTCCCTGAATGATGACACCAATACAGCCGTTACACGTAATTAAACAGAACGTTTATTTTAATTACTTAGATCACTATTGAAATCGCTAGCCGCTTGCTAGTTTTGCAGAATAAACTGAAATATTATCGGCCGGTTGACGGTTGATATTTGATAACAGTCAGTACAGTACCAGGATCAGCATAAAATGTCATATTCTTGACTTTGACGTCTTTGACAATCAGCTGATAATATTTTCTTAGCTGCTCGCGCCATCTAGCAACGGCCATTGTAATAGTTTTGCATCATAGTTCCATATTTTTCTACTAGACAGAGCTACCAAAGAGAGGGATGAAAATCCTTGACTTACTCAATAGCGGTGTTTTTTGGTCGTGTGGAAGAGATATAAAATTAATTACTTTTAATATTGATTTATTAAAATCTATATGAATTACTGGCTCAACTTTCCAAAGCCGCCACCCGCGTTGGAGGTCCACAATTTTTTAAGAAGTAGATAATATTTAGAAAAGGCTACACGTTAAATATTTAAGTGCGGAGACGCTTAGTTTACGAGATATTAATTTTTTAAAATCGAAAAATAATCCTTCGTTTTGACAGTTTCTTGACACTATGACGGCCATTAGCGTTTCGTTTTACGGACTGCTATTACATACAAGCGTGCGACTTATCAAACTATTATATTTATTTGCTAATGTGTATGTAATGTTTAGTTTTTGTCACAATTACGTATATATTGATGAAAAATACATATAATACGTAATTTTATTTATTATTTGATCGCAAATTTTTACGTAGTTATAATATTTTGTGTGTAACTTGTAACTTGATGAACGAAACGTGACGCCATTGTTTTTTTTTAGTATTGGCGTTACACTCTTCGCGTATTTGCCAGTGTCAAGTAATTTTCTTTCTTCTTCGATGCATGCTTGAGGTTAGGTTAGAATAGAAGGGGATGGCGGGGTCGAGTGAGCGAGCGTAGCGGGTTGGGGTGTACTTTACGGGACGCTAAACCTAACCTAACCTGTTGTAGTGCAAGTGTTGGACTCGAAGTCACTTGTCTGTGTCAGAAGGTAGATTAGGTTCGTTAGGTTGCTTTCTACCACGCACATGCGACGACGAGCGAAGCGAGGAGGAGCCAAGTCCTGTTGTAGTGCTAGTGTTGGACTCGAAGTCACTTGTCTGTGTCAGAAGGTAGATTAGGTTCGTTAGGTTGCTTTCTACCACGCACATGCGACGACGAGCGAAGCGAGGAGGAGCCAAGTCCTGTTGTAGTGCAAGTGTTGGACTCGAAGTTACTTGTCTGTGACAGAAGGTAGATTAGGTTCGTTAGGTTGCTTTCTACCACGCACATGCGACGACGAGCGAAGCGAGGAGGAGCCAAGTCCTGTTGTAGTGCAAGTGTTGGGTTAGGTAGTTAAGTACCCCATAGTGAAATCGTAGTACTTAACCTCAAAATACAAAAATGGTCATATCTCGAAAACTATTGATCTCCGCACCCCCCCCTTTTAGGGGAGGGCTTACCCACTCCCCCCCTCCCTCCCCCCCTCCCCCCCAACCCCCCCCTTGAATGGCGGCTTTGGAAAGTTTAACCGAATTACTTCTTACGTGCCCCTACATTTAAGACTCAATAATGTTTGAGGACAGTGACTCTGAATTTATTCTCAACGTATTTACGCTGAACTGCTGGTAAGACATTGATAAAAACAATATTATTTATTGTATATTGTACCTATTTTATTGTATAAAATTCCAAAATTCGGTTCAACTGTGAGCTTAAACTAATTGTAAAAGATAGAGTAAGTAGATACATAAACAATTTCCAAATGCTCATTAAACTAGTAAAGCTAACAAAAAGCTGTAAATAATTCTCTAAGCAAATCCGTTGTTACAGGGGCATTCCAGTTGTATCGAAAAACCGTAAAGAAAGATTTGAAGCAATTGCAAGATATCTGGTAAACAGTCAGCATACTATAGTTTGCCTGCAAGAAGTTTGGAGTGAAAAGGACTTTCTTTTCCTGAAGGAATCACTCAAAGATAAACTGCCATATTCACACTATTTCTACAGGTAAATAACTATTGTTAGCATGAAATCTGTTTTTCCTTCTTAAAGGTCCTTTGTTTAGTCATAAATGATGAGCAATCCTTTGTTATTCACATAATCATTGACTTGGAGAAATCTTTTGGCTCATAGAAATAAATGGATGGTATCAACAGCATGCTTTTGCCTAGAATTGGGGTAAAAAGGTGGAAACAACCTTATTTCGTAGATTTTATGATGTTAATATGTAATTATGAGCTGCATAAATGCCAAAATTTAGGATTATTAACTAGACAGAACAAAACTCAAAGAAACTAAAAGCATTCAGATCCATGATTGATATATTTATTTATAAAAATGTTTAATAGTAGTTTATGCAACTGTCATATAATGAAACACTTGTTACTATTATGAAACTCGCTGCGCTTGTTTCATAAACTCACGCTCGTGTTTTAATACCCGTGTTATATGCAGTTGCATACACTACTTTATCTTCACTAATGCAATTAATCAAACAACAAGAGTAAAAGCTGACAATAGTTAATTTTTCATTTAATGATCTAGATTTTTCTGGCAAAGGTTGTGAGTTACATTTGTTGCCAATTCTAGAATATCCGGAGGCGTACAAATATCATCGTCGCTATCCATTTTTAACTTTTAAATTGTATTTAAAAACAAAACACATTGCGAAACATTAAATTCACGCGTACGTGTATTGTCACAGTGATTTTGCCGCCATTAAAATCTAACCAACGAGAGTGCAGTGCGATGTTATAATGAGCTATTACGATATCGATGTGGATATTATAACATCATGTGAAATTGCTTAAATTGAGTGTTTTGTTGTCTGTGCTATAACAGTAGTAATTATAAGTCAAGTATTGGAAACATAAGTAGAATGTTACATTAGTGTAGATAAAATGTTTTAAGAGAACACGTTTTGAAAATTTGAGTGTTTGTCTGTGTCTTGATTCTATAAGAGTCTTTCTATGACATACAGGTGAGAACTACAATCAAACATGTCATCTGACCCATGAAAGTGGTCAAAATGGAAATAAAAAACCGTAATATGTTTATTTCAGTGGAGTGCTGGGCTCAGGGCTGTGTGTGTTCTCCCAATGGCTGATCCAGGATATATTCTTCCACCAGTGGCCCCTGAATGGGTACATTCACAAGGTGCATCATGGAGACTGGTTCGGGGGCAAGGGAGTGGGGCTCTGCAGGATCAGATGTGGAGGCAGGCTTGTTAATGTCTATTGTACACATGTGAGTTATCTTTTTTATTCATTTAAATGCTTTTCTCGATAAATTTAACCATTATAAAAGTAAATTATGAATTACATATCTGTTACCTTGTATCCATGATACAAGCCAAAATAGAAAAAAAAGTTTTTAGATTTTATTTAATTCACTATTAATTGTTAGGGTGGCTTGATAAACTTTCGACTCCAGAGTTGGCCACTCTCATTCGATAAGATAATAATCCATGCTAGTTGTGTATTTCCAGATAGCAGTTTACTCGAGGTTTTAAGATTACTATCTTATCTATTTTATGAATAGTATTTTATTTCAAATTTAGCCTCAATTGCAATTAATAATTCAGATATCTGTTTAAGCTGTTATAAATAATTTTATTTCTCACCATCACATTACACCTGTGTAAACAGATGACACATAAACCACTATAACCATCTAAGTATAAATTTACAGATGGTTCTCATTATACATACTAATGCAGTCATTTTCAAATTATGTCAAAGTGCAGGATGCAGTTAAGCAAAAAATGCAGAGTAACTAAGTAAAAGGAAAAACAAAAATACCTATTCTTAATTCTAAAAAAAAATGTGATCTTTGAAATTTTGAGTAAATAGACACCTTTTATGTAAGCTTATTACATTATATATTTTTCAAACTGACTGTAATGAAATGCTGAATTGGGTGGTTATTTTGAGAATATTTACCAAACTATTTGCCTTGACTGAACACTATATTAATACATACACATAAGAACGTTTTGTACATTAGTTTGGTAGCTTCAATATAACATCACACTAAAAATTTTACTTACATTGATATATAAGACAACTATATAACTCTTTGTTTTCGAAAGTAAACCAGTTTCTTCTAGGCTAGCGAGCTAGTTTGTAGATTACAGTGTTGCTTAACATCAGGCGCGTTGTAGTCAAGTGTGAGCCTATCTAGTTAAAAAAAGAAGTGATTTTAAAAAATCTTTTATAATATTCCTTATAACATAATTTCAGTTGCATGCAGAATACCACGTGGATGACATCTACCTGGCTCACAGAGTGCTGCAAGCTCACTCCACGGCCGAGTTTATCCACCTCACGGCAGCGCCCGCCGACGTATCCATACTGGCCGGTGACCTCAACACTGGGCCTGGCGACTTGTCTTACAAGTAACAATAGTTTTCCAAACTTGTCTGCTTTATTTTGCTAGTGAAATGCTTTTAAAATATTCTACAAAGATGATCAATGTACATAACCATGCAAACTGATATTTTTGTTACTTATATCTTATACATTTTTTTTATGTTTTATGTTCAAAACATGCAGTGTCTGTAGTAGGTAGGACATGCAGCTTTGTTTGTAAGCAACCACTGTATTGTTTCTTGTATGTTTGCTGTGTTGTCCAGTTTACAGACCTAAATAAAAAAAAACATACTTACATTTAAGAAAAGAAAGGTTGATTTTTTAGTTTCCACTATATTTTCAAATTAGATATTTTGTGATAATATCACACTGAGGACATTGAAATTTTGTGCTGAAATGTACATTCCTATGAAATAACTGTCTTTAGATATGTGATGTAATAAAATAAATAAATGTCAGGTATTGTAGTAATTCATTCACAGATGTGCAAATGCTAAACAGAGGTCTAGTAGGTACCTAAACCTACCAGTATTTTAATTCTTTTTTATTCTCGAACGGTTCATTTGTAATGGTTCATTTAACCTTGTTGTCTAAAACGACAGCAATACATCATCAAAGAGAAAAGATGCAATATGTCTGAATGTGCCTGGCATTCAAAACAATGTTGTGGGACAAACTTAGATTCTTGCCAACCGATTTTCTATTTGATAGTTTTGTTTAATTGTAAGGTGTACCAAATTCCCCTACTACCATGCAAAAACAAAACCAACCATTATACGAGTATTTCATTCATTGAAAATTCTCAACACAATCAAGTTAAGAGTGTCTAACTCTGGTTTCGAGTGTTTCAAGTTTCAAGCCCTAAGGGCCTCTGACATGGCTTAACGACTGCCGTATGACAAACAGCCGGGACCTACGATTTATCATCCGACCACCAGAAGCTTAATGAAAAGCGTCCAAAATAGAATGCCACTACAGCCGAGACCACGATTCAACGTGTCACTCGACCCACGAAAGCGCCCAAAATGGAATGTAACTTGCCAATAAACTTCCTTCCCACTATTTCCAGGATAATAACCCAGCTCCCGTCCCTGCTGGACCCGTTCGACATGGTGTGTGTGGGAACCAACCCGCTGGTGAAGAAGCAGGCTGGTACCTGTGACAACTGCAACAACAGCTACTCCGACCCGCACCAGGTGAAGAAGTGCCCCGATGGGAAGAGGATCGACCATATCCTTTTCAGCACTAGCCAGCAGTGGGAGGTGAGGATCTTTATAATAGGTCTTTACCTATGAAATTGCCGTTTTTTTCTTACATTTTAATCTGTTTGTAACTTTTAAGTACAGCTATATTTTTTCCAAAAACACTTTTTATTGTTAATTGTTGAATTATGTACCTTTTAGATAAAATAAAAATGTATTACTAGTGCATATTACTTATAGGGAAGTCATAAAAAACACCTCTTTCAATGTGTCGTCGGTTTCACTACTTTAACTAGGTATATTTTTATCATATACTGTTTTTGAGAAATTAATATACGCGGTGCATAGCTTTTTTTCCATCTAACTATAGTAATCAATTGCATCTAAATCTAATATATGAAATATCATTTTTCTCAATTTCGTCATACAAATCGGTAATTTCATAGGTTAAGACCTAATATTATTTTATTATTGTGTATTGACTATACAAACCTGTAAGTTTCATATGTAATTCAGTCAATCATTTTCACAGATTACGTACAGTAAATCCGTTATCTTTTTAAATATTTATTTTGTAGAATTATGAGACGTAAGAATGTTCGTATTATGCTTTATAATTATACTTGTTTTTAGTATTATATTTACTCTATAAATTCGAACATGTGTTGCTAATAATAATGATAATGTAATAAATAATTTGCTTTGTTTCCAGCCGAGCGTGATCAGTTTCGGCAACCCGCTAGAGGACCGCGTCCCCGGCCAGGAGTTCTCCTACTCCGACCACAACGCAGTCACACTGGAGCTCAAACTCCGTCCAGCCGCATTCAAGAAACCACTCCTGTCTCTGCGACAAGTCAGCAAAGACGACGCATTCGACGACACCATCACACAAGCTACAAAAGTATGCCTGGAAGCATACACGAACATAGCAAAAACTAAAAAACTCTTCCTGACCACCGGCGGTCTCATACTCATGTTTCTAATAGGAACTGTAGGGTTCTGGCCCAACTTCATCATATACGACGTCATCAAAATAATCTTGACCGGTTTATGCTTTTATTACCTGATAATGGGCTCGCTATGGAACAAGATTGAATTGAATAGCCTCAAAGCTGGCTTGAACGCGTTGGAGAATTTCACACGAACTAGAAATGAACTGAAAAACGATGGCAAGATTGTCGCGGATAATGTATCTTAAATCAAACTTTATCGACGGGAAATATTGCTCGAAATAATTGATAAGAAACGATATCAAATGATAATAATTTATGTGAATAGAGAACTATTTATCGTGGTAGCTTTTTTAATATTGCCAAAAATCTTGTGATCATAAGTGCTGAGGCTAAAGCTTCGATGAAATTATGATTAAGTACCTAAAATATTTATTCGCTGCCTTTCTGTAATTTCTAAGATAAGGACAAAGGCTCATTCTAAATTAAGCCTTTTTCTCAATTATATACGTACATGTGAAGTCAAATATTTCTATAAGCTTAACTTGCACATAATAAATGAAACTACACATATTTTTAATATATTAATTATTATGCATACATTCCACAGAAAGACAAGTCTTATAATGATTTTAGTATTACCAACTTATGAAGTATTGAATGCACCTCAGATTATATTTTAACAACAATAAGGCACAACAGTATTCGAAATAATGCATTTATCAATTATGTACCTTTCTTTGAAAATATCATTATTTACACATATACAGCTATTTATAACAATTTTAGTTCAATTAATTACATAATATTTTTAATAAACAATAAATCATATCAATTTTGTAATTCGTCTTTTATTTATAAAGAAATAAATTATTTATTTAGTTTTTCAATCACTTCGCGGTTCCCGTATATCATAGGATAAGCAGATAAATAGCAGTAGGGTATTTATAAAAGTAACTTAGCCATTACTTAATTACAAACTGCAATTTAATTTTCTCTACGCTCGTAGATAAGATATTGAATCAGGCGTTACTTTGGGTAAATCCATTTTAAATGAAACTGAAGATATATGTAATGTTTTTTTACACCTAAAAACCACCAAGTTTGTTGTTCGAAGTCGTTTAAGGAGCAGCGGAAAAACAGCGTTATATTTCTCCACAGTTTCATTATCTACGCTCGCTATATAACTCCTACTACACAATAATATGTGAAGGTAATAAATAAGAAACAAGTATAAGTATTCGTTAACAATATGTATTCATTATTTCTAAAACTTAACAATGTCACTTACAAAGTCATGTACAGAAAATATCACAAAATATGAACTAACGTACGGTACTATAAGTACTTACATCGAGAATATTTATACAGATCATTAGAAAATAAACTATGACAAGAAACTAATAAAACCTGTAATGCATACTTTGGTTTAAGAAAATAATATAATTTGAATTACACTTGTGATATTTGTAGTATTTTTGTGAAGGAATGTAAAAATACAACAGTAGAATATTATGTGAACTTAGCACTAAATATTTATTTATTATATATTATCATTTCCATACATGTTATGCATATCAATAATAAAGCAAGGCGTGTGTTTACTATCGTTATTATTATAATGTAATATTTCATTTTCGATGTAACTATATAAAACAATTCTCATAATTATTATAGAGTTGATCTTGAAAGGAAGGAAATTCCGGGTCCATTTTCTATCGTGTAGTATCAATTCCTAATTAATTGGTTTCTGTTGTGTTATATTACCAAATAGAAAAGAGTTGTGTATATTAGTTCCGCGGGGGAGTCACGACCCTCAGTCATGAGGAAAAACGACTCAAGAGAAAGAGTTTATATACTTATGACATTGTAATGCCTACACAGATAAAATGTTATATTTTTTGTTCGTAACTCAACTTCTTCTTATCGAATGAGAGTGGCCAACTCTGATGTCGAGAGTTTATCAAGCCGCCCTAAGGGCCTCTGACATGGCTAAACGGCTGCCGTACTAGATAAGCAGCCGGGACCAACATTTGACGTGTCATCCGACCCACGGAGCGCCCAAAATGGAAAGCCACTTTTCGGTCACCCATCCATGGACTGACCGCGTTATTTTTGTTCTTAGTTACAAAATTTTGTACATTTTTGAATCGCCTTACAAGTACATTTTAGTGTAACATTCGCCGACATTCACCCACATATAAAAAAGTTATCACCGATCACATCTCTGTAATACTTTGTTAATAATATTGTTTATAATAATGCTGCCTCCGGAAGACAGCGCGTGATGTGATGAAGCCATGTATGTGATATCACTCACTCATATTTCATACAAAATCACAACACTCACATTGTTTCTAGTGTTATAAACTTGGACTTTTTGAAACGATCGTTAATTGTAAGATATTTGCTATAATACCACAATGTACCCATATAAAATAAAAGAGAAAATGTATTTGGTTTATCTACTATATAAAAATAAGTCGGGTTTTCCTTCCTGACGCTATAATTCCAGAACGCACGAACCGATTTCCAAGGTTTCGCATTCGTTGGAAAGGTCTCCGTGAGGTTTATAGCAAAGAAAATTCAGGAAAAAAATAACAGAAAAGCGGGAAAAAGGGAAAAATCATTATTCACATACAGCGCCATCTCTGACACATAGCATGTACTACAAACTGGCGAAATGGAGTTCGCGGGGTTTGCTAGTTTATTGTAATTACTTGTGTTGAGTCTGGTCGTTTCTATATATAATAAGTATGTATTTACGAAATAAAAGTATATAATGTATTTTATCTACACTAATGTTGTAACATTCTACTTATGTTTCAAATACTTGACTAATAATTACTACTGTTATAGCACAGACAACAAAACACTCAATTTAAGCAATTTCACATGATGTTATAATATTCACATCGATATCGTAATAGCTCATTATAACATCGAAAAAGCGTGACCAACCTGATTGCAGGGCCAATCAGGTTGGTCGCGCTGCACTCTCGTTGGTTAGATTTTAATGGCGGCAAAATCACTGTCACAATACACGTACGCGTGAATTTAACTTAATAAATTATCAATGCATTAGTGAAGATAAAGTAGTGTATGCAACTGCATATAACACGGGTATTAAAACACTCGTTACTATTATGAAACACTCGTGTTTTAATACCCTTAATTATATGACAGTTGCATAAACTACTAATATCCGTTATCTAGTGCCCATATACAAGCGTAAGTTTAGTATGGGGCTAGATGGCGCTGTGCGATATGGGCTGAAATATTTATTATTATTTGTTACTCTTTTTGTTCCTTTGCCACGTCACAGAAGCTTCATTGTATCATTGGTGTTCTATACTAAAGAATTGCGAGCGAAGCCTCGGCCACTCATTAGTCTATTTATTATTCGTTCATAAACAATATCATTGTTCATAGTTTCTCAATCTTCAAATCATTATTGTATTCTTTAAACTTTCCAAGTTACAAAACAGTCCAGTAACGCAAATGAAAAAAAAAGTTTAACTACATACCATTTTTACATGTCTTTGATGTTCATACATAGTACATACTGTAAGTACGAGTACTGTCAAAATCCTTACAAATCTAAATATATAAAACTCAAAGGTGACTGAATGACATAGTGATCTATCAACGCACAGCCCAAACCACTGGACGGATCGGGCTGAAATTTGGAATGAAGGTAGATGTTATGACGTAGGCATCCGCCAAGAAAGGATTTTTGGAAATGCCACTTTTAAAGGGGTGAAATAGGGGATGCAAGTTTTTCTTCTAAATACGAGCGAACCCGCGAACACCCACTAGTCAAATATATACACCGATTCATTCGTTTCAAAAAGTCCAAGTCCAAACCGTCAATTGAATTAATTAAATGTTCTATACATTCGGATCGTTCGGCCTGTCTTCATCCAGCAATCTATCTCCTTCATCGCTGACTGAGGCAGTTCCTATAGAGCCATACGTGGTGGGTCTGATGTGCACCGGTGGGGGCTCCACTGTGAGGTTGGGGGCGGAGCTGGACGGGAGGGGGTGCTCCGCCGGCACGAGGCGGGAGCTCTCGTCATAGCCTCGCGCCATGTGGTACATGGACTTGCCGCGGAGGCGGCGGCTGAACGAGCTCCCTGGAAATGAGAAATTGTTTGCTAATGATTATGTAACGTGGTTACATGTGGAGTATGTAGTAAAATATGTTGTCGACGATTTTCAGAGGAATAAAATAATATGTTTATCGTACAGGTAGGTACTAATTTATTTCGAATTACAGCAGTAATCACTTAATTTTAAGGTTACAAGCCGCCGCATCTAACTGCTTGCCTTTGAAATGGTTTAACATCTGCCGTGCTATGATGAAAAGCCGATATTTATTTAAATCGTAATACAGATACCTAGTCAGGTCATAAATTCTGTCACATGTTTAATATAAAATAATTGAAACAACGTTATTCTTTATGTAACCATTTATATACCAAAATGAACTTAACAAAACATAGATTCTTATGACAATAAAGTTTATTCAAAATGACCTCCGTGATTTTGAATACAGGCCTTCAATCTGCGCGGCCAGTCGTCTATCGCTGCACGAACGAGGTCCATGTCAATATCGGCGGCTGCCTTAATCAAGGATGTCTTGAGTGACTCCAAATTGGGATGAGGCTTTGAGCACGCCTTTTCCTCCAAGTGTTGCCATATCTTGTAATCTAACGGATTCAAATCTGGACTGGAGGAGGGCCAGTCTTCATGCCGGATGAAGTCGATTTCACGCGCCGCCAGCCAGTCTTGTGTGCTCTTCGCTCTATGAGCTGGCGCCGAATCTTGTTGGAATACCCAGTGCTTGTTATTGAACATGATATGAGAAACAGGTTCCACAAGGTTCGTCAGGACTGTATTTTGATACACAACTGCATTCGTTTTTACACCTTTCTCACAAAAATGTACCTCTGTTAAGCCCCAATAAGAAACTCCCAACCATACCATGAGCGAGGATGGAAAATGACCTCGTTGGACACGCGGAATACGTTTGCTTGCTTCTTCACTACTGTTTGCGTACACCTTATCATTTTGTTTGTTGTAGCTCTCTTCTACGGTAACAATTGTTTCTTCCGGAAAAAGAATTTCCCGATATTTTTTTCCCGCGTACCGCTTCAACAAAGCGCGGCATCTCTTCAGTCTCAGGTCCATTAGACGAGCATTCAAACGATGTCCTGTTTTTCTTCGATATGCCCGAAGCCCTAAGTCTTCATTTAACACCCTTTTCACCGTGGTTCTGCTTAACCCCATCAGAAGGGCCAACAGTTTCTGCTTACGTTTGGGATTTCTTTGAATTCGCGCCTTCACAGCTTTTATCACTGCTGGAGTCCTAACAGACCGAGGGCGACCACTTCTTGACCTGTCATCTACACTAGAGTCTTCGTTGTATCGTTTGATGGTACGATAATCGAATCTTTTGGTTATATTCAAATTTTTCAGTATGTCAAAAATTTGAATTGGCGCGTAACCGCAACGATGCAATACAATAACTGCAACGCGGTCTTCTTTAAGCGTCCACTCCATATTTAAAAATGAGTAAAATTCTAAAAAGTATACATTTTTATTTTCATGAACAATTCGAAATTCGAATTCAATAAACTTTTTTGTGACCAGCATTTTAAAAGAAAAGTTTTTACTGTGTGACAATACTTATGACCTGACTAGGTATATGCATGAAAGTCACACTATATGCCAACTACTTTTAGAGAGTTGAATTTGTTCAACAGTCCAAAAGCCGTTGTTAAAAATTTGTCACATCTCAACCAATATAAATGTAGATACATATTTATTGCATGCGTATTGCTGAATAGAGCCACCGGCGACATTTAGATAGATAGATAATTCTTTCTGGTAACACAAAAAATATATCGGAAAACTTAATGTGCCACAAATAGCGGTCTTTTCGTTAAGGGGTTCTCTTCCAGGCATTTGCCCATCATTAGTATGACAGAACTCACCAACAACTCCAAGATGCTCGGATATGTCCCTCTTGACGTCGGACACGTCCCACATGGCGAGGAAGGAGCCGAGGCAGGTCCGCGCCGGGTCCTGCGGGGACACGTACTCCTTGTACGAGAAGCTGTAGTGGTGCGCGATGGCAGCCAGGAACATCTCTATGCAGATCAGGAAGTCCTGCAAGTTGGAGAAGGTATTTTTTCGTAAATAAATATTTCAGGACATATCACACAGCGTCATCTAGCCCAATACTAAGCATACGCTTGTAAAATGGATACTAGATAACGGAAATAATACATTACATACTTCTATTTCCTAAATACATACTTGTTATACACCGAAATAACCAGACTCAAATGTAAATATGTACTTAGTTTAGGGCCTTCTTGAGTCGCATTTCCTCATGACTGAGGGTCGTGACTCCCCCGCAGAATTAATTCGTTAGGGGAGTTCTCTTAGGCAGATACATCGTGGTGGGCGCCCAGGTCCTTTTACCGAAGACACATGTCCTCGGATATTGTGGTCCTCAAACATGTTGGTTTCCTCGCGATGTTTTCCTTCACCATTAGGCGAGTGCAACTCCACACATAACTTGAAAATACAAGTAATTGGTGTAGGACCGGATTCGAACCAGGGTGCGTCTGAATGAAAAGCAGACACTGGAACCGCTGAGCCACACTCGCTGGTAGTCATCGGCTGTTGATTCTGGGGTATGCGAAGATATTGGAAAAGGGAGTTACTTAACATTGATAATCGCAAGCAAATAATTCCGCTAATACGATGAAGAGAAACCCTAAGAATAAACCCTAATCAGTATACAAGCCTACTTTACTTTAGTATGCTTGTATACTGTGATGTGTAATGTTATCTCAACTAATTTGTTAATCAATGTTATAATACTGGGAACTTTCGGTGATATAAGTTGAGAAAGAGCTTCAAATTTAGAGTACTTCATAATTATTTTCTCTAAGATATATACATATGTACATGAAATTGGAAAAGGCAGCATTGTACTTTTCGACATTAATACATTAAAATAAATCCAAAAATTTGTAATATCAACTAATAACACATACAACTAACATATTGTATTATAGGAATATAATATTATTATATTTCTTCAAATTGTCACGTGACTACGCTCGGCGTCTCAATTAAATCAGTTCACTCCGAGCATTAGAAACCCACAAAAAACATGGCCAAGGTCAAGTTTTTATCTATAGGCCTCATAATAGGCCTGTTTTTGGGAATACTGGTTCTAATTGTATAAATTGACCACATGAATTTATTTAACGATTTCACATTCTATACAAAGGAGTTCTTTTAATTCTTTCTATCTACAAGTTCCTATTCTGCGCTTGTCGCGATCCTCAGTTATGAGGAATAAGATACGAGAGTAAATATATTTCTTTAAAAATATATATTTTAAGCAATTATAATTGTATATAAAGAATTGATTAGTTTGGAAGTTCAATTAGCCAAGAAGCCATTGTACCAATAGATCCAGTTTATGTCAAAATTCTAATTACTCTTATAATAACAATGTAATATAGTTGTTATTGTTGATTAGCGTCGTTACCGCATTAATCTATACTAAGATTATAAAGTTGAAGAGTTTGTTTGTTTGTTTGCACGCGCTAATCTCAGGAACTACTGGTGCGAATTGAAAAATTCTTTTTGTGTTGAATAGACCATTTATCGAGGAAGGCTTTAGGCTATATAAATAAATAATAATAATAATAATAATGCCTTACGGGAACTATAATACAATAAATATGATGCCCAAAGTAACTATTCGAAGTCGCGAGCACAGCTAGTTTAGGAATAAAAATGGTCTATGTATTGTTTGTTGGTCGAATCTATGTCCGTCCTAAATTTCATCAATATCAGTTTAGTCGTCTGTGAAAGAAGGACATATCACATATTCAACTTTCGCCTTTATAATAACAGTTTTATTTACCTGAAGCTTTGAAGACATGACTTTAATTTTGTCCTTGTCAGATATATCGAATATGGTCGAGATAACGCCGCTGTACACTAGAATGTTGATTATCACGCCTTGGCTGGAGACAAGACAAACATTTAATTAGAAAAATAAAACAGGACATGCTACCTATATACATGTACGTACCTATACGTATAGGTACGTACATGTATATAGGTAGCTTAGATGACAAGTAATTAGCTAATCACGGCAGTCGTGCTGACGAGTTCCCTTCTTATTGCACAAAGAAATGACATAGTAGGTAAGTAATATTAGTCATCCGTGTCTTATGTGATAATTTTAGCTCCAGATATGTGTGAATGTGAAATTTAGACTGTTCTCTGATATTACTTGATATTAACATTACTGGATATTGAAATGGTTCATCTTAATATCATTATTTTTTTCGTGGGATAAGTTTGTTTGACTACAGCCTGCCAGATGTTAATTTCATTTTTAGTTCCCGCAAAATGTGTACACAGCATACACTATGAATAAGCATATAAATAAAATAAATTTCTAGCTACGATTTATGAGATAAACTGATGACAGATGGTATTTATTATCATTATAATCCACAACCTTTTATATCCCACTACTGGGTCTAGGACACTTCAATTGTACATGCCAGCTCTGGTGTTCCTGAGAACCTCGTCCAATAATTACTGCTCTTAATAAGAAAGTCTTGTTTTGAAAAGTTTGTGGATGATACCGTCAATACTTACAAGAACGAAAAGAATACCACAGCCTTAATGCAAAGGAACTTCCCAATAGGGTTCATAGGTTTGAGCTCGGCTCTGTTAGCTCTATAGAACAACACTAGGCAGTACATGGCCACAAACTGAGAGAAGTTGTTCACAGCTATTATGTACGGGAAGGCCACATTGGGACTGAAGTCACTCTCTCCATAGACACCGTTCAGCTCACATATCATGGATATGACGGTGGTTATGGGTCTCACTAGAGTGTATTGGAGGATTCCGTGCTTGCAGTTGTGGACGAATTCTCTGGAATGAAAAATATAGTTAAGATAATATTATTAGATAAATATTTGATATCCACGCTAAGACACGGAGCGTCCGTAGCTCAGCTATCGGAGGAAATCACATGCGATTATCAATGTTAAGCAAAGGTCGACGCGGTCAGTCCTTGGATGGGTGGCTGAACAGTGGCATTACATTTTGAGCGCTTCCGTGGGTCGGATGACATGTTAAACTGCAGGTCCCGGCTGTTGGCCACTCTTATACAAACTTAGTTCATAAAGATTACTGATTCATTGACCTTGTTTCCCTTTCTCTGTTGTTTATATCGAAATTAACTTCACATCACTATCATAGTCGCCAAATGTGCAAACAGGTCAATGTCCAAGATTTTATGTTTATCACCACCATACTATGACAGTTTTTCAAGGTGAGAGCGAATTTGTGCACTTTGAAGTACTTTAAATAAACTCTATACAAACCGTTAAATGTTGAGTGATCTTCTCAGACTTTATATCTTAGTTCAAGTGGAACTTTATGGCTTACATATTACGATATAGGATTATGGCAAGGAATACCACTAATAAGTAAGAAGTTGGTCACTCTTACCTTCCCATCTCCCATGGTGTCAAGCAGCACAATGGGAATATATGATACACCTGCGGCTTTGTCTCCAACATGGCCTCCAAATCCTGATCTTCATTCAGGTAGTTCAATAAGAACTTCATGAAATTGTATATGACATAGGCCTCGTAGCATTCTCTCAGAGAGTCTACATAGATAGACTGTTCAGGGAATTCTAGACCAATCCAGGCATTCAGTGCATAGATAGGCACCATCCAAAGTATTCTGAAAAATGTGCATATTTTTTTAACAACAGAAAAGATATATTAGTCTAGAATATTGAACCCTGATTTAACTTATTTATTATTATACTAGTGGACGCCCGCGGCTTCGCTTGTATTATTTTGAGATAAAAAGGTAGAAAATGAACATTACTTTTTTATTTCCGAACCGATTGAACCGAAATGAAATAAACTCTAAATGTTAAGTTAAAAATGCACCTACATGTTAGTAAAAACCGTAGACAAATAGGTTCAGCCGTTTTTGAGTCCATAACGAACAAACATACCAACAGACAAACAGTTTTTTTTTTAAACATGATTTTTGTGTTGTGTTGCATCAATAAAGACCCCTCAACTATTTTTTTTCCATTATCTTCAATGTACAGACACCAACCGGTTACAGCTTTATTATATGTATAGATTATATTACATTAAACATTAAGTACTACTAATACTTTAACACACTCAAACAGCAGAATTAATTTGGTTGAAACTTAGTATAAAGATAGATTGATAGATACTTAATTCTTAATCTATAATACAGAAATTAAATTATAAAGAAGGAATTATAATAACTTATTCAAGTAAAGGCAGATAAGTGTATAGGCTTATCTGTATGGGTCTTTAATCCAAGTTCCATAAATATACAATAATATAAAAATATAAATTAATAATTAGGTAGGTAGGTTGCCCATATTTACAAAAAGTGTACTCTTTGTAACAGCGGAAAAATAAATTTATTTTATTACATTTTACTGTTTCTTCTAAACAATTATTGAAGTAGTAATACTGCATACATTTTTTATAGTTAGGTTCTTCTTTTACAGAGACAGATAAAAACTTAACCAAGGCCAAGGCTATCTAAATAAAAACTGTTTTAACTAAAACAAAGTATTTTAATTCCAACTTGTGTCGTGCAAATTATACAGTAAACAGGTTTACAAAACTCAATATAAAATGGTACATAATAATATCTGATATGATCTTGGCTTTACATGCTTCTATCTTATCTAAATATACTTTTAGATGTCTATTAAAATTATTACACCACAAGTTAATGACTTTATTTGAATACACATACCGTAAAAACATATTGATTTGATAATATTTAGAGTCATTATGTACAAAAAAAACACATAAACAGTGATTGCATGCTAGGAAAAATACTTTTCTAGAACAACAAAAGACATTCAGTTATGTATGAAAGAATTTGAGAAAGTTCAGGTTAAATAGGTAATACAAAAACCACTGGTAAGCTTAGACAAAGCATCTAAGTGAAAACAGTATGAATATTAGTAGCCTCAATTAAATAAAAGTACAATAAATAAATAAACAATTTCATATCTAGTGAAGATAATCTGTTACTGGAAATATGTAATTTCCTATCTTATTATAACAGCATAGATTTGTTTTGTTCTTGTAAAGTACCTACAGTTTATAAATTTTAAGTAATACCAGTTCAAACTAGTGTATCAATTGATAAAAAACCTGACTTTTTGGATTCAAACCAGGCAGCTAGCAGTTTAAAAATAAACTTTACACATAAAAATACCTGAGTGAATACTAGTCTAACTCACAGTAAACAGTATAGTATATACCCAGAGGGGTTTCGTTTGATGACACACGGTTTAGAACCATATGGGATTAATTGATTTTGGCCAGTTTCTATTAATATTTACAAGTTAATTAGATTAGAGGTAGAACTTACCTGATGATGTGTTTCTGTAGAAATGGCTTGGTGTAATGGACCACATGCTGGGTGATCTGCCAGATAGATATAGGCAGAGCTAACAGCACAAAGCCTCCACCGACCAGCGCTCCTTGATCGGCCTTACTGAACCCATTGTTTATCGAATGAGCTATGAGTATTGGCACTAACACAATTATCAATATTACGTAAAGCGCTATAAACAGAGGCCTGATCCATAGCCTCCATTGGCTGAAGAACCTCTTAGCTGATTCAGAACACATTTTAGAAGCAACCGACACAAGAGAAAGGAGTTATTACTACCCGATACACATGACACTGGTTTGTTTGATTCGCCTATCTTGCTATCGCTTTACACCACTTATTAGGGACTATGTAGTCATGTAATGACTATATTTGCGAAGACAATACGTTAAAAACACTAATTAAGGAATAAAATAGTTATTTCGTCATAAACTTGTTTACAACACCTCGAAAGGAATTTCGATAGAATGAACATTTTTTTCAATGAACTTACGTCAAGGCAGATGTCAAAATTACACCACAGACTATTTCAAGTAGACGTAGAACGTACCAGTAATGTCCTAATTATTTTGTAATTCGAATAAATATCGAATAAAATTTGAAAGGAACAGCACATCACTCCTATTGAAAAGAACGAGACAAAAGATAAATTACATGACGTTTTGCAGAATTTTAAAATTGCCATTGTTAAAAATGTCAACATAAAAAAATATTCACAGGTGTGTGAGTTTTTATCAAAAATGGTTTGGGTTAAAACATTTTAATTTCATCAAAAACCCTAATTTAAAGCATATTTTTATGCTAGTTTCAAATTCACAACAAAACCAGCCATATTCAAGCTTTTCTTCACCTATTTGTGCATTTACAGTTATACGTGTAACACGTATTTTGTGCATTGAGCTTGAGCATTGAATTAGGCCACATAGCGATCTCTCCCTAAAATACCGCTGTTCTGGCTGTCGACGTATCAACCTAGCGTGAGTTTTATTTATTATTCTATTCATTAGCGAATAACTTGCCCGTATCTGATAATACCATGTAAGATGAGCTTCGGTTGAAATAGTTATGGCATTTATACAGGTTTAGCGCGAGTCGATAATTCGTATGTTTTCGTAAATGGGTCACCTCGCCATTCTTTGAGAAACAAGTTATTTAGTGAATTTACCGTAATCTCAGCGTCACTAAGTGGGTTTAGTCGCGTCGCGTTGTTAATTTAGTGTATCGAGCCATCCATGTATGTTGTGTTTGTGTTTTCGTAGTTTTGGAGGGCGGGAGAGTGATGTGCAGAAAGTCCGCGAGCTGGTAATGTGATGTCATCAAAAGGAGAAACAGAGGCCGACTCCGGCACGGTGTCGCCCAATTTGTCTGCAGTTAAAAATGAACCGGTAAATATGCTCTTAATTACATGGCATTTATCAGCAGTTTGATTTGGTACTTGAGTTCTCTGTGACCTATTTGTCAAGTTCCAAGTCAAGTATTACAGTAAGTGACATACTTTTGGAGTCAATTACTACCTGTGCATGTGTACCTGTAGGTGCTTGGCAAATGGCACAGGTGAGCAGTAATTACATACTGTTTACTCACTTCAATGATAGGACACAGTTTTGCATAATATCTTGCACTCAAGATAAATTATGTGCTGTCATTCTTGTTACTACAGGATACAAGTGTATGTGGATTATAGAATGAACAAATACTGAATTTAGGTCCTTATTTGTAGACATTGTATGCATTTGTCTCTGAATATACCTAGTTTATCTTATCAACTGGTAACAATGTGGGATGACTACTTGCTACCTACAGTTATGCTCGTAGAAACATTCCCATGCCTTTTGTGTGCCTGGTTTGAAGTTTAAACATTCAACCTTCACGCTTAATATTTTTCTTGTCTTATAATTAATATCCGCATCATGTAGAAGTAAGCAATCACCAAATCTGTAACAAAAATCACTCAAAGCATTTTATTTTGGTATCTGGGTTAACACATATGCAAGCATTACAATCAGAATTCTGCTTCATAAGTAATTCACAGGTACAAGTCCAAATATTGATGAGTTGGAACACTTGTAGTACACAAGTATTGAAATTCCTGTCCCTATAATGGGATTGTTTAATGATCTTTGCAATACTTTATCTAATTGCCACATTATCATTTAATTATCTGGTTTTAGAATGTGATATTGGTAATGATTATTGTATTATTATTGAGGCTTTAACAAAATAAACTATAGTTTATACCCTGATAGGTATTATCAAAATTTAAAATGATTGTGTTTTGGTCATAGTTTTTTGAAGTTTAGCTTATGTTTCAGTTACTTTAATTTAATTAAAAATATATAAATCAGATGTTTAATATGACTTATATTATATATGTACTTCTTAAGCATTTTTCTGATTTTGAAAATCAAAGTAAAATTATTATATGTAGAACAAATAAACAAAAATTCAAAAGTAATCAGTATTGCCACATGTTACTAAAAATAAATTCTGACCAACCAATTTCCTCCAACTAGCTTCCATATAAAAAAGCCTGGGTAAAACCCAAATTATTCCCACTTGGCATTGGACATAAACATAATTACAGAGATAATCAAGTGGAGATTTAAAAGTCCTATCAACTTGTTTGGATGATGTCACAGTACCTATTGCATAACACTTCACACTGGGACAGTTTCTGAATAAACACTTATGTAGGCATGATTTATCTCAAGTGCTATTCTGTACTAATATGTAGTAGTTTTGTTTTCTCTGCTACAGATTAGGAGATCAAGTTTCAAATGTGTTGTTACAATTTAGTACCTATTATTGGGAACAACCCAATATTATCTAAAGTCAATAACCACACTGTAATTATTAAAATTATTTACATCAGTTACTACTAGACGAGAGGCCTATGCTCAGGAGTGGGCAATAACAGGCTGATGATAATGATGACTTTTTGCATCCCACTTAGATGATCCTGAATCCTGGAATTAGAATGATGATTTTGTAATACAACACTTATATTTTTTATGTCATCATACACTTATTTATATATATATGATTACTAATCTCTTCTGGACAGGTTGTATTCAGCTGCTAAAACCCAAAGATATTAGAATACAATATCCCATTTCAGGCGCCGACAGTCAGCAAGGAAACACCGAAACGTGGCAGCACATTGCTAAAATGCACAACATGTAACAGCTTCAGTACGTTGAGCAACCGAGCTCTGACCACCCACATGGCGCAGTGTTCCCCGGACAACAACAATGGGGCCGCCGCTCAAAACACAGACACCAGACCGCACCGCAAGCTCTTCGAGTGCGACGTGTGCAACATGAAGTTCTCGAACGGCGCCAACATGCGGCGCCACAAGATGCGCCACACCGGCGTGAAGCCCTACGAGTGCCGAGTGTGCCAGAAACGCTTCTTCAGGAAGGACCACTTGGCGGAACACTTCACGACCCACACCAAAAGCTTGCCGTACCATTGCCCCATCTGTAACAGAGGTTTTCAGCGCCAGATTGCCATGCGCGCGCATTTCCAGAACGAGCATGTTGGTCAACATGACCTTGTGAAAACTTGCCCGCTGTGCAGCTACCGCGCGCCCACTATGAAGAGCCTGCGAGTGCACTTTTTCAACAGGTGATGTAGTTCTCTCATTTTTACTTATGTACTTATATTTATCTTATTTTTATATATGTATAGATAGATAGATTGTAGACTATAACATTGCTTAACATCAGGCAAGTTGTAGTCAAGCGTGAGCCTATCTCATGTTAATAATAAATATATTTAGCTCTTGTTTTAGTGGTGTAATTATTTATCTTATTATGAATTGAGAAATGTATTCAATATATATTGCTCACAGCTGATGATGATAAATGGAAATAGGATTGGGGTGTGGTGTTATCTGGTATAAATCTTATTAGAATCTTAATGAAAACATTTTAAGTGAATCTGTTAAAATATCCTTATCAATCTTTCAATAAAAAATATGTGTGCCACTAAAAAGTTTTTCTTGGTCATGTATAAAATTAAGGTCCAACATCACTGTTAACCGTCTTATTTCATTTAGGTATTTGATCACACCATCCCTCCTTTGTAATAATGTAATTGAAAACATAATAATAGAATAAACAATTTGACTTTGATGTTTCAACAACTGTTACTCTCCAACAGACATGGCATTGACCTAGACAACCCGGGTCCGGGCAACAACTCCGTCTCCCTCCTCGCCGCCGGCATCGCCAACGCAGCCTACGCAGACGGCACCATGGACCCTGCAGCTATAAACGCCCTCGGGGCGTTAGGTTCAGGGCTCTCGGTGTCAGTGGCAGCTGCCTACTCGGACAGTGGGGACAGCAATGGTGCCAGATCAGTGGACAACGCGACACCACCCATGCATTACTTGACCCCGCATGTAGAGATCTCGATGGCTGATAATGAAACATTCTCGCCCGGACAGAACCATAGCAACTCTGGTGAGTGTTATTTTGGTTATTATTTTCGTCAGATGAAATGAATAATTCTTAAATTCAATACAAAACTATAAAGAAAATTTCGCAATAGACAACATATATATTACAGCTTTATATGTCGCTAACAGTGATTTCTTCAAAGCAGTTGCAGTAAACACAACATATAAAGTACTTTGTTTGATGTGTTGGTGACAAAGTTAATAAAAACGGATATTAATTTTTAAATGAACATTGACATTGACATTGCCCTAAATTTTGTACTACTTGAATAATTTAAAATTTGTTAATATTATGATAATACAATATTAACAAAAGCGTAACGCAACTTGTTATTAAACATGTGTTTTCCGTAGAGTTACAATATGGGAAGATTTAAAGGGTATTCTCAAACTCCTTGGACTGAAAAAACTCTTGGATTCTTTTATAAAAAACAAAAATATATAAGGAAAATGCTATTTATCAGACAGCATTATTATCAATATGTAGCTATTACGGTTTTCACTCACGTGTAATTTCGCCTATGGTGTTTACACGTTACGGGTGTAATGACGACACCCAGCGTCAGAACGTGCGTTCTGGGACCGCGGCACAGAACACACGAAACATAATAATAAAGTAACATCATTATCTCATCCCCACTTTTATTCCATCAAAATTAACTTATACCACATAATAAATAGTAATTATACCATCTCATCTTGTCACAAAACTAAATTGAAATTCATTCAAGTAATGCTAATTTTGTTTATTGTGAGTGACAAAGTTAACTTTATATTATGTTGACGTAATATTATCCTATTGTCTTCTTACTCATAAAAGTAGTAGGTATTGTGACAAATACAGCTCTTCCCAACACTGGTTTGTAATAAAAAAATGTGAGGTCATATATATGTACACTTGATGCACTTATTAAAATTATTATAAAGTTATTATTAGTATGGTTTATTTCTTTGTAGTTTGTAAAGGGATGTATAAAAATAAGAAGAATAAGGTAATCTACCTTAATCTTCTTATTTTTATTGAATGAGTGTGGCCAACTCTGGTGTCGACAGTTTATCAAGCAAGCGGCCTTAAGAGCCTCTGATATGACATTATCTTAATTATAGAAATAGGCTTATCGCCACTGTTTTCGTCTTTAAAATAGTCTAAAACAAGGCTTTAAAAAAAAGACTACAATTTTCTTCTTCCTAAAATAATATCCCTGTATATTTATAATGCAAGCAATCTTATGGGCTACATTCATCGATCTCCATCAGTACAAGTACGCTGTACTGATGGAGATCGATGGCTACATTTAATTAGTACAAATTATAAAATAACTGAATATAAAATGTATTTCATGGTCTGATAAAAATATTCAAGATTTCCACAGGCAAGGCCAACTCTTCACCAAAGGTTTTGAAACAAAAATAAAATACAAGTAATAATATTAAACAATAAACAAACTTTAAAATGTGTTCCTTTATCTCTTCTGACGTTTTATATCTGGGACTGAAATGACCTCTAGTTGTTTTTGCCATCCTTATGAATATTAAATAGATGTACCTGCTCCCAGGCCAGACTTATTTTTGTTGTATCCTAGACTTCATTAACATAATTTGTGTTGTGAATAATATGTGGTATTGTGGTATTTGAGTCAAAACAGATTCATGACTCTATTTTAAAATACATATTTAATAAGTTTTAGTATTGATTTCTATCAGTTTTAACCCATTTTTTATACACAAGCCTATGACGTTGATATTGATTCGTTTTTCTGTTAAACTATTCTTATTTTGGTTTATAATGTACACAAGAACCAGTTTTAACATATGTAGGTCAATATGTAATTCTCTCCCAGGTATTGGAAGTTGTAAAGTAATCAAGGCTACACTTTTTCCGCTGATTGTGATTTGTTTTCTTTGGTTAACTTGCACCGTCAGTTAATAATTAGTTAAGAGCAGTCGTGATTATATGCGAGATATTAGGTAAACCAAATGTTATGTCGCGTACCAGCTTATAAAATATATAAATAGCTTATTAGGTAGCCGATCGTTCCCCATCCTTCTAAATGGCCCAATCAGCGAATCCCTACCACACAATTACCATGTAAAATAGAAATAAAACGTATGATGTTGTTTGGCAATAGCTAGCCGTTGAAACATAAACGCTCCAGAGCGGGAGTCACCGGTCGTAACTGTATGTTGTGCAGATTCCCGCATGAACGGCGAGGGCCCCAGCTCGCCGCAGTCGGGCGACAGCGCGGTGGCGAGCAGCTCGCTGTCCGCCGCGCTGCCCGCCAACATCACGCCCTCCATCACGCTCATACCCATCAAACAGGTGAGTATCGACATGTAACACAATTACTAAGTAATCAAACATCACAGCTGAGACTCGCTGACGAGACAGTACAGTTTTTTTTCTCTGCTGGTAACCCGCCGGACCTACATATGTCGGAGATTTTAAAGACATTCCCAGTTGAATATTTCGTTTGTTTGACTAAAACATGTTTGCACTTGACCATAGTGAGCCAGATGGTAAGCAATAGCTATGGTCTAAGATGGACCGTGCTCACCCAGACTAAAACTAATGAAACAGCTTGCTCTATTTTAGAAAACAATTTCCCACGATTTGTAGAAATTGTCGCCCTAAACGATCAAGCGCCGTACAGGTGATACGATGAGCGTTTATGTTCATAATTGTGTATCCGAGACACTCTTTCTGACTTCCATCACTAGGTTTGCAAAAATATCTGGCGAAACATTGACACAGACCTTTCCCACTTTTTTACTTCTTTTATTCAGGAGAGAAACTGGCAGAAAAAGTTACAAATCATATATTTTTGCAAAAAAATGGCTAAGTTCTCAACCAAATAAAAATATATATAAATATTCCGGGACATGGCACACAGCGCCATCTAAATAATAAATGTATGTTAATAATGCAAGCGCTATAGGTACCTTTACCGGCTAGAGTATTTTACAAACAAACATTACAAGCCAAAAAGCAACCGCTGTAGAAGAATGTTGTTTTTTGCACACCTGCATTGTATGGTCTCCAGAAGTACATAGATCTCGTGATGGTTTCCAGGAGGCGAGCGCCCAAGACGAAGGCAGCGGGGAGACGGCGGGCGAGTCCAACGGCGAGGCGCGCGGCGTGTCCTCCTCCCTCTCATCATTGATCAAGGTGTCGCCGCTTAAGAGCTTATTGCGGGAAGACCTGCGCCGGCGCATATCTGCGCGCGGCCGCGCTCGCGCCTCCCACGTATGTGCACACACAGCCCATCATGGAACCATCATCGCTCATGCCGCTAGTAGCAGTGTTACTCGTGCCATCATACGCGTACAGATATCTTCTTTTTTTAACAGACTTTAAAACGATATGGCGGTATAGAAAGAAAGATAGAAAGAAATAATATATATTGAGACACACACACACACACACACACAAACATTAACCTATAATACGCGTCCAGATATCTTCTTTTTTAACAGACTTAAAAACGATATGGCGATATACATACATACGCGTACAGATATCTTCTTTTTTTAACAGACTTAAGAACTATGTGGTTATGTTTATATCTCTTTTTTGTCAAGTTTATCACTTACATCGCGAACTATCCGTTGGTTTACTGATTACGATAGTACCTTTTTTTTATTTGATTGGTAGTGCTTACCGTGTGGTCATATTTGAATTTATTACATTTCTAATAATTGCATTCATAGATTTGGTGGTTTCCCTGTTTTATGGTTTTCGGATTGATTGCGCGGGTATACATTTTTTTAACTCTTAACTCCTGTTTTATTTAAATCTGTGATAGGCTCACGTTTGATGAGTTTCAGTCAAATCAGTACATCCCTATCAAAAATATTAACATATTCGCGGCAGCGGGATATCAAGTTATTTATTTATTACTAACTTTTTATCATAATCATGATAGTGACGCAAATTCACCAGATTTCAAGTCAATTTATACCTACAGACAATCAACCGTGCTCGGCACGTCTCTTAATAGACAATTATAATGAAACATTTATGATGATAATTTCCAAATTTTGGCTTACCATATTAATAGTATATTACATACCTAGGGCAGTAAAATAAGGAAGGTCTCATATCACATGTAATTGTCGTCCGAGGCGGAGCCGAGGTCGACAAACATGTGATCTGAGGCTTCCTTATTTACTGCCCGCGGTGTGTATACAATTTTTCTCATCGACGGAGCCGAAAAGCGGGACGAAAGTTGTCACTTTCGGCCCGGAGGTGAGAAAAAGTATTTTTCAGAGCCTTACTTTTGGATCTCATATGGCTAATATCGAAATCTGTATATTTCTGTAACAGTCGCTGAATAACGGTATTTACTTTTAATGGTAAAAAACCGGTATTTTGTTTTTAAATTATCTCACATGAGATTATTTCTTGGGATGATTATGTCTTAAATTCGAGTGAAAATCAGAAAACAAATAAGCACATTCTAAGTTTTTTTTTCATCATAGATAGCACATCTTAATATCTGTAATGCATAGAAAGTTACATTTCCAATGGTAGTTAATAACGGATCTGCTTATACAACTAAACAAAACACAGCCTCGTATTTAATTGTCTGCCACAGCACGCGAATGTCACGTCCTATATCTGTAGATATAAATTGCTTTTACCAGTAGAGTTTAGTGCCGTGTCCCATCCTGTTTATCCGAACAATTATCACAAGAATGACTCACGTATTATTTATCAGTCTGCGGTCGGAATATAGTTTGCGGGTCGTATCGTAAGCAAGGACAGAGTTATTTATAGATGTGACTTTAGTTTTTGTTTAGTTTCTAAAAGTTGGTTATCTGGAGACGTCTTTTTTTCTGTATAAAAAAAGCCTGATGTTAAGCGTAGAGGTTTTAAACTGGGAAGGGATAGTCTGAGCTAACATTTCTCAGATTTTCTTAAATGTTTCATTTTATATACATATCCTGACGCATCATCATGTTAAATTGCTGATGGTGGTGGATTGCAAACGTATTTTTTACACAATGTTTTTTAGAAATAGAATTAAAACTTAAATATAGAACAATAGGAATAGGTAATATTTCTAAATCCACTGAACCGATTTTGTTAAATTTTGGTCTGTTTCTGTGGTCATTTGATTCAGTTTAAAAGTTTTTTTAGATGTTCTCATCTCTCCGAAACATTTTTTTTAATGAATCTAGATTATCTCCGGCAAATTATATTTACCATGTTTCTTACCAACAAAAAAAAACATTTTAACTTCTTCTTCTTATCAAATGAGAGTTGCCAACTCTAGTGTCGAGAGTTTATCGCGTCGACCTTTGCTTAACATTTTTTTTACATTGGTAATCGCTTGCGATTTTCTCCGCCAGCTGAGCTACGGGCGCCTCACATTTACATACATTTTAACTAACACATTCCCTCTCTGGTTGCAGGCCCGCGCGTCTCCGTCCGAGGGCGGCGTGATCACCTCCACGCACGGCGACGCGTCGTTGCTGCCCTCCTCCCTCGTATGTACATTCTGTTCCATCACGTTCCCCGACTCCACCCTCTACTTCCTGCACAAGGGCTGCCACTGCGACTCCAACCCCTGGAAGTGCAACATCTGCGGCGAGCAGTGCTGCAACGTGTACGAGTTCAACTCGCACCTGCTCAGCAAGAGTCACCAATGACTGTTTGCGGGGGGGCAGTTCGATCACTGACGTCTAGTTTGATGATGCACTTCTCGTATGCTTTGCTTGGATGAGTTTGGCACTGGATGTGGAATGGGCTCGGTCAATTTTTTTTTACAAATGACCATCAGAATTTTTCAGATGACTAAAGTAGGTCGCTTGAAGAGTTACTCAGTTGGAGTCAAGTGAATTATGTGTGAGATATATAAAAAAATGTAAATGGTAAATACTGAATATTAATCAAATTGGAGATTGATTATTCTATGAGATTAGTCTGTCCTGATAAAAGTAGTATTGGTGTTATAACCAAGGATGAATTCAATTTTTAAAAGTTAAATAATGTTGATGTTTCTTTCACAATATATGGGTTCGGCTCTCGATCCACTCTATCATCTATCTAAAATATATTCCGCCTATTAGTGGATTATTTTATGTGAATATTGTTTGTGGACTTGATTTGTTCTCGACAATTGTGGTATACAGTGTAATCCAAATAAAATTTTAAATATTTTTAAAAAACTAAACTATTAGTCTTTTTATGGTGCTAACTAAGTGTCCATCTTCAAAAATCAAGTTTAAGGTCAACATAATTACTTACTAAGATTGAGCTCTATATAAAACTTTCGCGTATCTGCAAAAGTTGACATGTCCAGTGCTTGATTCATCAAGTGTCTTGCATACCACGTTAGCACTTCGAAAGTACTTCACCTATTTATTGTTTCGTATGTTCTATTCTACTATAAGTCACGGTGTTTGAAGTGCTTCGAATGCTACGCTGAACGCCCCCCGAAGCTGATTGTAATAAAAGTGCAAATTATTTTGAGGTTATTTAGGGATAATCATAGTTACGAGCGAGGATATTTATACGGATATTGTAGTACTTAAATACGGCGGTAAATTGTGACGAAATCGACGTCACAGCTAATTATTTGTAAAAGATAATCTAATGAGATAAGCTGAGCTCTATTTCAGCAGAAATTATTATTGATACATTCCAAATTGTAATCGAATACATTCCGTGGATTTGTGAAATTGAGTCGAGACTCTTTGGCGGGGAAAGAGGTGGCTACCTACTTAAAGTAATCTTATTTAAATGATATATTTATTTATTTTGCCTTATAGTACTTAACTGTATACAACATTACCGTGATTTAAAAAATCTATATTAGAGTATTTTTGGTGCGATAGTGAATTTTACAAAATGTTTATTAACTTATGGTGAAGAGTGTACAAATTAATATATTTTTACATTTCGCTGTTGACAAGTTATAGAGAGGCAAAGCCTGCGTATCCGTGATTGTTTATTATTGTGATCGTGTACAGACAGGAATTATAAATTCTACATTCCGTTTTTATTTCTCTTTTGTTTATGCATGTAATGCAAGTCCACGACTAATACTTATGTACGAGTTTAAAGAATATATTATGTACGTTGTTTTATTTTATTATTTATTTTATTTTTACTATTTTTTCTAAAAGTATACGCCGGTATACACTAATCACGATGTACTTAAATTCTATTGTTGATAGTTGTCACGTGCGACTAGTTAGTGGTGTAAATAAATTATTATTGTTAAGTCGATTTGAATGTATAGTGTAAAGCACACATTGCTCAAGGAAGCTCAATGCTGTAGAGCTAGTGTGTTTTTTTCGCACAAAGGCATAATAACACGATATCACTCTATGCATAGGTGCATGTGCTTTATTGGTGCCTTTATCGACGCAGACGGACCTATTAAAGGTTACGGTTAATAATTCGGATCTCGTTTTGAGTTCAGGCGTTAAACAATCGGGTATAGAGTAGGATATATAGAAGGAACATTTTCAACCTTGTGGATGATTTGTATGATCATACCTACATGGTGTAGGAATGCGTGAGGTACTCTGTAGCAATTCTTGCGTGCTATTTACACTGCCTCTATGGATCTATTAAATATTAATTTTGTTACTTTGGTTCTTTAATGTGAATTTAATTACTGGTACTGTTTACGTGCTAAATTAATAACAAGAAAATAAATATTTTTTATTAAAAATTTCTGTAGCTACTTTTTTGTACTATACTAATAAACTCTGGCAGCTGGCAGTTTAAAAATAATTTAATAAACTTTGTATGTACTGAGTATCTCATGTGTTCCTTTCAATATATAAAATATAGTGCGCCGGGAGTCCTGCTAGCGTCCCATTTACAATGTAAATTAGAGATAGTGCTAATGTTCTTAAGGTGTTATATTATTTGTACGTTGCATTCCTTATCTGAAGTTAAATCGGTCAGTCCATTCCGTTGTAACCTGACGTTTACATTCCTTTAGTTGTTAAGTACTTAATATCGGTTGTGGTCTTGCCTGATAAGTTTACGAAAAAAATTGACTTAGACGGAACTGAAATTACGTTTACCAACGAAGTTTATATATATATTATTGTTCTGTTATTACTGCATTGGTATTAGGTAGGCAGCGAGCGGCCTGCGGCAGGGCCTAGTGAGTTACCTAAACGACAAGTTTATTATTTATTTATAGAGATCCTATACGTTTCGTTGTTGGTTTTCGAGTTTAATATTATCGGCCCCTGCGCTCGCCGCGGTTAGTTATTAAGTATATTCTGTAAGCTAATAATTAATTACTAATCGGTAACCCGAACGGGCGCCTTTACTTAATCCGTCCATCTAATGATAAATATTGCCTTTAATATTTAATAGAGTAATATATTTTATAGATTCTAGGTGTAACTTAGACAGGTCTTTAAGGGTTCACGTTGTTTGTGAATTGGTAATATAAATTGACGTAGATGTTATTTGTTACTGCAATTAAATGTGAGTTAAATCATGGTTTAAATATGTGTGTCTCGCGTGGAAGGACCTGGGCGCCCACCACAATGTATCTGCCCAAGAAAACTCTCCTAGCGGATTAATTCTGCGGAGTCACGACCCTCAGTTATGAGGAATACGACTCAACAGAGAGAGAGAGAAATATTTTTGTTAAATACTGTTATAATGAAATTATGTATTATATGGTTTGTAATATTATCCAATTTATCAGTCTTTAAAGGGAACTACAAATCTAAAATCATTTGTATTTGTATTCAAGAATATTCGTACAGGTGTTATGTTTTTAAAAGATAAATAATTGATTTATTTGTAAATTTAATTGCAGTTTTAACAAATGCATCACATAGTGTGGTCAAATACAAAAGTATTGGATATTGCTCTAAAATGTAGAAAGGAAACTAAATATAAAAGAGTAAATTTATTTTCAACGTTAGTGTTTAAATGCAGTATTGAAATAATTGTGGAAAATGTTATGGTTTAAATTTAATTTCTGATTTCGGATACCCAGAAGCTAATAAAATGCACACACAGGTCTAAACATTCTGAATGTTTTAGTGAAACTTAATATACTTCAGTGTTTACTAAATATGGTCTAAACAGTAAACAATCTTTATTATTTCTTTTACATCTATGTATAAATTTACAATATTAATACAGAAAAAAAGTTGACAGTAAAGGGTCTCAGAAAATAAAGAAATGCTATAAAATTAATTTGGGCCAAGATCAGAAGTGAGGTTTATAATTCGATGTGTTTTATTTACTAAATTTATTGAACGTCTGAATTGTTACCTAAGTGTATGTGTATAATGTTTTATATTACATATATTATTATATATTATATTACTCTTTTACTACTTTGTTGATCTTTGCTAGTTTAGACCATATTTAGTACATAGTCTATCTCGGCCTATCACGTGTATATTATGATAAAATATCGTCATTTAGTATAGCGAGCGATCCTCACCTTTATACCAAAACACAGCTTACCAACATTTTTGTTTATATTATAAGTTGTTATGTATGTAATATAAGACAAATTAACATGGTTGAACGCGTAGATAAAGTCATATATATAGATGGAGCAATGACATTTATTGAAATGACAGCAAACTGAACTTAGGTCTACAATTTCCTTAGAAATAAATGGTGCTGACTTAGAACTCCGTCTATATATATTTCTTGATCATTGGATGCGAGCAATCATGATAATTCAGAGTATGAATGATATATTATTGTTACAAAACTTCTTCATGTTATTATTATCCGAGATTATAATAACTATTTAATAAAATACTTTATTGTATAAAGTTTATCAAAGGGAAATATATTTACAGATATATTAGTATTGTATATGGAAATATTTATTGATTGCCGAGTGTTAGTTACTATATTAAATATTTTATGTAATTGTTGTGCCTTAGATCAGTAATAAAATTATTATATATTGAATAGAAAGGTTTTGGAATTAATTTAGAAGTGTGTATTTTGGATCATATCATATTTGGCACATCATAGTTAAATTACCTCTATATACACATTTATAATGAAAATAGGAGTATATATACAGGGTCGCTGATAACTAACACAAAGTTTATTTTGTATTATGGCTTAAAAAAGATTACTTAAATATTCAAGTTATGAGATGAATTTATTTAAATACAGATTGATGTATTTAATATAAACATGATTTATGGAGCCAAAAGATGGTATTGGTTATAGTACTTAAATCCATTCTAGACTTTGTGTTAGACACCAGTCACCCTTCCTGTATAGAGATTGCATATTTTACAACTTGGCTGTTTGCTTGTTTTATAAAAGGTTTATTTGCAGTTGATATAATATATAAATATATTGTATGTCTCATGTTGTCTTTGAGATGATTTTAGAATTATGAATGAAGATGGTACTTATTACCAAGTATGTAGTTCTATTTATTTACTTTATATTAATTTGGTAAAGGGTCTAATGAATAATAAACTATGACATACACTACTTTGTATTATTTCATTTCATAAATATAATAAATAGGTATCTACTAACTACATTTAATTTTAATGCTTACTTTTTAGGATTCAGTTAGTAGGTAATCAATATTCAAGTGTTCTTATGTGTCGAAAGTTTAAAAAAAGGGTACCTAGGTTACTTGTATATATAAGGGTAAGTACCTACTAGTATTCTTTGACCCAAGGGGACTGTAACATGGCTTATGGATTATAGTAAGTTATATGATAAACAGGGCTACAATTAACGTATCATCCGACCCACGGAAACACCGATATGGAAGGCCACTTTTCGGTTATCCATTCAAAGACTATCCGCGTCGACCACTGATTAAGATCTGCGCTAACTGAACTACGCTGAGGTCGCTAGAACTGCAGTTATTTAATTTTATAAAAGCTAGCCATTTAAATAGTCATTTTAGTAAGTACCTAGTGGGATTTGTAAAAACGCTTGAATAAAAAACAAATTGGTCAGATATGAGTCTAGCTAGTGTGTAGTATAAATACAATGATCGTGTGAAACCTAAGAGTGTACAGCGAGTAGCGTCGGTCATCTGTCAATGTCTTATTTATTGATTGTCAAATAAGTTTTGTTGACAAAAAGTAAACTTTCTTCAAAAGTTTATTTTATAGTTACATACGGGGATACATTTCTCGTTTTAAACTTATTTGTGAGTTAAATATTAATATCAAAGTGGTGCAAACAGCGGCAGTGTGATGGGAAAGTCCACAGATGTTGATGGAGATAATAACCCAACTTTGTCTGACTCCGATCCAGCCAAGTTACTGGAGGCTGCTTTACTGCAGATGGATGGCATTATAGCCGGTAAGTATATTTCACGAAAGTCTAATGACCAAATTTTATATTTAAACTAAATACTTTTCGTAAGATACAAGAATTCATACATGTATGACGATTTCATGCTCTGTTGATCATTGGGGTCTTCATTTCCTGATTTGACTATTAAATTCCGTTTTAGCTTTATTCTAATCAGTTCGCAGCTGTGACCTTATTAGTATAGTAAAATGGTACATACATTTTAAGGTAATGTTTGACTCACAATAAAATGGAAGGTCAACCTTTATTTGAGTTCTTATCATAAATTTATCTCTCAAGGTGAGAATGTCATTAGCCCAAAATACAGGTGAAATTTTACCTCATACCTGTGTCCCTTCTTATTCATTATATCAGTCTTCATAAAGGCTTGGTTTTGGACAATCAATCTAGATAGTATAAAGCCAGTTAATTTATGCTATAAACACATTATATTAGAATGTGTGTTCATATCATGAACTATGTTTTAGTGCTGTGTATTGTGTATTATTCGACTACCTAATTCAAAATACTCACATTACCCAACAAACAATCACAAATAAACCATCAATCAAATAAATAATTTTTTTTGTAGGTAAGTACTTGTTCTTACTAAACAGCATGTGACAATGATTCAATATGAGATAGAATATGAGATCATCACATATTAGGTACACCAAGTTAACTCCAAATATTTTACCAAAATCTTAGATACCGAGAAAAACAACTGCATCATTTCCTAGAAGGAATAAACTCAGTTTTGAAAAATAATTGTATTACCTAATAACATCTAAACAAACAGGCTTCCACTTATCTATTCACTCTCAGTCGCTTGTTGTGGCTCTGCATTTAGTGACATTACTTTGGTGGGTTTAAAACCTGCTAAGCATTTTAAATCTCCATGATGAGCACAACAACATGCAAATTTTTGGAACTATGTTATTTGTGATTGTATGAGCAAAAGTGGTACTTTTCATTGGGCATGTGGTTTGCCTGACCTATCTTTTGGCAGCACAACAAAATCACTGCAGCAATTTTATTTACCTATTTTTAGGGCTTAATATCCAAACATTGGATTGGCTATTTATTGCCCTACCAATAGTTGGTAAACTGTAACTACCAATAATGCCTGAATCGTCATAAAACTAGTGTGACTCATAAAGTAGGAGATTTGTGCCATAAGCCACGTGCTGACGACTATGTAGCTATTGTGTAGCTAATAAGCATAGACATAATAATGTAAAGATCATCCACTCCTAACATATGTACATAGAAAATAGATAGAAACAAAATGCTTTATTGCTACACACAATATTAATTACAAAGAAAGAAATAAAAAAAATACTTATACTAGTGCCACAAGTGACGACCTTATTGCCAAACTCTCTTCCAGGCAATCATTGGATGGAAAGTGTAAGCATGACTGTTTAACTACTTCTTCTTCTTTGTGTCGGTGATTGAATCAAACTTTTTTTATGAAACTGTTTATCTATAAAGTTCATACCGTTGCATTGATACTTGCTTATCTTAGCTGTTTCTATGAGAATGAAATAATTTACTGTGATTTTTTTAACACAGAATAGACTTACGTCTGACTACAGCCTGGCTGATGTTAAGCACCACTGACAGTAGTCTAAGACATCTGACATGTCTTATGTCTTATCTTTTGCTACATAATATGCTTGCCTAAAATACTTAACCTCAATACAATACCAACCATGGTTTGGTTGGAATAAATAAATAAATATTCCGGGACATTGCACACATCGTTATCTTGCCCCACACTAAGCAAATGCTTGTGTCGTGGGTACTAGATAACAGATATAATATGTACTTGTATACTTTTCTTTTGTAAACATACTTATTATACATACAAACGACCAGACTCGAACACAAGTAATAATAAATTTTAAAATTCATAAATACTTGTGTCACGCGGGAATCGAACCCGCAATCCCGAGATTAGAAGGCAGAGCCACTACCAACTAAGCTAACAGGCCAGTCGATATTAATATGGCATGCACAATCGATTCAGACATATTCTGAAAATATGGATGTATCATAATAACAACAATTATATTCGACCTATTTGCCATATGTGTGTCAGAATTTTTTGCCGTATTGACACGTTATGTTCATTACATCTTTGCTATAAGGGTGGTTTGACGAGGGTGCAAACTGTTGAACCGGGGGAGGCGACAGTCGGCCGCCGCGCTTCGTCCGGACCGCTCGAGTCTGGTCCCGAGGGAACCGCGACTCCCGATATCACGTGGCACACCGCGTGCCATGCGATAATATAACGAACGACATTGTAATACGCACCTTTTGTATAGCTCTCTGGTAGTGTACTACGGCCTACGTATATTTACGTTATTATGATGTGTGATGCGGGTAGCGGCTGATTACGTCCTTTATTTCGAATAGGTTTCAAATCTTCCATGTTGTTTGTACGGTTGATGTTTGGCACAATGTATAATTTTGCGTAGTTAGGTAAAGGTATATATGAGATGCGATCTTTTAAATTACGCATTTGTTGATTTAATTTTGTATCTGATTCAATAAATTACTCTCAAAAAATACATATTTAACTAAGTACTTATTACATTTTGTTGTATTTTATGTTCTTATAGATAGATATCTCGCCTCTTGGGAAGCGATGCTGAAATCAAATATGTCCAAACACAACTACATACATAAGTATTAATTGATTTTTGGACTGCTTATCTAGGCATAATTACTGACGTAGTTTTTGTAACAACCATTTCTAGTATCTTCTACACTTCATGTAATTCATATTTTCGCCAACAAATCTCAATCTAGTCCCCCAATATTCTGCGAACATGATCATGTACGAAACGACTTGGCTCTTCCTCCGTAAAGACATATGTACTTACATAGGTAAAGATGTGTAAACGCCTTGTTCCGTCTACGCCTGTCTCGTTGGGAAACTGAATATGCATTAGGGATGAGAGTCCTTGTTTGTCTACAGCTGTTAGCTGATGTTGCGACTGGAATAAAAGTATCATAGTAGGTATATATCTATAACTCACTGAAACATATTCATGCACTCATATTATAAGTGCATATTTCATTGAACTGGTTTAGTAAATATTGTGTTTAGATGAGAAGGCGGAGAAATTTCATTATTTGGCTTTATTACGAAACATTACCTTGATACTTTCCTTATCGATGTTACGTATTATTTCCGTAACAAGTTATTATTTAATGTCTACTAAGCTTAAGAATTAAAGTGTGTTGTTGTTTTCATCTTGCTTGCCTATCCAACTGAAAGAGAGACTTTACCCTCCTGTACTCCTGAAGAGTTGCCCCGAGTTGGTCTATGAGAACTAAAGTTAGCTTTTCACCCACTGCCTTTTGCTCATACGAGTGTCATTTGTAGTTATTCTCCTTGAACCATATTTGTCATAGCTCGAGGGCCGTGACTCCCCCATAGAATTGTTTATTTCTCTTGGCAGACACATCGTGGTAGGTGCCCGAGTCATGTCCTCAATTTTGTAGTCCTCAAGCATGTTGGTTGTCTCACGATGCTTTCATGATAGTGAAGCAAGTCAATGTTATTTGGATGTCAATTATATTTATCAGATTTTCTTCACCTCGTCGATATCAATAAAGATTTATTGTACACCAGAACACAAAATACAAAAATAATTTACAGTAAAATTACTTAACCTAGGTACATTGGGCGGCCTTATCGCGTTGAACGATCTCTTCCAGGCAACCTTAGTAAAGATCGCTAGGAAAGAAACATGTAAAAGTCGGTGGCGTACAAACACCATAACAGATACCTTAACAAACAAACATACCAAACACTAAATGATTGCTAGGAAAGCACAAAAAAACAGTGAAGGAAGAATGATAGAAAGCGTTGGAATGACGGAAAACGGGAAATTGTAAATAGATAATAAGTAATTTCTCCAAATTCCATTGCCATAGCACCTTATTTGGATGACGTCGTTAGAGGCGTCGCCGTCGGTTCTCGATCCGTATTCGATGGAGCCGTCACATGCCAATCACATGTTATTGCTCGGATCACTTGGCTGATCATTGAATACGCTAGGTGGAGGATAGTGGTAGACAAACATGTTGTTTAGGATAATAATAATTGCGTAAGTTGGGACTTGTACCTTGTACTCTGGTTACCTATCTATATTGAGTATGTGCGCTTGTTTTGTTTTTAGCAACCTTGCAAAAATTCCATCTGATGGTTTTGTGGTTTTATCAGTTATTAGAGTTATAAACTAAACTATTGAAATTTTTAATGATATTTGAATTTAATCGCAAATTTCAGTGTCTTATTTGGAAAGAAAAAAAAAAAACTGCAACTATTTATTAAGAAAATATTTACGTCTCAAGCTACGCCTCGCATTTCGATCGGTAGCGATTTTTTGTGATCAACTGTTCTCGTAAATCTTTCGCTACAGAATAAACCATAACACTTTGAAACCTTTTAATAACGGACGGTCGGTCCGTCTAAAACACCATTAAATATTCAAAGTCTAACGGGCCGTTTGATTCCATGTCAACATTTATTTTGCATGAAAAAAATTGGCACAATATCTCATCTACTTAATATACCTACCACAGTATAACGAACTCTTAATAAATAATATCCCGCGGGAACAAAATACGTCAACTTCCACACGCTTCCTGTGTAAAATAATATTTGTGACGGGGTTAAATATTTACGGAACACCAAAAGCCGAGCTCGGTCTAATTAACCGAGGCGCTATAATGAACTGCACTGGCTCAACGAACCAGAATATAGAGTTCACGATACAACTTTGCATGCTACTGATGGCAGCATTTTTGACACATTACACCGTCAAGATTACTTTAAAAAAGTATATGTATAAGTATCACACCCATTATCTAGTACCCATGACACAAGCGTTTGCTTAGTATGGGTATTATTAAACTTACGCATTATTATTAAATGTTCGGTGGTGTGTGTAGAGCGCTGTGTGCAATTTTACGAAATATTTATTTAAATATGTATTCTAAAACACGTTGTTAGTTACCATTTTATCCACCCGCAGAGTTCTCTAGCTCGGACTCTACCAAAGTTTGAGGATTAAATTCTCCTTCATTGCAACTTGGGGCCTTAAGTCGGAGTTTCTAAATGTTTGGGCGACTTGCTCCTTAAAGCTTTGGGGGTAAAGGCGAAACTCGAATGAAAATGTTACGGCCATATTCTTAGGAAATAAATAGTCCTTTTATATCTACGGATATCAAGCGTAGCAAACATGTCCAGTGCCAGACAGAAACATACAATGTAAATCTAATGGGTACATGATTCCTTCAGCTTAGCTCACGTTGTTTCAGAATAAAAATCCTAGAATATAATGTATCACAAAGATATGATATGTCTCCAAAGTAGCGTGAAAACAAACAAAATAAGTATAAATTTGCATAGTTCGTTGGTTGAGTATAGGGTTTTTATGTAATGAAATGTAACATCTTCTTTACCGGTAAAAGATTATTATCTTACTAAGAAAATATTGTACGTATGTATTTTAAGTTTAAGATTTTAGATTTTATATTAAGTTTTAGATATTAAAATATTTTTTTAATTTTTGTTACGCCCTAATTCCCCTCTTAACAGGGTAAATGTAAATACATTTAAGCTAATAAATAAATTGTAAATGCTTTGACTTTGGACAAACACACGTTCCCCTCACAGACACCGACTACATGCTGTGAGTAATGTCTGGCACGCTCAATGTCTGTAGATATAAACACACAGTCCGTAATGTAGATTTCAGCCGTGGTGCTGGTAACCGCAGTCCTTGTTGAATAAAAACGCTGTCACAGATACAGTGTAGGAAATAGCACACTATATTGCAGCGTTGCAAGCCCTCCTTACTGTATAATGTTGTAAATAGGACTTGGTAGCTCCTATTATTTTGTTTGTTGGCACTGTTTGCTGTTCTGTTTTATAAACAGTATAAACACAGACGCTACGACGTTATCGTTTATTTTTTTGGGGCGATGTGCTTCGTTTTTTACAAGCGGTAATTGTCTCCAGAATTTGTATAAAATGTAAATTTATGTAATTAATAAGGTAGTTATTATATGGTTCTTTCATGCATAAATACAGATATAAGAGTGAATCGGTTCTTACTGGGTAAGCACGCTCGATCCTAGACCGTAATGTTTGCTTACCATCAGGCGAATTACGGTCAAGTGCAAACCGATTCCTTGAATTGAAAAAAAAGTATAGCAATGATAATATTGTGAAAAAGTCGCGACATTATTAACTTGTGGCTAAAGCCACTTTTGATGAAGTTACTATTTTATTATAGTATCGACAAAAGTACTAACACCTGAAAGCTACGATACAACAAACATACTTAACTTACTATACCTACAGATACACGGGTTTTTGAGTCTTACATGTTTTATCGTGGGATAAAAAAATGTTGATTTATCTGGCCTGTAAAATGGACCTATTTTTGAGTCACTTGAGAATACCTCAGTAAAAGATAAACAGAATATAAGTACCTAGACATGTACGCACGGTTTAGCTGAGCTGGTAGATGAAGGGGTTCCAAAAATGAAACATTTTATAGGAACCAAGGACGTTTATTCGCCTACATGGCTACGCTAATACTGACTTACAAAACAATACTTAAATCTAAACGTCACAATACTACCTGCGCACAAAAAAAGGGCTAGCATGCACATGTGCGGGTTAGGATGGGACCGCGCGGCAGGACACTGGAGCCGTCTCCGGTGTTGATAAAGAAACATTGGTTATTGCAGATGGCAGGACATAACTAACTACCTAATGTAAATGTTTATAATATTCTTGAGTACTTAGCTATTATGATGGTAATTTATACAAAGGACCTTTGTCATTTGCATTTATGTACTTATTATAATCTCTGAAATTACCGATTATTTTTGTAATATTTTGCTTGCTTTTGTTTTGGTATGTCGGTCTGTTTGTTTTTGCTTTTCACCGCAATGAAGTGTATCACAATCCCTTCAATACAGGTAGTATATAAACCGGCCAAACCACGAACAGCAACCAGCTCAGTATAGTAATAAAAACGAGATCTATTAAAATTTCAACCCCTTCTCAAATTGTTACATTTACTCGTCTCACACAAAGTAGCTGTCTATTAAATTAATTATGTTAAAACCTCGAGAGGGTCGCCGACATTTTTCTACGTAAATAAACAAGGAAATTTTAATCTCGCTGAGATGGGGGCGAGATTACATTTTAGGCTTCTCTTATCTCGAACACTCACTCTGAAAATATTTGCTGTTTTGTTTGGGGCTCTCTCATTTTTGGCCTTGGATATTTTGCATTTAGGCTATACTTCATCACATTTTTCTAAGGTTTTTGAAATAATATGAAACGCAGGCAAGAATACCTAAAAGATAGTACATATTTCGTTTAAGTACTTCGATTCAAATTGTTTGTAATACATGTACAATAGAGTCCCTAGACTTTCAGGAATTTCAATGCCAGCAGATTAATTACCAAATGGTTCTCTCGTCTACGTCTATGACATTTCGAGACAATATCTATGTACGAGTATCTGCCACTTAAATCAATAAGTTCGCCAAAGTTTCGCCCAAGCTCGATAACTAACTAGTATGTATTTACTAAATACAGATTTAGGTATTTACCCTTAACATAGGGTACATAGATTTTGTATTTTATTTTACTAGGAATTGTACGGGTTCTTTATCATCAATTCAATCAATCTTTATGTCAGGTTTGTGTTTTTGTGCTTAATTAAAATTTGGAAAGCCTGCCAAATCAATTCATTTCCTCGTGCATATTTTCGTAAATCTAAGAAAACTTTCGTGCGAGACAGTCAATATTTTTTACGAATTTTCGATACCCATATTAAAACCATTAATCTCTTTAAAATTATTGCTGTGTAATTAATACCTACTATGTACCTTGGCTGTACCTAATGTATATTAAACCTACCGCTATAGTTTCGCTTCGACAGGCTTCATTATTTTTGTTAGCAGACGGGCCCACGGGTGGAAGAAAGTTCCGTAATTAGCATTCCAGTTGCGATGCGGTGTCCACTCCGCTCCTAACTACTATCTGGCCGGGCTTTGTTCAACAGGTACTATATGTGGACTTGGTATTCTCATCAACACTGCCCGAGACTCTATTTTGTGATAGGGCTGGTAGGGCTGTCGATAGTGAACGATTGTAAGACGATGCTTTATTCGGAGAACTAGTTTGTGACCGATAGATGTTGTATTGTGTTTCAAAATTAATCAAAACTTTTTAAACTCTCCATATATGGTTGACGTTATTTATGGAATTGTGTATATCGTAAAAGTGCTTTGTTTTCGGTTTATGTACCTATATGTACCTAAGTATATTGTTAAAGTACAGTCGGATTCACCCTTACATATATTCGTTTATGTCATCATGTTTGTATTGCGTGTAATAACATTGTTACAATGTCAAACACACCAAATATAACGCGGAAAACGGCGAAACATGCGGGTCGCTAAACATAATACAAAAATATCTGCAATCTCTCCAACGTGCCCGAGAATATTGTGTAACTTTCCCCAGCGAATATAAATGTGTAGAGAAGATGAAAAGAGGATATATTCGTACTTGGCTCTCTGTAATATGGAGTGACCGATAAGAATTCTGAACGTGAATATCCCGCAGGGATTGGTCACGTGTTCCTCGAGATAACACTACACAGTTAGGTGAAAGGAATCTAAACTAAGGCTAAGAGAGTCTTCTAACGCTGCCAGCCTAATTTTATTGGCAGAGACGGCTTTGATGTTCTTTGTAGCCGGGAGCGACTTTGCGAAAGATCAGTGCTGCTTGAGGAGCTTTGTTTTAAAATTAAGTGGAGTAATTTATTGCGCTGCATGAGACTGGGATTTCCTTTTAGCGTAGCGCCGGTTTGTGTTTACATTTACGTAGAATTTACTAGTAGGAACATTAATGCACAATAGTACATGCATTTTGTATGAACTTATAGTTGAATATAACCTACACAAACAATTTGATTATAAGTAATGTTTTAGAATATAAATAAATAAAATAAATAATCAGATTAATTATTCATATCTTTATTACTTGCACTGAACACACTCTAAAAGGAGTATATCTAGTAGCGATGGAAATGTCTTTTAGTTATATGCTTCATCGTACCAAAATTACGGCCTCCATATATGTAGGACATACATGATTGCATACTGAAAATGCAAAGCTCCAGTGCCCCATAAAAGTTTAATGAAACCGTCAATGCAAAATAAAAAGAAATGTCACAATACTAGGATTTTATGATTCTACATAAATCCTGACAAAAATAAGGCTCATGACAGCCCTCATCTACCATTGGATTCCACTCCGGATGCAAATGGTCCTATACATTCCTTATATTGTGCTCATACAATAGCGTAATTTAGGTGCCTGAGTCCTCGTGTATAGCTCTACTTATTTACACGCATCATGCTTTATTATTACCGTAGATTTGTGCCAAATCCGTACTATCTTTTGGACATTATCAGTCAGCATAGCATGGTAACTAAATTCCAAATTTCCATTTTAACACATTGCTGCTATTCCGACCGCATTTAAGCCAAGTGATCCTTGCCTTTCTTACAACGATCTTTGTTGACCGGCTGACAAAACGTATGTTGTAAATATTAGGTCAAAATCTGGCATGCTTTAAAACCTTCCGCCTGCAGTGATCTCTAACTCCCAAACCTATGTGAGCTAAAGCAGCACTAGTGAATTGTAGATAAAAGTGTGTGTTCTATAATGTGTGTGTGTGGTGCGATGTGAGTGCCATGCCGGGCTGCTGGCACCTGCCGGAGCACGTCACCCGCTGGTGGCTGCTCGACGTCTGCACGCATCGCATCTTCAGCGACGATGCAGCAGACTCGCAGATACCACCACGTACGTATCTCATACAAATAACACTTCACACATCTATCCTAAAGTTAGTGTCCCTAGTGTGACCTCTCTCTCTCTCTCTCGCTTGAGTCGTATTTCCTCATGACTGAGAGTCGTAACTCCCCCGCACAATTAATTCGTAATAGTGTGACCTATAGTGGTATTAAAAAAACTACGTCCCTTTGTCCAAGTAAAACTTTACGTGTACATCCTTTTCTGCGTCATGGATTTTATTTTCTCCTTGCGAGAGAAAGTCCAGAGTTAAAGTTATTTGTGATGTGACAGTTAATGTTAGCATTGGATTTACACGCGTTAAAACTTAAAATAAAACATCATGAACAACCAACATATGAGTAACTATTGTTCAGTCCATTTTCGGAGTCTTGTATGTTGTTGAGTTGTAGATACCGTTAGATTGTAAATATCGTTAGATTACAATCTATCTAGCGAGATTGTAAACTATCGATAGATTGTGAACCGTATCATTATGATTGCAATTTGACTCATTATTCTTCGCTATATTGTAATCTACCGAAGTGAAGCCGTCAAATTGTGAACCGTAGGACGGAATGCAACTCGCGCTCTATGTTTAGGTATTGCGAAGTCACTTGTCTGTGACAGGAGGTAAGATTAGGTTCGTTAGGTTGCTTTCTACCACGCACATGCGACGACGAGCGAAGCGAGGAGGAGCCAAGTCCTGTTGTAGTGCAAGTGATGGACTCGAAGATGATACGGTTCACAATCTATCGATAGTTTACAATCTCGCTAGATAGATTGTAATCTAACGATCTTTACAATCTTACGGTGACATATACACTACAACTGTGCTGTATGCACCCAGCAGTGCAAAGAAACGTAATTAGTAACATAACCATTCAAACTGTTCAAAGTTACTGATTGTGAATTTGTAATCAAATCACATGCGCATGTGTAGTTTATTTCAATTAATATTGTATTTCTATAATAAATGTTTGCAAGGCCACATCTCGAAATACTTATTTACTGGAACTAGAGAAACATTTTCAAAGTACCAAAATATGGAATTGATGTGAATCCTCTAACAAAGGCTATCCAGTATATCGATTTTACGCCTCGCCAAACCAAACAGAAGCCAAGTTAAGCGATATCATTACCCAATACGTATGTACGTGTGCCAAAACATGGATCCAACTTGTTGCCAGGATTTCCACTTTTGTGACAGTTTCACCTTATATTTATATTATATGGCATTGCCATACATTTGCCGTCTACGTATATCATTATTTTGTTTGTTTGTCTGGATTCGCAGAATTCTGGTTTCTAGGATTCTGAATTTTCAGAAATAAATTGCTTTTAGTAATAAAGTTAAAATAATATACCTACATGTATATATAAATATTGGAAGTTTTGTTAATTTGGTAATTATACTGACGAGAAAAAAGCGCTCAATTGATTTTCGAATTGAGTGTTTTTCTTTGAGACAATCTTCGAAAAATGCTGATGATAACCTCTAGTTTTAAGAAATCTGCCTTCAAAACAACATTTTTATCTATCTACATATGTACATATTACACTTTGGTACGTAGGTGCCATACGTAGTTATATACAAGATGTCTTCCCAAGCCAAGACCATCCTACCCTCACATCAATGAAACTCAGATAATAACTTATTGCTCTAGGCCTCACCGAGAGTGTATAGCCGACATTATAACGAAGGCTGGGACGATGGAAGATTTTTCCCAGTCTTTGTGCCCGAAGCGAAACCATTGTTCCTCGGCGGATGCAATTCACTCGGTCTGCGCGCAATTTGCGCGAGTGGAGTCATTTCGAACAGATTTGTGTCGCGGTTCTTGCGTACCCTTATTTATGCAGCTGATGAATGAATATGCAGCGTATTGAAATATCTACCTGCACATCTACATAGTTAGCTCATGAGCTACGAAATAAAGAAAATCGCGACCAAAATTAACTTCCCTTTATTTGTCGAGGGTCTGGATATGTAATTGAATGGAACAGCGTTTTTTTTCTTCTAAATGTTCTTACTTAAGAAATTAGATAAGTTACATTCGCAATGCAGGTAGTTCTTTACCATAGTTACGGGATAAAGACGTAGTTCATACCACTGCTCGGACTTACAGATGATCTTAGGTACTTTTGGTTAGGTAGGCCTGGAAGAGATCGCTTTCAGCGATAAGGCCGCCGCTTGTGGCACTAGTTAAGGTGCAATTTGTTCTATGTACTGTTTTTTTAATATGTGTCAACAATAAAGAGTTAATCTATCTATCTATCTATCTTTTGAGCCCGTATGATAGAATTTTAGAAATACTGTTGTTCCCCTATAAGTATCAACTCGACGGCTATTTGTTGTCTCATCCATTACAATCCGTCACCGCTTCTCTTCCCCATCTTGCGTGAGGAAATAAATTCTCACGTGAATAGCACACCCCTACAGAATCTAATAAGATCAAGTTGCGTGACCCTCATGTAACAATATCTGACTTGACCCGATGGATTTCTTTTCCCATTAAGTATATCGTGTTGCAACGACATGTAATCTATTAGACCTCACTGGTTATCGAAAAATTCCAACACACTAAAATGAAATATGTACATAATCCAGTAAATTCAAATTATTCTGAGATACGTTATTCTGATTGGTCACCGAATGATGTGAAATACTTACTTTTGATAGTAAAAGAGGAAAGTCTAGTCGCAAAATGTGACGATATTAATTTACACATTGCCGTCAGTCTAGTAACGTTGTCGATACTTCAAGCACCAACTACTAGAGTTTAGTTGAAATACTTGGATTATTTGGTCTATGCCGTGATGTAACTCAAGCCGATTCAAGCTCATTGCTCATTCAAGCATTTCACAATATCGAATAGCTGGCATTGCTTCCGTAAATTAACACCTGATATTGATATGGAATCTCATTAGTTACACGTACGTGCTTCGGCTGCATTCAGTCGATAGTGCTGCCTCGGTCGGCAAACAGCTATTTCGCGGGTAGTTGTAATGTTATGGTAGCGAACGACCGGAATCGTTCAGTTATAGTTTTGCCCTAAAGTCCCTAAAGTGTGTGGTTAACAACACCAAATGAGCATAAAAGTAAAGCTCGATATTGGTCGGACTGATTATTTGCAATAGGTGTGTTTTTACATATTGTCCCCAAACATAGGTGAACTGTTAAATGAAAACGGATTTTCTGACTTTGTTGTGCATACAAACCAGATTACGCAAATTAACTCTTTGGGTCAATTTTTTTTGGGAGCTGCAATGGCACACTATGGCACAGATGTGAGACTATACGCAGACACCAACCTCTCATAAAGTGACTGGTCTTCCTTATCAACCTATTGCGGATCTCTTCTGGTTGCTTAGATCCAATGGCAGTCGCTCTGTACCAAAAGCGATATTCTGTTCAATCAGGTACTAGATACGACATACACAATAATTTACTAAATATAGGGAAATATCTAAGAGATGCCTTGGTATCAATACTAAAAGAGCTGTTCTCCCATTACCAGAAGCGGGCGGCGCGGTCACGGGCCCGGCGAGCGGGCCAGGGCGCGCGGCGCGGGCTCGTGCGCTGGAGCTGGCGCAGCAGCTGGCCTCCTCGCTGCAGCACGCCGTGCCGCCGCCCCCGCGCCCCGACTTCACCACCGCCAGCGCCATCCTGCGGTGGCTGCAGCAGAACAACAACTCCCTCGCGCCACATAACTCGGTATGTACACGTGTTCCTCATATCTAAGAAGATTGTTTTACAAGCATAATATTATGTCATTTTACTGTAAAGTCTTTAGCAGTTTGCTAGTATATTTACTATAGGGCTAGCTAAGACGTCTTTAATCAGCCGAAACGAAATTTTAGTGCCTACATTATTATTATAATGAACCTTTCGCCACCGTGGTTTTTGCCTTCCACGGCACGGATGGCGCTATAGGCCAATCGGGCCTTTTAGGTCTATTAGTGTTTTCTTACGGTCTTCTTCTTGGTCGATCAAGCTCGATCAAGAAATTTTAGGCACAATTGGATGTTTGAAACTTGGGGTGTCACTGCAATAAAAAAGCAAATAAAGATTCAAACTTTCTTATCATCAGATAAGCGCCTTACTCGTTTTTCGTCAAGCAAAAAATTCCTTGTGTATTCTGTCTCGTATTAGACAGAAGCATATTAAAAAAGGATGAATACTTAACCAGCTAGCTTAGAAAGATAGATAGATAGATAGATAAACTCTTTATTGTAACACACATTGACAAAAGAAAAGACAAACAGAAACACAAAAGACTTAAAAAAATTGTGCCACAACTGGCGGCCTTATCGCTAATAGCGATTTCTTCCAGGCAACCGTAAGAAAGGTGCCACAAAAGCCAGAACTACTACAGCAAACAGAATGTGAGTAAGAAATATCACACGCTATCTGCACCATTTATCAAGCCGCAAACTTGGGAGAACCTATCAATTCAAGTTCCTTCGCGAACGCCCAGGTGTAAACAATGTATCCAAGTAAAGTACGTCACTTGTTAAGATAATGTAAGTTACAGTTCAGAAATGCCAACTCAACTTTGTATAAAGTTTAATTTAACAAGTAACGGTTTGAGCATTGAATAGTGACCAAGTTAAAAATAAGTTATACAGTGTAATGAAAGCGAAGCAAAACATCTGAATGTTGCATGCGATAATTATAAAATTTTATGAATAAGTTTATGATAGTATAGTATAAATTATGCACGATGTATCTGCCCAAGAAAACTCCCCTAATAAAGGGAGTCACGACCCTCAGTCATGAGGAAATACGACTCGAAGAGAGAGTATAAATTATTTGTCTTCATGGTAGCCTGTGATGACTTAATATTTCTGGTAACTAACATAAATCTAATGTAACATTAAAAATTAAGTAGCGTAATTTCATATATAATCGTGAATAAACCGCTGTACTCAAACTATGTAAATAGAAAAGATAATTATTATCTGGTAATACAATAAGCCCGTTCAACGTGAGCACCTCATTTTAAATACCATTTTAGCTCACTCTTCTAACGATACACCAAATTGGACGAACCCATACACGCATATCTTATACTAGCTGTGCCCGCGACTTCGTCCGCGTGGAATAGTTATTATGATAAAAACGGTTCTAGTGAGTTAACCTTAAAAAATAGACATATATTGTCGCGGTCATTTTGTTAGATCATTTCAAGAGAAATAATTCTTTCATAACTATTTTTTTGATATTTTGAAACGTTTTCGCAGCTCACGCAACAGAAGCCCTGAAAGATGAATAATTTTCCCCGTTTTTTTACATTTTCCATTGTTTCTTCGCTCCTATTAGTTGCAGCCTAAAGCCTTCCTCGAAAAATGGTCTATTCAACAAAAAAATATTTTTTAATTCGCACCAGCAGTTCCTGAGATTAGCGCGTTCAATCAAACAAACAAACTCTTCAGCTTTATAATATTAGTATAGATTATCGCAAAGGATCACTCTAGACAGCTCTTTTTGTGTAGGACTTGTGATCCAAATGACAATAACATCTTCCAAACTATTGTATCCATTTTCATCACATCACATCACAATCCTTCCTTATCCATAAACTTGTTATCGAAGGCTTTTACATACTTATATGGGTGAAAAAACTTGATGTAAAAATGTTTGAGAAAGGTTGATCCTCTTGTTGCGTTACGTGTATCGGATTTAGTCCTTTCTACGCAATTTTCTTGGAAATGAGCATTTGGAAAGATAACGGTGGAATCTTCTTGGGAAACGTGCCTTGTGAAACGTCTTTGAGAGCATTAACTGTACAGAGCCTTCTATCTGTTTTTAGTTCAAAGGCATATCCTTTATGGTTGATGAAAGACCGTCAGTTAATTATTGTGAAAATAACTCGCGAAATCAAATGTAATTCGAGTAAAACATGTCTTTTATGCAGAAAATGTCGTGACCCTATCAACTAGTTGAATGGCATCAGGAAATGTTTGTTTCCGTTATTGGAAAAACGTCTGTGTTGGCGTTTTTCAATTTCGCGTTCTGTTTCAGACTTTTCAGAATGTTGGTGGATTCAATTCAATTCAAATAAAAAAGAACATATTTAATATAAAGGTGGAAGGTAACCAGGGACATTGGGCGACCTTATCACTAAAGTGATCTCTTCCAGGTAACCTGGTTTGGACAACACTAGAGGAAATCCGTAAAGCTGGCGTACTTAACACAATATTAAATAATTCATACATGATGAGACCTTACATTTTATCATATTTGCATTTGGATCTTTTCATATTCTGCATTTGGATATGTTAATTATTTCAAACGCAACCGGTTAGTTTAGAGTTAGAGAATAGAAAGCTACCAAGATACCAGTCCTGAAAGCTCTACGAAAAACCTTGTTTGGTCTATCTATTTCCGTATTAACGTTTTCCCATATGCTTCCTATTTTTGTTTGTCTCGATCTATAGAACTTGACAGAAATATCTATGTTTACTAATTATAAAGTACAGTGAAGTCACTAACTAATACGTTAGAATCCTATAACTTTACTTCAACAATTTGAGCCTGTGTGTTGTGTACGTGAAGTTAGTGAGAGTTTAGTGTGTTTGAGTTAAACGTTGCATGGTTTCTGTTCCGTAAACTTGGCTCAATTCAAAGCATGTGTATGTCTCAGGCACTCATTTAAAACTAAGACATTTTCAATTTACGTTTCAGTTTCCTAAAATAAAAATTAAAAAAAAAGTTTAAATTGTAGGTCCCGGCTGTTTGTCTAGTACAGGTATTAAGCCATGTCAGCCGCCCTTAGGGTGGTTTGAAAACTCTCGACACCAGAGTTGGCCACTCATAAAAGCTGTTTCAGCACAAAAACTCTGTATTACTTACTCGTAATATCATAATCAGGAGATCACAAGCAAATACCATGATGACCCGTTGCTTCGTTGCTGATGGGAAAAACTAGTACAGATGAAACGCTTTTTCTTTACTGGAAGTATATGATTTTAAAACCATGAAGAGTATACATAAATATTTCACGGATATTTCAGAATAATTATCCTTTGAACGATATGCTCGTGAAAAGTAATAAATCGCGCTTTTCTGACACTGGCCAATATTCGAGTGACCCTTGAGAATTAAAAATGTTCCAACCTTTGTAATTTTACAGATTCATATTTCATTTTCTGTGTAGCATGGAATCAATATAATCAGACTAAAAAAAATATTATCTTCGTTATTCGATTCGTATTCAACCTCTACGTAGCATCAATTTATATTCTAACTTTTCAATGAATCGTTAATTTATTTTTAAATGGCTGACTAGGTAACCACTATGGAAATATTTCTAGTAAACAAATTATTCGTAGTTAGTGAACTTCCACGTAGCAAGTACTTTATAAATCGATCCATGATCATATACAATGGAGTTCCACAAAGCGCCTGAATCGATCGATCGATCCAATGTGTAAAAAAACTCAAGTATCTACCCAAACACAGTTATACTATCCATTAATTTCTTGTATTTTTTTATTTTGATACAAGCGAAAGCTTAGTAGGTATGGGGCTAGATGGCGCTGTGTGATATGTCCTGAAATATTTATTTATTTTTATTTATATTCGTACCGTAGTACTTCCGTCCAGACGCCAGTTAAAACATTAGGCTCGCAGGTGTTCACGCAAGCCATTGCGCGGTTTACGCTAAAAACTCCGCGAGCTGTGAAAGCCTGCAAAGGCTTTGTGCGGAAGGGTTCTAATTGCACCACCCTCTCGACTCGCTGACGTGAATTCATTCGAGAACCAACCACACAATACATGCCTCATTATTTATTTAGGTATATATTGTATGTATGTGTGTGTGTCTCAATAATTGTTTTCTATTCATTCTGGTGGGAATAATTCAATACCCATCATACTTTTTGAAACTGAGTATTTTGGTTTATTGTTGAACCCCATAGTTAAATCTTACCTTGTTTTTGATAACTATGATATTCCCCCAGCAAGCTGCAATTATTCATTCGGATTATCAGGTTTTTTGTATGGGAGTACGAGTATGATACGGTTGGAGTGGTAAGAGCTACATTTATTTCTTGCATTTATCGCATGCAATGCGGGAAAAGCCGTTAGCCTGCGTACAGTGCCAAGTAAAACCAAGTGATTGGATTTTTCTGCTGTTCAGTCGGTTGATAAGAATATAACCTTGCGATCTTCAAAGCGAGAGTGAATCGGTTCTTCCTGGGTAAGCACGTACCATCCTAGACCGTAATGATTGCTTACCATCAGGCGAATTACGGTCAAGTGCAAACACATTCTTTGTAAAAAAATAAAAATAAGACGGGTTAGTATTTGGAAGTCTATAGCTTTTATTGTCTGTGTTACGAGCGAGCGGCCCCGGAACTCATAAATTCTGGCGAGAACTGAAACGGTATTGCTGCTTACTGGACTTGGACAAATTATTGTAAACTGCTTCAAGATTTTAATTTCGCTAACGTTTACGTTTATTTTGTAATTGAACTTGGGATGAGTGAAAGGAGTTAGGTACTATGCGCCATATAATACCAACAAGTTCGTAGACGTTGATAGCTCTTGTCCCAAAGATACTTTCACCACTCGAAGCAAACAAGCGAAGATCTGTAAACTCTTGTTTTGTGTCGAGAACTTTGAAAATTATTATATATAGGTAAGTAGAAACTATTGTATTGTCTTGTGTCGAGATTATTCTCTTCCAATGAATTTAAAACTTGCGTTACCTAATCCACAAAACCAATCGGTGATATTTGCAAACATCGTCCTAAAAACAAACATCGGCAGCTCCGGTAAACAAGACTTTGTAATCAATCCTTGTTATTAATCGCGTTCGGATTGAGACGTGTCGGACATGGATTAATCCGGGTTGATTGATTGACTACGCTGCACACGACATTTACTAACCATTCTGCGGCTATGAATTTTAGTAGCAATCTCTGAATTAATTAGCTTAATGGCCGCCGTGATTCGAATACAAATGGACAAAAAATATGCGGGCAACATTTTTGGCGCAAGCTATTAGTTTTCTACTGTACACCAGTACGTATAAAATCGGAATGTTAATTTGTTGGATTATTGTTGTTTTGGTCGGTTTGTTAATCTGTCTCGGCATAAATGTGAATGGTTTTAGAGAATGAATAGTAGTTTAGTAACTCTAGTTATTGGCTAAGATTTTTTTACTCGAAAAAACGCTAGCAAAATTCGGGCATACACTAACATCACAAACATTACTATACAATATGTTGAATTGATAAACTCCTTTCCTAAAAGTTTAGTTAAAACGCTGGCAGATTTTTTCAGCTCAAGCTATTAGTTTTGCTCCAGTGCGCTGAATAGTTGAATATTCATAGTGACTCGAAGCGTCGAACTGTAGTACTAGCCGTCACGAAGCGGGATACCCCTCAAGTGGAAGTTGGGAAGTTCACCACCGATTCGATTAATGGAATTTCACTTGTTTGCCGTTCGGAACAATTTGTATGGTAATTGGTTTACCGCTGAACTGCTTTGCAGGTGTGGGCAAATGTGGTTTATCGCGAGCTCGTTGAGATTTTATGCGATGTTTTGTTTTTCGGTTCCGGAATCGATTTCCCGAATCAATTTCGATGAATTTTTATTGGGCTTCGATTGGCTCAGATTGAAATTGCCGTTCATACCTTGGGGCTGGCTAAAATTTTAGGTAGTCAATTTTGTATTTTACATTTACACACTTACAAACACTACACACGCGTCCACAATCAGTTACATATCATACAAAAATACACACTCACAAAATATCTCCTAATCTATTTAATTGTTATACATTTTCTTTGTAGTTATTCGCTATGAGTCTACCATACCATAGTGCCCAAAACGATGGTAACTTTAGTCACTATTCTAACCAATAGCGACTGTGTCTAAACACTCGACCATTGCACAGTTGTCACGTTGTCAGTACGTGAACCAAGCAGGCGTATGTCCAAACGGCGGATTTATCTGTGACATCCGCAATTCCGGCCGGAGTCGTAGGCGACTAATGTAGCTACTGTTATTGTGTCAGTCATTCAGACTGCTACGTACGTGACATTCTACGTGGGTTTCATTGATAAGAATGTCTCTTGTATATGGCCTGTACACAATGTATACCTACATATTATGTACTTAGGCATATAAGTAAGCCAAAGCCATCATATTCCTGTTGTTTATACGTAGATATCTTTACTGTCTTATGGTGATCTTATTCTGTCATAATCGTAACTTTGTATATGATTGTGGCGCACTCAGAGTTTTCAAAACCGCTCGAAGAGCATCTGGCATGGCTTAACTACTGCAGCACTATGTTAGACAGCCAGAACCTACTTAAATACTTTGAATAATTATTGAATAAAATTGTTTTTGTTTTATTGCAGTATTGAGAGTTATATATCAATTGAAGCATTGGCAAAATGTTGTACTTCAAATCAGAATCCCCAAAGACTTATTAATTTCAAACACACCCACCCCTTCTAACCTCTCTGTACTTACTTGAAATCACTTTTTCTCGTCACCGTGATCCAATAACGAAGTAACATGTCGAAACGTCTTCGAGTCTCGTGCTATCGCAAGTTTGAATGACATTTCTCCTGAAAGCGGATGTGCTTCCGACATCTCCCGCGGGACCCAGCGTTTATCGTCGAGCTCCGTCCCTAAATGTATCTTATAACAGAAATCTGTTTGTAAAAGTAATTCATAAAGACGTCCTAAATTATTGAGATAGAATATTTATTTGGCTTAATCTAGTTCTTTGAAGTACATATACGTTACATACATATGTATTGTGTTTTATCGCGAGGCCTGTTGTGAACCCCGGGAAATAGGGTAAATAAAACCCATCTTCTTTTTTTTCTAAAAATGTATTTCTAGCTGTCAGCTCACAAGGACATCCTAAATTGTAGTGCTAGAATATCTATTTGTCCTAGTCTAGTTTATTGCTATGTGGTTTTTTGTACTTATTATTTTATGAACTTGTGAACTCAGTACGTTTTAGTATTTATCAATTCCAATTCCTACAGTAAATATCTGTACCTAATTCAAAAACCCGTTTTAAAATTAAGCTAGTAAACCCATTTATACCTGTATATATCTAGTTGCCAGACAATAAATAATTCATTCATTCATTATATGGTCTAGTCCTATGAACCACATATAATATAAATTATTGAAAATTTAAAACGCTGAATTTCTGAAAACGATGAATTGGCAATTCTTTTCACTCTATTATTTGCCTACATTGTTCTTGTATATCTATTATAAATAAATACATATCTATGTTTCATTTGAACCTTTAGGAAATTGTATTGTATTGTATATTAATATCAATTAAAATAGGTACCTACCTTATGAGCTAATGAATTACAATAACTTATCAAATCACTCAAAATGTAAAATGTAAATAGGTTAGAAATGTAAGACTTATCTCATAGTGAAACACTTTATTATTAAATCACATATTATAATAACGCTGTAACACTATAGATGAATAAACGAATTATTATTATTATTATTATTGAAAAACCCAACACGCGCGTCTAAACTAAAACAAAAGCTGGTAAAAGCGCTCTCTATTGATATGCCTCGCTCACTAGGGTACCAGGTGACACGTATGTGCTGAAAGGCATTCACTGACCAGGATATGCCTGAATGAAAGGATCCCCGTATGTGCACCACTTAGGCATTCATAGCCGCCCTGCCTCGGCGGGGTAACTAACCTCTGCCTGAATGCCCTATTAAGCTCGCTATGAGTACGGAACACTAACTACTACGTACTAGCTAGGATAATAACTTTGTATGAGACACGTGTTGAAAGTTTTGAAACCGACTTCGAGTCCTTATTGTTTGTGTATGGTCACCCATCCTCTGTTCATTCGTAAATGCTGTAGTTCGCATAGCATACGCTAGTAAGGAGTAAGGATGAGCTTCCAAAGCTCCGAGGGATTTGAAATAGCCAAAGCACTTAATGTCCTGTTAACTGAGCCGCTATAGATTGGCCGGCGCCACCCGAAGCGATAGGAAATTATTAACTGACCTATAAATGTTAAATTAAATTCTCGTTCACGATTCGGCGGTTAAACTGGTACAGGATAGGACTTATTGTTTAGGCGATAACGGTCTTTGGAACGAAGTTCTCGTTTATTATTTTACTTAAAGGAACAAAGGCTAGTGTTTATGTTCGAGAAGTTTTTTTACTGCGACATTCGTCTCAAAGTTTTTTATGATCAAAGTTCAGAAACTTAGGATTCATAATTCAGAGCCTGGCCTTTTGGTCGGGCGCAGACCGTTACAGTGTAATTGCGGCTAGAATGATATAAGGCGCTCCGGAATATGGCACCAGAGACTTGTAAGCATTTTATCTTTGAAATATTCCTTCGCCAGAACCGATTTACATTTTCATGAGTTTCCTGAAATTGTTCAAGCAATTTGCACAACTTTCTGGTTTACGTTCTGTGATTTTAAAATTTTGCTCACAACTTTTCTGTTTAGGTACTCTAAAACTCTAAATATTTTCACACTGAACATTATGTAAACCTACTTCAATTGTTTACCTTTACTTACTTCCTCGTAACCAAAACAATATCAATAGTTTTCTGCCCAAACATCATTATAATAGTATAAAAAGTAGTAGTCATTCTATGTTTTCTTATATTAAAATATATACCATTTTTTTTGTAAAACGTCATAATATATAGGTCGTACCTAGTACGTTAACGATGTGCCAGGCACTAGTGTATAAAATTAATTTTACAGCCAGCCTAGTTCCCGGCCAGAGGAGCGCGTTCCATTAGCGCTAATTAGAATTTCCCCCCTCGCCCACCTGAAACTTGCAACGTTATTGCAGCTAGACAACGATATTGTTACTAAGAGACGCCTCATTATCACTGACATACATTTACGTACATATAGTTATGAGTGACATATAATTTATCGGCAAGTGCCCAACGATGTGTTTCGTTAGCCTTGTTTGAAAGCCAGTTCCACTCCAGTAAAGTCGTGCTCCACCTAGGACCACAGTATTCGCTTGTTCAGACGTATCTTCAGGCGAATCAATGGTAATATGCCTACCTGTACAATAAAAAAAAGTATGTGAAAAAGTCCGCGTGCTCGATTTCCAAATATCATGTCATATCACAGAGACAGCCTGTCGCTCCAGGCCTAACTTTGTAGGTATTTCGTAAATAGTCTGGCTGTTAAGTGTTCTGCGCCAAACATATGCCAGTCATGCCAGATAAATTAGAGGACAGTTAGGTGTCTTTGAATAATATTGTCTATGTAGTAAAGCTATTGCAATATCTATTTGTACTGATATTGGACATTCCATCGCTCAGATTGCACACCACGGACTCGTTGCACGGACAATCAAGCCTGATTTTAGGACACTGTATTTTTCACAAATGTTTTGGGCCAACTAAAACCGTTGTTTGTATCGCAAATATTTAAAGTGTCATAGAAAAATGTATTGTTCTACCGCAACTGTACGTGCATTGACATAAAGTGGAAACTACATACATATGTTCGTGATTTGCTGCGTTTGATACATAACCACCATTTTTACTAGCTGTGCCAGCGACTTCGCCCGCATGGAATAGTTATTAGTCTAGATTGCGCTGTGTGCATTGTCCCGGAATATTTATTATTTTTTTTTTTTATTACCATAAAAACGGTTTTAGTGAGTTAATCTTAAAAGATAGACGTATACTGTTGCAGACATTTTGTTACATAATTTTAAGAGGAATAATTCTTTCATACATTTTTTTTTTCGATATCTTGAACCGTTTTCGCAGCACACGCAACGGAAGCCCACAAAGATGAAGTTTTTTCCACATTTTCCATTGTTTCTTCGCTCATATTAGTTGCAGCGTGATGTTATATAGCCTTCCTCGATAAATGGGCTATCGAACACAAAAATATTTTTTCAGTTCGCACTAGTAGTTCCTGAGATTAGCGCGTTCAAACAAACAAACTCTTCAGCTTTATAATATATGTATAGATTTCAAAAGGTTATAAGTAAAAACGAATATGACGCAATATTTACAACTGTTTTATTTATTAAAATCTATCGGTATTTCTTATGAAAACGCGTTCATTTATTAAAATGATTATTCTCAATTTGCCCAGAGCTTGAAAGTTGGAGATGTCCCTGAGCGTCTTTGAGTAAATTTTCAGCAGTAACTTTTAGAGTAAGATATACGACACCTCATTAATCATGCACTGCATTAAACTTCCCCGAGGCTACGTTAAGGGGAATTTCGTTTGTTTCTCCCATTTATGAATACCTGTTATTTATTTAAATACATTTTTCATTTAAAAGCTTTAATTTCCCATTATGATACCTACATAGAGTTTTAATAAAACGGAACTTCCGCGTATTTTATCCGAGCAAATACATTTTGAATATTCGATTGAAAACTATCGGCAATATTTCATTTAGTTTTCATACGAGTGTTGCATAAGGGATAGTAAACGCTGACTATAATATTGTAGTCTGTGCCATTGCTCGGACTATAAACTATAACTAACCACTGGACATGGGCGACGTTCAAATAGATTGCACCTTTATTTTATCGTCTGTGTAAGGAACTTTATGTGCTATATTTTTACCGGTCTTTGTTTTAGAAAACTGTAGAGTAAATCCAAAATATCGCTTATATTCCAGTCATTCTAAATGAGTAAAAATCGTTACCATTAGTTTGTTTATATATAAATCACGAATCTATGTAAAATCTTCTACTTCGTGTCGTGTGAAAGCAGCTAACCCTAGAGTCAAATGTTTTGAAACCACGTCCGTCCATCTCTGACATATTTTAGCTAACCTGTAAAACAATAGTGAAAGATGCAAGTGCAAGCAAGATCAGGCAACAAATATATTGCAATTACCATCCTGCATTTATAGCAATAAACGTCACATAAATCATTAACATACATCATTTTTATATTACATATAAATGTATGAAATTTGACGTAGGTATAAATATTTTTTTATGAATAAATAAACTTGAACTTAATCAAGTTACCAGGAACACATGACTGAAAATTGGTAATGTTTGGCACGTGAATGCAATTTGATTCCCCCGTGGCATAATATCGGGCCGGCGGTCATCGGACCGCAATCCCGCGCTGTGGCGGCCCGATGTTCTCACTCCTATGAATGTGCAATATGCAGGACATGCAGTCACCGGGCCCAATCTATCGCACCTTGTGTTTGGATACGAGGATGGAAAGATAACTTGGGCGCCACAGGTATGTGTGGCTAACTTTTGTTTTTAACTTACTTTTAAAGTTTTGTTTGTCGTTTGTTTTTGTAGCCTTCTTTTAGAGGTTAGTTTTTGTGCTACGAGTAGATACTAATTAGACACTGAGGATTCAGGTGCGGTTAAGTTAAACGTTGCCAAGTGAATTTTTGGACAGTTATGTTACTTGATTTTTGCTTGATTGATAGAGCATGATGATAGTCCAGAACTCTACTATAAAGCGACACACTCAAACAAGCGACACTGTGACCGAACTAACTACTTAGGCCACTTCATAATGCTTGCCTTTCTGTCACACATATGTAAAACACGCTACTTCCAGTAAAGTAGCTCACAAAGGGTCACTCTGCCCTCCGGCACGGCCTCATCAGTGACAGTCCTGAAAGTAGGCCTCCGCCGGCTTCCGCTCTCTGCCACCCATTTCCTCTCTCAAGAATCCCCTCCGCATACCTTCCACTTGAGCGATTCATAATTGAAAGGCATTATTGAATAAGGTGACCTTTGACGGCAATTCGACGATATAGATAAAATGTCTCGTGATTTTTATGGAACGTCGTTTTTCTTGGAACACCGTTTTCGAGAATTTGGCGCCTCGGTATTAAAATCTTGAGAAACCTTCTCAAAATACTGTGTAAAATAAGATTTAATGTAGCTGTAAAATATAGAACTAAACAGAAGGATCTAGCTTCTTTCTGTTTTTCTCCTAAATATGTGCACAAGTTTACCCTTTCTCGTGTATAAATATTGCGCCCTATAATATCTAAGCAGCCATTTCCTAGCAGCGCCGGTTCAGCAAACACGTTAGCAGAAATAAATCCGAGTTTGCACAACATGTGGCTGGCCTGAACCACCCAGAACCCGGGCGCAATCCGTTCGCGAAGAAATTGAATGTGAATTGTTATTGCCTACCGATACTTAACTCGACGCATGTGTGCTCCAATTCGGAATCGAATATATAAGTGTGTCATTGGATATTTTGAATATTGAATTCTTTTTAGTACAGACAGTTTTTTTTATTGATATGGGCTGTAACTGGATTATTTTCAATATTGAAACAGTCGCAACTTAAATCTTACAAGATGGATGTATTAACTGATCTAATATCTAGAAACTTGCAATGTATCTGCAGCTGTAGTTTGAAATTAAACTCTAAACATGACATGTCACCACTCTGATATTACCAGTAACTTCCCTACAGCAAACAAACTTTATAATTTGTATGCGAGATATGGAAACAATGCTGCCTTTAATATCGGCGCAGGAACAGTTCTTAAGCACCATGAATGTACAACACGGCTTTCGTCTGGCAAGTTAAGCTGAAACATTTTTCATCCGCTAACTACAAAACCTTCTTATTTGAAAATAAGTAATTTCACGGTTTAAGTTCCATTTCATCGAGCAACTGCAGAGTCAATATTTGAAGCTCTTTGCTTTTTCCGATGCGAGAGGATTCCTAGAAAATTTTACTCTCTTGAATTAAATTGCAACTTTAAAAGGTCCTTGTGCTAGTCGGCAAGAATTGACACAATCATTAACTTGGAAAACGATTTCGTTTTAGGTCAGCGCGAATGCTGCATAACTTTTTGATAAAATCGAATGAACGCGAAATACGTGTATGATAAAAGGCTTTACATTTGCTCAATACTTTTAGATTTTTCGGGTTCTCAATATTTAAACCTGGCATGATTATGTTTAAATGTATTAAAATTCCTATTACACGGTGTATTATTTACACGGTGTGCTGTGCAGTATCCCGCGTTTCTGAATAATGTGCACATCGACATCTGCCATGTTTGCTGCTGGCTCAGCGACCCGCTTGTGCAAAGAGTAATTTAAAATTCAGGACGCTGGCGTCCGTTCATTATTGCCGTATTGTTTTGTAGGTCGCCTGTAAGTTTGTAATTATTATTCATTTATTTCTCGTTCTGAGCAGGATGTCATCTACTTTTTTTTCTTAACCATGTCTATTAGGGTTAATAAAAGACCTCTTCAGCTTGGTTTAGATTGCTTAGTAGTACGCTTCTAACTGGACCTAACGATCTCTACAATACTCATGTTCTAACTTACTATGCGTGCCAAATAAGAATAGGACTGTCAAGACGCCATTTTGTTCAGCAATACGCGCCAACTTAATACCCAAAGTGTATGGTGTGCAAAATAATTACATAAATTTTATTCCGTTTGAATCTTTAACTTACGTTTTTTGGTAAATCTTATACATTTTACGCCAAATCTGTAGATTTGGCGTAAAATGTATAAGATTTTTTTTATTTTTTTTACACTAATATTATATAGGTATAAAGAGGAAAGATTTGATTATTTGTTTGTTTGAATTGAATAGGCTCCGAAACTTCTGGACCGATTTGAAAAATTCTTTCACCATTGGAATCCTACATTCACCCTGACAAACATGGGGTACGTTTTATCCCGGATTAAACTTTTAATCCTGGATTAACGCGGGTGAAACCGTGTAGCGCTACTAGTTAATTATAAATGAGTAGGATTTGAAAGAAAAAGCATATATATAATATTATTAGTAGCATTAACTATGTAATATATCTTCATACCTATAGAATTAATTTTTCAAATATTATTCATTAATAAAATTCAAGAATAGTATTTTTAAATGAATATAATAATTATTAATATTACCTTATTAATCTTAATCTGTACTTATCTATGAACAATAAATTATTGCACAATATGAATAAAAAAAAATATTATGCACTTTTTTTGCTGGCACTACTATTTTGACAGTTATCGTGTGAAGTTAGCAGCAAACGCGATCCTATTCTTATTTGGCACGCGTAGTAATAATTCTATTGACCTAAACAAAGACATACGTCTGCCAAATTATTCGACGATTGAACATCTTATGCTACTAGACTTTGTTCGACTAATCATAAGTATGTATCTTTAGTATTCTTATTTATATTTGTGGTAAACTCCACACCAACCCAGTTTGCTTAGGACCGACAGACCCTGCTACCACTTTAATACGCTCTACAACGAGAAGGTGCGATTGGTAAACCCGATACAATGTAGTTGATAACAATACTATGGAGCTAGCATTTGTCTTATTAATTAAATCGCGAATGAATTTCTAAATTGAATGAAGGGTTTCCGAAGTTGGTCCCTTGTTACTAAAATGTTGATATTACATATGTTGGGTATACATGTAAATATCACAGCTAGCATTGATACTATAATTTCGATTTTGGGACGGATGATACGATAAGTGTAGATTCCGGGGGTATTGCGTTTTGTACAATAGCTGGTAAATCTTGTTAGAGGCCCCAGGGGCGGTTTGAAAACTCGATATCAGAGTTTGTCGCTCTTATGATATCGTTTCTTCTATGTAGGTACTTGCAATTTGTAGAGATCAGTTTCTGGAATCATGTTGTGTTGTATCGCTCCGTGTGTTTTTCCACGATAGCAATATTTCTATTGGCATAGTTAATATTCTTGTCACATCAGAGCTTTGTGTGTCTCGAGAATAATCTTGAACTTATTACTGTTAATTCAAGCGTCGCATAATTAAAAAACGTGAAACATTTTCTCTACGAAATATTTCACTTACTTTTCTGTTTTTAGCAACTTAATTAAAAGCATGAATTCACAAAGGCTTGTAAGAGGAAACTCAATACTGAAAGTGGAGGGTGTCATTGTTAAGTCGCCGTGAAGGTATAAAGGCTCTTAAGGAACTTTGTTACGTATTGTTCGGGAAATAACTCAATTTGTTCAAGTTTTTTAATAAAGAAACATTTAATGCGGCCTCCAACGATGCGGTCGATACGAACCACAACAAGATTGATCTGTTTCACAAGAAATAGGAAACTTAAATCTTCCTACTTACTCTTTACAAGCAGTTGCTCTCTCTTCACTGAATTATTTATGAGCGTGTTTAATTCAATATTCGGTTTCATCGCCTTTCATCAATCATTCCCCTTTTATGTTTCCGTTGTTGAAATAGTTTTACGCTTATTCTGATTATGTGCTAACAATGCTTGTTACGAAACGTTTATTCGTGTTAAAAATAAGATCTAACCCAGTTTATGGATCTCGTGGAAACGTAGCGGCTTCCCTGTTTCATCAGGCGATAGTTAAATAGGGCAGTGTTGTAGTGTATTATTGCCGTTAACAAGTTAGACGTATAAGATGTATTTCATAGTGGCCGCCCCCCGAGTCCATTTGCCGCCCACTCGGAGGGTGTCGACCCGACGTTTTGCACAATATTCTTGTATTATGAAAAAAATTGTATTGTCGTGAATGAAGTCGGTATTGCTCTGCAGGGCTATTACTTTGACGCGAACCCTTAGCATTACAAACAGACCAAGCTTTCGGCCCGGTGGTTCTTTTGCATTTGTCTTTGGCAGTTTCGTATTATTTTTAATGCTTCTACAGTTTATTATGAGGCTATAAATACAGCGTTGGAGTTATATCTAATTGTGTCCGCTTTGTTTTTATACGAGAGGATTTTCTGTTCCACTAATAGTCCGCTGTGAAGCGACGCTCGCTGTGACAAACTCTAGCAGTTACAAACTTTTACTCGCGTAGTGTGTGCAGGTGCTATTGTTCTTTAAATAACGGAGTATGGGTAGAGCGCCTAACAACAAAACTTAGAATATCGTATCCAAGTAAGTAGCCAACATATTCTTAGTTTATTATTTACCACTTCCTTGTGCCAAAGAACAAACATCTCAAACTAAGTTAACCTAATTTACCAATTTCTGGTTTCTATAGACGTTTGCTTAAATTTAATCAGCCTTTCTATTCAAATCAATCTTTTGCCAAGATGTTTTTAATACGCCACTGGTCACATTTCAACCTGTAGTTTACTTACTGTTTTTATAACTTAACTCTTATTCATTTCAAGCAGCTAGGCTCCTTGTCATAACAACAGACTTATCTGCTTCCAACACGAGACAAATCGATCCCCTCGGTAGGGAAGTAAGTAAAAGCTACAAAGTACGTCTTGTCTAGGCAGGCTCCGCTACAGTCAGTAGTTGTCAACTTCAGGCCTAATTTGTTGTGGTTTATTTCCTCCCTGCACATGCGACAATTTTTCCACTTAGAGTTGGTTTGCTCGGAACTGTTGGTAATTTCGTCGTTTGATGACGGGCTCGTTAGTTAGTTCCTGTTATTTGTTACTTGCTGTCGTACTTTTTTAATTGCTTGCTTATAGTTTGGTGCAAAGACTGGTTCATTAATGGGTGGATTATGTTTATAATTTGTGGTAATTAATACATAGAAGATCGAGAAAGAAATGTTCTACTGTAGGATCAGATTAATCAAGAATTATATGCAGAATAGTATTTATTTTTCTACACGCTGAAATAATACGAATATTGCTTTTATATTTGCATTTTTTGTGACTCGCGTGTTCGTTGGCTAACATTCCTTACACCAATAAGCACCACTCATTACAACTCTATGATGAAACCACTTCATACATAAGTGCATGTAATATAATTGATGGTAATGTCCTCCGATGTGCCATGCACGGTATAGCATTACAGATTTATGAATATGGAAGCGGCTTGCAATTATACCGTTTGCCGATCATGCGAGGAAAACTCTATTGTTATTTACTGCTAATTCTAATTGAGGCTTATGCTATTAACATTCTTGACACTTGCTGAAATGGAAAACTGAAATGAAATATTCAGTGCAGTGAACGGTTTTTGTTACGTTCAAAAATATTGTTATATATCGCTTATTAAATTACTCGTATGTTAAAGTACATAATTGAGTCCATGTATTTGGCTTCAATTAATGAGTACTATAGACTATTGCTGGAATAAAACCTTGATATTTGTAACTCAAATAGAAACATTGACATGTATCACATTCTCATAGTATCCAAACAGTATACATTGTCACCTATGTATGCTATGAACATAGTACATTCACCTTAAACTATGCTATGAGCTTATGTAGTGATGCAAAACAAAGCCGTTTCAGGTTGCCTGTTGCATACAGCTTCATACAAGCGTTTGCATCCTCTCGTAGGCGGCTATTGTCTGCTCTAAACATTCGTCACTATTTTTAGAAAGATCCCTGACACGTGCTCCCCTTTGTAAGGCGTTAAACGTCTCTCTCGCGGATATCTCAACGGAACAGCTGTCGGCTATTTCCGAAACTGGGGGGACTTTATTGACGATGACTGGCTATATCATCGACCGACTATAACCGGACAAAAATATCTCATAAATATACCCTAATTATATTAGTCTTGTTTTAAAATTGGTGTCTTATTTTTCTCTAGCTAGGCGTTTGTGTTTCTCTTTCAGATATTTAAAACAATGACAAATTAAATTCGTAAACAGTAATAAGTGTTAGCGGGGAGACGGTCAAGATGAATTGCTTAGTTCCAAAACGAGGATGCGAGGAGTTGGAGTGCAGCGAGCCCAGCGCGCCGCCCTACTACCCGCCGCAGCTGCCCTACAACCCTAATTTCATGGAGGCGTACGATGTAATATCGGAGCAGGATGCGTACTCCTGGAGATACAACGAGTGCTACACGCGGCCGCCGGGCGCCGGGTGGGGGCGGCGCTCCCTGTACGAGGGCGCCGAGCCGCCGGTGAGTGTGCCCGTCTGTGTGCCCCTCGACGCACGCTACCGTTTGATTCGCTGCGTGTGCGCTAACAAACATACGTGTCATGTCATTAACTCGGTCGCTTCTCCTCGCGCATACCGACCACGGAGGATTCTGTATGTTTACGTGACGGGCTTTTTTAAAACCCGCTTTACTATTACTTCAAAGCGGGAAGGGTGTCCGGAATGCATCGGGCGCATGTACCGCGATCTATTTCCGGGCGCGGGCGTCGGCCCTAATCGTTCGCTCAGCTCATTCTGAACGAAAACATGCGCGAACACAGCCGCGGGGGCTCACTCGTGGCCGCCACCATCGCGGCACTCAACCACCGCGCCGGCGCCGAAGACAAGCCGCGCCAGAGCAAACAGCGCGCGTCGCCCGCGCAGGGCAGGACCGTGCCAACTATTCGGGAGGAGACCTTCGAGGACGAGCGGTCGCGGCGCGCCTCCGCCTACAGCGAGCGACCCCTGTCCACTGCATCGGAAGCGTCCGAGAGAGATTCCGCTTCCGTGCAGTCGAGCGAGGAGCCGCCCCCTCACGAGAGTACGTATTTCGCGTCCGCGGACGAGTCACTGACGTAGCGCTATACTGGAACAAAGCCAAACTGTAAATAGCGACACGTAGGTGACTCGTACCGAGAGCTTGTCGCGCAGTGTCGCGCTAGCACAGCCTCATGTCCGACTGCGAGTACCTCACGGAGCCCCTCGACGAGGCGCAGGGGCGCACGGCGGCGGGCCACGCGCGCCCCGCCCGCGCCGTGCGCTCCTACCTCTACTCGCCGATGGGTGAGTTACCGACCGGCGCGAGGCTGCTGCCGGCGACGCGCTCTCACGCTGCTTTGTCTCGCAGGCGGCGACTCGGACAGCCCCGATGAGGCCACGGTGAAGTGCACGGCGTGGCCGGACGGCGCTGACCGCGTCAACTCCTCCGGGACCGAGTCCAGCACCTCCAGCGAAGAATCGGACATCGGATATGAACCACGGAGCGAGCATAACTACCGCACCCTGACCCCGAGCCGGCGGCTGGACAACTCCACGCGGCGCGACGATGACTTCAAGTGGATGCCGACCGGCAACATAGTGGACGACGACGAGGACGCGGAACCGGCCATGGACTCCAGGACGGAGGAGTACTCGGCGGCCAGCCTGGACAGGCGGCGTCGGCCGTCCGACCGCAGCGATCGCGATCGGAAGACTAGATCCTCGATGTCATCCAAGCCGCCGCAGCACCCGTCCAGCGTGCAGTCCAGTGTGCGTGCGTCGCCGCGGCCGCGCCGGCCTCGCACCGAGGACACGCCGCCCGAGCTGCAGAAGCGCTGGAACTCGTACGAACACTTCCGTTACCCGGAGGGCGGGTGGTGGCCCCCGCCGTGCTGGTGCCACGGCCCGCCGCCGCCGCCCTGCTGCATGCACGACCGCTCCTGGCCCTCGCACCCCTCGCTGCCGCCTGCGCCCGCGCCGCGCGCTGCCTCCTTTAAGGTATCACACTACGACAGACCCGAAAAAAGTCAACTAGTAACAATACTATTACATAGTAATTTGAAAACAATGATTGAAATGCTGACTTCTAGGATATATTAAAAAAAATGTTTTGGTTATTGCGATTAATATTTTATGATCAACAAACAACATTGATCAGTGTTGATGGAGTTTGGTTGGTGTGTTTACTAATATTTGCTCTTAATTTGATTTCAGTAATAACTTGTTGTAAATATTTTAGTGATTATATTCTAACTGAAGATTTATTTCACAAGCTGTTACGAAAAAACCTCATTCCGTTTCCACTAAATAGAACAGCCTTGACAAACATTTATCTTAATCAAAGTTGTGGACTCATAAATACCAATTTCATTCATAGCCTCGCGCGAAATTAGGGTATGAAATCTTGCCTAAATTATAGTGACCTTTCTTTCAGAAGACATTTGTACTACACCTACCAATATTCTGTCATATATCTTTTAAATTATTTTACCGAAATGTTTTGAAATTAATCGTCACGTTTTCTGGCAAAACACAAAACGTATTAAAATGATTTTATAATTTGTGTTTCACCAACAAAGAAGTGTACAGGCCTAATCCTTTACACTTGTCAGATGATATATGGCAAGAACTAAAAATCTAAAATTCCTATTGTATCCGTTACCAAAGACAATCCTTCTCCTTGAGTGATCTATCATTACTGAGGGTCTAGGCTCCCTAGCCAAATTAATTCATCACGTGCGTTCTCTTTGGCAGATATATCGTCGTATGTTCCAGATCCTTAAACAGTTGACACACATCCTCGGATTTTATAATTTTCAAACAGATGAGATTCCTTACTATGTGTTCCTTCAACATATACTCAAGACTAGTGGGTGCTCGCGGCTTCGCTCGCATTAAGAAGTAAAACTTGCATCCCCTCATTTCACACCTTTAAAAGTGGCATTTCCAAAAATCCATTCTTAGCGGATGCCTATTTCATAATATCTACCTTTATTCCAAATTACAGCCCAATCCGTCCAGTGGTTTGGGCTGTGCATTGATAGATCACTATATCAGTCAGTCAGTCACCTCGGAGTTTTATATATTTAGATTATCTTCCCTCTCTTCCAGAACGATGCAGAAGAAAGAGTGCGACGTCTGGAAGCGGACAAGGAGAGCTTGCAGCTGCAGGTGCAGGTGTTATCTGAACAGATCGCGGCTCAGAGTGAGAAAATGGCGGACTTGGAACGGGCCCTGCTCGACACCCGGCAACGGCTCGATGATGCTGATGAAAGGTTGCAAAAGGTAAGATAATAAACCACATTTTTTATTTCAGGGGAAAGTTTTTAAGTGGGTGTGTACCTAATTGTGTATGTTTATACAAAAACAGTCACGGGTTTCACCTCTTGATCACCTGAAACGATACTGTGTTTCCATGCCAAACGGCTTAATCGATTGGCATATAGATACATATTTAACCTGAAAATCACGATTTTCAACAGTCTTAGGTGTAAACCAATTAAAATAGAAATTAGCTAGAGGTTATAATATGTACATATTCGGATTTGTTCTGGGGCTATGATGGACTAATCAAATAAATATTAAAATGTCTCGTTACTCAACCTGCTTTTAACGAATTAGTACAAATATACATTTTTAACAGATTCACATACATGTGTGATTATTAAATAGATTAATTTGATATTCTCAAGGTGTACAACGGGTGTCAAATAAATATTTTCAACCCTTTGATCGCAAACTCTGGTTTGTCTAAATACCAGTAAAATCTCCAATAAACTCCAACAAGGTTTTAAATGCAAAAGTGTAGATGCGGAACTCGAACAGGCAGCCGTGCCGATGTTAAACTGGGCTACAAAGATACGATCGCTTTAACTAACTTGTTCGCAACTTGGACAGGCGGTTGTCTTCTACAATGACATAGGACTGTAACTGGACTAGCCTTAGCGACCCTTGATAAGTGAACGGAACACTCCCAGTTAAAAAAATCGGAGAATACACTCATGTTTCATTCGGTACCCGTCTTACAATAATGTTAATGTAATTACTGTATTACTGGGGACTTTTGGTTCTGCTCGCGGGCAATGGTTTTATTGTTTGTTTCTATACGGATTTGTATTGTTTTAATTGTAATTGACAGTGATTATAAAGTTATCAAGTACATATATAATGGTTTGTATTGATTGAATGATTATTTTTGAGGTAAATGTAGCAGGGCCTGTCTTTCACTGTGCTATGTCAATAATCTTGTACTTAAACTTGACTGAATTGTGTCCGTTCCGTTGACAACTTATCTGTTTGTTGCTTACCATCCGTGGAGGTACTTGTAAATATACTTCAAAATAAATAACTGATTAATCAAAATATTACATAATTCAACTCTTACTAATTGCAACATATTAATTAAGTTTTATAGTTGGAGACAAATATAAGAAATAATATTATCTGTTTAGTTTTATTGTTCATATTCTAATTAAAGAGTTCCACCATTTTTTTAAAGCAAAACCAGCATTTTAATTGTGATAATGAAACAGGAGCTATGTGTACGGTTATTATTTCTTGTGGTCAAGTTTAATCCGGTCTGGTAAATTGCGGGCGTAAAGAACGACTTTACCCAGCTCAATTGAAACCGTATAAAATCAGTCCGCGAGTTAGCTATCCATTGAGCGAAGGTGGTAAACTGCTTAGCATTCAGCACGTCCCAGATGCTAGGAATGGGGGCATTGAATAATCATGATCCGCAGGGATTGTTCTCAATAAACGTCTCCTGAATAGTGAGAGCATTCAATATGTCTGAATCCTTATACATTTTTTTAATTGCTTCTTCAGTCATCTGAAGCAATACCCTCACAAGTGTCACTGTGGTCTAAGGTAGTGATCTTAAATCTCATAGTGAAATAGTTTATTGAAAATATCTATGCTATTTTATTTCTTAATTATTATTTTTACTTGGATATATAGGCTTGCTTTTTGCTAAAGGCTGCTTGGCATAAAACACTATTACAGCGTAAGGTGTTATGCTAGTTTCAAAGAAATGTACCTATTTACTCTGATACGTATTTATGTGTTAGGTTATATAGATTAAATGTTGTTTGTTCTCGTGACGGCACAGTCATCCATATTTCCGATCCCGCGCACCCCAGTTTTTTTCAGTGAGCAATATGTATAGAGTATAGATCGTAGTTAGCCGTCTAGGAGTATCAAAGCCGTGGAATAATCATGATAGCAGTGGGCCGCCTCCTCCGCTTTGTCGACTCCACTGCTAAACTAATGAAATCACTCGGCGGGCTTTAATACAGTCTGCATTTTAACTGACAGAGCTGCCTTGTGGCGGATGAGTAGTGATTTGGTGTCATGTTAATTTGACAGCCTCTTGATTTGCAGAGTCAGTCTTCTTCAGAAGCACCCGTTGCTTGACTAACTGGGAAAATTTTTGTTTTCTTATTTCATTGAATTTGGTTGAATTCTTGATTTTTCACTTCATGCCGCAATATTTGGTACTGCTAGTGAACTATGTATCTATTTGAAACAATAGCCGGTGTAGTAATAGTAATCTTCAATATTCATTTACATCTTAAAAACGGCCATATCCATTTCCACATTCTTACTCCTGACTAACTGTGTCTCCCTAAACATAAACATTTGATTACGTAACTACTCCTTAGTACGTTCTAATAAAATCACAATAAATTAGGAATGCAATGTTTACAACTATGTCAGACGGAGAGCGGCGCCCGCCGTACTATTTATGTCAAACAAGTCTCGAACATCCTAACAATGTCGCATTAGTCGGCTATTTTCTTCTCCAAATCCCGTTTCTTCGCAACTGACGTTCAATTTAGATTTGATGTGTGTTTAGAAATTTATTTCCCTCTAACGCTGCCACAACTATTCGGCTTTTATTTTGCTTTTACCGCGCGCTCTGGTTTCTATCCCATTCTCTTATAAACTGTATGTATATTGCTAGTACAAAATGCTGTTAAGGAATGCCCGAAATAATGATTATTCACGCTGGTAACTAATAAAACAGTGCCAGTTCTGTTACTGTATCTACACATGGCTATGTAGCGGGACTGCGGACGCTTTATGAGTTTGTGGCGGTAAAAGTTTGGGATATTAATAAACTATCGATGGGAGTGATAAACGTATAGTCCTTCACATGTGGATTATTGGGGTTTAGAAAATCTCACATAAATATCACAATTTTGGTTCAATTGCAGTTTGGTTTATTTCTGATATCAATGATTCTTATACTTACCTACTTAAATGAATGCAAACTTTGTTTATATTTGTTTCTAATATCAATGGTATTTCACAAATAAATACATATGATAAGTAACACATATTAGAACTCTTATTAACTTAGATAAAAAATATTACTTCTAAATCATAATTTCGTTTTAAAAAAGAAAATGCACCCACAATTCAATGGAATCCAAAAGTACGGTTAAGATTAGATAGAGAAAACAAACGCACCGTTTTGAGTCGTTCTAATTCCGTAGTTAGTTTACACCGATCCGTACGCACTACGCACGAAGTACAGTTAGCAACAAAACTAAAGAGATATCTCTTAATTTAACTTAAATGTAGTACACACTACATTCCAGCAAATTCTTTTCACAAGTGTGTAATTAAAGTGTTTTATAATGAAATGCCTTGATCAGTAAGAAAAGTTTCAATTACAACTTTTGGTATTAAATATTGTATCCTTTTGGGTTACAATGGTCATGACCATAAGCGTCATATTGCTAATTAAGTACTGAGGGTCGTTACTCTCCCGCTGAATTATTTATTTTATAGTGGCGATATAAATTTATTTGTTTCATCTTGGGTTCAATATTATATATAGCTTTATATTATAGCTGTTACTATTTATGGGATTTTTTTGTCCTAAGGAAATGAGTAAATTCAAAAATCTATGAAACTATCTATAAACTTCACAACACTCTTGTACCCGACTGTACCTTACCCCGAGATCCAGATGCTCACGTGTGTTCTTAACAGCAGATCGAGTCTGGCATCGACAGCCGCCATCAAACGATAGCAGGGAGTGTGAAAGTAGTCATGTTTACGGAATACGTCTGATATTCTCGTAAGACGACCTAAATGCTGTTTTTAATTCCGGGATTGTTTATTTATCGAGTAGCTGCTGAATTACGTTGTACTCGATCGTTGAGAAAATGTGCTAACTTGGGCATTCCAGACTGTGTTTAAATCGTTGAAATTGTAAATAAATAAAATAAAAATATTTTTATTTGAAACAATTTAAATGATTTACAGTGTTAGCTTAATCTATGTCAATTTCTAAGAATAAAGCTAAAAAAAATCTTATTTGTGCTACCTAGTTGACTAGTGACTTCCGATTATTTACGAAATTTGAGCTAGTTGATCTCATAGTTCAAAGGGAAATAAATGATGCCCGTTTTACGCGTTCGAACTGAAATACCATGCTCTGCACAAATCTACATCAATGAAATTGCACAACATATTGATTTCTACTTTGTACTTCTTATTTCTTTTCCTATAGGAGAGTTATATTTACTACCTACAACTACTTACCTACCTATACCATTTTGGCCGCTTCCGTGGGTCGGATGTCACGTTAAATTGTAGGTCCCGGCTGTTAGTCTAGTACGGCAGTCGTTAATTCATATCCGAGGCTCTTAGGGTGGTTTGAAAACTCTCGTCACCAGAGTAGGCCACTCTCATTCGATAAGAAGAAGAAGACCTATAGCTAGACAAAACAGTCACTTAGGTCAAATTTAAATTAGCAGTAAGTTTGGTGTTTTATGCATTACAAGCTATGTCAGGGGTTTCTGACTTGTTTTAAAACTATTTAAAAAACGCTATATAAGTCTCGGATGAACTTACTTAGGTACTGAACATATCTTACTACTCGAAAAGTAGAGCGTGATGTTTCACAACTGGCATTTCACTAGTTTCATTTTTCTCATTATATTAAATGACCGCTCCCTTCTTTCTCCAGGAAATGCTGCAAAGATCATCTCTAGAGACACAAAAGCTGGAGCTCCTCTCCAAGCTGAGCGAGGTGCGGCTGCGGGTGGCCGAGCGAGGTATATTGGAGCGGTCGCCGCCGCCAGATGGAGTTGTCGTCACTTCCACTCCACTGGCCAGACCTGCGCCGCCTAGGGTGAGTGTTTATTAGTTGTATTTTATTTATTTACTTTACACCGGTACTCATTCTAGGCGAATAAAAAACAACCAGCTCACTCATTTAACAAAAAATAAGACGGGATGTAAGAATTACAGTTAATGTAAAGTCTGCTGTCGTGTTGTTTAATATCAGATTTGCTTAACAACAGCTCACTCTGGGCCGTTAGAATCAAGATATTTATGATTCTCCGAAACTTATCAATGAATGAGCGTAGTACCTTTATTAACTGGCATTGGGATTCTCATATCAGTTACTCGTATGACCAATTTTCGTATGGATCTTGGGCGCATACGCAAAATAAACCGAATAGTTGTTTCATGAAGAACATCAAATCTCAGTTACTAAACAATGTCTCAATAAAGATTGCCTTCTCAAGTGGCAAAATAATCCCACTCGAGATATACCAGCAGATTTTAAACAGCCCAAAAACAAGATTAGTTTGGCATTGGCACGAGTTTGGATAGTTATTGGTAGCGTTATTGATGGATAGCCTCCGATATTAATAGAATAACTAACATACACACGAGCGTAATGGCGTCATGTCGGAATGTGTAATGATGATCAGATATGTCGTGCTTCGTGCCTGTTGAATGAAGCTGCTGAAAGATTTAAGCTATTTTCTGGTTCATTAACTTACGCTTACTGCATATTAGTTGCTCTTGATGTTATTATAATTTTACGCATACGCGAACGCATTTGAGTACGTATGAGAACTTATTTAAGAAAATAATTATTTTAGTTGGTTCGAGATTATTGATGGTATAATAATGTTTTTTTTTTAGATTTAAAACTACACTGTTCTCATTACCACATGTCGTGCTAAATCTCGAGAACAAATTTTTACGAAGGGTGTCGTATTCATACTAAAAGCAAAAACGTACTACTCGAGTAAAAGTTTGTTATACCTAATCAATACCACGCTGTTTTTTAAATATGAGTCCATATATGACAAGCTTCCATAAAACAATCATAAAACCAATATTTTGTTGAATTTTATTAAATTGATATGTAAATTATCATTTCCCAGACGCCGCCAGCGAACTACGGGCGGCAGATCGAGCGCAACACGCACATGTACTCGTCGCTGCCGCGCTCCGCCGCGCTGGCGTCCGAGGCGCGCGTGGCGTTCGGTAAACACAACATGGTGGTGGCTCGCGGCCGCGGACACTCCGTGCCCAATCTAGGTCTCTGCGGTATTAGCTGACCGCATGAAGCAAACTGAAACCCAAGACCCTGCTTTTATAAGAAGCAATGTCGGAAACCCTTCACCCCCGCTTTGATTTTTGTTAGAGACCAAACTTAACAAATATGGAGCAGTATCAACCTAGCCTTGCTTTGTCGATGTTGTTAGAAAGCGATCAAGACACGCTGTGGACAGTCCGTGCCCAATCTAGGTCTTTGCGGTATTTGGTTACCGCATGAAGCAATGTCTGCAATCTTTGTCCCTGCATTGCTGTCCAATAAACACAGAGGAATATAAATACGAAAGACATTCTCGCTTTGCTTTGCCACTGTTGTTCTAACTTATTAATTAAACTTTGATGCTGTATAGGCGTAGCTCCTAAATGTAGCTGCCCGTACATAGTATCCTCATATTTTACAAGAATTACATTTAACCCTTACCTCTTAAATATACAAACGTTCTTGGAACTGAAGTCCCGGCCCAGCTTTGCTTATTGATGTTGTATTTGTATATATGTACGTTATAGTGTAGTGTATTAACTATTATAGATTATGTGCGTACTCAGCAATTCAGTATTTCTAGCCCAAACTAGATGAATTGAATTGCCATAGTAAAACCTTAAAATACCACTTGGGTTACTCCTCTCCATCCAAATATTCTGGTAGAGACCGCTTTCAGCGATAAGGACGCCTCTTAAGGCACTAGTTTAAGATTTCTATGAGCTATCTAAAATTATTTGGTGCTGCATGAGCTGTAAATTAACCAGATTGGTCAAAAATTTGTTTTGATATAAACACAATATCCAGATACAATTCTACTAAACAATTAACCGTACAATTGCAGCGGAGAAAGAGGAGGTAGTGTCCCGCGGCAGTCCGTCTCCGTCTCTCCGCGAGGTGCGCGCGCGCCTCGGCAGCGGGGGGGTGCGGCTCGAGGGGGGCGAGCTGGCGCGGACCTCTCTGCGGGCCAGCACGCCCAGGGTGCCTAGACCTGCCACCATGCCGTGGTGAGTACGACTATGGAAGAGTGATGAGTGTTATCAGAAGAAACGCCTAGCTAGAGTCATTCCTATTTTCTTTAGGAATAACGGCTCAGTTAAAAAACCTAAGTAAGTCTGTATTATTTCAAATTACAGTTGAGACTTCGTACTACCTCTAAAATTACAAAGTATTCTATTTCATGTGATTTAATGCGTAATATAGGTCCAAATGTAAGTAACCAACACACACTTGTTTTGAAAATCAAGCCAGTCTTTCCTAGAAGTGTAAGCACGGTTAAAAACTTACGATACTTTCGCGATTAATTCATATTCACTTTACGTATCTGCTAAAAATCTCGATGATCTGCCGGTACCGGAAGTAAACGTAAAGCACCTAATTCACGATTCACATCATTTCGCTTTTAACTAAAAGTTTATATGATATGATTTATATTTGAAGGCAAACCACCGACGTCCGTGAGTGGGACTGCGAGACCACGTGCGGCTGGCTGGAGAGCCTCGGGCTGGAGATGTACGCTGGGGCAGCGCGCAGCTGGCTGGGGGCCGCGCCCGAGCGCGGCGCGCTGGCCGCCGCCTCGCACCACGCCATCGAGAAGGAGCTGGCGATCAAACATCCCATGCACAAGAAGAAGATCGTGCTGGCGCTGACTGATCTGTTGGTATGTTCCAAAAGTGACTATTTTACACAATTTTCTGACCTTTCTCAATGGGTCTACGAGACCACGGGGTTTTGTTAAACAGCCTCTGGTTAGAGATGGGCTCATAGTTAATGTATGTAGTAACAAAATATTTTTGTAACAAGAGATTGTGATTGTGACACCCCCATGACATGCGTAAGAAATCTGTGCTAAATTTGGCTGATCTATTGGTATGTGACAGTTGACTTTAGTACGTTTATCTGCGTTGTACCAGTGAGTATACTAAGTCTGACGATTGACTAAAGAGCTTTGGGTAGGCTAAATTATTTATTAAATAATTGCTCTCGCCCTTCCCAGGGCGGGCACGGCGACCCGCTGCTGTCGCTGTCCCGGCGGCTGGACACGGCGTGGGTGCTGCGCTGGCTGGAGGACGTGGGCGTGTGCGGCGCGCGCGCCTGCGCGGCCGACGCGGCGCTGGACGGCGCCGCGCTGCACCGCCTCACGCACCACGACCTACACCACCACCTCAAGGTCACGCACGCGCTGCACGCACTGGCGCTCAGAAGAGGTATGTCCATAATTAAGAAAGAAAATTATTTATTTATAGAATTACAGATTAAAATATAGTCGTATAAACAAAACTTTTAACTAATAATGTACCCATTTTTATATATATTTTAATGTTCAACCATAAGAAGAAGTCTTAGCAGAAGGTTTTAGTAGGTAGATATATCGGTAATATGTAAACAAACTAAGTTATGTTGTCACGTTAACCTTAATTACAATAGGCTGTTTGACAATGCGAAAAATAAAGTGTCAATTGCTGACATCCGTATATAATGTGAGTGTAGAAGTGGTTATTTATTACCGTTAGTTGAAAATAATAAATAATATATTAAAAAAACCATAAATTAAAATGCATATTTTTAAACGCTTGTCACGTGACACAAAACGCTCCTGATTGGTCGAGTTTATAATGACGTCACAAGCTTGTCAACATTGTTTGCCTACATGTGTATTATTATATTTCGAAACATATTTGATAAGATTTCATTATTTTGTGTGATTTGTTAGCGAAATTTTACAAATTCCATCAAGAACTTTTACCATGAACCACGATTTTGTAAAAACAGACAGCGGAAACCTGCCCCAAGTAGGCGCAATCATGGTCGGATTATATTTCAAAAATAATTACGATTATTATGCTGCGGAGCTAAAAAATTTATAAACAGCAAACTAATAACACCTAAATGGTAACTTAAATTCTATCATAAGGAAGTGAAATGATGATAAACTTCTTGCTAAAACGCTTTTTGTACTGATAGTAATTAACCATGTCATTTTTCATCTGTAAAAAACAAACAAGTTAGTCTGGAACCTTTAGTGCAATGCTTATTGAAATCTTAAGACTGTATGTAGCTACAATTTTTAAATAATATTATGCAAAACAGCGGAATAGAAATGAATAGAAATGTTCGAAGTGATTTAAGTGAGACATTTTGCAAACAACATATAAGTACATATTATAACCTCAAATCCATAAAAAAGATTAACATTCTAAGTGTAATAAAGCATTTCAAAAGTACCTATCAATATTACGTTTACTTATGTACATCGAAATAGTCTTCATAGAAGAAAATATTTGTACTATTCCCTATGTCATTGTTATCCCTCCGAGAAAGTTGCAGCCACTTTCGGTGCACTTGGACATTCTTTTGAACACTTAGAAATAGTTTGTTCGGAGTTTTTATTGACGTATTTGTATATTTAGGAACTGCACACAATTTGTAACTAATTTTGTAGCACATTAATCACTAAATTCAATCGCACTTTCGTCATTTGTTTGCGTATTGTATGTGGATGATATGTGCCACAGATCTCAATACAGGTTAGTGACGTCACCGATTCGATTGCAGCGCCATATTGACAAAGTAGCGTTTTGGCGAACTATTTAAATATAGTATTTTTAATTTGATATTTTTCCGAAAATATGTACCAGAATTTAAAAATACACTTTAGACTAGGTTTCTTAACCCCTAAATAAAAATATGAAATGGATTTTAAAACCAGTCAAGGAGCGTATTATAGTTTAAATAGGTAGTTCATTTAAAGTCATACTGCAGGTACAGACAATGATGTTGGCCAAAGAAGACATTTTTTCCCACACTTTATTTTTAATTTTTCCGCATTCACATAGCACAAAGTCCATATATACTATTTATGTAGCAAAAACCCGCGATTGTCATTTTATTACGCTCAATATGACTCTGAAGGTACTAGGGTAACATAGATGTAAGAAGATACAGGTAGAGTGCCCTCGACGCCGCGTGGACGCTCCGCTAGTTGAACGACGTGGGCGTAGATACACACGCCTACATCTTCCAACCAGGGAACCGTCCACTTGGCGTATATTCATATAATATGTAACACTGTTACCAATGTGAATGTATGCCAAAATAAGTATATAAAATATGCTTCTAATGACATGTTCCGGCAGTGTTGTGTCGACGGTAAGTTCCGATTAAGTACATTATTTTCCAACCATGGTTTATTTTCGGTGATGCTTCTGGCGACTTTATGATCAAATTCCTGACCTTGGAAGCAAAAAAGTTAAAGATATTTTCTTTTTATAAAATACTTTATGTTCCAGGTATCCAAGTGCTCCGCGACAATATGTTCAGTCCGGACACGATGATCCGTCGCGCCGCGGAGGGGGAGGAGGCGGGCGGCGCGCGGGAGGGGGGCGAGGGGGCAGACCCTGGCGAGCTGGCGCGTTGGTCCTCGCACAGAGTCATGCAGTGGCTGAAGGCTATCGACCTGGCCGAGTACGCACCTAACTTGAGAGGAGCTGGTAAGCAATTTGGGCTTTTATTGCAATACTGTCAACGGTCATATTTGACTCAAACATAGTGTAAACTGGCGAGGTGGTCCTCGAATCATAGAGGAACTGACATGTGTTATAGCAATTTAGACTATAACTTCAAGTGTATAGAGTTCCTATTTGAATAAAGATACAGTAGAATTATAGAAAAAATTGGATCTCAACGGAATACGCAACCTAAATATAATGGAGCTAGTATTTGCCGTACCAATTTGGTCTCTAAATGAGTGTATTAAGATTCATACTTGTGTAAATGAATATGCCTTATTGTGTGTGTCCAGGTGTACACGGAGGTCTAATGCTGCTGGAGCCTCGTTTCACAGCAGAGCTGCTCGCGGCCTTGTTGAACATTCCCGCTAACAAAACTCTGCTGCGGCGGCATCTTACACAAAGGTACTGAACCATGTTATTATACTTACATATCTTTTTTTTTAATTCATGACATATCACACAGCGCCATCTTGCCCCATACTAAGCTTATGCTTGTAGCATGTGTACTAGATAACGGATATTTTTTTTTCGTAAATATATAATTAATACACAAGTAATTAATTATTATTTTTATTCATAATTGTGTCATGCGGAAATCGAACCCGCACTCTTAGATTAAAAGGCAAAGCCACTACCAACTAAGCTAACGGGGCAGTCAAAAGCTTAAAGTATCGCAAAACGATGAATTTCTCTATTCAAAACTTTTATGATGTAGTGACAGTATATAACTATGAATGAACATAATAAATGTTAAGGAAACAAAATAAGGATTTACAAGTGTATTTCTTATTATTTTGTCTTTATTACTGATGATTTGTATCGGATTATGTTCCCACTAAATCTACAAGATTTCTTCAATAGCAGTATTATATTGTGTTCCAGGTTCAATGACCTGCTGGGCAGGGAAGTGATCCAGCAGAAGAGGAACGCGGAGCAGACGCTCGGATACCAGCCTCTCACCGCCACCACCAAATATAAGGTACTTTACTTACAGATTCGCAAGAAAGTGGTCAAAATGTTGGGGAACCCGTTTTTTTTTTTTCACCAAATAGGCCATAGTTTGACTACAGCCTGCCTGATGTTAAGCACCACTGTAGTCTAAAATGTAGCACGCTTGTCTAGAAGAAACCTAATTACCGCTTAGACTATTTCTTTAGTTATTGTAATTTTTCTGGCTATTACGGCATTATTAAAATGTCTGTAAACGATATATAACCTTGTAACAATACACGTTTTTATTTTTAGTATAGATGTTTTCATTAGTTCCCTTCTTAGACATTTTGGCAAAATTTAAGACGATTTAACCAGAGATGCATTCCATCAAAGATTTTTTGAATGATAAACTTTTAAACAAACAAACATTTCGAAAGAAAACATCTGAGAATTAAAAATGGAACTCTAGATGATCACCGAAAGTTTATAAACAAACTAGTGGGTGATCGCGGCTTCGCTCGCATTAAAAAGTAAAACTTGCATCCCCTTTTTCACCCCTTTAAAAGTGGCATTACCAAAAAACCTTTCTTAGCGGATGCCTACGTCATAACATCAACCTTCATTCCAAATTTCAGTCCGACCCGTCCAGTGGTTTGGTCATCACCCTTCATTACAAATTTCAGCCCGACCCGTCCAGTGGTTTGGTCATCACCCTTCATTCCAAATTTCAGCCCGAACCGTCCAGTGGTTTGGTCTGTGCGTTGATAGATCACTATATCAGTCAGTCGGCTTTGAGTTTTATATATTTATACCTACTGTATGACGTTGTATCAGGTACCAAAGAAGAGCCAGTTCTCTCTGAAGCGCAAGAAGAGCCGCGACGAGCTGGAGCTGGGAGAGCTGCTGTGTCCGCTGCACGATGATGGCTCAGGTGACGCACTCACGCACGACGCTGTAAGTGCACTAACACACTAATACCGGGGGACGTGGCCAGGGGACTTGACTACCTGCACTTATTCATATTCAACTATTTTCGTAAAGCCTATTTACACGTCCAATAAAAATATATTATAATTTATAAATCAAAATGATAACTTTATAACAAACATGCTTAAATGTCAAATTATTTATTTAAGTCATGTCATGTTACTGTAAAAACCCGAACTGTGGTAAATCCTAAGATTTTCAAGTAAAATCTAAGTTTTAACAACTCTCAGTGGTAAAAGTCCCAACATCATGAATTGCATTTTTGCGAACATGTAAACCGATAGGGTAATTAAAAATATTATATGACGCCATTTGGTTCCACAATTTAACTATGTGAGATTTTAAATTACCGACATAATGAAACAAACTTAGACAAACACGCCATTGTTGTTACGTGCCGTCATTAAAAAATCGATAAATATATAGAATTTTGTAATTTACGTTCTATTTGTTTCAAGGTACTCTAGAAAATTTAGGGGAGTGACTTCCAATGTACTTGCAAAAAAACCTTCAAGTCCCCTTGCTACGCTGATAATGATCTTGTGTAATACCTGACATTTAGCATTACATATATTCCTATAAAAAACTAATTATGTTATATTAAAAATATCTTATTGCAAACCACCAAAATTACATGTACTTAATTTTTATTTAATTAATTTCCCGAAGAGGCCAAGAGGCCAATATATTAACTCAAGTATTTCCAAGATCTTATATAACATAGATTTTGATAGAAAGGTACAAATAAAATAAATATACGTAATGAAGTTTACGAAGGAATTTAACGATATATTTGTTTGTATCTTTCTAGTATTTAGTTTAATATTGTAAATATGTAGTGATGCACAGAGTTCGCAATATTCCAGCACAATACGTAGATATATTATTTTGGTGTGAGTTTAACAAAATTTAACATTGGTTCGGTTTTGGTGTCTATTTTAGTTTCTTGGTTGTGGCGTGTCTTTCCTATACTTGCTACAATAAATAAAATAATAAAAACTATTCATCGTGAACGTTTGATAGTAAGTATTTTTTTTTATTTATCCTCGATTATTGTATAAGAATATATAAATATCTAAACGTTAATTTGTATAGAAAATGCTCACAGGTCGATTAAATACAGTAAAAGAATTTGATGATTGATGATGAATTGAGATCAATTCATTTTATGACTTCATTGAATATCAAATAATAGTTTTATTGTGCTTTTCTGTGAAGAACCATTCATTTCGTAGTACCGAGATAATTGTTACAATATTGTTTTGTTTGAGTGCTTACTGTTGGTTTAGTAACGTAAGTCATATAACCATCACACGCTACATCGAAAGTTCGCCGTGAAAACTGTTTTTATAATAAAATAAATAAAAATAGTCTTATTTCCCTATTCAATAAATCACATTACATTTTTGACGTCACTCTGTTCGTTGTTTTTATACTAACATGTTATTTAATCCACAGACGATGAAAGTAAAATCAGCGGCAGCCGTCGCGTCGGCTGTCTGTCCCCCGCGTGATGACTCGCGCGCACACTAGCACTGCAGCCTGTGTTGCGCGGGACAGGCAGGACCATTAGCAGGAGTTATATATGAGACTATAGTGTCGCTACAGGCGACAAATAAAGAGTAAAATATAAGCAGTTTCAACGCTCCTGCAGGCCTAAGCGAAATAAAAAATAGAATGAAAATGACAACACGATTGGCTCTGTAAAGCAAATTTATGCCACTTGTCTCAGTTTGCAGACTTTTTATTGGTAAATAAATACAGTTTATGAAGCAATCAGCATCCTCGGTGACAATTAGCATAACCACAAATATACATTGTAGCTCCACTTTACGGGATTAGTTACGAGAAACTCAGGCTAACGGTACTGTCTGTTACGAATCAGCTAAACCCGCCATGCGTATATATATGACCAAAACTTACGAGTGTGTAAACATATACGACTCATAAAAAAACTAATATACAACATAATTCGTGGATCAATTCAATGTATAGCTTTCTTAACGACAGAAAGCGTTTATTTTAGCGAATACCCATAAACGATCAAAATGCCTTGGACATTCGCCACGAACCTATTTTGAATAACAAGTTTAGATGTTTGCTTCACTTTTATCTTTTGAAATGTTTCAACATATTGGTGCTAATGAAATTTTACATTATCACAGATTTGTAAGCATCTCTTTCACGACTATTTATGAGTTATTAGGTCCAAGGCGCCTTAGTTGTAACAAAAATATATAATTAAGTAAAACACAATAAATTAATGAACTAATTTAACATTAACTGCCAAAACTATGATTGTTGGTTGTTAGTAGATTTAAAAAGAACTCTAAAAGGTTGATGTATTTAAAACAAAAGTATCTAATATTTAAATTAGCATTAATCTGTAACTTATAATTTGAGTAAATTATATTTTTAAAGTGTGTATTGATTGAGAGATAAATGTGTGTTTTGTGAATCGCAAGTTGCCAAATATCAGGTTGAACAAGACGCATTCCATGGAGAAGTTTACATTATATTTTTGCTTTCATTTTACATTTTATGTGATAAAGACTCGTATTATATTCAGCCACATTAATATACAATACAACGTGTCATTTTAAAGTCGGTATATGATACTACACAGTAATTGAAACGTGATCATCTATATTTAATAGTTAAAAAAAAACTTTCAGAAGACATAACCTCCTTTTTTCTCTCTCTTGTGTCGTATCGTATTTCCTCATGACTGAGGGTCGTGACTCCCCCGCAGAATTAATTTGTAAAGAGAGTTCTCCTTTTTTCTAAATCGGTTAAAAAGCTTCAGCATTTACCTGCCGATGGAAATATGAACAAATTATCAACTAGATTTATTACTATCGCATTTCAAATTACACGTTGTATTGATGTGCAAGTTATTACAGTTTTAACAGTACTTATCGCATTTTATATCTAGCTTCGTAGGAATCGACTGACTGGCGACAATATAATATTCTGGTCTCATTTCTATTGCTACCCTTACTTTGGGACTCAAATATCATGGAAAAACATGTTACTTCAACATTTTGTAATAATTTATGTTACTTAAAGACGACAAAACGATCTTTTGTAAATTTAAAAATCTCAAAATATTTCATCACTGAAAACTTTACTTTATAAGTAAGATGTTTCAAAATATACTTCATAAAAAAAGTATTTTTGAAATGTGTCATAAATAACGGATTATCGCGTAACATTCCCACAAAAAAGGAAAAAAACTTAAGAAGACTTGATTACCTACTTTTTTCCGAAATCGGTTAAAAGGGAGCAAATCATAAACATCACCACGTCTGGATATTTGAGTCACAAAGTAATTTTTCATAGTTTTAAGAGTTATAAAGTTTGTATGAATAAACGTTTATATAAAGTAGTATAAGGTAATATTTGACACGGACGGTGTCCTTATTGCATTGTTAAGTGTTTGATGAAAGTATTTATTAAGTTTATTGATAATGCTAGTAATGACTTGTTCCAAGTATTGAGCCACATTTTAAGTAGCATATTGACTTATTTCCAAGTAGTAGTTGACTACTTTTCTTTTTTACATGATATAGGCTTACGCTTGACTACAACTTGCCTGATGGTAAGCAACGTTATAGTCTACAATCTAGCGCGCCTCTTCTTCTCTACTTCTTCTCGGCACTGATTATCTTTTTAGGGTTAAAGTATTCTTGTTATTTAAACCCACATTAATTAACCTTATTTTGGCCCGCCTTTTGGCACTAATTCACTATCCTTGTGGTGACTAAACAGTATTTAAATTGTAAGAAGTTATAAGCACAGTACATTGTCGTTACAAACTGTACATCAATTTCGCACAATTAGAGGAATTGTTTTCACACAATTTTGATACAATTTACACAATTTTATTTGTAATATTTTAGCGTTTTAGATTTTATTCACAATCCTGTTCCTAACACGTTGTGCCAACATACGAGTATATATTGTAACCCTTACGACACCCTGTCTTCCATAGATTGGTAACTAACGAGCGATGGACAAATAATATCGCGACTTATAAAATAGTAGCGTTAATTTAACAGGTCAGAATTGACACTTGTCATTTAGAATCAAATTTGACCAAAGAAATAGAATTTGTCAAAAAAAGTGTAAAATATGACCTATTAAATTAGGAGTACCTACTTTATTAAAATATCAATGAAACGGCTACAAAACCTTTGTACAATAATGTATTTAAACATTTTTTACAATACTTTGAGATAAAAATGTAAATGTTAATAAATACTGAATGAGCGTCCACTTGATTTTTTTTCTTTTCATTCCTTAGTTTCGAAGAGTTGCTGAGATTTAGGATAGTTCGCTGTGTCGATGTTTTTCAAGATTTTCAGTCCCTCTGAAAATGATTAAAGGTTTGTCTAGTACGGCAGTCGTTAAGCCATGTCAGAGGCCCTTAGGGCGGCTTGATAAACTCTCGACACCAGAGTTGGCCACTCTCATTCGATAAAAAGAAGAAGCTTCGCCTAAATCTAGCCTTGCGTTTTATCACATACCTACTTATGTTATACTACTAGCTTGCCTAAAAACCAACATTAAAAAGCCTGTAAAGCAACCATTGTATTTAAAGTAGGAGTGAGGTGTGACACGCTTTGCCTAGAATGGCCTAGATCATTCTTAACTTTAATTTGAAGACCTAATGGACCACACGAATATGATAAAAGCGAAGCTTTGTATGTAGGTACGCTAAAACGGCTGAACCAATTTTGAAATTTGGCATTTTTCGCGGGGTGACCTTAGTTAGGTTAACATTAAGAGGTTTCATTCCAACATTCGATGTCCTCATTATTGAAATAAATGACATCAACACTCCTCGTGAAAATAAATGATTGAAACTAAACAACAACAATTAACAAGTTGAGTTTAGCTAGTTAGGTATTTCTAGGCCCATGATATCTTTTTAAATTTAATTTCTCAGCAAAATATATAGGTACACACCCAAAATATACCTCTATTGTACCTTTGGCTCGGCCTTTTCTTCTAAGTTCTGCTATTCTCTCCACTTCGCTCTCTTCTTCTGGGTCCTTCTCCTTCTTGGACGCTTCTTCTTGCGCTTGCTTCAATAAAGTCTCTTCCAGGAATGTTAGCTCTGGAATAATATAAATTAGTATGATTAAATACAGTGTGAAAAAACGCATCGACGTTGTAGGATTATGAAAAATAGGTTTATGCGAGATAGGTCAACACTGATTTCTGGTTTTCAGATTGCATTTGGATCCTCTGTCACACTCTGGGCCAGCATAGTTTTGCGAATTTTTCAAAGTTGAGAACAAAAAGTTGTTTTATAGTGAAGTTAAATCGATGATAGTTATCCAGTCTTGCATTGGTGCAGGTGTTTTTCTGGTTGCTCTGTACAGTACAGTTGTCGATATTGTTATGCATATACGCCACTTGCCCTTTGTTTTGTTACAATTAGTTAATTACGAGAAAAGTAAAAGGCATAAATCCACAACCCTATGCGATGCAATGGTTCAGACCAGATTCATGCTAAGGAGGTCTATGGAGTTATACGATACAGAGTCCAATGGAGAAACATTATACTGTCAAGTACGATCCTACGAGAACGTCACGGCCCTCAGTGATGAGTAACACGAAACAAGGAGGAGTGTGTTACTGGCTATCCTAGCGTCCATCCCGATCCATGGTCCGGAGAACACGGCCCCCGCGGTGGGGCGCAGCTTGGCCTCGGGCTCCATGAGCAGGGTGACCTGCTGCTTGCACTCCGCCGTCAGAGAGCTCACCACGCTCGTGCGGAAGCGCCACTTGCGCATCACCTGCGAGTTCACATCATCTGTTAGTTCATGGATTTTTGCAATAAGAGACACAATTTTGGCGTTTCCAGAAAGACGTAGATTCTATTGATTAGATAAATATCATAATGTACCTACTGAAGAAATACATATTTTTCCTATCACCAGCCAAAATGACACTTACCTTCACGTGAATTATGGTCAGCAAATAAGGTATTTGAGAGACCCGTAAGTAGGCAGGGTAAGGATAGTTGTAGAATATGCTGATGATAGTGATAATTTTCTAGAGACGGGATTTAAATTAGATATTCACATGAGTCTTGATGACTATTTAATATTTATTTGCATTTTGTCTACGATGGACGATGAACTTACCTGCTTTTCGTACAACTTCTTCACAGAAGTTTCATTGAATGGCAGAGCTTTGTTAAGCATCGTATAGAGGATGATACCAACAGACCACATATCGGCCAATTTAGGCAAATACGGCATGCCTTTCAGCACTTCAGGCGCGGCGTACGACAAAGATCCACAATACGTCTCACTCAACACATCTCTGTCTCTCTGCTTGACATTGCGAGCGAACCCGAAATCAGTTATCTTCACGTTATAATTTGCTGTAATCAAAATGTTTTCGCACTTCAAATCCCTGTGCGCTATATTGAGCGTGTGTAGGTAATGTAAGCCAGAAAGTATCTGTCGCATCCACAAGCGGCTTTGGTTTTCCGGGACCGCGCCGTTTTGCGTCAGAAAGTCGAGCAAATCTCCGTTTTCGGCGAATCGGAGGAATATGAAATATTTTGCTCGTCGCTGGAATATGTTTGAGACGTGGACTATGTGTGGGTGGTTGACTCGGATGAGTACGTCCAGTTCTCGAGGAAGGAACTTTGTGAGGTAGTCGCGAGGCGCTTGTGTCGTGTCGATCACTTTGCAAGCCATCACCGAGAAACGGGTCTCATCGACCATGTGCGTGGATTTGTACACCTGTAACGGGACACGGGTTAACTTCATGATAGGATTATAAAATTTATTATAGCACATATTACAGAAGCTTGTTTGCAAATTGGCATTGCGGGACGTTAACTGTCGTTGCCTGTCGCAACGGAAGACCAGATTTAGATGCGTGCATTCAGCACATGCTGAGTTGAAGCCGGATTGTATCACGAAACGTACCTATACCTTTTTTATTTCTAGTTATTATATTATTTTGTGTTGCACAACAAGAATTTGAATTTGAACTTCCTAACTTTGGTATTCATTTATTTATCTATTAATTATAGATATGCAATTTCTACAAAAAAAATGTGCTTTACCTTAGCATAAGAGCCCTCGCCGATCATTTTTTCCAAAATGAATCCCTTTTCTTGTAATACAACGATGTCTGATTGGGTAGTGATCACGTCACCTTTTTCGGTGGCCCCCATTGCATATTGGATATTACTGTTTCATTTTTACACGGATCGAGAACATTTTGGCGCGTTTTCTGGATGCATTTGTGGTTTTGTGGTTTGTTTTAGCTAAAAAATAAAAATTGCCGTTACCCCATGTTGACAAACAATGACAACTTTGGACAATAGATTTTGAGTTTGGCAAATTGTACCTACGTGTGACTTTAGCCAATTTATCGGAATTTTTGATAGCAATTTGTCCAAAAAGTTTTATTAAGATAAGATAAGACATGTCTTTAATGCACATCAAAGAAATTACATAATGAAAGAAATTTTAAAACTAATTTAATGCACATTGGGCGGCCTTATCGCCTTAGGCGATTTCTTCCAGGCAACCTGAATTTGATGGACAGGATTTAAATTTTTAAATGGGCGGTGTATAAGAAGTCGTAAAACATGTGAGTTATTATGTGAGTGGTATACAGGATAACTGAAAAGCTAATAAAATATTCAATAATTATCCAAGGACATGTGCCTTCTGTGGAAGGACCTGGGCGCCCACCACGATGTATCTGCACATTTGCACAAGAGAACTTCCATAACGAAGTGATTCTGCGGGGGATTCACGACCCTCAGACATGAGGAATACGACTCAAAAGAGAGAGAAACAGGATATACAATAGGTGTCATAATTAACGTAACATACATGGTTACAACATTTGACATTCGCGTAAAATCGACATTCTCACTCCCGCTGTATGATTTGTAGAAGCCTAATCAGATATATATTTCGTAGACAACCCTATAAGTTGGGAACAATGCTAAAGGCACATACAACTAAACATATTGGGCCTTATTACAAACCGTTATATATATATATGTTTAGATTCATTATAGAACCCATGGAAGGGTAATCGTATTATTACAAACCGTTGTTTTTGCTGTTAGAAATTTGTCTGTCTAATGACATAATGATCAAACTGTCAAAATGTAACCAATGATAAATCAACGTTCCAATTAAATAAAATGTTGATTGACATCACTAGAGACAAGAACGCTGGCTGGTTCCTTGCGCAAAGGATTTCTATAGCAATCCAGCGTGGGAATGCAGCCAGCGTTCTTGGCTCCATACCACATGTAGATTGTTTAAATTTAGTTTAGATGTAAATACTCTTTTTTAGTTCTATTAGTGTTAATATGTGTAAATATTGTTTCTTATTATTTTAATAACGTTCCAATTGAAGTTGACATTGGATTGTTTGTAAGTGATGTTAGAACAACATGAACCAAAGTCCTAGACTAATATTTACACCGCGTTTTGTAATATGACGGATTATGTATGTAGAGATCACAATGAATGCATCCATTGTAGTTACATTGTACCATGTGGAGGAGGAGCCCATGTCTGTGTGGTTTTTGACGACGGAGGAGTTGGGCAGGATGTCCTTCTCGGACTTGCCGCCGTCCGCCCCCAGGAACAGCTTCTGCAGCTGGTTGCGCTCCGAGCGAGCCTTCTTCAGCGCGAGGGACTCTTGCGCTGTCCATTCTAAAAGAATAATTTATTTACCTTAACAATTAACTTAAATAACACAGTTGACTTATCTAACGTTGCTTAACATCAGGCAAGTTGTAGTCAAGCATAAGCCTATAATATATTTAAAAAAAAACTGCATTTTTGATATCCCTGTGGGTTCTGCTCTGCACTAGGAACATCCTGTGTCGCAGAAACCACGGTTGATTAATTTCTAGTAAACAAGTTTCCATCATCATCATCAGTCGTAAATACAGGCTGGATATAGGTGTGCACTCCAGCGCGCGATACAACACAGTCTCTAGCCTGATAATAAGCCAGTGCCCAGTTCCTGCAGATATGTTTTACGTAATTTTATTACGGACGGTAAGAGAGTACTAAGGTAAAGACTGTGACTTAAATTGGATAAGATGCTCTGGACGAATACATACAGATGTATGTATACTCGTACATACAGACATATATACAACAGAATAAGTAATATTAGTATTACTATGCAGCTGTGGCATGAGAAAGAAAATACGAAGCCCCACGCCATAGACCATAATTGCCAGGGTCGTTTCTTGTTATCATCTTATCACGTGTGTTAAGTGTTCAAAATTTTTATAAAATTTCAAATTTAAAATTTCTTTATTAGCATATTAAATGTATTTACATTTACCCTGTTAATAGGAGAATTAGGGCATTGCTAAAATTAAAACTAAATAATCTAAAATCTAAATCTTAATATAAAATTTAAAATCTTACTTATTTAAAAACTTAAACTAGTATGTATGTTTGTGTACAATATTTTCTTATATTATCTATTATTAATCTACTTTACATTGAGATCATTATTTTCGTCATTAAAATATTCTTCTATTGTGTTTAACATTTCTGTATGAAATATAGTTTTAGTTTGGTTTGAAAAGTTTTAATATTTTGTTCTTTTTTTATGAAGTTTGGTAGTTTATTGTATATTCGTAGGTGTCATGTCTATACATGTAGTATGGCCCTTTCTTGTAATTATACTTGCAACAATCGTACGTCTTCGAATATGAAACGCGAGTTAGAACTTTGGCCTAAGTACGAGTTGTTTAAATTCGTGTTACGCAACCATCAGATGGCTTATAATTTTTTGCATAGTATCTACGTACCTATCTAACAAATAAAAGTATACACACCTAATAATCTGGAATCCATTGAAATCCATTCGCTATTGATAATTTGTTCAATTTTCAATCTATTTATATAATTCGGTTCCAACATATGCGTGACTAACCGCTTGCAGTTTTCTGAGAGCGTATCTATATATCGAGTGCGAAACTTCCAATTCTTGGCTATTTGCGCTTGATACAACTGCTTTATATGTTTGTCTTCAAACGGCATAGCTCTGTTCAACATCACATATAGCACTATACCTAACGACCACACATCAGTAGGTTTGGGCAAGTACGGAGTACCTTGAAGTATTTCTGGAGCAGTGTAAGACAGGGACCCACAAAACGTTTCGCTTTGCAACTCATTGAACTTCTTATCGACACATATTCGAGCGAATCCGAAATCTGAAAGCTTGGCGTTCTGATTGGCTGTCAGGAGCACGTTTTCGCACTTTATATCTCTATGTGCTATCTCCAATTCATGCATGTATTGTACGGCGAGAGCTAACTGCCTCGTCCAGATCCTAGCCTGGTCCTCTTGAACCGCACCTTTTTGTAAAATATGTTCTAATAGATCACCATGTTCCATAAACCGCATGAAAATAAAATATTTGTATCTCCGCTGAAAAATACTATGAGTATGGACTAGATGTGGATGGTTCAGTTTTATGAGCATCTCTATTTCCCTGGGAAGGAACTTTTTGACGAAATCTTTGGGCGCTGTATTTGTGTCGATCACTTTGCACGCTAGTATTGATAGCTTGTCGTTTTTGTTCGGGTTTCTGTATTCAGCGAGATACACCTGCAACATTTATAGAGAGACTCTTGACTGTATAGATATTCTCGTTGTTCTGTGTAATGAAATCGATTATTAAAATAACTATGTAACATGATTTTGCGTTGTAAAGCAACCTATGTGTTCTCGCACTGTTGTATGAAGTACACTACTCGTATTTTATCAGGCGATTTTAACACATGAATCATCTTAGTAACTCCAATAAAGATAATGCTTTGAAAAACTGCTATCAAATAGGTACCTATGTTTACAGATGTGTAAAAATAACTACCGGATATAAATACATACTATACTATTACGACACGATTTATTATACTATACTTAATTAGTAAATTAGCAGTTGTACCTTGGCATAGGACCCCTCATTAAGTTTCTTGATCATCCTGTACCCGCGGCTGGCGAGCGTGAGCTGCTCGGAGCCGGTCAGCTTCAGATCGTCCTCCACGTGGTGGAACTGAGGCGTCTACATGTATTACACTCAACATATTATGCAACTGTCGCCGACAGTGTGTGGATGGGTGGCCAAAAAGTGCCATTCCATGCGGGAGCTTTATGCTGTTTGTCACAGCAGTTGTTAAGCGTATGTTACTAGTGTAGTCCTTGAGTGATACTTTCTTTAAGTAGACTATTATACTGTTAGGACTTGTTATACTCATTATTATTAATAAAATGAACTTGGAACTTGAACTTAAGCCGTGTCAGAGGCGCCTGGGACGGTTTGAAAATTCAACACTTGTAAGGGCTAGAAATTGTAAACTTCGCGAGCCATTCAGAATTAATAGAATATGTGCAAAATGCTAACTGAGATTATAAAAACAGAGTGTTTTTTGTAACTTTGCTGTTCGCTTGGATTTACCTAATATGTTTTATATGGCGTGTTTATACAAGGTGTTGCTAGCGACAATTCAAAATTTACGAAAAAACTATCTGTTAAAAAGCGGTTTGAAAGCATGTAGGTAATATAGCTAGGTAAGTAATACCTTGCTTTTCCCCTCCATCTAACATTGAGGATGTGTTTACGCTTGTTTCATGGTCACCACGTTCGCTAAAGACTTCATCATCTCACTTCCCTGGAAATTAATAAAAATATTTATATATTTAATTACATAAATAAGTACGAGTAAGTTCTAAAGGGAGGGGTGAAGTTGTAAACATACATTTTTAAAATCATTGGTGCTACATTGATGTGGTGCTTTCCAGGCTGATTTCGGCAACGGAGACCGAATTTCCTACGGGAAATTGTACATTGATATTGTAGTACTAGTGGGCATCATGTGATAATTAAATGATATACTAGGTACGCGCGTTAATGCGGAACATAATGCCTTGTGTTAACGTCCCATTAGGAATGAATGCTTGTCTCGACCAAGATTAATGAGGAAATTCGACTCAAAAATTTCTTAAAGCTACTAATATTTCCGTAACAATCTATATCTAGATACTACATTAGTTTAGTTTTTTAATCGTGAAGAATAAATATGTTTTCTATTGTTCCCGTAAATAATGATATAATTTAATTACACCTGGCTAGCACTTTAACATGTCGAGCTAATTTTCGACATATTTATTGACGTTAGTGCCTATAAAATATAGAAAACATATTTATTCTTCACGATTAAAAAACTAAACTAATGTAGTATCTAGATAATAATAATTGATTAATAATAATAATTTATAGGTATATACAGTAGGTACTTAAAAGAAAGTGGTGTTGGTTACACCATTTATAACTCAAGAACGGCTGAACGGATTTTATTAAAAATTAGTGGGGAGGTAGCTTAGAACCAGGAAACGGACGTAAGATACTTTTGATCGTTTTTTTATTTAATTGAATAAAATCCAATATCTGCTTATTTATTGCCTCAAAGGCAGAACAGAGTTCGCCGGGTCAGCTAGTATTAATAACTGTGAGTTATGTACCCTGTAAGCAGAGCGCGGTCCCGCCATAATGTCTCCCTGCCTGTTTGGTGGGTTCTTGTGTATATCTGACATACGTCTCCTCTCTTCCTTCGCTCGCTTCAATGCTGCGGCTTCCACTGCATTTAGAGCTAGAATAATTTAAAGAATATAATTTCTTAACTTATGGTATGTCTAAAGTCAAGAATTATGAATTTACAGACATCTAAACTGTAACTGCACCCGGTAAAAGAACAATGATACCCAGTAGGTATTACCGGTGTAAATCGAGTTAAAACATTTGCCAGTGCTATAATTTATTTATTTATTCCTATCCATTCTAATTAGTTATTTATCTAAATTGACTCCACTTCAAGATAATGCAGAAACTAGGTACTACACACATCTGCTTACAAATTCAAAAACATTCGCCTGCGTACCTAATATTATTGTGATTTAGTAAAAAAAATATGTTAAACTTACTAGTAAGTCTGCTATCCATAGCTATCCAATCAGAGTTCAGAATAGCCTGCGCAGTGTGCCGCAGTCCAGGGTCCGGTTCCAACAAATGTTTTACCACAGTCTTACATTCAATGGATAGAACACTCGCTACTCTTGATCGAAATCTGTACTTTTTTCCCATCTGCTGTTCATACAACTTACGCATTCGGGTATCATCGAAGGGCATAGATTTATTCAGCATCACAAATAACACGACTCCTAGAGACCACAAATCTGTAGGTTTCGGCATATAAGGCTTGCCTCGGAGAATCTCTGGAGCTGCATATGACATCGACCCGCAATAAGTTTCGCTCAGAATCTGTTGATCGTCCTCATCTATGCAAAAACGGGCGAATCCGAAATCGGATAACTTCACATTGAAATTGGCCGTTAGTAAAACATTTTCGCATTTGATATCACGGTGTGCGATCTCCAACTCATGTAGGTATTGTAAACCGAGCGAAAGTTGCCGCATCCATACTCTCGATTGGTTCTCAGAAACGCAGCCGTTTTTCAAAATGTATCCCAACAGATCACCGTTTTCAGTAAATCTCATAAATATGTAATACTTTGTTTTTCTTTGAAATATGCTGTGTACGTGAACCAAGTGCGGGTGATTTAGTCGTATGAGGACATCTATTTCTCTCGGTAGGAACTTTACGACGAAATCTTTCGGAGCTTTCGATGTCTCGATAATCTTGCAAGCGAGGGATGTTTTGTGATCGTCCTTTGCAGTATATTCGGTCAAATATACCTGTATTTTATAAAGCAAACATGCAATTAACAAATTCATTGGATAATAATAAAATTAGGATATTTTCGACAATATTTTAAAATTATTTTGCCAAGTGCTACACCCGTACTAAAGTTGGTTATACTAAACTTAATTGGTTACCGCCTTAGATACAACCTTAGCGAATCCTGCCGATCGTGATTACTTTCGCTCATTTCCAATTAAGTTAAGAATATTTTAAGACACATGTGAAATATAGTAACTGTAACAGCTTGTGTCGTTTATTTGTACCCAGCCACTACTTGCGGGCCAGGAGCCACAAACTATTTTCAGCCCCGTGGAGTAGTACAGTTGCTCACACAATGTCCCCGATACCGCGCTCCCTAGGCGCATTTAACGAGCTTATTGGCGCTAACTCAGATGTGGACATTTTCAGTGATGCTTGGAGAGAATTATTGGGAAAATGTTTGCTCTATAGTGAAAAAGCATGCTATCGGGAGTCAACTGTAGCCATTTAATAACTTGATATTTGCGTATTTTTTTATTTAATTTTTTAGTTTGAATTTTTAATTTGATACTATGTATATTTATTGACTTTTAGTTTTATTTTTGTATTGTATAATGATTTAATTTGTACTTTGTTATGTCACTATTAGAATTAACTTTATTATTATGATTAGATTATTTATCATTATAGTAATTCGCTTTAAGCGGTTCTAATTGTGAGAATAAATAAATAGGTTGTTGTAGAAAGTAGTAAAATAATTACCTTGGCATAAGCACCCTCGCCAACAAAGTTAATAAGCTTATATCCTTTCGAAGACAAAGTATTTTCCTCCGATGGAGTGGTTTTCAGCTCGGTCATGATACCACGGACATTTAGCCAGACAAGTGGTCACGAGCAAGCATCCTAAAGAGAACTGTCGGCCGCTTGTGATAGAGCCAGGAGGGGGAACAGGCATTTTTTGTGGATTTTCTTGGAAACTAAACACTGAAATTTATTTACATCTTGGCTGAAAGAGGTTGAAGTTTGTGACAGAAGATATGAGGAGTCTTCGTATTCTTCTGTCGTTATTAAGTCGATGTCAATCTTACAAAAAAAATCTTCTATATAAGAACTCTACTGAAAAAATAAGTTCAAGTTCAACAATAAACAATGAAGAGGTAAAAATAAAGTTAGTAAATAAATAATTTTAAATTTAGTTTAAATGTAAATACTGTTTTTTAGTTTATTAGTGTATATATTGTTTATTATTAATTTAGTTAATAAATAGTCTCTATCTAATTAATAATAATAATAATTAACATACTAACACCAGTTGTTATACCTAATAATAAATTATGATTTCTTTCAACAAGAAAATGAAGAGGTAAGAGGTAAATAACAATCTGCTTGAATTTTGAATTGGGTTGTATCTAATACTATTTCCTGCACAAACTATTTAATAGAGAGTAAAGTTAACCTGCCTCTTAATAAAAAAAGACATTCTTGTATCAAAAATGTCTTTAATTGTTTTTAAACTTAACATAAACTTGAATAAATTATTTAACCACTCTGACGTCATCACAGCACAGTGTTTAGAAAATCAGTCAAAAACTCACAGTTCTAGTTGTTTCTTGTTTAAAAACTCTCCCGCCAACGATATCCTTTGAAGGAAAGATGGCGCTGGTGTCAATAAAAGTTCATATTTTCCTACATCTGGATGATCCGGGTATTGTTTCTCTTTTCTAATTCTTTCCAACAATCTTTGAGGTTCGCACTTTGCTTTCGTCCTCCAATCGTTGTTTAAAAAGTCTTGAATAACTTTCGGTAGCAATTTGAACGTATCCTTTGATTTCGTAGTGCTCGGTAACTGTAAATCATTATCCACAGGCGCTTGAGGAATTATTATATCGTCTACTTCAACTTTATCTGATTCTGTTTTAGGTTTTTCTTCTTTTGTTATCAACTCTGCTTGGCCTGTCCCGTTGTAAGCAGTTATTCTTTCTTTGACTATTTCTTTTAGGATTGATTCGTTGTTCATTTTCTCTCTTTCACTTCCGTCTATATTCACGTAGCCTGTCCTTGTCTCTGTTTTTATAAGAACTTGATTTTGGTCCACTTTTCTTTCTTCATTTTCAGCATTACTATCATTTGTTTCTGGTCCAGTTGGTTGATTTTCAGTCTTATCGTATGTTTCATTAGTTTCATTTTTCCGTGTGGATGCGTCGATCATTGTCATGAATCTAATGTTGTCTTCTTCTTCCAATAGTTGGTAAACTGCGTGCACTTCACTGATGTTGATACTGAAAAATAAACAAAACATTTTCAGCTACAAGTCTGGTTTAAAGCCTTATCGCTTTATGGCTTATATATAATGCAAAAAAAGTAAAGAACTTTAATCTATCTGAAACAGTAACGTGAACACAGAGGATTTAAAAAAAAAAATTGTGTCCTTTGGATGAGTGTTATTATTACCAATAAAATAAAAGATTTTTGAGGGATTTATGTTTATAGTAATCATATGCTCTAATATGGTATGACACGCCCAACAAACTTTCCCAATGATCTTATTAAACAGCAGCAATTACAAAATAATAGCTAAAACTCACCCTTGCCTAGCTTCATGGCAACAATACAACATGGTAGGATCGATGGGATGTGCCTCAGTATTAAATATATACCCTCCCATATCCACTATGCATTCCCCATTGGGTGTGTCGATGATTTTGCCATGAATACCCGGGTTGTGGATGAAGTTATCCGGGTCAAATAGAAGGTAGAGGTATTTGGTAGTTTCCGAGAGAAAGAATGACTCCATGCGGTCTTCTTTGCGATGGTCGCGGACGTCTTTTATCTGCAATATGATATGGAGTAACATTAGACTAATTATCAATTGTAATGCGTTTTCCAACATGAGAGTGGTTTAAGTCCATTTCATATTGTAATTTATTTTGGTGTGCAATAAAGTTATATTGTATTTTTTTTCTTACTTATATATATAGCGCACCTTATTGTAGACCAAAATATCTTAACCACCAAGCATATTGTACTCAACACCATTTATCACAAACTTAACGTTTAACAAACGCCTGTTAGAAGTAGTCAAATCACTTTGGATTTCATGTCCACCCGCAGGGCAAGCACGGTATGAGGACTAAGTCTTTCCACCATTTTATCCACCTGTCAGACACCCTACACCAAGTGGATAAAAATGGTGGACAGACTATTAGTTCTCGTGCCGTGCATGCCCTGCTTTAAGTCAGTTATTCCCAATACCTCGGGGCTCATGTTTCTCTTTTGGAAAATTGTATGTAAGTACAAGTACGAATAAATAATGAATAAAAAACCAGTCATTTTAAAGAAACGGATAAAGCTAAAAAGACTTAAAATAAAAAATAAAGCAATACTCACAGTGGCATACCCACACGGCGTCCACGCGCTATGCTGTATACTCCTCAGTATGTCCTCTCCCATCTGCAGCAGTATGGGGTCCCTGGTGTCTCTGTACAGGTACATGATAGACTCTATCAACTCCGGTCTCAGTGGGTAGCTCTCTCGTGATGTAGATGCTTCTCCGGTGCCTAGGTTGTACACTTCAGGCGTGAAGCCGTACTGGCGCCACACACTGTGATAGTTGTGGATTATACGCATCGCTGTGTCGCTCTCGCCTGAAACAATATAAAGCATTTTATTGTGCAGAAATATTTCTGATGATAACCATACTATGACGCGAAAATCCTATTCTGTGATTTTTATTTCATAATCACAGAATGGGAAAGAAATGTACACAGACATACAGAAATGGGAAAATAACCAAGACTGAAATGTAAGCGTAAATAATCAATTAACATAATATTAGGCACATTCCATCTGTAATTTTTATCTGTCCTTGAATTTATCTTATAGAATTGAATGTTAATGAATGGATCAATAATTAACTAATACCGACAGAATCATTATCAACTTGCATAAATCCACATAAAACCTGTTATTTTATATGTAGGTATAACTAAACTGATAAAAATAAAATAAAAAATGTTAAGTGTTGACGTAGAATTGTTGCAAATTTGCAATTTATGGTTCAGAAGTATTTTAAACCTAAAAGTTTAAAATAAAAATAAATAAAGTGTTAAAACATTAAAAAACTTTTCAGTCAAATTACTTATTGGTGATTTCATCAATTGAAATTTCATAAAAGTAATTAGACTGTTTAGCAATAGAATTGAATAGAAAACTCTTTATTGCAACACACGATAATAATTACAAAGAAAGAAAGAAAAAAAGACTTATACTAGTGCCACAAGTGGCGGCCTCATTGCTAAAAGCAATCTCTTCCAGGCAACCAATAAATATTTATTATGATTTTATTTTACCAAACAAATCTACAGCTCATGTTGTTGTCAGTCCATCCAGTAGAGGAATAACAGTACCTAAGATCACAGAGTTGTTTTAGTGTATATCATAGGCGACATATGGCATAAAAGACACGAAAATATTTACCAATGAGACTAAGCAGTCCGGGCCAGTAGGACTCCAGAGACTGGAACACGGGCAGGGTGACATGCCCCCGCAGCATGGTGGCCCACACGAACCAGTCGTCTTTCTTCAGGTACTTCTCTATGGACTGCCGGCCCTCGTTGAACATGGACATCAGCTCTGGACGCTCGAGGAGAATTGCACCTGCAAGTTGGAATATTATATGATTACATAGTGTAAGATGTTAGTCTGCTTGTTTCTTTACCACAAAAATAAAAAAAAAGGAATGTAAAGTTTATATTATTTACAGCAGACCTTTTTCTGTAAAAATATAAAAACTGATTATTATTTATAATTTAATAGTGCTACAATGCTAACCTTTAACCAGATATTCATAATAGGAGTCCACACCACCTCCGATGCCAGCATCTAGTGCTGTCCAGCGTCCATTCATCACATCAATGTGGTTGCCCACCAGACCTATTGGGGATTTCCTGTGGTACAGGGCTTTCAGTGCATTGTAGGCTACCTGAAAACAATGCTCAAGTTTATTCTATGTATATTAATTTAAATACAAAAGAGTTAGGTACAAACTCTTTTATGCACATAATTTTACTAACTTATCTAATACTATAAATACAAAAGTGAGGAAGACTTTATACTCATATGGTACTTGTAGGTATGTATTATCATACCATTATATAAGAGTTATAAGAGTGAGGTATGATGGTAGTAGTGTCTAGAAAGTAACAAAGAACACTTTTTATCCCAAAATAAAGTTGGCAAAGCCACAGGCATCTACAAGTAAAAGTCTCAGTGGTTCCAATATTCTTACCTCTTCATACAAAGGATCACCAGTAAGTCTACTCAGAGTTCCAAACTCTATAATGAAAGTGCCAACTCCGGCTGTGCAAGTGACGCTGGTCTCTCCCGGTGGCACTCCTGAGCGCAGGTTGATAGTGCCATATGGCATACCAGTGGTAGTGTCAAATGCTGCCAGCAGTCTCTGTGCCACATCCTCTGCTAGCCGTAGGAGAGGTCCATTGCATGGCCAACCTGGTTCCAATTTCATGCCTGTTCTGTAATATAAAAAAAAAATATAAGTATTGCCTAGATAATGGCAAGGAAAAATAGATTTTTATTGATGATTAGATAAATTCTGTGGTAGACAGAGGAGCAATCTAAACTGGAATTTGGACTGTTTCTAAAATGAGTCTGCTGATGAATATACTGCTTGGTGTATAGAAAGATTACATTTTCAAATGTGGAGAAAGTAAACTATTACAATGCAGTAGGAGCATAATTAGTTTGTAAAAGAATGGACACTATATTAGGCGATTTTTTTTAACACATAGCTATAACTTACAAGCGTTATGCATGTACCTCTAATTGACTTAATAACCTCTAAATAACTTACTTGTGAGCCAACAGATGTGCACTGAGCAAACCACCAATAATCCTAATATTAGTTTCAAACACAGACACATTTATGTCTGCATCAAAATCTTTTTTCTGCAGCACTATGTCTACAACTCTGTTGAACTCGGTATAGTTTCCCATGATAGCTAAGGTGTCTAAGGCATCAATGAGAGTCAAAGAGTAGCTTCCCCAGGTATCCATGCCATCACAGCTGAGGGGACGAAGCTCATCATATGGGTATGCATAGCGCAGGTAACTGTCATATGCATGCTGGAACATTTCACGAACTTCCTCCCTGAAAAAGTGATCTTGGTTACTTTTGGTTCATTTCTATGACAGAGAAAAAGTGAAACAGTGTTAGTTGGTAGGTTTGTTAGTCTTTCAGACCACAACAAAGTGATGAATCTTTGTGATTTTAGGTATGGTAAGAAGTATGGCGTATGGCGTTCTAAGCGTGACATTGGCTACTTTTTATACCAAAACAACGCCACATGAGCGTGCACTTGTTATTTATAAACTTATTAATGTTGTATATTATGACTATGTTTCTAGGTACTAGTTTTAAGCATTCAACCCAGCAAATTGCCACGAACTTTGACTTAACTTTTGACATTATGTGAATGCTTATTATTTATGTACCAGGAAAACATAATTGAGACTAAAATATAGGTTTAAATGTATTACAAACCTAAGTTTCAGGATATCGGCTTTTCTATATACTCGTACTGCATCACAAGAACTATTAACCATAAATATTGTAACACACAATAGAAATTTAAACGAGCACATTTTATTACGGTTTAATTAAGAAAACTAGCATGTGAAACCACAAACTCTTTATTTAATTTTTAATCGAGGTTCAAATACATATAGGTACATTTTCAGTTCTTGAAAATGATAACAGCTAGCTAAGTAGAGTTGACTGACATTGACATTTGACTTCGTAATTATTAAAGACACTGACATCAGCTGGCAAAGACCAATAAATATGATAATATTTAATAATAATTCCTATTGATGTTCCGATGAGAAAACGAACTATTTGTATTTGTTTTCTGATATATTTTATAAAAGTTATTTAGTTATAACGATATACTACTACATATATTACCTTTGACTATATACCCAGGGATAGATATTCAAAGCCTTTTACACACTGTTCGATTATTTAATTAGGTACATATATATATTTACTGGGACATCCCTTTCCAATCTTCTACTCATAGACTATAAATTTTGAAAGAAGCATTGCCATTGGTTGAATTTAAAATGCCATAGACTAGTAGAGGATTGTAAACTGCAACAGCTGAAAATTTCCAAAATGTCTGTTGTGAGTTGTCCGTTGAAGTCACAATAGCATTTGGGGGTGATTTTGGATTTGTTGAGACGCTCTTTCAAAACTACTCCCAATATCATCAGAAAATGTGTAACTTGGCCAATTGATTCGTCATATTTCAACTTCTGGTGCCTTGTTGTAAACGCGTGGCCCGCGTTTATCTAGTTTTCTGGTCTAACGTTTGTTGTTTACGGAAGAGGCGGGACAATGGCATTCAGAATCCACGAAGATCAAGAAAATACTGCATTAGCTCTTAGAAAAGATGCAGACATATTTTCGGCGAGTCAGCGTCGCGCGCTCGGCGACCTGAGTCAGTTCGCTTGCAACCAAAATCTGGGTACCAGAAATAGTAAACTGGTAAGTTTGTTGTCTTTCTTGGTTATTGGTGTTCTCACAGTCATGTTGGGCCGATGTAATGATTTAATATTGTTGTAGCCCGGTTTGACGAATGTAACTTGTAAAGTTCAAGATGAAAATAGGACGGTACGGCAGATTAAAAATGAGAAGAACATTGTGCCCCCCGTGGCGCAGTTTCGCGCCTTTAGCGTCTACGAGGATAACACGACTGAAGTAGAGGTAAAGAAACGCGAGCCCACGTTCAAGCCCTTCGTCGCTAAAGAGACCAGGAAAGACAGCCTCTTCACAAACAATGCTGAAAATGCCAAAAAAGTGTGTGCTAAGGCAGAAAAACTACCAGATCGGCAGAAAGAAGCAATCCCTTCGCGGTGAGTATGAATAACCTCATTTTCTTATATCTGACCTTTGTACTATCAATTCTCTCGACCTACTTGGTAAAAATGCTGAATATAACCCATATGACCTATCATCATGAAGTTGGCCTTGATTGAAATGTTTATCAAGTTTTTTTGTGTTCTCAGAAAACCACTACAAGAAAAGAAAGTTGAAAAGAATGATGTGGTTGAATCCCCAATGTCCATCGGAGACTCGAGTGTGCTGTCCATGTCAATATCAAAGAATGAGAGCCAGCTGATTGATGATGATGATGAGGACACCACAACTGCACAGACTGACCGGGACATGTTCTTCCACGTGGTGGAGTACCGCCAGGACATCTATGAGTACATGAAAGAGATTGAGGTAATTCATTGGTACACTAACTTGTGGACTGCATGAAAGAAGCTATGGTAGTCATAAATATAGTTATAGCTTACTAGCTTTACTTATGTTTTAAGTCTAAAAATCTTGAAATATAAACATCAAATCTTAGAGCATGTTGTTAGATTAACAACATGCCCTTATAAATTTACTGCTTTATTGTTTGCACAAAGTGTTTGATGAACACTTCACAAAAAAATTGATGTATCTTAAACTTGTAAAAAACATCATAACAAGACAGACAAGACTCTCTAAACTTCTTCTCACATTGAAACAAACATGTATTATAAAAGTTTATAAAAATAACCTTCACAAACCAGGCGAAGAACCGCGCCAACCCCCGCTACATGCGCAAGCAGCCCGACATCACCCACATGATGCGGTCCATCCTCGTAGACTGGCTGGTGGAGGTCTGTGACGAGTACAACCAGCAGAGTGAGACCTTGCACCTGGCCGTGTCATATGTGGACAGGTTCCTGTCCTTCATGAGCGTGGTGCGGACCAAGCTGCAGCTGGTTGGCACCGCTGCTACTTATATTGCATCGTGAGTATTATTCTAGCCATTTGTACCATAAGTATACTATAAAAGTTGAGTCTGGTAGTTGTATGTATAATAAGTATGTATTCACAAAAGAATATAAGTAATATATCTGTTATCTAGTACCCACAACATAAGTGTTTGCTTAGTGTAGAGCTAGATGGGGATGAGTGCAATGTCCCAGGGTATTTATTTTATTTTAAAAAGGCTATAGGATGAAGGCTGTAACTAAGATAGCTTAGAAAATTAAGTGCAGGTTTAACAGAAAAAATAAGCTATGCAAACATGTTTTGAAAATTGATTGCAACAGCTTTTATCAACTTCGCCTTTTGTGTTAAATATTGCTTTATTGCAATGTCTGACAGAGTTATCAAAATGTATCGATTTAGTCACAATCATGAATAACAAAATTGTGCCTTGATTGTGTAACTGTAAAACTGACATCTTAGCTATATGTTGATCTCATAACCTCATTAGTAGGCTGGTGCATTTATAATAATGCAACAAAAGTATGACTCATGAGTTTATAGGGCAGCAACTGACTGATAAGAGTATTATGAAAATTATAATTTTGTTGATTATTTGAAAGTGAATTTAACCACCCATGTTTAGTCTCAAACTAAAAAAAAAACTACATTCTGAACTAGCTAGGTAGTATTTTTGTAATTTATGAATTGGAATGGATGATGATGATGAATTGGAATGAAAGAGAGACTTAATCCATTCAAATATGGTTTTTGCTGGTTAATCTTTCATATATATTAGTCTACCTAGCAAAAATCTTCAAACTACCAATTATTTTAAAGAAACAGCAATGTACAATATTTGTACACTAAAAACTACAATTCTCTTATATTCTCCAGGAAATATGAAGAGGTGTACCCGCCAGAAGTGTCTGAGTTTGTATACATCACTGACGACACCTACACCAAGCGCGAGGTGCTCCGCATGGAGCACCTGATCCTGAAGGTGCTCTCCTTCGACCTCTCCACCCCCACCTCGCTGGCCTTCCTCTCACATTATTGTATCTCCAACGGGCTGTCCAAGAAAACATTCCATATGGCTTCGGTAAGTGGTTATCGCGAGCTTGTAAAACTAAATACCCTAATTGTTTTAACAAAAAATAAATGAGCGGCAGGTTAGATTCTTGTTGTTAAAACTCTTCAATGGCATTAATGCAATAATGTAGATCAGATCAATTGACTACGAAAATGCTAACTAAAGTACCTACATGATCTTGTGTCCCAAAGTATTTAAGTTTCCTATTCAGTGCCACCTTAATGTTCCAGTGAAGACTACAGTAACACTAAGTGATTTCAATTGGAAGCTCAGTTTGTCTATGGGCAAGTGTGGTGCTATTTTAAATCAGAAAAATCCATATGGCTAGGCTGTTTGTCATTAAGCCAGACACCTCTAAAGTAGTTTGTAAACTGGCACCAAAGTCTCATACTTACCTATTCTACACAACTCTTTTGTGTCAATCTTTGTAACTAAAGCATTGAACTTAGCCAAATCCCTCATACTTCCAGTACATAGCGGAGCTGTGCCTGCTGGAGGCGGAGCCCTACCTGCAGTACAAGCCGTCCATCATCGCGGCGGGCGCGCTGGCCACCACGCGCCACTGCCTGCTGTGCGAGCGCTGCGCCGCCCTGCCGCGCGGGGAGAGGGAGGCGCGGGGGAGCTGGGAGCGGGACGCGGCTAGGACCGCGCCCGCGCACCCGCACTGCGTCGCCGTGGCCTGGCCTCAGGTGGGGGCGCGATGCTAGTTTGGTTCACTAAATAGCATCTTAATCAATCCCAGATGCTCTAAGTAACTATACCTATATAGTTAACGTTCTTAGCATATCCCTGCATTGTTAAATTTTAGAAAGGTTTAGTTTGTATGAATATATTTAGAAATGTAAGGAGATGTCAAATTAAATATGTTTATTTAACATTACTTGGCCTACTTACAGAAAACGATTATGCTGTCTCTATAATAATATAACAACATAATACTGTCCAATATTTATGAAATATTCTTGTGAACTGTGTTGATATCCTGTTATGAAATCTACTAATGATGAATTTGTCTTGTAATTTATAGAAAATCATGTTGTACTCGTAGTAACAGCTGTATTGTTATTTACTTGTACTAATTAGAGTACTTGTTGCCTCCCGCAGGCGCTGTCCGCGTGCTCCGGCTACACGTTCGCGGACCTGGAGCCGGTGCTGCGCGAGCTGTCGCGCACGCACGCGCACGTGGCGCACCAGCCCTACCAGGCCATACCCGACAAGTACAAGAACAACAAGTCAGTATAACTACTCAAACTGACACAATAATATACTACTCTATACACTCTGATAGAAAGTGGAGAATGTTATAATATGGAAATGATGTAGGGTACCATGCCAAGTTCATTATATTTATTTTACTTGACGTTTTCCTTGACTAAGTGAAAGAAATGTTTAAATTTTAGGGTAAAGTTTGTTTGTTTTGATACACCACTGCATAGTTTCTACTTTAGACACATCTTCATATAACATAAGGGCAGTTACCTCTGAAGTTTAGCTTGTGTGTGTGTTTGTCTAGTTTTGTTAGTGCAAACAGTCGCACCGTTATTAACCAGTACCTACACTATGTTCTAGGAAAACTATTTCGTACTAGCCATCACCTGGTCAGAAATCACAAATTTCTGTGCTAGATTCATCTACTTAAGTAGCTAGTATTTCACATACCGTAGGTGACTAAGCAATGTACTTACCCCTAATGTGTCCCCCCAGGTTCGACGGTGTATCCAGCATCGAGGCTCGCCCCTTGTTCCCGGTGGCGAAGTACCAGCCGCCCGCCCCCGCCGCCGCGCGCCCCGCGCTCGCCCCCGCCCCCGCCCCCGAGCCCTCGCGCAAGGGCTAGCCAGGCAACACCGACCTTGCGGCGCTAGCAATACAGCTCACAGGCTTTTATATTAGAGAAGCAAGAGACAGTAATGTTTGCTTACCATCAGGCGAATTACGGCCAAATGCAAACCATACTTTGTATTAAAAAAAAGTTACAAATGTGGAGCAAATGGTAAGAAATTCACATAACTGTTCAATTCCTAGCCACTTTCTATAAGGAAGGCTTACTTTTTATCTAATAACTGAAAACATGCAAGTCAAGCTCATTTTAGAATTGTATTATACAACTGAAAAAGTAGCGATTTTGAAGAAATCTAAAAAGTATGCAGTTTTCTGACTCATGCTTGTAGTACTCACATAATTTTTTGCTCTCTTATAAATGCCTAAAAGCCTGTGTAAATGAATTACTGTTGTATCAGTGTAATGGCCTGGGTAGTCTTGGATCTGATTTCTAAAACGCATGCTGAAGGTAAGTAACTCTTTGATATTAGCTGGTATTATCCGACTGATCGAACTAGCCTAAGAATCATATTGATACTATTTTTGTAACCAACCCGTTTCCACATTCTGAGTAGTGTTTACCTATTTTGTCTAAATCTTAAAACTTACTATTTCAAATCCATACAAAAATGTCGGTATTAATAAAAATAATAAAGTTTGTGCCAAATGAAATGCACTATTTTCACTTAAATGTTCTATTAGATATGATAAAAGACCACAAAGGCTGATATTTCTAAAACGAATTTTGCATTTAATGTCGGAATCGATATTTATCAATCGTTCTCAACGAATTGTTATAAAGATTTTAACTACGCTTTTCTTACGAAGTTATTGAGATGTGACTTTTAATTTTGTTCTTTTAAAATAATTGCTTTTTTTTCATACAATAGAATATTTACAATTTCTAGCCAATTTGGATTTTTAGACTACGTTGTGACACAAATATGTCAGCTGTGTTGGTTTCTAGGTTAATTTACAATTCTACTTATTTATAATGTTCGACCAAATGCATTTTCTTGCTGAATATGTTGTACAAATAATAATGTCACCATATAAGTATTATATTATGTATTTTATTTTATTTATAAACCCTCTCTGTGTTCATATTCTTTACTGCTAGTGATTGCATCAATTCTTTCACAAAACAACGCTTTTCCAAATTCTTCACTATTTGCTAAGATATATTGCTAAGTAGATATAATTTTGGGACCAATATTATACTAACATGATGCTAGTTATAAAAACGAAAACATTTACAATATAATATCTACCTCTAAGATGCATCGAATGTTAAATTTCTCCAATGAACATTATAAGGGTGTGTGTTAGTCTCTGGTGAATGCTTTATGTTCATAATAATGCATTCAAAGTTTGTTAGTAAATTATTATTTTTTGAGATATAAGGTATGTTTTTAATGTTGCTAAGTAGTTTATAACTTAATTTAATATACTTAATAAATAATTGCTATTTTTCCTCTCGTAAGAATAGTAAAACGATGTACCTTTATCGGTAATAAATATTATTAATTGAGTAACGAAAGGATTTCATTTATTTAGAATACATTACCTCAACCCTTTTTTTATCTAGGCTTGGTATAAGGCTACATATTAAGCTTGAAAGATCTCGTTTTAAAATTTTAGTATTTCTTTTCCTTGTATTTAAAAAGATAGATGTATATATAAGTATGTAGGAGTTCTAATTTAATTTCTCTTCTCCCTCACCTATGTATGTATACCGCAGCTACAGCGGGCTGCAATGCGGTTGTGATCCAATTTGACTCCAGCACTGCTCTGCACCTGCACCCGGCCATTTGCATGTAAAATCCCTTTTATAAGATTATCATAATGCCTTTGTCGAGCATACGGATATATTGATTGATTTCTTACAGAAAAGAGTTAATTTACTCTACCCACGTTAGCATTGCTAGTAAAACCTTCATTTCCTAGGATTATCATCATACTTTTATATTCCACGAAGCAATGTTTTGAAAGCCGGTATTTCAGCTAGCGGCGCGTACATGTCGACGCTGAAGAATCGCTTCCTTCCTGCCGCTGCAGCCGGCATTTTAATATAGATCTTAAATATTTGGAAATAAGGTAGTTTATTCATCCGCCCCAGATATTGGAGCTAGACGAGGCGCGGTGTTCGGTCGAATCTATTTGGAGAGCGAGCGTCACTCCCGTACTAGAATGAACGCGGCACGTATTCAATTCTCACATGTAATTATTGTTAGGAAGAAAGGCTGGTAATAGATTAGCTAGAAAAACTACGTTCGTTTTGATACCGAAAAAAAATATGCGTAGATATATATACGCAAGCACTACCAATAGAGACTACTTTAGGAACACTAAATAGCTTACCCGGATGGGTAGATACAAGGATAGCATCTCACCTGAGCTTCATATGTCACTGGCAAGTGCTGTGTAAATATACCTTTAGATCTGTTAGCAAATACGACAGTAGCGCAAGTAGAAATAATCTGAAAAATGATTGATTTCTATAATTAACGAATCTGGATCTAGAGGATGCTAACTATAGGTGCCGGTTTTAGAGAATGCCAAATAAAACCTTGCCAGTTTTTGTGTAATGAAAATATATTTTACTTAAATCCTATGTTATTAGTGCGAGGTCAGCTATTGTTATTGTACTGCTATCAGGAAGGATGTTTCTCTTGCGTGTACACGTTACCCAGGCCTTTGCCTGACTTCGGACCTGCAACAAAGAAAAAAAACATAAGTATGAGAGTGGCCAACGGTCTGAAATTAAGTCGAGGTAAGAGAAAAGAGAAGAAGTTGAGAGTGTCTGATATCAGCATGGTCTCAGATTAGAATGGTTGTGAGTAGGTAAAGAACTTTGGTCAAAGTAATGGCGGCCCTCTAGGAAGTAGACAATACTGAAAGTTTCTCTAGTCCCTACATCAAAAAGCCTAATCAATAATAATAATAATAGCTAAAATTCTGGATTGCAATTGCGTAACCGTTTGCGGTATAAAAAGTCCATCTGTATGGAGGTGATGCTAATTGCGGTTTGTAGCCGCCATATTTGAGTTTACGGCGCGCAAATGTGCGCATTGAATTCTAAATTACGACCAGCTGCAGCTTTATTCTTAGCTACCTGGCGTTAAAATTGCGGAAATTAAATTTCTACGTTTCTTGCAATGTATTCTTGGGTCTTAAAATAGCAGCGTACATTTTCTTACTCGTTAAACAGCCCTAACGATGCACAATGTGTAAAATATGTCTTATAACTTTTTGTAATTATTTAGTTTAAAAAATAAATTCGCCATGAATTTGATGAATGTATTAAAAGGTTTTAAAACCGAAGATTAATACTATAAATAGAAGGATCAGTACAATGCTAGACTTTGTATTCCTTTCCATATGTTTAGTGATGTTTGTTACTATACGAAATTGGTTCGTGTATATTTACACACATTTTCCCCAGCGTTTTCCACGTGTAAACATGTGTAATTTTAGCTTGTTTTCATTTGAGTTTGAACACAAACACGCGTCAGTGAAGCGAACAAGAAGCGTTTATTACACAGGGCGGTTAACATTTATGTATTTCTCGTTGCTTTACAAAACTTAGTTTGTGTCCGTTAGGACACAAACTTTCAATTTCAATTTTTTATGTACTTAGATATAAAAAAAAGTTGCAATCTTGGTATCTAATACTACCACTTTAGCAAAAAATTACACTTTATTTATTACGAAACCTCGAAACTTTATACAACGTCATATATAAAATAATGTAACTCTCACGACTCATGTCATGTTATTGTAGTTTATTACCTACATTGCTTTGACAGTAGTCAAAACAAAACAAAAACTTGGTAGCCCTAACTCCATGAGCGCAGCTTTACACTCGCTTCCAGGAAAGCAGTAACCATACACTAGCAGATTTCGTCCACAGATTCAACCTTCAGGCGATCGCAAATCTTCCCAGACCGTCTGGGACGAGACGGGCGATTTATCTTATTTGCCAGAATGGTGCGTAAATATACGGTAAATCATTCGCCGGGACAGCCGCGCGATGAAATATTTGCGGCACGATAAGGGTTGAACCGGCGTGGATGGCGACTCGAATGCAATTACAGCTCTTTTTGGTCTTACGATGTCACAGTCTTGTTTTGAACATCTTTCTCTCAGTGCAAATACTTAACAGTTCGTTTTGCTAAGTTTTATGTGGTGCATCATTTCTTTAAATAAGTAGGTACCAACAACTTGCGAATTAAAAATCTTACAACTTTATTTAACTATAATATACAATCATGGTTTAGGTAGTTACGAGTAGGTACTTGCACATTTTATCAATCTATGGGATCTAGCTTCTCATGTCCGGCCTGATCTTTTATTTATTCCTGCAGGTGGCAGTACTTATCTTAATGCAATCTCAATGCAGTTAGTACGCATATCACGCGCGAGTGCAATAGCGAGAAGATCGTAACGTAATACATTGGCCATGGAGTATAAGGTAGCCACTTCAAGACGTCACGAGACGACACGATGAGACTGTAAGAATAGCATTGTTGAGCTAGATACTGCGCAAGCGCAGGTTTGTTAACAAGCCAAGAAAAATGGCAGACTGAAATAGATGCACTTGCACAATCGTGGTGTGGATAATGAAGACTAGAAACGAATGCTGTGAAATGTGATCTTCTAAATGTAAAATGGTTTTTTTCCTTAGCTTTAAACGATAAGGAGTAGGTACATGCACCAATTGGTAACTAGTATGAATGAAATGCTTTGCATTATCCATAGGTACTAATGTAATAAAGCTGAAGAGTTTGTTTGTTTGTTTGAACGCGCTAATCTCAGGAACTACTGGTGCGAATTGAAAAAATATTTTTGTGTTGAATAGACCATTTATCAAGGAAGGCTTTAGGCTATATAACATCACGCTGCAACTTATAGGAGCAAAGAAACAATGGAAAATGTGAAAAAAACGGGGAAAATTATTCATCTTTGAGGGCTTCCGTTGCGTGTGCTGCGAAAACGGTTTAAAATTCAAACAATTAATGCCCAAAATAACTATTCCACGCGGACGAAGTCGCAGGCACAGCTAGTATTGGAATATATAACCTTGTCTTGTGTTAGAAAAGAAAGATAACATATAGTCACATAAGTGTACTCGTAAGTATACCTTAACTCGCTACGATAATGTTCATGGTCGATGCTCGCCTATCGACATGTTACATGTCTCAGGTCCTGCATAGGTCATTGTCGGCTCCAGTCCATAAATCTAGTCACAAATCACAGAGCCCACTGTCAGTGCCGTTACTGGTCATTATTAGCCATGTTTACGATCTCGTTGTCTCTCCGGCCCGTGATGATTGCGTCCGGTCCGCAAATCGCATGTTACTACTCCATACTCAAGCCATCTAATCAACCAATTACGCTACGACTACGCTTTGGGAATGCATGATGTAACTCGCGGATTTATATAAGGAATTACCTATGAAAAATATTCTCTATTGATAGTTTAAATAGGAAAGACGCAGCAGTAAAATCGTATGTTTGATTCTAATATTTCCAATGTTATTGACATCGCGTCAGCTTTGCATGCTAAGGCAGCAACGTAAGGCCATAAAGGCCCACCGAAGCAACTTCCGGAGCCCAAAAAGGAAAGGAAACTCACTCTGATTTGCAATTCAGCGCACAGACGCGATACTGTCTGTGAGTGTTGTTCCCATGCGGTTATCTGTTTGGAGTCGTATGCAAATTAGAAGCGGATTCGGAAATAGCAATCTGATGGTTGGAAAATATCCTGTCCAAATTTAGAGTAACTTTGCGTGCAGAATTTTATGGCCTCCATTGGTACTTCTGTCACACGGGTAATGTTTCATAGTGTGCACTCAATGCTAATATTTAGTCACTTGCGTGAAATATGGCATTAGGACTGTTACAGTTATGTGGTCTAAAGCCTACCAACATTTCTAGGCTTCAAAGCGAAAGAGTAACATTTCCAGTTTGGTCCATTCACCAAAAGTGCTCGAAATACACACAAAGCCCTCAAATATATCGACGGACGTCATTGATCGCTCTTATGTTTATGATCGATAAAGCAAACGACGGAGTCTATTATTGACTCGCGAACACGAAGGAAAGCCGGCTTCCTGCCAGTTAGAGAAATGGGCTACGTCTGTGACGCATGTTCCACTCTCCATATCCGCATTTAATTATAACATATTTTTTATAACATTCCTTCTCGACTGGGAGATGAGAAGTTGAGATGGTACAAAAACTCGGGTAGGAAGCGGCGACAAAAAGCCGAAAATGCTGTACGGAACTAATTTGGTAACGGTTGTTTATGCAGCGTAAAATTAAATGCTTAGACTAGGACTTACGAATCATTCTATGCGCTTTCTTTGGACATATGCAGAGAGGATCCCTCTATGATTTTCCAAGTTTGATTCTCGAAGGCAAGATTCCAGGGAAAAGAAGCCCAGGACGTCAGAGAATGAAGTGGCTAGACGACATTAAAAAGTGGACAAAACTGAGCTATCCGCATCTAAAAGGAGCAGCATGGGATCGCAGAAAATTTTGCCAATTGACCTCTAAACTTCAATATGAAGATGGCACCCAATGATGATGGTGATTATTAGATGCAGGATTTTTCAGGATCGCGGGCAAAGTTTGTGATGATTTTCAACTAAATTCTGACACGCTTTTTCTAAACAGGCTTACACGAGGCAAAGAAAGGAGATAAGCAAGATATTTTTTTAAACATACTGGTCATCATCATTTGTGGTCATTGCTAGCAATGAATATGCTAAGCATGCCCGAGCAGCTCTATCTTCAGTGTAAAAGTTTCTTTAGCGTGGGAAATAAATAGGATCACAGAACCATTACCCAATGAGGAGCATGCTAACAAGTCTATTACAAGCCGTAGGGGCTTGAATATTGTAACTACATTTAAATTAATTATGACATCAACATCAAAAGTATCGAAGCGTGATCACGACTTTCTCAGCGTGACACAACATGGCGCCCTTTCCAGTGAATTTACGGACATATTATTTATTTTTTTATTTTTTTATTTTATTGTTTAGCTAACTGCCTAACTAGCTGACTGCTCTGTTAGCTTAGTTGGTAGTGGCTCTGCCTTCTAATCTAGGGGTGCGGGTTCGATTCCCGCATGACACAAATAATTACGAACATTTAAATTTGTAATTATTTGTGTTGAGTCTGGTCGTTTCTATGTATAATAAGTATGTATTTACAAAAGAAAAGTATATATGTATTATATCCGTTATCTATATCCATGATACAAGCGTAAGCTTAGTATGGAGCTAGATGGCGCTGTGTGATATGTCCTGAAATATTTAAAATTTATTTTATTTTTATTTAGCTACAGAAATTGTATGATTTGTAGGTTTATTCAAAGTGACAACACAAAAATGTATACTAAATGTTTTTCAGTGTATAGAAAATATCTTTGGTGCTATAATTTTGTAGAAGCTATTTGGTTAAATTCTTTGTTTTAATAACGTCATTTCTCTTGCCTACTAAACGAAGAATGAGAATTCTTTGGTGCATGCCTAACCCATAAAAATCTTTGTTTAAAACGCATATGTAGTTTTTTCTGAGACGCCCTCTAGACGTCGACCACACGACTCGAAGATCATAAAATCTCTTTATGGACTTGTTATAACTAACTCCTGTATACTGCCACAATACTGCTTAGCATTGATTTTTAACTGGAAATCCACCGAGGCTTATCCCACGCGTGCTGCCGCTGCATAATAAGCGGGTTCAAAAGGGTTCATAATCAGCTTAAACTTTCTCGAATAGATACTGCCTTGTTTACTTTCATTACTTCTAATAATGGAAACCTTATACATGTATAAAAACTTTTACTTAGAAAACGTTAATTTTTTTAAACAGACGGGCTCATGTCTGACCACTGGCAGATTAATAAATTGTAATTTTAAACGTAACACGCTTGTCTAAAATAATAAATTTAAATAATTTGGAGACTTTTGGAGTAAGAAATTCTTTTGCATACTTTTTTCATGTGGATAGGAAGGTATAACCACTCTACAATGGGTAGGTACGTTCAAAAGACTCGCACGAAGCGCTTTGATTCTACCTTCATAGTAAGGACATAACAGCGAGACTATGGAACTCTCTACCTGGAGCTCTGTTTTCAGAAAATTATAACCCAGGTGTCTTCAAATCTAGAGTAAATATAGGTTTCTTCTAGGCAAGCGTGCTACATCTTAGACTATAGCGGTGCTTAACATCAGGCAGGCTATAGTCAAAGCCTATTTAATGTAAAAAAAAAAACGTTTCTTGACCCACCGAGGTTCAACAGCCGAATAAATCACCCATCGACGTACCTATTTATTGTTAATTAAAAATGATTGTTGTCAAAAATCGGTGCGAGCAGGAAGTAGGGGCTCCGGCGGCCCCAGTGAAGCCCTGAGGGCGGAAGCTCGGGCGCTCCTCGCGACGGGACTGCATTACAAATAGCTCGATAATGGACACATGTGCGTGCTTCATTGGGTCGATTACCTGCGAGATTATCCAACGGTTGGGATTGAGAGTACCCATAGGTTGGTTTTTCAGTGCAACTGCTGATGTACATAGGTACCTATATATTGGTTTGTAAACTGTCACTTGGGTTTAAAGCAGATTATCCAGGGATAAGATTGATAAAACTTCGACGATTTTTATTCTCTTAAATTGTATACCCTAAGACGGAAAGTGTACAATCGATAAAATAGCTAGCATTGTCTACGCACATCTCTGTGATAATATTTTGACAGTTTGGTAAGTAGTGTACTAGTAGGTACTACAAGATAAACACCAGCGATTTATTCTACATTCCGTACCTACACATTAGTGGACGACCGCGGCTTCGTTCGCATTATTTTAGGATAAAAAGTAGCCTATGACACTCTTAAGACCTTATACTACCTGCATAAAAAAGCATGATGATCCGTTCAGCCGTTTTTGCGTGATGAGCGTTTAAATAAACAGACACAGAAGTCAAAATTTATAGAAATTGTTGGAACGTGTTCTGCTATCAAGTACCTATCTTTGAAATATCTTATTTTCTATCTATCTTCAATGTTCAGACTTTCGACCAGATAGATATAGGTATTCACTAGCTCATATATATATATTTACTGAGTACGCTTTGTATCGACCGAGAGCTTATGCAAATTTTGGTTATTTATATAGGTGCTGCTGATGTACATTCTACAGATTGGTAGACTCCAATACTACGGGTTACTATCGAGGTTACTTCAAAAAGTTTATACGAGTACCTAAAACATCATTAACCTTCGATTGTTAAAACTTTGGTTTTGGAGAGCTGATGGATGTTATACAGCATGATGATGTAAACTGAGGCGCGCTTTCCGCGAGCCCATTAGTTAATGTAATATAAATTTAAATATCGATTAATTATGGATGATGATGAGTAAATTGTTGGGTTTACGTTTTACACATGCTCTATCTCGTGTTGGAATGATAAGTTCTTTATAGGTAAATGTTGGTCTTGTTTGTAGGTATGTACAATAGGTATTTTTCGTGTGTTCTCGATAGACTACAAACTTCTGTATGACTAAATTATTGTGTCCAATGCGATAACAAGAACTGGGTTGGTCTGTCCATGAGAACTAAGCAGGCCAAGTAAGATAGGTCCTACTGCTGTTTTGCAATTTGGAAAGCGTTCGTTGCGGCATGCTGTCCATGTCGGAGCATCGCCAGGAATAATTGATTCTATCGACAGAACCATTAAAATTTGTTCGACAAGCTATCGTACGTGACGGCATCCTTTGGCCTCGATCACATCGATAGCGTTGCATCTGAGGCCTGCGCCCTGAGCCGTATTAGAACATCGCGCCGCACAGAACATAATCGATCAACTAACAGTATTAATAGTGGCATAATAAATCGATTAGTTTGCGCTTCAATGTTTGATATCCGTCAATACGAGTCTCCTTATAAGCCCGCTAAGCCGTACGAGATATTGATTCCAATGTTTATCTTCAGTCTGACCTAGAGGACGATCGGATCAAAAATAAATAAGAGGCCGCCGCGCCGGCGCATGCCAGACGGAGTGTGTTCGGGACACAGATCAAGTAGTTCGTTGACTAATCGGACTGATATCTGGGACACGTTTATATAAATACTACGCGCTGACAGAACAATCATAAATACTACCACAAGACCAAAGTGCCAACAATTAGTTCTCTACAAAATTCAAACTTTAAAAAAACCTAAAAATTTCCCGACTTTTATACCTATGTCAAATTGAAATGAGGACTTCTACTTATATGATGGGTTACATACTATTTTAAGCACTTAAAATTTGAGGGTAAATATCTTACAAAAAAGATCTCAATTCAAGATTTTTCTAGTTTTGCAAGCGCCCCAAATCGTAAACTGCAAGATCGCTAACATCCGGCGAATTCTATCAACCTGTATGCGTCTTAATAAAACTCAATGCATTATTACACGTATCAATAAGTTGAATACTCTGTGGTTGCAAGGCGATGCAAGCGGGGCAAGTTCCCGCCTACACAGGCGACACGGCTAGTATACTTCATAATGTATTTTAGTTCGTGTGCCCGACTCTACTCTCGCCGGGGGCTATAGTCTGGCGCCACGACCGGGCCACACCACGGGGCTAGCATAATACTTTTATTTTGATGTAACCACCCTGGTTAACAAGCCCTGTATTTGTATTCATAAACCAGATGAAAAAACTTCTATACAAAACATAAGAAGAATTTTATGTGCTAAACTAGACTCACTCTGTAGCTCAAAATTACAAAGCCTTGAGCACCGCCGTAAGGTGGCCAGTCTTTCGGTTTTTTACAGGTTGCATTTCGGAGAGTGTGCGGAGGAATTGCATAATATAATTCCTGCAGCCCCATTTTACCATCGTACGAGTAGAGGTACGGCAAGAAGGCACCGTTATACAGTTGAGGTTCCAAAGACTCGCACTAAGCGGTTTGCTTCGACTTTTATCGTGCGAACAGCCAAACTGTGGAACTCCTTGCCCGAATCTCTATTCCCCTTGAACTATAATTTGTCGGTCTTCAAGTCGAGAGTAAACCGGTTTCTTCTAGGCAAGCGCGCTAGATCGTAGATTATAACGTTGCTTAACATCAGGCAAGTTGTAGTCAAGCGTGAGCCTATCTAATGTAAAAAAAAAAAAAAAAAAAAAAAACCTGAACATTATAACACCATGTACATACATACAGGTACATGTCCTAACTGTAAATTAATTACGCTGAATATTTTTTTCAAAATATGTACTACATTATTACTCTAAGTATAACCATAACAATGTGTTGCATGTTTGTTTGTATCATTATTATAATATTCTATGTCCCATATTTTTTGTATTTCGCACGGCATTTGTTCAAGAGAGCAATTAATTAATCGCGATTTGAAAAGAAAAATGGAAACAATACTTTGTTATTTAACCATACAAATTTGTCACATAGTTTTCATGTTTATAAATAACTAGCTGTGCCAGCGACTTCGTCCGCGTGGAATAGTTATTACCATAAAAACGGGTCTATTGAGTTAACCTTAAATGATAGTTATATACTGTTGCAGACATTTTGTTAGATCATTTCAAGAGAAATAATTCTTTGAGACATATTTTTTTGATATCCTTAACCGTTTTCGCAGCACACGCAAAGGAAGCTCTCAAAGATGAATATTTTCCCCCGTTTTTTTCCACATTTTCTATTGTTTCTTTGCTCATGTTAGTTGCAGCGTGATTTATATAGCCTAAAGCCTTCCTCGATACATGGTCTATCCAACACAAAAAGATTTTTTCAATTCCCACCAGTAGTTCCTGAGATTAGCGCGTTCAAACAAACAAACTCTTCAGCTTTATAATATTATAGTATATAGTATAGATAAGTAAATAAGTATTCCGGGACATTGCACACAGCGCCATCTAGCCCCATACTAAGCAAATTGAATTGTTATTGTGAATATAAGGATACCAAGCAGACCTGAATTATATTTTTAGAATCACAATGCAATTCCTCGCAGCCATGCTAAGGGCACTTGCTCCACCAGTCGCTAATGAGAGAGACCTATCTCAAACATTCCTTCTCCAGAATAACTTCGTGCTAAGCCAGTGTGGCAGAAATAACTGAACTTTACGACATGGGTCTGTTGTTGCAGGCTATTTGGACACAGGTGGGAACAGAAGCTGGTGACTACTGAGACAAGTGCATACTATTTTGGGAAGACAGAAATTGTTTTGGCGAGCATAAGCCACTCGGAAATCAGAGAGAATCCTCATAAAATGTCTATGCAGTATTTCGTGTAAATTGTTAGATGCATCATCGCATAATTTAAGATATAATAATCAGCAAAGAATTGAAGATTTATTTAAAAACACAAAATGTCCTCATCCTTACATTATTCAATATTACCTAGTATGTACCTAGTACTTATTCAAAATACTTATGTATGGCCAAATATAACTTTAGTAGATAAGCGCGTGATTTATACGGTTTACCCGTTACTAGTAACATATAAATTTTCTGTGCTGTTACGAACCTCGATCTAGTGTCACAACGCGAGCTTTCTAACTTGGCTCAAGAGGTATAGGTACGAGAAGTCACGAACTTACATAATTTCAATGCAAATACATTAGCATACCATACGTGTACCTATATAGCTATAGGTTTTAAGTGAGTAGGTACTTACTTATACAGGTAAAATATACGTCTACAACGTTTGTTATTAAATTTTGTTCGTTTATTACCCACTATATGTCCATTTATTACACATATGCTCTATGCAATTTTTACACCCCGTTACTTTGCCCAGTGCCCCGGGAGCCAAAACTATCAAAATTAGGCTCCCATCTGTTCATTTTCATACCCCGACTTCTCTAGCCTTTGCTTAGGGATCTTTTACATGATATTTTGTGTTACTTACTTAGTTTAGTATATGACTAATACATGTACTCTGTGCTAATACAGTACAGAGAGCATACGGGACAATTTTGTACGTGTACCTATATACCTATTTTACTTTTTATACCAGCTTTCACTTACATAATGTCCAAATTGTATGTGAATATAAGAAGTTTAGTTAAGTTAGTTTGGTAGCTTACCGAGTAAAGCCTCCTTGCCGACGTGTATGTTGCAGTAGAGGTGGTGGTCCGTGGGCACGACCGGCTCTGCCGCACTATCGCCCCCCGACTCCATCAGTTTCAGCTTCGCCGTCAGATCTTGTACATCTGCAAATAGATAGATATACAAACTCTTTATTGTTGACACATATTAAAAACTAACAGTTGGTACATAAAACAAATTATTATCTTAACTAGTGCCACAAGCGGCGGCCTTATCGCTGAAAGCGATCTCTTCCAGACAACCTTTGGCTGGAGAGAAATAAGCATACAGGAAAAAGAAGAATCTGGTGTAGGTACAACAAAAAGGAAATAAGAAACATTTCTTATAAACGTAAATAACTAGCAAATAGGAGACGTCATTCTATTATAGTAGGTACAGACATTTTCCACCATAAGATATTGAATCAGGCGTTACTTTGCGGAAATCCATTGTAAATGGAACTCTGGAGAAATACATTAGTTATGTAAGTAGTGTTTTTCCGCTGCGACTGCTCCTTAACCGACTTCAAACAACAAACTCACGTCGACGAGAAAATCTTGCCGAAGGAGAACTACGAAACTTGAAGACACAAGGTGCGGTGTAGGTAAGATCTTGAGAGCCACGGAGGCCACGTTGGTTAGGAGGAGAGGTGTGGCGGTGGTATATGGAGGAACACACCTACAAAACCATCAAGTTTGTTGTTTGAAGTTGGTTAAGGAGCAGTCGCAGCGCAAAAACACTACATATTTCTCCAGAGTTTCATTTTCCACCCTGGAACACGGTTATTTGCTCGTGCGGTGCGCTTCACGGCGGCCTGGTAGTCAAATTTCTGAATGCCCAGTATGAAAAAGCACTCCTTTACTCCTTTTCCTACAGCAAATTATATTTAAATAGCCCCAATTTTTTTGCAAAATCTTTGACCAAGAAAGCTGGTCTTGAACATATTTTTGACAATAGCTAAATACATATAGGTATTGTAAACTTATCATCTCTCTGAAAACTTTAACTGGGCAATGAAAATAAACTTTGGCAGCCCATGGCGAGAGCGCTCCACGTATTAGGGCGTATGGCCGAGCATATAAACAATGCTGGTCTGTTTGTACATGTGCGCTACTAATTCTGACCCAGGTCGGTCGGTCGGTCTAGCGGCCCGCCCGGTAACAATAGCTAACGGCTTTTTACTGCATTTTCCAATATTGGGACTATTAGTGCCCGATACAGCAACGTTTATTATCTCGTGGGAGAACCACACTTAACAGCCGTAATAACCTGGAGCTATTTTAGAATGAACTTTCTCTACGTGAGCGATCGACAGCTTGGAGTTGATGCACTTTGAAGTTTATAAAGTAAACTCAAATATAACGGAGGTTACGTACCAGAAACAGAATTCAAAGGACTATTCTTCCATTTTACATCTAAAAGAGCAAGAACAGCCTATAGGTACTTATCGGCAATCGAATAAATCTTAATATTAAAATCAATATGAATTATTGGAATCAACAACCGCAAACATTGGGCTTATTTGATAAGGACATTTTACGGAATTATTTCCACCAGTGGTATAAAACCGTATGTCAATAATTATAATGATAGAGATACGAATGTTTCTACAAATACTCGTACGTAATAAAATATGACAATACAAGATACTATCGTCGCACGATTCTTCTAATCTCAGGCCTGTTGTTATTCCTCGTGCGTGAGTTGCTGGATAATAAAAAACTAAGCATCGTGGCATCGTGGAGGTCGCATGATCTGATGGCTCGTCCTGAATAAATAAACCGTAATTTATGCGAGTCCAACGACAATGTTTACACAACGCGAAATATTTATTTTGAACTTCTGAAGATTTTAAGTTGCACGTCGTTGATGCAATTCGTCTCGCGGCGATATTTTTTGCGGGTGAATGTTTTTGTGAATATTTGCTAGGAACAACCGCATTTGACGTATTTTCGTTGTTAGATATGTGGAAAGCTTTTTGCTTACTAAGTAAATTAGACTCAATTGATGAGATTTTTAGTCCATACGGTCAAGTATGACGATCCAAAATAGTGAGCCATGGTTTAGCATTTCTAGTGACAGAGTCACCTACAATTTAACGGAAACATTTGCATTACATTTGCCCTTTCAACAGGTGCGACCCTTAAACAATACAGGGCTTTGAGCGACGAAGTTCCTTACCCTGAGAAGACCCTTACTGTTAGCAGTTATAACTTATTCACGCCAATTACTTAACTAAACAACATATGAAGGTATATCGGTACTGTGGAACATACCTGACTTCAGCGCTTGCTTGAGCACTCTCCACTGCTTCGCATGGTAGAGCGACAACACTAGCACCACTACGAAGAACACTACACATCCACTGGCCGCGAGCGTCAAACTCGAGGTCTCTAGGTCCCAGTTATCATTGTTCTCTTCTGTCACTTCACTGTCATAGTACACGTCATCGTAATAGTCCGTGTCGTTATTGTCCTGACTTTCTGGTGGGTATGGGAAGAGTCTGACGTTGTAGAGGGACTGGCAGACGGTGTCCCGGTGCGGCTCGCAGGGGAGGTGCACGGCGAGGCGGCGCGGGTCGCAGCGCGTGCAGGGCAGGCACAGGCCGCGCGCGCGGTCCCACCACGTACGGCCGCGCTCGCAGGGGGCGGCGCGCGCGCCCGCGCACAACGCCAGCGCCGCCACGCACAGCCACGGGATGTCGCGCATCACCTGCACCAATAAGGATTTGTATCAGTTTTTTATCCCTTCTCTCTCTCGAGTCATATTTCCTTATGACTGAGGGTCGAGACTCCCCTCCGAATTAATTCGTTAGGGGAATTCTCTTGGACAGATACATCGTGGTGGGCCCCCAGGTCCTTCCACGGAAGACACATGTCCTCGGATATTGTGGTCCTTAAACATGTAGGTTTCCTCACGATGTTTTCCTTCACCGCTAAGCGAGTGCAAATCCAGACATAACTTAAAAATACAAGTCATTGGTGTAAGTAGGGCCAAATTCGAACCAGGGTGCTTCTGGATGAAATGCAGGCACTCGAACCGCTGAGCCACACTCGCTTATAAATGTTATCCTTTAGTTATGAGGGAATGCGTCTCAAAGAAGGAAAGTGTTTTAGTTTAACGTCCCACTTATGGGCAAATGTCTCTCCCATCTCTTTTGTTAGTCTTGATGGTATTTACTGTAGGTACTACTCCTACCTACTATCACAGAATAAATAATACAACTACTATTTAGACATGAGAAACAAGTCAAACGGAGAAGGAGGATGTTTTAGTACACATAACTATTATGCAGTGTTATCATTTGACAAAAACGTTGTGGTGGGGTTTTGATACCCCTTCTAACTATACTCAAATTGCAAATTTCAGGGACAAAAGGTTGATAACATAATATTAACGTAAGTAAATAAATCTCCAATAATTATCATGATTTGATTGATCTAATAGGTATGTCAGACTCAGGTTCGAACGACGAATGAAATTAATCTATTACCTATAGACATTCTTGATCCATATTTGGTTAAATCCGCGTTTATAAAAATCATTACAATAACTGCACTTAAGGATAAGTCCAAGAAAAATATTTTTTTTTTACGTGTGGTAGGTTTACGTTTGACTACAGCCTGCCTGATGTTAAGCATTGCTGCAGCCTAGGGTGTAACACGGTGTATACTTAGTTATATTGTTATATAAAATGCGTATTGCCTAGTTTATCTATATTTAATACAGGGTTACTAACGCATGAACTTTTAATGATGGCTTTAGTATTTGTACTTACCCTCTGTCTCAAACTCAACTTTTATTCTACAACTTATGGAAATTCGCCAAATTAGCAGCTACAATTTTGACAACATAAATGGAACCGTTGGGCACGGGTATAGTTGAACATATGCAGCGACTAGATATTTAATGACGAAAATAGGAGATACATTATATCGTTGAGTAATGGGTAACATAGCAGGCAATTTTATTAATTCATAAATAAAACAGAACACACGTCACGTACCTATGTACTATCGGCTAATTACATATACCTATGGCAGGAAACAAAGTTTCGATTTTCAAAACATTCAAAAAAATTCGATAGAAATTCGTTGTTAGAAAGATTAAAGATTTTGATTTTGGTGGAAGGTATCATTGTATTATAACAATCATTTTCTAATTTGAAATAAGTAGGTACCTACTTAGGTAAGTTCTTAACTGAAAAAAATATGTTTTTATTTAAAAAGTTGTACTTATCAATAAAATATAGTCTCCAAAGTATGTGATACTGATAATTACCTTACTGCTTATAATCATGTAGGTAGGCTAAGTGTTCACTAAGGACCTCATCTCACTCTGGTTTCTATAGAATGGCACTTTCACTTATTTCACATTTGTTTTCGAAGTCCTGCATAAAATCCAGTCGGTGAATGTTGTTGAATCCATGAACTCTTTCGTTGTTAACAACACTTTTTGGTTGAAAACTCGTTGGTTGTTTGTAGAAGGAGGCGCGCGTTCTATTCAGCGGTGAACGACACGAGCGTTCCGTTGGCGCGAAACTTTTTACTGACTGATGCGATGGTTGGTGATGGTGCGTCCCTTCCCTCCTACATTATGCAGGAAACGGTCCATCTAGCAAGGTACCTATTTATATAGCATTATTCTATTACAATTTTGGTAGGCGTTAGTTTATACGATAATTTTCAACAAACAGCCTTATGAATAAATTTGAGCAATGGTAGTACATAGGTAATTCTATAGATTAAGATTTTTTAATTGACTTTTACCCAACATTCAATATTTTATTTACAGTAACTATATTAGGTACTGTAAATAAAATAAGCTCGTTTTTAAGATGTCTATACATATTTGAAAGCCTATTGCTTTAAGTACTTAATTCAGTGTAGGTACAGAGTTTGTACTTAGTACCTGCTGTGAATCGTGACCATACAAAGATTTCAAGGAAGAGATACTTATTTCAATAAATACCATGCCATGTCCGATAAAGTTATATTTATCTCTTAAATATGTATAAGTGAATTTGTTTTAATAATGGACTTACGTGCGATTAGCCTTATGGTCTTATAAGCTCTCATGATTATTCTCATAAAAAAAGCACAAATGTCAAAGTTAATGTAATTATCAATGTCATTGCAACTTTTGCTTTGGTTTCGATTTTTTGAAGTCATTTGAATTGAAAAGCACGAATTTATTTTTCAGTTTTTTATCAATATCAATTAATTTTCGTATTATAAGTGTTAGACTTGTGGCGATCTGTTGAAATAACTACTCACCTATATATGATAACTCTACGATTTCTGTAATCTGTTGTATTGTAAGGCTACCAACACTATTAATCTATGAAAAGGCACTTACTATTTTATTACAAATAGGTCACAGGCAATAATGAGACGGCAAGTAACGCGTGGATATAGTGCGCAAGTGGAGGAGCCTCAAGGTGAAGTTCAAGATCCAAAAGTATCCTCAACAGTCCGTACCTGCAGACAAAGAATAAGAAACATGACAGTGACTCCTTATAGTCACTCGTACTATCCTTCCCCAAGTACCTATCCTTGTTTAAATCCTTACTTACTCTATTTAATATCCATACTTACATGTCTAATATTTGTTTCTAAAAATTACAATTGAATTTCAACTAAAACCTTATAAGATATTATTGATTTATAAACTTATTTCCATTGCAGACAATAGTAGCACCACCAGAAGCATATCAACATCCAAAGCATTAGTTATAGTTGCTATAATATTTGCATCTTCTATAACAGCATTAGCAATATTATACAGACAGTTCCCAGATTTAGAAGAGTAAGAAAATATCACATATTTATTTAACTTATTAATTGTAACCTTCAATTGTTTAAACACTTTTTGTATAGCTTCAATTCACACAGATTTAATCAGAATTCTTGTTTAATTTCAGGCATGAAAAACAGTATTTCCACTTACCATGGGACCTGGAAGATGCTAAACAATTGGGATTAGTACTGGACCGGTACAAGGAAAAATATTTTTATGAAGTACTATTGGGAGTATTTTCAGTTTATATATTGTATCCTTTTAAAAATAAATGGACTCTAATAACAGTTAATTACTTGATATAAATAAGTAATTAAAGTTGTGTGTACTTTTGGGTTTGCTTTCCACTTCCATCACTTTAAGATATTTACTTCTTCTTATCATATGAGAGTGGCCAACTCTGGTGTCGAGAGATTATCAAGCCTCAAAGATTATTAAGGGCCTCTGACATGGCTTAATGACTGCTGTACTAGACAAACAGCCGGAACCTACAATTTACCAAGAGTCTGACCCACAGAAGTGCCCAAAATGGAATGTCACATTTACTTAGTGCCCTATAACAAGTAACAAACTATTTCATTGAGTGTAATTTCCTTGACTAAGATAATTCAGCTTGCAAACCTTTGCAATACCCGGCTCAATATTCCTGAGCATACTTTCAGGGTTCTTATTTCCATTTTACTTAGCTCTATTATTGGTTTGCTGCTGCTCGGCCATTGGTGCAAGTCTATGTTTCTTCTTATCAAATCTACTTGGAAAGAAGTTGGTCAGGAAATTCTTTCCGGAAAGAGCAGCACAATGGTCTGTCGCTATTGAGAAGCACAAGAATAATCTACTAAACTACATTATATTTTTGAGAGTGACACCATTTTTACCAAACTGGTTCATCAATATGTGTGCCCCAGTTATTGGTGTACCTTTGGTACCATTTGCATTGGGAACATTTATTGGTAAGATTTTGTTTAAAAAATATTTATGTTTCATTGTAATGAGCAAATTTTTAGACAATCTTTAGCACTGTAAACCCATATTAGTCTATAAAAAAAACTTTTAGAAGAATTGATAACCTCCTTTAAGTCTGTTAAATACTAGTTTTTGTTGAAGTCTTTTTGTTCTTTTATATGTAGGTGTGATGATTTCAGGTATGGTAGTATTTTAAAGCCTTGAGAATGGATATATCCTGTAATAATATGGGGAATTGTTTGTTAATAATTTATATCTTTTATGATTGTTTCTTCCAGGTGTGGCCCCACCATCATTTGTAGCCATTCAAGCTGGCCAGACTCTCCACACCCTGACTTCAACCAGTGATGCCTGGTCATGGACATCTGTCACTGTTCTCACTGTTTTTGCATTTTTATCCCTCATTCCAGTATTTCTTAAAGATGTACTAAAGAAAAAGTTTGAATAAAACTATACTTAGTTGATTTTTAGTTAATTTTATTTTAATGTTTTGTTAATAAATTAATGTTTGTACATTCCATTTTGGTGTCTTATTTGGTGCCTATTTTTCTGTAGGTCTGTTTTAGCTGCAGTAGGATCCAATGTGGCCAATAAATGTTTCATTGCCATTTGATGCTTGTATCACTGGCCGCCAGTACCACCAGTTGTACCATACTGAAAAAAGGTTTGTTGTTTTTATTGTAGTCCATTACCAAACTAAGGAGAAAAGAATAATTAAGAAAATATATTTATATTTAGGCAGTAAACAGTATTACAAAGATTAGACTCCTTCAGATCCACTTGTAAAGCTCTGCACTGATGTTTGCATTCATCTGCTGGTATCAATTTGATAGTCCTTTTCCCACTTAAGGATAGAAGAAAAGAAAAGCTACACTCTGTGTCAGGTATTTGAATGTATTCTTGACTCGAATCTATGACTATAAATCTCTCGGTGCTCTGTCCAAATTTTGGCACTACTAGAGGCCTTGGAATAACTTGTCGAAGTATTTTGGCTACATTAATTGTGTTGAATTTCCTGGAAAAAAAGTTGAAGATAATTTCATACTGATACTGAGTGGTGGGACATTGGTAAAATTGTAGGAGGAATATTTTAATTAATATCGATAAAAATATGTATAACAAACATTTTTTTAAAGTTATTCTCACCAAATGTAGAAGCTTTTTTCTCCAGATTGATGTTGGGCAAACAAGTCTTCTGGATGCAAGTATGATTTAGTTTTACTTTGTAGCTTTGGTGCTTCTTCATCAAATATTTTCTTATTGTGAAGGTATAGTTTCTTCAGTATTTCAATATCTATTACACTTTGCTCAGTCTGCAACAATAAGATTGATTATGGTCAAGAATCATTCATTATAGTTTCAAAAACATAGTACAAAAGACTAGAATTCTTACCTCATAGTAAAATGGTGGAGTTTGCTGATCAACAACTGGTTTTGGTTCATACACATGTCTGATTGTACTGACAGAGCTGCATGGCCAGCAATCCATGTCAACAACAGTGAAGAAAGGATTTTGTATGAGGCAAGTCTCGTGGTATAATGCTGAAATTGAAATATGACATTTCATTACTCTAACAATTTGGTTTTAAAAAAAATACATGAATATTCTAACCGACATTAAAAACTGACCTGTCAAGGAAGGAAATAATGAGATAATTGGTATAGAAAGTTTTCTTAACAACCGCAGCCCTGGGTAAATATATTCCTGCAGATGGCATGCTGCACAACTGTACAATGTCTTGAAGTTATATACTGATGTTACAAGAAGAATAGCAATCACAACTAACATCACATTTCTTTTTATTCTAATACATCTGAGTTCCTGAATAGTTTCCTGCCTTTCTGTGTTCTGTAAAGTTTCAAAATATAACTTCCTAAAATCCTCCTCAGTCATTCCAGCGTCAAGCCACTGTTTTCTTAATCTTCTGACAGAGTTCGAATAATCTTCAAGCACTTCATGATTTACCATTTTACCTATTAATCTGTTTTATTCTTTCTATAGTAGAGAAATATCATTTTCTGCAAGAAAATTCTAAAATTCTATTTTATTAGATTTGCATCAAATCAGCTGGTGATAAAAATGAAAACAAAAACATGTCACTGCCAAATACTATAAACTGTCAATGTCATTACTTGTCAGAAAATTTTATTGGCTTAGCACGAAAAATAAATAAAGCCAATGTAATCATTATCATAGACTATATTATACCGAACGCAGTTGCACAAGGTCAAGTAGATACTAGATCTAGGATCTAGAAACAATTTGTCTACAGACTATAGTCGGCACGGATGATAGGTAGGTATGTTAAAATTAGAAATATTAGCCGCACAATGAACCCGAAGAGGAGGTAATCAGAAAATATTTATAGGTTTTCTTACTTCATACATCGTCATTTTCCGAGTAATGGGTAATAATCCTATTTACCTACAAGTTTCTAAGCATAATCATCAGCAGTAACATCAATAATTGCTTGTATTGAGTTCTTTCTCCTCCCCGATAAGATAAGACAAAGTAACCTACGCCGGAGACTGATAACACGTTCAATGTATAGGACCCTGTCAATACGACGGAATGCTCTCTTATACGTGCTGGTTTTGTTAAACAAACAAGTGCATTTTTTGCAAACAAAGCTATGTTAGTGTGTGCTTGAAGTGGCGGCAACTTGAGATGTTTAGTGACAATGGTCGGGATAACTAGGAGGACACAAACCTAGATGGAATTCGATGGTCCAATGCATGGCGCATCTTGGCGCTGGCCGCTACTGGTGTCGGTCGTGATCTTGAATGTACGTATTAATGCTCCATCTTTGTGCATAATAGGTATTTTATTTGTGCATGCAACATAGTATGATCATTGTATGAGCATACAAAGATGTTGCTTTATAGGTAGGTACCTACTCAGTTCAGTTACACATGCTTATAAGTAAGGTCTAGGGCGGAGGCCTATGCCCTGCAGTGGGTCCCATTAGGCTGATGATGATGATGATAAGTAAGGTCAATGTTAAGATAAGACTATATTTAGCATTATCTAACTCGCGACTTTTAGGGATAATCGGCCATATATAATTTTAAATTTTACCTAAATTTTTAAATAATTTTTACTTTAATTTTAGTCAGTTTCCAACTAGAGCGTAGGCATCTTATCTTAGCTAATAATACTTATATCAATATGTTCTAGAATAGCTAATAAGAATGATTGGAATAGGTATAATTAAAAAAAATTAAAAAAAAAACCGGGACATTGCACACAGCGCCATCTAGCCTTACACTAAGCAAACGCTTGTGTCGTGGGTACTAGATAACGGATATTAATACTTATATACTTTTCTTTTGTAAATACATACATACTTTATTATACATACAAACGACCAGACTCAACACAAGTAGGTACCTACCAACCTAATTATAAATTTTAAATTTCATAAATACTTGTGTCAAGCGGGAATCGAACCCGCAACCCTTAGATTAGAAGGCAGAGCCACTACCAACTAAGCTAACAGGCCAGTCATTATAAGATTGATTTGAATACCAGTTTACGATAAGGCATTGTGTTAGGCAGGTATGCATTCATAATTTCATTGATCCTTAACAAGGGTAGGTAAATAATGTGATGAAACAAAGAACTATATAAATAGGTAGAGCATTGTTGCTAAAAACTTAAAGAGGTTTTGTCCTAACTGACACTGAGGTACCCTATGTGGTGGATCATTTCCATGTTCATTGTTCAAGTACTTAAGTACTTACAAAAAGCTGCTAATTTTTTGCGTTCCCATGCAACTTTTTTAGGTATCTATCTATGAATGTACCTAATAGACAAAAGTGTATAACTAAAAAATAAATCGCATAGTCACATGTCTTTATCATTTGATTTAGCTACCTACGTGCAAATCTCATCAAGTTTAATGTTTTTGATATGATTTGTTAAATCGATCATGATATTCTGATAGTGATTTATTGATGGTCTGACGTAGTAAATTATGGTACATATATTATAGCTAGGTGATCATCATTCTCGTATGCCAAATTACTTACTTACATTGAAAAGCGAAAGTAGGTACCTATTGTTTGTTTTATATTTGTCTGTATGTATCGGAGCGAGGAATCATGATAATCTTTGGCATAGAGTAGTTTAGTACAAGGAGTGAGACGTAGTAAATTTTCCGCAAAATTATGCATGCGTTATCACGAATTGCTGCAGTTTTATAACTTTAGTATATCTACCGGCCTACAGTATACATCTGTATGCCATTTTATCTGTAGCTAATATTCGACAAATAAGCAAAAGTAGTAACTATTGGTAGGACATTATTAATCTGAGATTGAAGATAGGTAGGTTATTGCAAACGGCCGTAAAACAACCTTGTGAAAACAAAAACGCAGCGGTTAAGTAGGTAATGAAAGTGGCTCCTTCGCTTAACTTATTATATAATATGTTGTATCTAGTGTACTATTAATGGATTCTAATTAATATAAGTCAGTATCGAAGTAGGTACGTAGTTGTATAGGTAGGTACATAAATAATAAACATGCTACATAATTAGACTCGAGGTCGAAACTATCAAAAGTTAAAGATCAGTGTTTGCATTATTCACAGTGACATTATTAGAAAACGAAATGAAATGAAATATTTATTTCCTGGAAACTAGGTGGTATAGGATGTAGGTACATTCACATTACTATTAAAATCGTAATGTAATTAGGTAGTATGGCTCTCTAGTTTCTACCCGAAAAGGGTTTACAGGTGTTTGTTATATGATCTATTATAATATGCAGTCATGTCATTAAATTTAGTTGTAATAACCGGCTACACTTACGTCAAAAATTACGTCGAAAAATTAGCTCGACAAGTTTCGGAAATCTGAGGTTTCCATCATCAGGAGGACGAGTCAGCACGCGCGTCCCGGTTGGCCGCCTCGTCCAGACACGTTGGGTCTGGACGAGGCGGCCAACCGGCCAAATTTTTCGACGTAATTTTTGACGTAAGTGCTAGCCGGTTATTACAACTATATTAAATCATGCCTTACAGGAACTGTAATACAGTGATGTCATTAAATGTTATTATTCCCTGTTGAAACATAATAATTAAATAAAAAATACATACCTAGCTACTTATACACATTTGAGAACATTCATACTTAACACTAAACACACACATTAAATTGCACTAGTCAAATCAGTTTTCAAATCAATCTTTTAAAAATAGGTGCACTGAATAATATGCTTTCTGTATTAAAAACTCATTCAACTTATATTTAAAACTTAGTATTTCATCCAAGCTTGTAATAGTTTAAACGAACAACGGTTAAAACAAACTGCAAACTATAATGTACATAGTAGATATAGCAATATTAGCACCTAGGTATGTACTCATCTACTCATAGGTACCTACCATCTAACCACATTAAAATAACAGCCAAATGTTTGTTTCTAAACTAATGTCCACTTGCACAACGATTACATAAACGAATTTAGCTATTTTTACTCTTAAGGGTAATTTAACGCTATGTACCTACACACGGGTTTAAGAATATAACTATGTTTACAACGATACTTACTAATTACACTTCTATTACCTACTACTAAGTATAAATGTGGAAGTATGTTTGTTGGTTTGTTTGTTCCACTTTCACGCCATAACGGAGAAACGGATCATCGTGATTTCCGGCATAGTTATAGTATACGGTCCATTAGCAATTTTTTACCTATGTACATATATCTAACGCGAGCGAAGCTTGGGCTCTCCACTGGCTGTTAATAAAAATAAACTTTCAATTGTTTCTTAGAACTGTCAGTTTACTTGACCCTCCCTCTGGTTTCCAGGTGTGCCTGCCGAGCCTGGTGCTGTCGTACGGCGTGCTGCTGGTCCACCTGGTGGAGCTCCAGGTGCCGACCTGGCTCGGTCTCTCCACACCCACTATACTCATACTCACTTACAGTCTCACACGTAAGTAGAATTTCTATTCAATCTTGTAGAATCGATAAAGCACGATTTACACGCAGGGAGAATTTATCCTTATACAAATGAGCCAATGACGTTATACAAAGAAGGCGTCTCATGATCGTAGGCACGTGTATGTGACTTAAAATGTTTAAGATACCTAAATGAGCTTTAAGTAGGTAGGTACCTACATATTCTAGGGACTCTAATTTCCGCGACCCAAATTAATCAATTCCCTAGGCAGATGCTCTGTATTCTTGCCAAAGTTCAGGTCTAGAGCTGCATTCAGGTATGTATATCATATAGTTACTCCATTAAAAATCTAAGCAACACCCTTACTCTTTCAGAATGTTGGTGCAGAGAAGCCGCCGACTCGTGGGGCGGTCCCACTGGGTACCGCGTGCTGGCCGCCACCGGGCTGGGCTGCGTGGTGACCGGCCTGTTCGCCTGCGCACTCGTGCCGTACCACTGGCAACCTGCTGTGTACGGCATCCTTGGAGGTACGTGCCATCTAAGTACTGTAAATAATGTTGATTGTTCCCAGTGGCAAACATTTTCCTTCAGATATTCTCAATAAAAGACCCGTGATGGCTATACTCATCCATATCTATCATATCAAACCATACTCATACTTTCTTTCAATTTTCAAGTGATATTTACAGTAGTGAAAAAGATTCAAGTTATCGTAAGCTATACAATAATAGGTAATTATAATCTAAGAACTATTTTCTCTTATTTCAGGGCTCGGCTCTTCTCTAATTTCGGCACAAGTGGACGCAGTCGTGTTCGAGACATATGACCTCCGACTGGGTCTAGTTCGAGCAGTCTGCTTCACAGCCCAAGCTGTCGGACAGTCATTGTTCCCGCACATACTGTGTGCCTTAATCGATCAATACGACTATCTGTACGCATACATAGTCATAAGCGCAATTATGCTGCAAACCCTACCAGCTATAATGTTCCTCAAAACAGATGACACTGTGAGACGACCAGTGTCGTTTTCAAGATACAGTGACCTGGCTAAAACATACGCTATATTCAGCAATGAAAATCAAGGAAATAATATTTACTCACCAGACCTACAATTACATGAAATGAGCAAGAAATGTTGGAAAAGTCCATCAGATGACAACCTGCACAGAGAACATGACAAAGACACAGATTCAGCGTATGAAAATGACGGCCATGCTACAATAACTCCACCTCCCAGTCCGGAAGAGAAAAGAAGAAATATATTCGGAGTAGAAATACTGCCCGAAATACCAGAAGAGAGTGAAGACAGTGATGAAGACGATTATTCGTTAGCTGACAAAAGCAAAAATAACAATATGAAACGCTTCAGCCTTGCGATCAAAAGACTGAGCACGTTAGGAGATAATATAGATGACTGCATATCCAATCAATTTAGAAGAGATTCACAGAGCGATAAGACCAGTGAAAATAGAGAATATTCCGAAATTGAAGTGACTTACGATAACGTGTCTCCCGTCACTGATGTACAAAGAGAGAAGATCTTTAACTCATTCAGCTTTAGATGCCAGTCTGCTTACGCAAGCATGAGGCGACGAATGTGGATGCCTTCATACAAAGTTTACAGAATAAAACGCAGGACGTTATATTTCATGTACAGTGTAAATGACACGTTCGTGAAACCTTTGACCAGATCTCTAAGCTGCTGGAGGTTTTACCCCTCATTGTTGTTGGCTTTTACGAAATTGAGTTTGACTGCGGTATTTTTGCCTCTGATCCCTTTGATCGCTGCTGGCATACATCCGAAAATATCGCGACTGGAGTCAAATTTCCTGATGTCACTTTATGCATTCTCTTGGATATGTTTCCTGCTGTGCACACCTTGGTTGATACAAACACGGAAAAGGAATTTAAAATATATTGCACTTATCGGCTTGATGATTTCGACGGCTGCGTGCTTTAGTGAGTTTATCACTTTTATCTTTTAAAAATGATAGCGAAATTGACGCGTATATCCACAAAATAATTTTGATAAGTATGTAAATCTTATGTATTTCTTTTTTGTTGCAGTTTTGGCGGAAGCAAACAACCATGATATGATATCTATCGGGCTGGTGGTGGCAGGTTTTGGATACGGTGCCATTACATCATGTTGGGAGACCACGATCCAAGACTTCGTGGGAGCCAGAAAGTGGCCAAAACTGCACAGCACACTCGAAACTCTCTCCGGATGCCTTCTGACATTGTTTGTGGTGGGAATTTCCTTCGTAGTAGGCAATGAAGGCGGACTTCAGTTTGCCATGTTCATATTGGGTGTGGCATTATTTGCAATAACCATAGTTTGGACTGTATTAGTTATAATATCGATATACGTCACCAAAGTGAGATCTATGAGGCTCAGTGGCCGATGGTTAAGTTAAATATGAAAGCGCAGCTAATGGCTTTTAAATAAGTATATTTTCTAAGTGATATTTATCGTGATATAAATTATTTTGACTGTAAATATGTACAATAAATTCATTTTATACCAAGACCGCAGTTATTGATAAAGTACACAAACAGGGTTATAAATGCTAAATTTTGCAATTTATAAGTACATACATAAAAATAAGCAGTGCATTATATTCAAGAAATAATTTGCATAAGTTTGATCTCGATGGTTCTACTTACTATGCCAAGAATTCGATATGACACAAACATAACGCATCCGCTATGAATGCGTTATGCAAACAGACATGTTCCGGCTATTTAAAACATGACTAAATAGTTACATTATGATATATTTCACGCGTTACATTTTACTATCTATCTAGAGATAAGACTTATTTATTGCGAGATTTGCGTAATTCTAAACGTTATCTTTGAAAAGTTTAATCACATTGATTCTATCGTAAGATGATATTCCGTGTGCAATTTACATTGTTGTGTTCTAACCAATCTAAATATATAAAACTCAAAGGTGACTGACTGACTGACATAGTGATCTATCAACGCACAGCCCAAACCACTGGACGGATCGGGCTGAAATTTGGCATACAGGTAGATGTTACCACGTAGGCATCCGCTAAGAAAGGGGTGAAATAGGGGATGCCAGTTTTACTTCTTAATGCAAACGAAGCCGCGAGCACCCACTAGTGTAAGATAAATCTATAACTTTATTTATTTCTAAGAAAACACAAACATCTGCTATATTGCTTGTATTGGAAGTAAATAAGGTACACAGGTAAGGGAGAAGAAGATTCCGTTGACGTTTCACTCAGATAGTTACATGCCCGAAATATTATTTTAGTATATTAAAACTAGGTAGGTACGTACGACTATCTAATAGATAAGTGCGTGAAATATAAACAACAGCAACAAACATAATATACCTAAGTATTCAGTTCATTCAGTACTATTTCCCAGAATACGATCTACTACGTTGCATGTTGTACTACGACAACCAAATCTTTAGACAAGCAAGAGATAGAAACAGAAGCGCACCTAAAACGCAATACCACCTAAAATTGTTAGTGGTTAAGGTAAATAAATACCTATGATAACAGTGTAGCAGTTTATTTTCAAATTGATGTTCAAGTAGGGAATAGCAAAGACTGCAGTTTACTACAGACACTAAATAATAAGGCCGCAGGAAATAAGGTGTCAACATTGTTTGTCTAACGTCGACCTAATCTACTGTGCAAAGCGAGTGACTCGTCTTAGGCAAACACAGGTTTATATCTATCATTAAAATTACATGAGAGATTCATAACAACCACATTCGAATGAAAACTACGCGAGATAAACGACAAACACAAAGAAAGTGTTTAAACGACTGAAAGTTGCCCGAAAACTGTACAAGATGCGGCTATGGCTTTCATGATCAAAAATATAATCGACCTACGAGGAATTTTAATATTGGTAAGTGTCATAAATCTTATCTAGATTTTAATCACACATACCTACCTAATATTTTTAAAGAAAATGACATAATTATATTTTTTCAGACGCTAGTGATAGTAACGTCTCAAGCAACGAATCTCGACTGCAATGGGAAAGCTTTCCGTTGCGTTAACTCGACCCATTTCAATATTTGTGTGGATCTTGGAGGGATATCTACAACCATTGACGACGTGATCATACCTTGTCCAGAACCTACTGTCTGCCAGAACACAAATCGCTTCGAATGTGAGTTTCCAGTTCCGGATGCACCAAGTGAAACAAGTACTGTGACTACAGTTAGTGAAGTGACTACAGAAACTCCAGTGATTACTACAACGTTTCAATTTGACCAATACTTTGATACTGTAAGTACAACAACAGTGCCTGAAGATGTGCCGCAGGTAACGGATGCTTTATCAGTGGAACCAATAACTCGAAATCCAAACCCAGAACACTCGTCAGTTACCGAAAATGTGTTGTCAATTTTACCTATTCATAACGTAACAGTATTTTCAGAAACATTTAATGCAAGTCCAACGGATACTAACACTATTAGTATAAATAGCAAAATTCCTAAAAGTGTAAACGAAACTATTTCTAAAAATTATAATGTAACTTTTACGCCCAATAATGATAGTATAGGTTTACAAGTCACAGCTTTACCTACATTCAGTACTGATTTGGAAAATGTTACATCGAACTTGTTCACTATTTTGATTTTCCAAAAAAATAATGCAAATGTTACAACTGACGCAAATAAATTTCAAATAACTTTCAAAAGTAATAGTGACGTAGTAAATGTGTCTTCGTCTAGTCACGTAACTGAGCAACCTGTGACAACAAATTTTGATTCTAATCATAATATTCGACTAAATAACAGTAACTTTGTTCACACTACGACGGTATCATCTGATATGTATAATAATAAGGAAGGTACTATAGATTTCACACCAATCACAACAGACATGACTGGAATCACAAATAATATTGAAGCAAAAATCAAAACGACAATAGAAAAGCAATCCAACATAACTAATGTACAGACAACTTCTCAAAAAATTGATTTTGAAATTGTCGCAGAAGTTATCACTGAAAGCACAAACAACACTCAAGGAAAAATAAATCAGACTTTGGAAAACGAACATAAAATAACAGGAATAGAGACCACAATTTATCCAACTATTATTAATTTTAAAAATATCACTACTCATACTATTGGTAGCGCAAACAATACTCAAGAAAAAAATATCCACACGACAGAAAAAGAATCTACTTCAACTGAAACAAAAACAACTATTTCTCCAACAACTTTTATTGATTTTGAACATGTCACAATAGAAAATATTAATAGCGCAAACAATAATCAAGCAAAGAGCAATCAGACCTTACAAAAAGAATTGAGCATTAGTAGACAGGCGATAAAAACTTCGCCTACAGCTTACACTGATTTTGAAAATGGGACAGTAGATAATATACAGGTTACACAACCTTTCACAGAAGTGCCTGAACTATTACAAAATAAGACATTTTTAAATTTTTCCGCAACGAATATTACGGTTAATCCTCCTGTTCTAGAGGCGAAAACTAATGTTGACGTGAATTCAACTATCAGACCTGAAACTACAACTGTTATGGAAATTATTGACACAACTCAGCTTGAAATCATAACGGACAAGGAACCAAACACGAATGTGACTGCAGTTTTAGAAAATATTAACTCCAGTACAACTTTCAACAACACAACAGAATTCTCTACCCCTACAATTGCTGATGAAGTAAATGTATTGGGTGAAGAAATAAATAAAGGAAACCAGACAATAATTTATAAAAAAGCGTCTTCAAAAACGACCGCCTCTATAGTTGTCCTGACCGCTCAGATGTTTGTAGGTTATGATAAGAATTTAGAATCGGTAGACACGTATGTACCAAATACTACAGAAAACATTTTACCTGTCACAGAGAGCAACGCGGAGATATTTATTAGTATATCTGATGCACCAGCGAAATTAGACGACACCAAAATTGCTGCCACTAATACCTCAGAAGCTATAAAAAATATAAACACAGCAAATATTCGTCAAAAACTAGGAATTGCTGATATTCCATTGAGAGACGATACAGTTAAAGCAGCGCAAATAAATGATGCGCCCATAATAGATCCCATGCGCATAGTAACAAATGAAACAATTAAGTTGAACTTAACAAGAGATGGGCGAAAAATCACAAGTGAAAACGATGCGGTAAATTATCTAAATCATTCTGATACAACGACAAAAAAACCTAATAGTTTGGAAACCGTTAATAATATTACTAGTGCACTTCAACAAAAATCAAATGTTTCCAATTTAATAAACGAGCAATATGAGATATCGACAGAATCAACAGCTATATATAGATCAACTTCTGTTGAAATAATGTCACCCACAAGTTATGTTGAAACTACAAAAACAAAAACCTTTTTTACACAAGAAGAAACGCCAACATATACTACATCAGATACAGCTCGTATTCCAAAAGCTCAATCTAATAAGATATTAACATCCGATTCTGTAACAGATTTAAATTACATAAATTTAAACATATCATCAAAAGGAAGTGAAAACCTTCAACTAAACGAGACTTTTGATTCAGACTCAACTACTATTGTAATAGCATCACTGATACCGGAAATAGCTTATGATTCGATTATAAATCTCGAACTATCACCGAAACCAGATGAATCAAAGTCTATACAAACTACAACCATGCCACCTGATAATTTATTTACAACAACTGCAGGAATTCATACTTTTGAGTCCCTTAAAGGCACACCTGTCTTAGAACCGAGTAACACTTATTTTATTAATGATTCACAAAGCGACGCAGAAAGTATTGATTTCATAAATCCAATGAAAGAAATTGGTGGTAATTCTACTGGAAAATTGGTTATGAAGGACACGCCTACAACTATTGTTCCTGACTTAGATATAATAATCAATGGTTCTACTGTTAATACTGCCACTGTTAAACCGAATGGTGTTGTGAATCCAACTAACGACACAACAATGACTAAATCAGGTATTCTTGCTGAACTTGCCTACGTAAAAATACCGTCTGCAACTGATAAATTAACAATGTTAATACGTAATGAAATCAATGCCAATATTTCTAAAGTTGAGATAATCGCAAATATAGAAAATGAAACCTTATCCGACACAATGAACAATGTTACGCTATCCGAGACCACCACTTTATCGTTACCTGTAATTACAGAACAAAGCACGGTAATTTTAACAGAAACTTCCACATCGACACCTTCAGCTTCTACGATTATAAATGAAACGTTTATGCCTACAGAGTATATTGCCACAGATTCACAGAACCAAAGTAATTTAAATGAGAGCCAAGCTACCAATCAAATTATCTCGACTAACATTAACCAGGCAAACCACAACAAAATAACATCGATGGATATAAATAGTGGCAAGCTTGAGAACGTTACGCAAGATAGAAATATAACACAGATAGAATCTCAATCTAAAAACTCAGACAGTGTAGCCCAACAACACGTTGCTAATGTACTTGAAGGATCATTGGTAGCTCAGGATCAGTCTTTGAACATCAATGTCATGGAAAGTGCAGACAAATTTATATCGATACCAATAAACTTATCGGTTAAGGAACCTATTTACATCACCACAAACACGCCAATAGTTTTGTATTTGAATACAGAATCGGAACAACAGAGTGAAACGTCTACGATAACAAGTACTGATAGTAAATTGAGCGGAAACACAGATTATTTAAGAAAAGATTTTAACAGCGCCATAATTTCTACCCAAGGACCAATGACTGTTACAAGCGAAAAAGAGCTCACAAAACATTTTATTGATAATTTAAACATTCACAAACTAACCTCTAGTCATCTAATAACAACTCCAATAACTAATTCAGGGGACCCACTAGGAAGAGCAATTGATGAGCATATGGTATTAACATCTACTCATATAGCAGCAAACAATTTTGGATATGCTTCTGGTCCTGAAATACCTTCTCTATCAACTCCAATAACAGAAAAACAACGAGTTCCTGTAATAAGTAGCACTGATACTATGTTGGAAACACACGAATACCCACCAGCAACTTTGTTGGCATTCGATATTACCGGAAGAACGGATATACCTGTAATGAAAGAGATTAATAATGCGACGGAAGAAATATCAAGAAACATATACATTTCAGAAAATACGCCACCTGGTGTCCTCACAGAGAAAGTATCTTATTCTACATCAAATGACACAGTAGCAGTAATCGATTTTTCAAAAGACACAATATACAATATAACCCATATAGATACCACCACCAAGAATCCAGAAACTACTTTATTGAATCCAATCTCCGTAGATCCTATTAGCTATTTAGACCTAACAGATAAATCAAAGATAGTAAATACTGAAGTAACAATGACAATAGACAGCATGGTCAAAGTTTCTGCAAACTTATCACAAACCAAGAGCCCAGATAATAGTGAAATAATAAACATTACAAAACAGAATACTACATCGACCTTCACATCTATTTCTCCACAACCAGTGTTATCTACTACGTATTCACAATTAGATACGCAATCAATCGCTACTACTAGTGCTACAACTGCAACATCAGATAACGATAAAGTGACAACAGAATCGCTACTAACTATAATTATTGTTCAGCGTAATAGAACAAATCTAGCAGAAAATAGCTTTCTCAAAGATAATTCTGTATACAATGTATCAAAAAATCAGTCAGTACTGGAAAATAAGACAATGGACGGATATAACGCTTCAAGTACAATAGCAAATCATACTATATCTGTAGGAATTGATTATGTTCGTTCAATGTCTGCGTCAAGTGATGAACTTACGAAAACAAATACCAGTTCCAAAATCAACAGGGATATATTTGTAAATTCTTTACCGGCTCTAATAAATAAATCGATCACAGAACTAGCACTGAATCCAAGTAAAAACTTGTCACCCAAAACAGAGTTTTCTTCGCCTTCACGTACTGGTGATCTATTACTACAAATAAGTAACTCACCTGCCACAATAATTCAAACCACAGGAAAAGGAATCGAACAAAGTACTAAAATTAGTTCAGCTAACGCATCATCAGTCCCAAATAAAGCAACGCCTCTTGAAATGCCTACAGATACTATATTACCTAAACCTATAAAACAAACTGTAACCTCTGTCTCTACATCAACGAGATCAGTTCCTGTCAGTCAGAATATAAGTCTAAAAGAACAGGTAACACAGATGCCTACCAATAGTAAGGCCCAACCAAATTTACCAGCTCTCAAACGTGAGCCTGACACAAATGCTCAAGTAGCAATCGATAAACAGAATACTGATTCATTTACAAGTAATGCCGGATTAGGTAACATACCAATCAAAACTGATATAGCAAAAGTAACCAGTATTGCAGGAATAATAAATAAAGGAACTCTACCAACGAACTCTTCAAACACCATGAATAGTACAACAGTTGAAACTTATACAATAAAAAACACGAAGACATTCAACAATTCAAATCTAATGAAGGATTCTGTTATAATAAGAACACCGGATCAGATTGTGAAAACAACAACATTTACGGACGTACAGAATAAACTAGTTGAAACTACTACCTCATCAACGCCAGTAATCACAGAACGAAGCACGATAATTTCAACAGAACGGATTAAAGCAAAACTAGCAACTTTCACATCGTTACCTTTAATTTCTACAGTAATAACTGAAACAACAGATCAGATCGTAAAAACGACGGATAAAAATAATTTCAAAAATATAACACCCATAACAAATTCAGATGTTTTATTAATTAAGAGTATTGAAAGTGAAAATACTCACTCAGGCATTATCTCATCAGTACAGAGTATAATAAAAAATTCTGAAGCCAAGAAATCAGCAAAATCTGAGAAAAAATATGGGCCAGAAGAAGATGAATATTCAGGAAAAGTTAAAGGAGACGAAGAAAACAAAAGGAAATTAATCAATGTAGAATTTACATCACTACAAGATAAGATTACACCATCAACAAATACTATTGTTGCTACTGAAACGGAGAATAAGAACAAAATGCTCAGATATAACAGCACAAAAGAGGAGCTTATTACCACAGATCATGATTATTTTTATCCGAAATCAACAAATTATAGCAGCCCTAATAAAATACACAGTAACACAAATACTTCTGTAAACGGATACAGAAACGAAACACCCACGCACGACCCGCTCAAAAATAGTACGCCAAGAAACGACAGTCATACATCAAACATTAAATCACAAGATCAAAACATTAGTATTCCCCAAACACGTAACACAACTGTTATCTCAAAAGATCAAAGCACATCATCTGGTAACATGTCACAAACAAAATCAACAGCTGTAAATACGCAATCAACTGTCTTTCCGGCATTAGAATCCACAACTCGCAAAACAAACATAAGCGCATTTTCTTGTGGTAAAAAACGAGGCAAAGTTTCCGACCAGAATGATTGCCGGAAATTCTACATTTGTCAGGGACACGACAAAGCCGTTCAGAAGGCGTGCCCGGTCAACACCGTATTTAGTGAAATTAATAAGCAGTGCACCAAGAATTTATCACATTGCATAAGAAATAACCAATTTAGATGCGTAGCCGAAGGACGTTTTAGTGACTTTCTGAATGATAATGTATATTACATATGCGTTAAGAATAATCTGAGCCACTTTATTAGATTTAAATTACTGTGCCAGAATGGCTACCGGCTTAATAAGACTTCCGTCCGATGCGTGTTGAATAAGGAATCGACTTCCACAAGCGAGAGTTCTAAAAGCGTAAGCGAGCAGAACTTTTCGTCGGGTAAAAACGAAACACCAGAAACAAAAGAGTCCCCTGAAAAAACTAAGAAATTTAAGTGTAAAGAAGAGGGGCTCTTCCCAGACCCGTCAAACTGCCGAAGATATTTTATATGCACCGAACGCGATAATTCTTCATATCGACAGAAAAGGAAAAAATGCGATAGCGGTGAAGTTTTCCACAAAGATAAGAAAAAATGTATAGACTCCGATAGTTACGAATGTTAACGCCTACTATACCTACATATTTGCAATCTTCATGATAATCAACATATCGCAGTATTACATATCTGTACAAACATATTTATCAACTTACATTAAGTCAACCAGTGTATAAACCCATCATTATGTTAAACCATTTTACAATCGTACTTTTGTAAGTGTATTAGATTAATTTATAGATGCTAACTTAAATGTTAGAGTCGTAAATAATGATAAGGCAATGTTTGATTCTTTTCGATTATTGATAATAAAATTACTATGGTTGATTAACTATTGTTTTAATTATTAACATATAGATAAAGTAATCTCAGTCTTTAGATACACTTACACACTAGTTCCAAACACTACTCATTCTTTCTAGGTCTTCTGTAAGCTGCAGCATTTTCTTGAATAAACTGATCTTCGTTGTCCTTTTCCAACGTTATACAGAATTGGTTGGAAAATATCGTACATCGGATAGCATCCTCTCCTCTTACTGGCCTTGAAGGGCAGAAGTAAGTAGCTTTCACTGGGGTTTGATCCTGGGTCACAGTAAACTTGTAGTTTTTGCACTCTATAGCTCGTCGGTCCGCGTTGCCGAGACCTACTCTGACGTCACCTCGATTCGAGTCCATTCTCCTGTAGTCATTTTCGAAAAGCTCCGGATTGTTTCTTGTTGTATTCGCGATGGGGCATTTGTATTTATTCGGAGCGGAGCAAGTTCGAGTGTATCCGTTGAAAATAGTGTTTCCAGAGCATTGGAACTTGATTCCTTGGAAGCGGTTTTTGTTCGGGATGCACAGAATATAGCCCTTGCAGTCGGGTACGTTCGGGTCGGCGATCCTTTCGTTTCTATGACAACGAATGGTTCTTGTAAAAGAGGAGTCTATGTAATTGACCATGTTTTCGCAGACATCGCTGGAATCTTCATTGCAGACTGTGTTGGGAGGGCAGAGGAAGGCTGGCCCGAAAATATTTTCGCCTTCGCAGAGCCTCACTTTCTGGTTCCTTTCACATATAAAGCCGTAAGGACCGCAGTCTAAATTTCTAGAGTAGTAGCCGATGGCTGCGGCTTCGTAGGCCAAAACCTGAAATAATAACAGTAATGTATTATGACATTCATCTACACAAAATTTCACGAGATAGTATTTATCAATGGAACTGCATACACAAACATTTTACTAAGATACCGAAATTAATCCTATCTTAAAACCATAACTCTGAGCAAATATTGAGTTAAATTTGAACAATTTTCCACGAATAGTTAACAAACTCTCACGCATTTATTGCAGCTGACGTCGGTATTTTATCTGAGGACACTCATTATTTGATAGAAGGTTTTACAATGTTATTCACAACTATAATGCAATGTACCTATTTTTAAAACAAGGTTAGATTTATGTTTCACTTTAATTACTTAGTGATTCTTTGTTATATCCTCTCTCTATATAATATACAACAGATCGTAGCTGTTTACCTGTTTGATAGAAAGTTCTTGGAGAAGATTGAATAGGTACACTTTGGCACCAGGGTAAGACAAAGCGCTCTGTACAGCTTATAAACAATAATTCGAACTAAATAATAATTTAATCGCTACATATACGAATAGAAATTATGTAAAAGCTTTTTCATATAAAAAGTTTAAACAACTTACCAAAAACACTAAGACATCACAATATCCAGCCATGTTTCACTTACAACTCCCGTAGTTAGTAAGTCTAGAGTCAAAATACGACTAACGGAGTGCACTGGCTTTCTTCAAGCATTTGGACGCCAATTATTGTTTTTAACACCTTCCAGTGACAATATGGAGAAATGGGAACGTCAGTCACAGATTCTTTGTAAAGTTTGTAATAACGGTAAAGCTGCCGATGGTTTGTTCTTAAAATATGCAGTAGTCATATTTGCTTAGCAACTATATTAGGAAAACAACCGACAATCTAAGTACATAAATAACGTAATTCTTGTTACTTATATTAGAAATCTACACAATCTAAAAGTTATTTGAGACTCAATTATTTGAATAGAGTAGTCAATTTTAATTTGTCAAGGCCTATTAAAATTCTTATAAAAGTGAAAGCAAACTTTCTCAGTTCCTAAAAGGATAAAATAGATAGATAGATAGATTAACTCTTTATTGTTGACACATATTAAAAAAAAGTACATAAAACAAATTCTATTTAAACTAGTGCCACAAGCGGCGGCCTTATCGCTGAAAGCGATCTCTTCTAGGCAACCTTCGGCTGGACAGAAATAAGCAAAAAGAAAAAAGAAGAATGTGGTGTACAACAAAAAGGAAATAAGAAATATTACTAATATATATTATATATAAATATATTATATTAAACTAATGAATATCAAATAATGACTATAAGACATCCGTAGATGATGTACTTAGTAATATGTAGGTGTATACCTACAGAGTTACTATTATTAGTTGCATTGTTTACGACATTTAGAAATTCGTGAAAAGGTATAATTTCTCCCCTCAAACATCCCAAACGAACGAATGTTCGCGAAAAGTTTAGAACAATTTTTTTTAAGAGGTATAGATTAGCGTTGTATGTTGTACTATAGTGTGTGTGTGTATGAGAATTGCTAACTACAAGGGTCGAGAGTTGCCATACTATCCCTCCCCATACTATCCCTAAATTACCAATAACCCAGTACATCTATGAACAATGCGTATCACCGCACGCGCTGCGCCCGCGCCGGGTCACGCAAAGGGAACACTAACTTGCTAACAGGTAACGCGGCCATCGAGAGTAAACGCTAACTAAATACACACACCCACATGTAGGCCAGTGGGCTATGTTGTTGTCTTAGTCACTGCTTCTATATTTACAAGACATTTTAAAAGTTTTTTAGACTTACTTGTACGATGATTCTCAAACGCATTTAGCGACAAAATCGCAAAGTGGCTAAATGTATTCTAGATTCTCGCAATGTTTGGTACGTGTTTCTTATGGACAAAATCAATTTAAAGCTTTATCTAAATTTTCTTACTTTACCGATTAAAGTATCTTTTTAAAATGTCTCGTTTGTTAAAGAAATAAAATAGGTTGCTTAGCTTATTTCGTAGTCAGTTTTGTTTGATATGGTAGAAGAGCTAATCATATGGCTTATGACCAAAAAAAGCGAATCATTGAACAGAGGAAAAATAGGTAAAGCTGTTAAATTTCAACTTAAAAAAAATCCTTTAAATTCTTCCATTGTTTCTAGAAATGAGTAACAGTAATTTTGGGAACAAAAGCAAACATAACAGACCGTTTAGTATTACCATATATTACGTACCATAACTGATTGGTATGTACTACGTACGTGCAGAATGTGCGCCAAATCGGTCGCTAGCTACTGCACAATGTTCATTGTTTTATGCACATACGTGTATTTAAGTTATTTTTGGGAGTTCGATGATCTTTACGCAGTATTGTGTATTCTGTGAGGGTCGTTGGAATGTCAGTACAGAGCCATCAAACCAATAATATTGAGGAAAAGTAGTTGGTCATTCAAAAAAATATCAATTGATCTGTCTTTTTACCACATTTACTAGGCAGTACCTGATTAAAGTTTAAAGACTATATTTGACTGGTGGTTTTGCTTTTTAGCTTTTTGTAAACGAGTACTATTGTAGCACATTTCTTGAGTGCATCTTAGATAAGTTGTGGTAGGCGCCTAGTTAATTCCTATGAAAAAAAAGTTTTTATAAAATACAGGGAAACTGGGTAATGTTTATCTACATATTCTAAGTACATAGGTACACATCTGAGTAATGAAAAACACACCACATTACAACGTAAACCTAAATGCATTTATTACTAACAACTATGAGTACAATACTAACATGACATCACTCGTCATCCGAAGAGGAGTCGCTGTCGGAGGAGCTGGAGGAGGTGGAGTCGCGGTGGGAGGGCGCTGTGCCCGTCTTAGATCTGGAAATAACAAACAAGATTGTTTTGTAAATGTTATGCGATTTTTCATTGAAAGTAAACATACATTATTATTAATATTTGCGTAATTGCGTATGAGATATAATATTGTTCAGGGGTTGTTAAAAGTGCGCGACAAACTAAAATCTTATGTTCAGTATTATTTCAATCAAACAATTTTATAGTAGTTAAGCATAATCATAGTTAGAAGGAATAGCTAAAGCTCGAAAGCTAGAAGGAATGTAACGCTTGGCTTCTGCGTTCTTTTGGTGATAAATACATATTTCAAGATATATGTATCACACAGCGCCATTTAGCCTCATACTAAGTACCTATACGCTTGTGACATGGGTACTAGATAACGGATATAATACTTGTTATCCATGGAAACTAGATTTCCATATACTTTAGCAATTCTTCTAAGGTCTACATACAATATTATATCGATATGCCGTCAGTCATGGGGCACGACATTTCAATAAACAGTATTTCTTAGGATAGGTACACGTTTTGTATTTGACCATCATAGCTACTAAATATACTCACAAATGGTAAGCCTCAGCGACTGCGAGCGCAGCCGGGTGCAGCAAGCTAGCTATGCTGGCCGGGTGCTTGTCTAGTATGGCTTGGATCTCATCAGCAGGCCGGTTCAACATCACGCCGAGCACCTGCTTGCTGGCTGCGAGGGCCTCTTCAAAACCTGTCTCGGCTAGGTACGATACTGCTGCCTGTGGACGAGAAAGAATTGTATCTTTTAAACTGATTAAACAACAGATGATGCAATCTAAAGATATTTTTTGCAAAGTATAAACAAAAAAAACCGGCCAAGTGCGAGTCGGACTCGCGCACCGAGGGTTCCGTACAAACCTGCAAGGTTTACAAAGAGTTTATGAGGAAATGGGTAGTAAGTTTAAGATTATTAAAAAAAAAATATTTTGTGATGTAACTAAAAATTTATGGTTTTCGTAATTTTTCCTTTATCTATGCTATAAGACGTTGCTTCGTACCAAATTTCAAGATTCTGAGTTCACGGGAAGCACCCTGTAGGTTTTGATTCCCTTGCAAGTGTCGAAAATTTGCGGCATAAATGGCTGTATCTTTTGATTGCGTTGGCTTAGAAGTTTGATTTTTTCACAGCTTCAAGGGACAGTAGACCTGAGTAATTGATATAAATTTCAGCTTCATACCTCTACGCGTTCCTGAGAAAAAGGGTCTTGACAGACGGACGGACGGACGGACAGACGGACAACAAAGTGATCCTATAAGGGTTCCGTTTTTTCCTTTTGAGGTACGGAACCCTAAAAACGCGCAAAGTTACGCTTTTAATCATAAACGAACCATGGAATTTTCTTAAATATTACTGATACCATACCAATCAGTAACACATAAGATAATTCCATGGTTGAACCATAGCTAATGAGCAAACAAGATATATTATGTAGGTAATCATTACAAAAATGTTAAATCGTTCTGTTGGTCTGGTGACTACGATGCTAGTTGCTACATAATTATTACTACGACAAACTGATCCCACCAAAAACATTCTGTAAAAAATTTAACAAGTCTCGATAGAGCTGCTTGTTTATCTCTAAAAAGTAATGAAATCTCTAGAATTAGTTAAGCCAAGTCTAAGGTTCCTTACTGCGATTTATTTATTATTATAGTAAATTTTACGTGACTTTGCCGTTGAACATTCTTTACACGTTTCGTGGATACAAGTTTATTTCCTAATTTATTTGTAGATTTATTCAAATCTTTTTTTGCCTATTATGTAGAGTCCACTTAACATTTTTTTCTGATTCTAATCTATCTTAATTTGTCGTTAGAACTCTGGTTATTGTTTCTATGTTTCCCTTAAGCTTTAATCTTAATCTACTACTTACAAGTCAACGGCCAAGTCACATAAAATAAACTATAATAATAAATAAATCGCAGTAAGGAACGTTAGACTTAGCTTAACTAATTCTAGAGATTTCATTATTTTTTAGAGATAAACAAGCAGCTCTATCGAGACTTGGCAAATTTTTTACAGAATGTTTTTGGTGGGATTTCACTTCTTTTTGACAGGACGTGGACTAATATATATATATATATTTAATATTTTTATTTATTGAGTAGAATACAGTTATATATATATATAGAAAATTGAATGCAGTAGAAAGTTGGCTGAGGATGATGATAATTTTGTAAGATCCGATACATACCACCAGTTCTCATCATATTTAGTTCAAGCACCAACCCGCTATCTCTTATAGTTTTCGAGATCCCTTATGGAACTCTAAGGTCTGATGGTCAAAGTGATAGTGATACTCGGCCTTCGGCCTCGCATCCCGCTCACTTTGACGTCGCATGTACTGCGTTGTCATATTTCTCGTAAAAACGCTAATAGTATGGCTGTACTCTTACGTTTTCTCATCAGGGTCACCAAGTAGTCCAAATCTTCCATAAATCTTGTTTTGATAGTTTTTCCTTTATGTGGGCGCTAAAATCTACCTCTGTACCAAATTTCAGCTTCATCTCTAGGTCTATGGAAAGTACTAGTTCTATTTTGATGATGAGTGAGTGAGTCAGTGTCGAAAATGCGAAACTTTGCATTAGCATAACTTCAGAACTAATTGATCTACCAACTTGAAATTCTGGATTTCAAGTGTGTTATTACGAATTTCTAGATGACGAAAATTTTAGCGTTTTAATCCTATCCATAGGTTCTCAAATAGGGGGCTGAAAATGCGGCGAAACGGTTCGAGAAAAGGATGGTACGGCAGTGTTTGCTTCGCACTCGACTTGGCGGGGGCACTGCCGTGCCCCCAGATGTATACAGAGATGATTGATAACTTTCATGAGTTGGATAAAAATATATTATAAAAAGAAGAAGTCGTTGTAACGCCAATTCTACATCTTATAACAGTCTGTGGTCGTGTTGGTACTCCTGCCGCCTCTTCGTTCCTCAGTCTCTGTACTGCTAGTTGTACACTCTAATATATCGTGTCTACCTTATAATGTTGTTAAATAAGTGTATTATGTAGTAGTGGCAGTATGTTACCGCAGCGAGCCCCTGTTTCCCCACAGCAGCTGCCCTCCCCGCCGCCTCCACTATGCACTGTGGTCGTGTTGGTACTCCTGCCGCCTCTTCGTTCCTCAGTCTCTGTACTGCTAGTTCCACACTCTCCCACACTGGGTCGGCCTTGTCCTTGCTGTCGGAGCAGATCTCGATTATGTTGGAGAGGGCTACTGCTGAGAGTCTGGAATAGAAAGGTTTGATGTTAGAACCGCCAGCCGCAACAGAAGATCACCGCTGGTGGCCCTGCGCCGCCGAGAAGCCTGAAGCTCCGAGAAGGCATACATTTTTGTACTATTATTATTTTTACATAGATAAATCCAAAACAGACCAATTAAACAAACAAAATTACTAGGAACTAATTATGACGATATTTTTGTTATTAATTAAATTATTTAGTTCACTAATAATAAACGAACTGGACTAAATGAAGTACTTATATTAATTTACTTACTTCTGTGTGACAGGTGACCGCAAGTCTTTGGTTTCCTCCTCGTTTTCCGCGGCTTGACCAAATTTCAAGATGTCCGAAGCGGCTGTACGCATTTTTGCTTGGATCTCGGGTTCTATAAGTATTCATAAAAATACAGATTCAGAAATAAAGTATGAGTCGAACTATTTATTACACCAGAAATTACATTTGCCATGTCATTTAAATTTCATTTATGTATGTGGTATTAAAAACACACATTTTTTTTTACGTGGAATAGATTTACGTTTTTTTTGTATTGATAATATTTTTAGCTGAGAATGAATATTTGCTCCACTTTCTGAAATGAACCGGATTTACTGCCTACAAGATGAACAGGCAAAAACCCGTACAAGTAAAAAAAAAATAGGCAATAATGCGCTAACGAAGGAGTCAATATTTTTTTTATTCTTATGTACAAGTTTTGTGTAAACTTTCTTTTCTTATATCCTAAAACGCGAGCAAAGCCGTGGTTATCCACTAGTAAACTAATAAGACATACCTTGTAACTGATAACAGTTGCACATGGCGTCGAGTATCTTCTCAATCAGCCTGTTCTTCTTGGCGTGTCCGAATATGACGAGCTGAGACCAAGCTTGCGGTAAACGATCACCTGAACCATTCAGCTCTAGGACTTTGATGATCTGGAATTTAACAAATGGAAATTATGAATAAAATAGTTTTTTGAAATGAAATAAAATAGTTTATTGTCAGGCAACTAGGTTATTACAGGTGATAACAGATTTATAGCATAATCTAGGAAAAGAAAATAAGGTTCTCTGGCCGCTGCCCGTGTAGGCTTACAGACATTGTGTTTTAACTAAAAAAGTAATTAATCTAAACTTTTAAATTGGTTCAGGTCAGTGTTGGGCTGAATTTTATTGCAATTAATAACTGATAAACAGGTTCTGGTTCATGTTTGATTTGTTATTTGAAGTTCTATAATGCACTATAGATGGATTGAGCAAGATGATTTATTGCTGTAGTAAAATTATAAACACAACACAAGTAGCCATGTGTTAGTGCTAACTTAGCATAGCCCATGAAAATATAAATCTGTCATCAAGCATCTACATACATATAATAAAACAGGTATACTACGGCAATTATATTTCTTTCGATCGATTGAGGCTTTAGGCAAACTGATTGTCAAAAGTTAGACTAACATGTATTAAAAGTAGTACAGTAGCCAAAACGGAAATGATTCGTTAATAAAACATTGAGTTTCAATAAAAATAGGCTAGTAGATAGATAGATAGATATATTTTATTAACATACATTATTACAACTAACTTATTACAATGATAATAAGTGTTGGCATCGGTCATGTCTCGTCAAAAAAATTACTAATTAAAATTACAATAAAATAAAATTAAACTTATAGTTATTTTAGCTGTATAGGGGCTAGATTAAATAGTCAATTTACAATAAGAATCACAATGTATAAACTTATATGTCCTTAATTAATTAATTTAGAATTTATGACAACAGCAATCAACATTTTTAATATGACTGTAGTCATATGAAGAATATTCCTTAATTGTGTATATAGTTCTGTCTAGTAATAGCTTTTTAACACATTTTAGGAATTGGGCTTCATTGGTCATTGTTTTTAAACATTCTGGAAGTTTGTTAAACAACATTTGGCCCATTCGCAGTGGCAATTTCTCTGTCATTTTAAGTAGATTACCTCTTCCATTACTGAAGGCTCCGGTACATAAATGTTGGGAACCAATGTGTCCAGATATTGTGTGGTCTTCTCGAATGGTGCATGCCTGAAAAACAAACGAGAGAAAAGAATTAAGTAAGTATTTTACACACTCGGACAATTAAGATGGCTTTTGGAAATGTAATCCTTTTAAGGTGTTACTTTTTCATTCAAATACATGCACACTTACTATTATTATTATTATGAAATTCCTAATGCCGTTCATTTCTGATCAAACAGCTGCTAAGTAAAATAATCACACATTAGTGATATTTTTGCACCGGATTAACATACGCGGCACACAAAAATTGGAATAGACATTACATAAACTTAAAGTTTACTTTACATGGTAGATTACGCGGGCTCCACAATAGTTATTTGTTATACAAGAGTGCAAAGTTGCTTTTTAACCGCGTGCTCAATTTTGATGACCGAGCAAGTGAAGGATTAATTAGAATCCTGAGCGTTAGCGAGGGAATTAAAGGAGAACGAGGTGAAAAATCTTTGCACTCGAGTGCAACACGTAACTTTTCATTCCACCTCAGCGAGGAAATGACTAAATGCAAAACGCGTGATTGTTGAGGGAGAAAGCTCATTTGCGCATTATTAACAGTTTCAGTCAATTCTGTTGGCGTCAAACAAACTTTCTCGTCACTAGAATCACTCATTTTAGTTTGTCACTGGTTTTCAAGTTTCTTGTTTTTAAAATAAGGTTTAACAATGACGTGAAAATATGCCGCGTAAAGAACCGCGTACAAAGCAAATTGAAAAAAAGAACACCAAGAAGGTTCCAAGTCTGAGATTTTAACAAATTTAAAAAAAGTTGTATGATATATTCGGCACCATAGAGGTAGCAGTAAATAGGTTTAATGATTTTTTTAATTCAAAAACTTGTAACACACGATGTTCTAAATTCAATTTACTTTATCCTCTAGCCTAGAGAATAGAAACGGCTTTTGCACTCAGATATTGAAGAGCAAAAATACTGTTTCCGAGATGGTGGGATGAAAAATATATTAATATCTAACCTGCACGCGACAGTAATCAAGTGCCTGTAGTATATGCTCTCCTTGTATGCGTCTCCAGCCAGCTTGTAGTGCTCTCCCTTCATCAGCAGAGCATGCACTCGTTCCGCCATATCGATATCCTGGAAACAATTTAATAAGACAGACTATAATTTACATGTCTTAAAGTCGAGAGCCTACCAAACACAAGCCTATCTTGCATAAAATAAGAAATAGTTGAATAATACAGCGATTTATTATGTGCAAACATTATTGGTTCATAGCTGACAGCATTTGTGAGCAAAATATGGATAGTAAGAAGTTATAAGTTCTGTGAATATGTCTGTATCGGCAGCCTCTCTATATAATATCTATCTTATTAAAGCTAAATGTAATAAATTCAATTTGACGAGATATTGTAATTTGTGTAGCATATTCTATGATATTAGTACTTATATTATGTATGTTACAACTTTACCGTCGTACCAATGAAGATTCTTTATCATGTCATGAAAAAGTAAAGAAGGTTTAAGCCGAGTTTATACTCGCTTGCGACACGTAATTTTATGTGAACGATACTAATGTTTTCCATATGAGTAGCAAATAAATAAATATTCCAATCTGTTCTAAGAATTATTTGACCTCACATTGCTCAATTTTGGCAAACATTACATAAAAGTTTTAAATTTAATTTCGTACAAACCACCACTAGTAAATACAAAAAAAAAATTGAAAACAAACGGTGGCGCGATCTAGACGAGATAAGGAATCTTCTCAAAACTAAACCACCTTCGAACATTACCTATTCCTAACTATGTAAATGGCATTCTCACATGTAGCAACTGTTCTAGAACATTCACCGCTAAAATTGGGTATATTAGTCATGTGAGGACGCATCAGTAACGTACCCGTGGGAACTACGTTTGCCGTAGCCAAAATCGGCTTGAAATGCATCATCATCATCATCAGTAGATACAAGTATTATTTAGCACAGTACCTGTAGGTGGTCGCTGCAGACCCCCATGGCGGTGATGAAGAAATTGGTGTCGGCTGCCTCCGCGGCGCGGAGCTCCCGCCCCTCCAGCTCCGACAGGATGGAGGTCAGGATGTCCAGGCGGGGGCCTCCTGGTTATACACGGATGTATATTTTTGAATACTTGTGTAATTGTCTAAAGTTGTTGTTGGTCTTCAAATCTCATGTTACCCATATAAGGTAAGCGTAGGTCTTCTAGGTAAGCGTGTTACATCCTAGGCTGCAGCAATGCTTAACATCAGGCCGGCTGTAGTCAAACGTAAACCTATCCCAAGTAAAAAAAAAGTAAATCTGAATTTTAATATATCTATATATCAATTTTATCCTCGCTTCTAATGTAAATGGAGTAAAAAGAGGCATGATCTATATTTGCTGTTTTAGTAATATGCATTATGTTTAATCATAAATTTAATTGAAATTGATTCTTAATGATTCTGAAATCAGCAGCATTTCATAAAGTCAGAAACTTTTAAATCGAAAATGAAAACCAGACTTTAATCTCGAATATTTAAACCAATGGCATCGATTCTCTAATCATATCGGTGTGAAGGGTTTCTATGATTTGGTCATGTTGAATGAAATTTACGAATTAGAAACATCTTTTGTCAGAAATTCGCTGCTATGTTTTTGTTTTATTTTGTTTAGCAACTTGGTAATGTTTTAGATTTTAGTATTTTATTTTAGATTTCATTACTGCAATAAATGTAGAATAATGTATACAAAAACGAGGCATATTTCGCGCGGGCGTAAACTGCCATCTCACGTCACAGGGTCCTCGATTCCTAGTGTGAGGTGGCAGAGGATCCCAATGCACCAACATTATAGGTATGGCTTGAACATATATTTAATTTAGTTTATAAGGGTGTAATTAAAGTTATTTAAAATAAAGTATTTTTTGTATATTGTACCCTGTTAATAAAGAATAACTACTAGAGCCAGTGCCAGTTCTTAATGATCTCTTAAAAAAGCTCTTGGTTCACGTTTAGTAGTTTTGCCGCCACGTCATATACTTACTTTCTTTACAGAACAAGCACAGCAGGTAGTAGTAGGCAGCGAGGCCGGGCTGTATGCCGAGCTGCCTGAACTCGGCCACCAGAGACAGCGCCAGCTCCTGCAGCGCCTTGCCACCGCCCCACGCCGACACGGAGCGGAGACACGCGTTCAGGGTCGCTAGGTTTGGGGTCAGACCCTGAAACACATAAAATTGGTAAAGAATATTGAACAATTTTGCTTGCTTTTGTATTAAAAATAAATAAAAAGTGAGATTTATTTTCAGAAAATGAAGTAAAATACATAAAATATTAGTGTAGACTAGTCATATGACACAAACTTGATGATCAGTTGATCTGTTCTGTCGTGAGAGAGGAATTTTTGTTTAGCCATTACTAGTAACGCTATTGCTATTATTAGTGTTTGCGTTGGAGTAAAATTATCAAGTAATCCAAACCAATTCATCCCTATCAATCGAAAATCATAAAAATAAACAACTTGAATTATAATAATTGTATTATTTTATGGATATTTTTTTAGGAATACCTGTTCATTCATCTCAGCGAGTAGTTTCTTGAGCGCCTCAGTGCGCAGCGCCGTGCCCTCCTTCAAGAAGCCCACGCAGCCCAGCAATGAGTTGTACACTCCGGTGGACAGAGGGATGCCTTGCTCCAGGGCCTCGTGCGCCAGCTGGTACGCTCGCTCGGCCTGGAAAACAATGTTATAAAGGTTAACTGAGAAAATCACTAAATAGTTGTGACAACATACTAACTCTTATTCTTTGACTTAAGTCACAAATTCGACGAGAAGCCATATCCTCATTTCTTTAAAGATCTCGACCACACATAACTCAATGCACAGGTTTTACTTTCTTTTGCTTATCTAACCTATGAGTTCTGACTTTCAAGTGCCATTCAAAAGAAAGACTGTTAGATTTTTTTCTTGTACTAGTGGACGCCCGCGCCTACGCTTGCATTATTTTAAGATAAAAGTAAGCCAGTCTAAGATCTCATACTACCTATATACCAAAAATCACGATGATCCATTCAGCCATCTTTGTTTGTTTGTTTTTTTTTTTTTCCGGGACATTGCACACAGCTCCATCTAGCCCCACACTAAGCAAACGCTTGTGTCGTGGGTACTAGATAACGGATATAATACTTATATACTTTATTTTTTGTAAATACATACTTATTATACATACAAACGACCAGACCCAACACAAGTAATCATATATTTTTTTAAGTACATAAATACTTGTGTCATGCGGGAATCGAACCCGCGACCTCTAGATTAGAAGGCAGAGCCATTACCAACTAAGCTAACAGGCCAGTCGAGTCTGTGTTATGAGCATTTAAATAAACAGACGAAAATTAAAAACAGCTGAAACAACATGTTCTGATATGGATTTAAGGTACCTATAGGCAACATTTTTTTCTAATATCTTCTATGTTTAGATTTTTGACTCTCTTCACCTTTATTATATGTATAGATCAAAGAGCTTTGAAGTCCATGCTTGTCGTCACGCGGGGGCGATGTGGCCTGATCGTTGTTCTGTGGTATAGATAAATGAAAGTTTACCTGATAATACTTTGCCATTCCTTGGATGATGGCACAGTAGGCTTCAGATGTTTTAGGCTCCATAGCTGTGAATATTTTATCAGCTAGACCCCCTAACCTGGAATTTAGATATTGATTATAGGAAGTACAGGACATACAACAAACATACATATGCAAATGTAGAACAGAATATGATCAAGGATTTTATTTATCATCAAACTAAATCTAATTCAAATTCTCACAATTACTACTGCTAACTACTTACTAGTCTAAAGTAAAGAGAAGTCCACAATATATAAAATTTAAGCTTCAATGGATTTGCTGTCTACATGTAAAGAAGGCAGAAACATCGCCAAATCAACAACTGTTTTAGGGTGTGTTTACACAAGTTTCAAATTGAATAGTCTACTAATATAAGTTGTCTTGTATTTAAGAGACCTACCTCCAAGTCATGGCATGTCTCTCCCTGCTGTTAGCAGCAAACCACTTCTCCTCGAGCCACTCCAAAGAATCTGGTTCCTTCTCGTTGTAGAAGCACAGGAACTGCAGAAACTGCTGCTTCAGCTCATCATTGACTCCCTCCACTCCCCCGAGCAGTTGGAACACTTTCATTGAATCCTCGAGGAGGGCATTCTTGATGGTGTATTGGAGATCTTCTTCTGTTACCTGTGGAGATAATTTATACATTTTAAATTGTAAGTTGTGAAGTGTAACTTTGTTGTAGTTAGTTTATATAATGAATCAAACAAATGGGATTATTAATTAGTTTTTTTCTATAAATTTACATTTAATAGGACATTATTATTTATATATTCTAGCTCTATTCCAATAATCATAGTAATCCATTCAATGCTCCATAACTGCATGATGAAGGACAAACATAAAAATAAACTCATATTATTTTCTAACTTACAAACACACTTAAGATATAACTAAATTACTACTATTCAGTATACTGTTCAGTTCTGTTGGCCATAACATACAAAATAATAGAAACAATACCTTAGTAGTACAGTAACTTTCTTATATAAGATTTATCAACAAATAGGAACCATTAATTTAAGAACATTTTAAAACAATTTTGCTTTTGGGGTCCTGTCTACTGCTTTAGGATTCCCTGTGTTGCAACAGTATGCAATGTTTTTATGTAAAACAATAACTATAATGCATTGTTTTTAAAATAAACAATCTAATGGTGACTTTTATACAGAGAGAGACCATTAACCATAATACCTACTCTAAATGACACAGATAATAGAAGAGAAAAATTAAAACACCTACACCATCAATAGACTTGAGTTATACTTGCAGATAACTTTACCTTGCTATCATCAGTATAGATAGGCTTAGGGCTGTAGGCCTCAATCTTTGGATCAGCATTCTCATATGGAGTGATCTTCTTGCCGGGAGGGTCCCATTCTCTCTGAGTGAACAGGTTTGAATGCTCGTCTCTGATCCATGCTGCTGCCTTCCTTCCAGCTTCAGCGGACAGAGCATAGGCTCTCTTGCGGAAGTTGGATAGTGGTATTAGATATGGATCATCATGATATCTAAAAATCAATAATTTATATGTATTTATTTATTCAGCACACATTAATAAATGAAATTTAAATGACTCTTAAAGTCACTAAATTCTATTTTAAACTAATATTTTACTATCACAACCCTGCTTGGTGAATTTGAATAAAAAATATTCTACTGACATATTGCAGTAGATAATATACTTAACACAAAATATGAGAAAAGAAGGAAAATATTGGAATAAATTTTAGTGCAATATTCTATTGAAGAAAAGCATATCAATAATACTAAATTAACTAAATGGGTAGTTTTTTTACAGGTAGTGTATCACGTTAACAAAATCATAATGTATCATATTTTCTAAGTGCCCCTTTTTTGTAGTAGTTAGTTAGTAGTATGTTTAGTTTTTCCCTTGTTTTTATATTTTATTATTGTTAATGTATGTATTTTATTGAAATAATGAGTTTAAAGGAAGACTTACTTGTAGTGTGCGGCAGTAGGGTCAGGTCCAACAGTAGCTGCTAAAGCTTGTAGTATATCGGTAGGCCCTCTAGGAATCCTAGGAGGAGGCGAAATACCATCACTAGAAGCACTCTTCTGTGGTAGCTTCTGGCCTTCAATGGTAGCTAACTTTCTGCACAGGCACTGCAGTCTTTGCCATTGTCTAATAGGTAAAGAAAATAATTGTTATTTTGGATGATATAAATATAACCTATAAACACTGAAAAATAATAAAAGATGTAAATTTACCTCGGTATAACAATATTGGAATACATTGCAAACGCGTAAAGCGTTCAATACTATAGGTACTAATTCTATGAATGTAGTCTTTTTTGTGTTGGTATTAATTGATAATTTGGGTGAAAATCTTAAATTGTTTTTCCAATATCTTTTTTTCTAACCTCAAAATGAGGCTTGTCAATTAATTGGAACGTCATATTGTGTTAATTGTAAATGTCAAGTCTTCGTTTCTTTTTAATTTTTGACCTTTGAGAAGGACAACTTATTAAGTTAGTAAATATTATTTTGTATATTGGTTCGTATTCATATCTACATAATTTCATCTTTGCATAATATTAAACATAATGTCGTTGTGATAAATAGACAAAGCCCATTTTATGCATTTAAAAGCGTAAGAAAGTTTAATGGTAGGTAGGTACCTATCTTACCTACCTGTCGAGGTCGACGACGATCCATCAGCATAACGATGCTACTGTGTGAGCTATGCACCCTTTTTCAGCTTAATTGAGTATCTAAGCTACAAATACCTACAGAGTTACAAGTATGTAATGAGTTACAATATTAGTAGGTTTATAAGATCCTACCACGCTTGGCTTGTAGGAGCTCTCATAAGTCAAGTTAGGTACCTACATGTATAGGTAAGTTCATACTGGAAGAGAACACAACAACACACATAAATTTCTTAACATTTCTTTATTCTTAAGAAGTTAGTTAGTATGTGGGAGATGACTCTGGCCTCGTAACACAGCCTAACGGCTACCACGAGGTCAGAGGATTCGAAACATTTTGTGAAAAATATCTTTGGAAAATAAATGATTTTGTATTTGTATTTGTATGTACAATACTTATTAATACGAGCGCAAGGAAAAGTCATGAAAACGCCTAATCAAATATTAATCTATGCAAATTATCATTTCTAGTGCATTTCACGACTGAATTGCTGAAAAACGAGGTCAAACATACAAAACGTTTACGATTATGGCTATTCACCATCAATAAAATTGATTGCTTCAATTACATCCTAGGATGTAAACGGATAAAGATTAAGGACAAGTTTTAGTATAAAAGCGACTAATTATCTTAGCTGGACATCCATTATTCATCCAGTTATCAATTCTTAAGCACCCTTGTGAAAAACAGACATTTGAAATGGAAGAAGTTGTTAAGAACCGTATCATCTTTGCATCGATTTTGGTAAGGTAATCCATTAATTTTACATGTAAGTTACGTAAAGCGTTTATAAGCCGCTGAAGGACCACTCTTTTCAGTTTTCTTTAGTAGGTATTCTTAAAAGAAGTTCTTAAATCCCAGCTGACGTAGCCACTCTTAGTAAATGCTGATATAATAAGATACTCTAATTAAATGAATATTGATATGATTTTCCATTGCCTTATCCCATAGTCCGACTGCAGTCGTAATTTCTAATAACGTTTTGGCTGGATGTGTGGACACAGGAGCTCTAGCTAGATCGATTCGGTATAAATATATTTTTAACAGTTATGCAGAAGTATCAGTAACTTAGGTGCCTAGACAGATAATTTTCCTGTTTAAAAATAAATAATTTGTATCTTTTTATCATTTTATTTTCGTCAGTTTCCAAAGATAGTAAAGCAATAGTTGTTATTGGTTGCCTGGAAGAGATCGCTCCCAGTGATAAGGCGGCAAACAGTCCCAAACTTAAGTTCACTTGTTGTACTCGACTGATTGATTTTAAAAAACATGTAGGTATAACAAAGCCGTAAGTTATTCTACACAGAGTTCCTGGTAACTAACATAATGCTTGTTAGAGCCAAAACGTAAAAAGTAACGACTTTTGTCCTACGACTTACAAATATCGCCACATAATTTTATTAATATAATTTTTCTCCAGGTGCTATGCTTCGCGTGGCAGGTCCACACGCAAGTAAACTGCACCTCCCAAGGAGCGGGGCGCCACGCTGACACTTCTGACACGAGCTGTCAAAACTACACATACTGCGTTTACGTCACAGCTAATGCCACTTACTTAGAATACAACTACACATGTCCTACTACTTCTGTGTTCAATCCTAACACTGCTCTGTGCACTACTAATTATACCTGCACCACTGCCACAGGGTAAAAATGGCATCCCAACTTACCTAAATAGTAACGTTCTGAAAAAAACGTTAATAGATCAGCTTTTAAAACTATACTGCGTCTACGTCACAGCTAACGCCATTTTATAGTGCACTAACTGCTAACTGGATATATGACAGTGGCTTTATTTATTTATGCTGTACACAATACAATATTATATTTTTGAACTTATTCTAAAAAAAAAGATTGAATTGTGTGACTCTGTTGCTTGTTTGAAGTTTAGGGCATACCACTTTTCTTAATATCTACTTAAACATGATTTTCCTTGTACTAATTTAGTTACATGGCTAAATACCTACTAATATCCTTAAAAAATATTATAATTATAAGGTAGTCCTCATAGCCACAGAAATGTTTCTTGGTCGCTACTAAGAAACTATAAATATAACTGTTAACGAGTAGAAATAGTAGGAATTCATAATTTATTATAATGTAATTTCTGAGCTGGATATGATGTTGATTTCATTAGTTTTAACTAGGATTTAATGTGTTTTTTTCTGGTGTACCTACCTACCTACATACGGGAATGATAAAGTTGTATTGTACTTAACCTCTAGATAATGTGATAGCTTTAAGTTCTAATAAGTAGGTATAATGTTAATTAGATTTTAGTCTATAGTTATTTGAGCAAATTAATAAATGTTTTAACTTCACTATTTTTACCCTTTCCTCTAATAGGTCGTTACCAACTAGTTTTTTATTTATTTTAATTCTACCTATCTATTTAATGCAGGCACATCATTAGGTAAATATTATAGTGATCCAGATTTTAAAACACTTGCCAAATAAATTGTAAAATTTAATTACCAATAACAAACAATATTAGAGCGAACATTACTGTGCGCTTGCTATAAACATCAACTGCATTGTTCAAAGAAACACTACCCTCAACGTGGAATCCATTGTCTCCTGCCACTGACACATTTTGAGGAATATCCTTAGTTATCTCCGTGACAATAGGTGCAGGTATTGTCGTCACAGGCATTTCTGTAGTAGTAACACTAGCAGGGCAAATATAAAGAACACTGGCAACACATACACCTGTCACAGGATTGAAAACTTCACCGCTAGGGCATTCGACTTGACGCGCTGTCGCCACCCTACTAATACCTTGAGGACACGCAATATATGAGGAGCAGTTCTTGCTTGAAGGATTCTCGAAGTTTCCCGTAACATTGCAAATATATGTAGGAAGGCATTGGTAATTAGTAGCGTTGGTACACTGCTGCTCAATGTGACTGTACACAAAGGAGGCTGGACATGTGAGTTTGTATTGCGTAAATCCAGCAGCGCCTCCTAAAAGACACATGGTATATCCTCGGCAATCTTCTGCATCGTTGTTCGGAAACCTGCCCCGGCCTGTGCACTCCGAGACATGGCTGACACCGTGGCATAAGCCCTGTTAAGACAAATATTCCAATGTAAACGTTGCTATTAAAACTGCGTCATATCTAAATGAGAGAGTTTTATTCACATGACTTATCTTGGAATTACCTATGTGAAAAGAATGACGTGATCATTCATGAGCAAATGTAATGACTAGACCAACAAAATGTTTTAGAAAATTTGGTTTATTAATGGTCATTTTCTAAACAGCTACGCTTTTACTTTTTTCTTATCACGTGCTTTGTGTAATGAATACCTAAAGAAATAGGATTAGTGAAATAATTGATTTCGTGCTATTTATTAAACTCATATGAAATCTACTAATCTATTCAAGAGATTAAATTCTACGCCTAACGTGGTAAAAAACGTAGTTAAATGTAAGGTTAGAAAAATAAAAACAAACTTACAGCGAAAAACAAAACCAAACACAGCAGTTTCATCTCAAATAATATTTGTAACTGGACCTATTTCGCGTCACACTCGCTGCTTCATATCAATTTATCCAAGTTATGTTAATGCTCCTTATTTTATTGCCACTTGTTTTTAATGTACTTATAAATGTTAATTGCCTCTACTATCAGACGAGATACAAGGATAGGAAACTGAAAGGTGCCTCGCTTCACTAACGTATGTTTAGTGATAGGGATATTTTGATCAATATTTAGTTCTTTTGGGTCTGGAATTTACTACAACTGTAATCATTCGATAGTTTTTTATGGTATTTTAACAGTACAAACTTATGCAGTTTGGCTGGAGCAAAATTAATGTCAAAATTTAGTCCGTTAAAAATCGTAGACGCTCTACGGCAGCGCTACACGGCTCGTAGGTAGCGTAGGTACTAGCTAATTAATAAATAAAATATATAAGGATTTTATTTAATGTTAAGTGTCTCCAGTGTATATTTTACAAACTGTCACATAGGTCATTGATAGTTTTGGGGGCAGCATCGTCTTAATTAACACATATGTATAGTTAAACTGGTTATTTAACGATATGATTTAGCTGCTGTTAGAGATGATATTGATAAATAGTTTAGTAAATAAAAGTAAAAGTTATTTATTTCATTAATTTTCACTTAGGTACTCTTACATTTAGATGTTCATTAATTATATTTACATGTTTTGACGTACCTCGGTAGGCCACTGGATATACTACAACAAGGAAAGGTAAAATTGTTATTATGTTTAAAATTATATAAAATTTACTATAGATAGTACCTAATCAACAAAGAGCAAGCATCGAGCAAGGAACATCACTACACTATGCAATGTTTACTCGAGATAAAATGATAGTTTTGTTTAAACTCGGATTTAACTTTACCCACATTCCAAACATGTAGTGATCATGATGTTTTTATTTTTCTATTGTAATAGATTTTTTATCATAGCCACCCTACATACTCACCTACATAATAATATCGCTCAAGAAATAAAAAATAACTTCTTCTATGTGTAAAAGTGTATTCGATACTAATAAATACTTTATAAAAAATTACTTACAAGAAGCCAAGGCGGAAAATATGTTACTTATCTGATGCATATATTGAACTTTTATATCGTAACTGCTTGTCTTAACACGTCATATTTTTATCAATTCCATATTTAACGCAGATATACAAAACATACTTAGGTACATATTTATTCTCATTCATATTGTAATTTTGGATACACATCCAATATAATAAGTTTTTTACATTGAACGTATCAATTCTGTTTCAAGACTTTCGACTTGAACATGACATTCACACGGTGGAATGAACCATAATAAATCGACCAATTAAAATGATGTCAACGTTAGATCAACTTATCTCATAATTATCTTATCTGTACTAAGAATTATCTATCTATAATTTAGCTAATCTTCAAGTAGGTAATAAAATTCTGCGAATAAATCGCAAATTAAAGCTATATTCATACAATTGGTTCAATCAAGCCCAAATATGCGAATAATTATCAAACATCTGGTACTTTAACTGAAATGGGCATAAAGCCGTTATAATAAAATAATTCACGCTTGTTCGTAATGAATCAATTTTAATGTAATTTTACAAAACACTTAAAATGTAGGATCTAGTGTTTAGCGTTATCAATGACAAAATGAAACGGTTTTTTTTACGTGGGATAGGTTTTCGTTTGAACCTGCCTGATGTTAAGCATTGCTGCAGCCTAGGATGTACGCTTACCTAGAAGATACCTATTAACTATAGATTGTGGTTTCTTATGGACTTTCAGCTTTGGTGTAGTTTTTCTACTTGTGCCTCTTTCTGAACAATAAAATTTGATGCAGTCAGGTCATTGTATTATTTTTTAGGCTATTTGTCGGTACGGCAATCATTAAGCCAAGAGGCCCTTAGAGCGGTACGGAAACTCTAACACCACGGATTGTCAATTCGAATTTACTTGAATGTATTATTTTCATGTGGGAATGGCTAAACTGTTGGTCGTTAGTTTAATTTGACCAGTGTAAATCTGCCTTTATAGGAAACTCCAGAAATGTAATCAGCGTACGTCATGTTTGTGATTGTGGCAATCGAATTAGATCGGATAATCCACTTACGATGGGGTGGAATAAGCTGGTTGGTATAAAACGATGTCCAATGGTAACAGATAGACAGGCACATCACCAAAATGGAGGGAAAAACAACTGTATTGGCTGTTCTGGTACGTTTTTTCTAAATATTATTTTTTGTATTGTTTTTGTTTTAAATGAAAAATTAATATAGTTTGTATTTATGGAAAACTAGTTTTATTCGTGTTTCTCTATTAGTTAATCATTAAAATAATGGGAGTGCTAATTTAATCTACAACTCAATACTGAAACTTTGTTTCAAATGTAAATATTATGCTACTTTTACCACTTTAGTGACATAGAAAACGAATTGATAATAATTAGATCAGCACTTACGTTTCGCATGTTTAGGATGCATTGTAACATAATGAACCATGTCTGCAAGGCATTTTGTTGAAATGTATGTCTTTTACAGATCTTATGCTTGGCATGGCAAGCCCACGCAGCCGTCAACTGCACGTCAGCAGGACGCTTCGCCGACCCATCTGACACCACCTGTCAAAACTACACTCTTTGCGTGTACGATAGCTCCAATAGCACTTACCTCTCTTACAACTACGTCTGTCCCACCACCTCTGTCTTCAATCCTAACACAGCCCAATGTACCGCCTCCTCCAATTATGTCTGCAATGTGACCACCACCACAACAAATACCACATCTGTGTGCACAGCTGACGGTTACATCGCCGACTCCAACTCTACCGACTGCTCCGAATACATCGAATGCGTAGAAATCGACGGATCGTACACGGAAACCGTTTACACTTGTCCGAATGGCACGTATTTCAACCCGAACACGACTTTGTGTGAATCTGACTATAATTGTACAACCACATCTACCTTCACATGTACTGCTGCCGGTAGATTCGCAGATTCATCTGACACGACTTGTCAAACGTACTATTATTGCGTGCTACTCAGTGATGGGACGTATACAGAATATACGTATACTTGCCCGACCACGTCCGTGTTTAATCCTAACTCAAGAGTATGCACGACCAGTTATACGTGTACGGGTTAGGGTTGACCAAAACGAAAAAAATCGTGTTGAAAATTACAATGAGACCAACTTAGGAGTTTCGGACGAATCGATTTGATTACCGAATTTATTTAAAGTTTGAAACAACAGCATTGAAATTTGTATAAAGTAATAACATGGGCACGATTTCTGGATACCAATAAGTTGTTTTCATCGTAAATTTAATAGACCTTGGAAATTTTATAATTGACTTGAGTAAGATACTATTGTGTATTTATACTTATTTGTGGAGTTATTGTATTTTTGTCATAATGTAATTGATTGGCAGCATAATGAGCAATGTTTATAGGAACAATATTTGTCATGCAAATGTACTACAATGTCTTGAAGGCAAACATGTGAATATATTGTAGTTAAAATAGGAGTGCACAACGTGTTATTACTGTTAGTAAAAGATTCAACATTGCATGTTACTAACAGTTACAAGAATGACTTTTTACTTTCTTCTATTGATTTTCTATAACTTGTTGTTGCATATATTATTTCTTGTTGAAATAAATAAACATATATCAATAACGTACTCTCCTTTTATTTCTCTTATGTTTATCAAACCTCGTCAACCTCGTATGCTCCTGTATTTCATGTCCTCTATTCACTAGTAACATGGCTAAGGTTCTAGCCATCTGCAGGTTATACGACACAACATCCATATCTTCTTTCTTATAAGCATTCAGTAAGTTTCCTACTTCTGTTATTTTTTCTTCAGTAATGCTGTTCTTGGTTATGATAGGCCTCATTGTTGTTAAATAAAATTTTCGAAAATAATCGTTTCTTGCCTTCACAATGTCTGACGGTGCGATCTTTTTCTTAGCAACTTTGTCGTGATAGCTTTTGAAATGAAATGGATTTGAGAACGTTGCAGAATGTTTGTTCCAGCCAGATTTTCTTTTGCTAGCGTTTCTAGATTCCTTATTATTGGTTAGAATTACCCCTTGAAGAAAGCTCTCAGTTGTAGGATTATCATTATCTGAAGGTTTGATATTTTTCTTACTGAATATCACATCGTCGTAGTATGGAAGGCTTGTAACAAGATATGTGGATGAGTTCACTCGGCGAACTTGGTAAGTTTTTAATGACGAAGTACTTGTAAAGAAGCTTATTAAAAATATACATTTGGTTACATAAAAATAAATATTAATTGCATTCATGCGGCTGTCTTTGGAGTTGACATGTCATTGAAATTTGAATGATTTTGACAAATTTTCTTTCAATGCCCAAAAAAAAAACTTTTTTTCTAAACCAAATTTTAAAAGTTTGAGAGTTTCTACTAGGACTAGTAAATAAGTTCTACTATAAAGGAAGTATGCATTAAAAAGCTTTAGGACTTGAAAAGTTATTCTTAAACCAAGTCAATAAATAGTTTAATAAATACTAATATAAAAAAAATCATTTGCTACTTATCATCTACAAATTATGAAGACATGTATCTGAGTGTGATGTTGCCTCAGCTCTCAGTAAAAAGTGAATGAAACCCATACAATAGGCTTCGAGAGTAGCTCCCACACCTCAGAATCAAGGTCGAATTTGTCTGGCAAATCATCCTAATACGCTTTGCATCTTTCCATATCCATCCATCCAAAACTAGACTCTATTTTGCTAAAAATAGGTACTGTAGCCGCTTGATCGTAGTCGTGCCTCTTAGGTTGATATCAAGGTAAGAGTCTGAGGGTGCTCCCGTTGTATATTGTTTTCATTACCACCGGGTACACGGTTCTTAACTTGCCGTTTCCGGAATCGAATAAGAAAGCTATGGAAATTACTCTATAGAGATTATTGGTCTTATGAAGCAATATCTATTCTATCTGATCGGGATATATACCTAGAGATAGATGACCCTAAGATTGACTATCTTTTATTAATGAACGACTATTAAAGTGTTTCGTAGATATTTTCCCGATAACAAGTAATTTTAAAACGTAGGTATTGATAAAAATAAGGACTTATCAGTACTTGATCTATTCAATAAAATTCATCTGTGATATTTGATCAATGTCTGATCTGTGGTGGTATCCATCTTACGAATAGTTACAGCCTAATTGATTTGTACTATTATAGTTCCTGTTTTGCCATTATCTGAATCGAATAAAAAAGTAAGTAAGGTCGTATGACAGCAACAATGATGTTAGAGTTTTCAAACCGCCCTAAGGGCTTTTAATATAGCTAAGCGACTACGAAAGAGATACATGACCAATATATTTATTTCAAAACAACAAAAAATAATAGTAACACTTCCAAATAATAATAAAAAATAAACATTATATATACATCATAAAAAAAAGAGATACATTACATTCAAACATTACGTAATTGTAACTTTTTTATAAATCTTTAAAATTGTATCTCCATTCGAATAAGTATGGTTAAGGTATGATGGGACTGACATGCCAGTGTTGGCAAAAGCCCCAATAAATAAAATTATAAAAATAAAAAATTATAACTTTCAACATATCTTAAGATTCCTTTGTCTATTATTCGTGTCGTGATTTATCTGAGAGGCATCGCGCCCAACATTTCACTCAAAACAACCACTTTCGTTCAAACGTCACAGTTGTAAACGATGATGGTCGGTAGGGCCCCGCGGAGCTTACAAGCTGCCTATTCATGCTACTACAGCTTGTTTCTCGAAACTCTAGTCGCAGAGCAGATTTGTCATCATTCTAAAATAACTGCCAGCAATGGTGCAAAATATGTTTAGAAATCGGACTAATATAAAGTGATGGTATAAGTTAAATAAATGTTGCAACAGTCATTTTAACCAGTTAAGTTACGCAAACATTAAAGTCTTAGTTATTTATCAACATAGCCAAGCTTTTCCTTGGTTGGCTATGAATGAAATAATTTTAAAATCAATATACTACAAAATGTTAAGGCTTGCAACTGTAGATGTCTTAGATGTAAGAAAGGAAGAAAATATATTTATTAAGACACACACAAACTTTAACCTATGCTAAGAATAGTAAGTAAGGCACCAAATAATAAATAATGAAGTATACGTAAAATAATATTTCTTAGACTTCAAATTCGACGATATTTCGACGACGACGATTCTACATACGAACGGAGAATAAAATTTGTCGCGCCATGAATTTCCCACTTCTTCAATCTTATGCAAGATTGATAGCCAGATTAGTCACAGAATGGCTGAGAGTGGACGTGCCACCGTGATAGTATGGTGATGGTATATTGTGAAGGAATGTGATCTGACTACCCGAGCGTAATGGCGGTAGGCAGGGGTCAGTGGTTCGACCTCTGATTTAAACCGATTATGAGAGATGGATAGACTTAACCTAAACGGAGTAATCATTCATGATGGTAGTAATTTACTTTTGAAGAATAAGTCTGATAAATAAAATAATAGCTGCGGCATACTGTAGCTTGAAAAGAAAAAATATCTGCGTAATACTTGTATTATGTATTCTGTGATAATACAGAAGTAAACTAGTGAAATAATAATATTATTGGGCATCAATTGTGCGTAAGTGGCACCCCGAATTAATATTGACTATAAAGTAGACCTGTTTCCATTATTTTTTTTATTAAAGGGATTTAGTTGTAAGCGGATAAACACTAAACATATTAAACATGCATACACATTATAAAGAAAATTCATAAGTATATGAACCATTTTATCCCTTATAATGTAAACTGGATTTCATAAGCTTTACGATTCAATTTAAACGGCCTAAAAACAAGAGATTACCGCAAAATCCCAATCAATTACTAATTTTCATCACGCATACTTCAATGTAGGAATTTCTACATAACAGCTATATATTTTCCGATGCAAGCTCCTGGATTACAAATGCATAAGAGTAGGTCAGACATCAGATGCAACTGATGTACATTTACGTAACTTTTGGACCCTGTTGCATCGAATGCAATTCACACGTACAGGATGCCCTAGATGAGTAGATGTATAACCTTTTTTGTGTATTTTTAAGGCAAAGATAAGCAACGTTAATGTTGTGTCATATATGAATAATTATAATTGCAATATATACTAATATTATAAAGCTGAAGAGTTTGTTTGTTTGAACGCGATAATCTCCGGAACTGCTGGTGCGAATTGAACATTTCTTTTTGTGTTGTATAGATCATTTATCGAGGAAGGCTTTACGCTATATAACATGACGCTGCAACTAATAGGAGCGAAGAAACAATGGACAATGTGGAAAAAACGGCAAAAATTATTCAATTTTGAGGGCTTCCGTTGCGTGCGATGCGTAAACGGTTCAAGATATCAAATAAATATGCAAGAAAGAATTATTCCTCTTGCAATGATCTAACAAAATGTCCGCATTAGTATATGTCTATATTTTAAGATTAACTAACTAGAACCGTTTTTATGGTAATAACTAAAAAATTATAAAAAATTTAACATTCTAGCATGTGTCTTGAAAACGTAAGAACTAAGTTACTTTTTCTGTATAAGTAAATAGATTTCTGAGCAAACAACGAATAAATGTATTGTACGCTAACTCTTTAGAAAAAAAGTATAACGTGTAACTGTATGTAAAAGAATTCCGCAAAGTTGTGGAACTCCCTGCCTGACTCACTGTTCCCCACGCACTATAATCCAGCGATCTTGAAGGCGAGAGTGAATCGGTATTACCGGATAAGCTTGCTCTATCTTAAGCCATAGCCTTTGCTTACCATCAGAAAAACTGAGCTTAACCGTTTTAGTGAAAAAAAAATATGATTGAAACATTTGAGTAAGTTTGATAAAAAATAAGATTCATAACTGTTTTTTGATTGTTTTCCTGTTTGTACACATTACATAAACCGCCTCAAATTATCATGTTCCTGCCGTATCGAAGTTTGACCATTATGTAAGCCCATTAAGGGGGCTACTATTATCACTTATAAGTTTTATTAAAGACGCTCACCATTGCTATCGTTCCATGCAGGTATTTGAAAGGTTTAATTTACGTGAAATGCCACAGAAAAAAATCTATTTATTTAATTTTTAAATACTTATTTCGTGTTTTGTCATTGAACTATATTACTAGCGTAGTAATATCTCAATGTGTTTTGTTACCTACATATCTTTATTATTTTTCATAATTTTAATTTAAGCTATATGCTCACGCACATAATTCCTCATCAAGTACATACAAGTTATTATTACTTAGTTGGGTCGGATGACACGTTAATTGGTAGGTCCCAGCTGTTCGTCCAAGTACGGCAGTCGTTAAGCCATGTCATGACCCTTAGGGCTTGAAACTAACCAGAGTTGGCCACTCTCTTTCGATAAGAAGAAGAATTAGTTATATAGTAGTAGTCAAGTACATAAGCCTATGTACCTAGATTTGAAAAAAGTATCATTGATTTTTCACTGTTTAAAGCTGATGGTAACCCCAAGGAGGTACTTAAGCATGCGCGTACGCTACCGTCCATGTAAAAGTCTCATATCGACCACGTGAGTAGAATCGCACCAATACTTGCGAAAGTCGAGTCTTTTGTAAATAATACTCGTGCTCTTTGAAATTGAACGAGAACAGACTGAATTGTGAATCAACTTGCAGATGGAATAATAAACCAGAGATGTGCGCTCCGACTTGCAATTATTTGTGAAATTGTGCGGGTTCTGGGATATTGGCAAAAGGTTCGTCGTTTCTATCTAGCAAGAGTCTAATAAAGATGCAAAATCGTGGTATTGTATTTAATAATAATAATAAGTATTTAATTTAAAACAATGTAGTCAAATAAAAAATTGTGCAGAATTTATTAATAACAACGAGTATTTAATTCAAAACAATGAGCTAAAAAGATAAACGATTGCTATATGAGATGATAGACCAATTAAAGTTTTTCTTAATCCTTCTACATGAGTATATATAATATCGATATAAGTGATAATATCGATACATAAAGCCCTTTCTTTTATATACATACATATAATACGTAAAATTGAGCTATAAAAACAAATGGCCGCGTCGCATGCTGTACGCATATTACGATTACCGTTTCATGTTGAATATGCGCACGCGTTGAACTCTATTCTTCCGCAAAATGGCGCGGAACTGAGGCGCGTAAATCACTTTAAAATGCCATTATTGACGATTAGTTTGTTTTGTGTTGACTGGAAATATGTATTTTTACAAAAATTATAATCTTTTAATAATAGAATTGACCTTTATAGAATTTGTCTTTTACCTATAAAAGATGGATCGAATGCATGAATGAATTCGAAATGTTAAACATTATACATAGCTCCAGTGGCAAAACAAGACAAAAATTGTTATTTGCGATTACATTTGTTTTTAGTAGGTAAATGGTTTTTAAAATCATTTTTAAATTATTTTGATGAACGGTGTGTGTATAATAGTATATTCTTTCATGTAATAATCTACAAACCCAACTCTAATTTATATAAAAGAGCCTAAATGCAAACCAAATGTTATTACTGTGGTTTCATAGACACATAGCGTCTCAGTTTCTATAAAGGTCGAGAAAGGAAAGTAAAAGCTCACCCTCACATTACACGTAATGGGATGTAATAATACACATTCCGGTCATGGTATCCAATTGGTTCCGTCACCCAGATTAGAAGAAAAAAGTAAAAGTATGTAATTGTCTACAGGATAGCAGGATAGGGATAGGGTTGCTTTCTTAAGCCATATTTTTAGTTGGTAACTGCTTGAAATTCCTATTATTTTCTTATTTTTTATATGGAATACAATTACATACATTCTTTTTACATTAGTTTGTACAAAACTAGAATAAAGTAAATAGGTACTTACTAGCGTGTTACATCTTAGGCTGCAGTGATGATTTACCAATTACAACACTACTTACGTAAAAAAAACCCGTCGAATACTAATTCTGGGGATTTCAAATGGTTTTATGACCAAAAAGAAGAAATTCATCAATCAAAAAGACAATTTACTGCATGACAAATTACGAGTATCGTAATTTTACTAAGATGATTAACAGATTTTCCCGTTTACGGATTGTACAGCTTTTGAAGACAAAACTATTCATTTACTATATTTCAAAATCTCTTCTTTTTGCTATTATCTACATGTCATGTTGTTACGTGTTTCTCTTTTCAAAAAGATCAATTCAATGGACACAAAAGTACAAATTCCTAGTACATTTTTTATACTAGTACATATGTACAAACTGACAGATGATTTAAATAGCTAATGGTAATGGAAAGTCAACCTTTGACCACAACAAGATTCTACGTGTACATATGTATATGTACTTATGTTACTGACTGTGAGTATTACACCGTTCTTTACATGCAGATCATTAGGTTAACTTATTAGATACTTTAGATCGTCGGTCAAATGGACTCATCTCGTTTCTAATGGCAGATAGACTTTTTACTCTTATTTTGTAGTTAAGAATTTGCAAAGAGGTGTAAGTGGCAAAACGAGTTTAAAAAAGCTTGTATAGTACCTAATTGGTATTTTTTTGTCTACATAAGCTCTGTTTTTTGGCCCTTTTATATGAGAACCCATTGAAAATCTATATTTTTCCAAACCATAATAAAAATCTGGAAACATCTAATAACTTCCCAATCCTGGTCCAAAAATCAATAGGTGCCATCCGAACGCCACCAATCCCAAAATACGATGAGGGTTAAAATTCCAATACTCAGTGGTGAGCATGTAAAATGGGTCAGCAGGTAGATCGTGGGGGCCTGCGCGCGCGCATCGTTCATTCGCTTTTTGCCCACCTTTCGACGCGCGCGCATCACTATTGTCGCTACGTTTCTCTCACGTGGGAACCAGCTCTTTCGTGCTTGCCGTAGCATTTACTCAGCATTCGATATCGGGCTGCGTACGCGATGTGGTCTCAGTGACCCGTGCTCAGTGACAACCCTGGATTGCCATGTTATGTGAGTGGAGACGAGTGATGACCGAACTATAGTGTGGATCCTTACTGATATAAGGAGACATGGAAGCTGTCTCGGTGAGTTGTATATTTTTTTTGTTATTTAGTTAATGGGCTAGAATTTCACTGATGTTTGTGTAATAGTAAGCGGTCATACTGGTCTAGGATGCAGCGTGATAACTGATCAAGTAATGAGTCTCTCTTGCTTTGAACGGCGCTTCATTGTTGATTAGTTATTTGACTATTAAGAATCTCTAATTATAATTGCATCTTTTGTCTTAAGTTCTTTATGAAACATAATTAAAGAACGAAAGATAAAACAAAGAATACAAATTCATTAGACTATCACCGTTCATAATTAATCAAGCTTTTATAAAATTGTTTTGTAAGATCTAAATAAAAGCTCGCATCAACGAAAGCTGCATTGAATACCTATTTCATAACATTTTAAACGTAGAGCGATTAAGTCTAATTATTTTGTCAGAGGAAAACTTTGTGGGGAATTAAAAGCTATAAACAACACGCACGAGATTCCATCTCTGATATCCATCCGCTTGAAAACTCATTTCAAAATAGATAAATCTCATGCGCAGGTTTCATAGAAATAATTGAACCGGGCGTAAAAGAATTAGACATAACAAAAACTATGAAACGCGTCTTTGATGATTGTAATAATGCTTTCGTAAGCATTTATTTATCTGTTGTTAAAATGTGTCCTGCTAAGAAAGTTTTATCGGGTTGTTAATCGTTTTGTATTTTTATTTGTGTTGCGAATTGCTAAATTTAGGACTCGTTTATTTTTTCGCAGTAAAACCACAGCTATAGAACGTCAAGTAAAAGCTCAGAATACGCAAATAAATCACATAAAAACTGACTGCATAGCTTTGAAAATACCCAAATTACTTATGTTAATAGAGTGTTTATTTCTGACATAACTTTATCATCCTTGCCTAGGCATAGACTATTACTTACCAAGTAATTATAGAGTCCTACATAATTATAGCTCTTGTTATATTATGAAACAAGAAATGCAAACTCGTGTTAAACCGGAATAAATATTACTTATGTAAGTTACCGGAATTACGATATCTGATATGCTAGGAAATGATGCTGTGATCAATTATGATAATTTCGATCCACTTTTTTAACAAAATAATATTCAAATTTTTGGGTAATAATTTGTACCATTACATAGTATTTTGAATATTCAATAGATTTTTATATTCTTTTTTAGTTCTATTAGTGTTAATATGTGTAAATATTGTATCAAAAGTAAGTACTTATGTAGATATTTATAGTAAGTGCTTTTAAGTATTTGAATTCCTAATATAGAATGCCCTTCTTTAAATAAAATAAAAACATTTTTACATGACAAACAGAGTTATGTACCTATCTATTATGTACTTATGTGTAATTTTATAAACATTATTGTATTTAAAAAGATGCCAGTGGATTCTTATGGTAACATTTACAAGTTTATTTTTATTTTTCGAAGAAATTTATCATAGGCTTACAAAGTGGAGCTGGGTTATTCAGATATTTTCAACCATTGTTTTCTGTACAGTTATGTACACTTATTTACACATATTATTTGTTTTGCACCAATAATTAAAAATGCCATCTACTTTATAGGATTGTTATAATCGTATTATAAATGATTGGACTGTGTGGCATTTTTGTGTCATGACAAAACATAATGTATTCACTTTGTCTTATCTAGGGAAGGCTTTTCACAAGTAGCTGTTAAAAGTGACAAAGCTGTAGATTAAACTTTGTGGGCGATCCAGTAGTGTGAGCTTTTTTAACTTAGTAGGAAATTAGATTGTTAATAGAAGCTTTTAGTCTATATTGAATTTTTGTAACGTGTTTTTTGTTCTGTTTAATAAAAAGGAAATATGAACTTTGAAAATTACTGTAACTAACATCTAACATCAGCCTTAACAATAATATATGAAAATTTGTGAAATCAAAAGCTGACATTAATGTAAATACACATAGTCACTTACGAATACGATGGAGTAAAACTAGAGGAACATCGTAGCATCTCTCGCGTATTTTTAACCCATGTCACTTCAAACTAGCATCGTACCAATAAACACGATGATCCGTCGCTTCGTGGTCATATTTTACGTAGACGGTATGATGATTTGAGTTAGAACGTAAAGTGTCATGTCGTATTTTCGATAAGAACCAGTTTACGAGATCTACCGAAGGATATTTACTCAAGCCCAACAGGAAAGCTTTTTTACCCACAAAGTGTAGGAAAGAATTTGAAAGAGATAAGCTTACTTGTATCTTCTACTTCAACACGCTTGTAAAGTGTTACCATTAAAAACTAATGCATCACTTTAAAACGAAAAGAAACGAAAGGATTTCCTTAGTGTAATATGTTACTAAACTTTGACTAACACCAAATTGGACCCTTAGCACCTTTGATTTTTATCGATTGAATGTGTTTAAATTTTTTAATTGTATACCAATTACAGATTCAAAATATTCGAACTTTGGTTGCATCATTCTGAGTAATTAAGAAATGTTTGAAGATCTCAAGTTGCGCACTTGATAAAAAAATCATGAATAAATATTTAAGTAAACCATCTTCGAAGTCTATTACTTAGAAATGTTTTGGTATTAATTCTTAATTTTGAGATTATTATTTTTTAAGCTAAATTTCAAATATTTAAAATCTCTCTATCATCATTAATGGGTGTTTTTTTATGTGCTGATAGTTAAATATTCATCTATATTTAAACTAAACCGAAGTACAAAACTAAAAGACATACGCCCACCATATTAATGCAATCCGTATCTCTTTTATGTCCCCTTACCGTGCTTTTACTAAACTAGACCATAAATAAAGCTATGTTGCTAGTTATTTACAATCAATACGCTCCTGTAGCACCCCATTGAAATTAACATGTTAAAGTAAAGCTTACCGAGACAACGTGGGCGATATAAATATTTTATGCTAGTGATGTTCCGCGGCGTTACTCACGTTATTTCTGTAAAATAATTCTATCTGTTTAACCAGGTTCTAATCTATTAGAAAGAAAGAAAACATTTATTGTGACAGATTTTAAAAACACACAGGAGTAAAAACATAAAAAAAACAAATATAAAATCTGCCACAACACAGCCCCAACTCAGCATAATGCTGGTTGTATGGAAGCAACCAGCGCTGGTCTTCCGTTGGGGCTGGCTGTGACGTATGTGTGTGTATTACTATTTTTAATTGCTGTTTAATCGGGAAGGAGGAACTTTAAATCAAGGATTTACAATAAATGGGCATAAAATATTGGTGTCAAAACAATACATGCTGATTTTGAGTCCAATCTATGTAGTATGCTGGGTACCCAGCCTTTTAGAAATGGACACTTAGAAATTTTCGTGAAAAGATGTTATTTTTTTAATTTTTAAGTTAGTAAGTAGATAATTAGTTTTTCTGCTTAATTTTGTTTCAAAAAGTATGTCCAGATGAAAAAAAAAACTAGTATTGTTCAGCCATTTGAGTGTAAAATAATGACAGTCATACAAACTCTAATCTTAATAATGTTTTGGTTCAAGCAAAAGTTGTTCAAAACGAGCCGCAGCATTTAATAGTTCAAGTTCGTGTGTAACATTAGTTTCCGAGAGAAATTCGAAACCGGTCGCGATGAATGGGAAATTCACGGAATCTTATCACTTGGAGCGGTGAAACAATACATCATAAAACTTTAGTGGAAAATCGATTTTCTTTCGAGAGAGGTTCGTGATAGGCCCAAACTGCGCAAACTTCTTTTTCTAATTCTTAAAAAATATTATAAAAATAAGCTACATAACAAAACGTTCTGTTTCTCTCTCTATATTATTGATCAAAACCTACGTTTGATAAGATAACCTTTATCTTAATAGACTTTTCTTGATCTCAATAACACCAACTGTTAAGCCATGCCAAAGACCCTTAGGGCGGTTTGAAAATTCTTGACACCAGAGTTGGCCACTCCCATACGATAAGAAGAAGAAGACCAACTGTAAGATACATCATAACTATACATCCACAATTAAATAACAACACAAACAACTTTACTAATTAAAGTATCGGTAGTTACGATTTTTGGATCAACTAAATGCTCTATTATCAGATACTCTGTTCGATTAGACAACTATTACATAAAGATTCAATCAAAAACTTGAACTATACATGAGTGGACAAACAACTATGTTAATAAAGTATCGGTAGTGAGGCAGTGAGCGCGTGCGAGGAACATCCGTAGCGTGAGGCCACTTTCCATTTCTACACGGCTTTTTTCGAACGAGTGAATGAAGTGGGTGAAGATTTTCTGCATCAATTACATAGTAATTATGTGTTGTATATGGGACTTATACTTACTACTAGGTTCATACTACATGGGTTCTAAAACAGTTTGATTATCAATAATGCACCGAATAGAATAGAATAATTCTTTATTGTACACCATAAAACATAGAAATAACAAAACAGGAAATTAAAAAAAAAAAAAAAAAAAAAAGGAAATTAAAAATAAATTCCTGGTTAAGTATTTTGCAGTAGGCGAGGTCCTACTAGACCTTTTTAAGAAAATACTGTGTTGATGAAACTATGGACAATAAAAAAAAAGGTTTATATCTCATCATCAAGTGTTTAATCAAGTTTGTTGTTTGTAGCCGTTAAGGAGCATTCGCAGCGGAAAAACACTATATATTTCTCCAGAGTTTCATCTGCAATGGATTCCCGCAAAATAACGCCTGATTCAATATCTTAACTACTATACTTTTCTGGCCAAATCTGGTATTTTTTACACCAGATACATGAAATCTCCTTTTTAAATAAATAAATAAAGTCTAGTAGTTTCATTTTGGCATAAATAAGATTATGATGTAAAAATAAAATTATACTATACGAAGACTACTATTCACATAACCACTACTATATCTCTATAATACGGCAATATATTTGCTCGAGAATTCGTTATTATATTCGTGGCCTATTGACATGGATATTGAGCTAGTTCGGCTAGACTTCATAAAGTACGAGATTAAATGTCTTAGCGTGCATGATGTCTTGGTATTATTGTGCTGTGATGTATTAGTCTGGGTTTTGAGCTAGAATTACATAAGATATTATGATTTTGATCTATGGTTAGAACGTTCAGTTATTTTTTAACCGAACTGAATGTTGCGAAAATCTTTGATGGATTTGACGGATGGTTTATGTAATTGTTCATTAGCGTACTGCTTAAAAATTAAAATTAAAGCTTAAATAGCAAAGCCACAAATATTTCATGTTGTCTTCATCTATACTAATATTATAAAGCTGAAGAGTTTGTTTGTTTGTTTGTTTGAACGCGCTAATCTCAGAAATCTCAGGTGCGAATTGAAAAATTCTTTTTGTATTAAATAGACCGCTTATTGAGGAAGGCTTTAGGCTATATAACATCACGTTGCAACTACTAGGAGCGAAGAAACAATGGAAAATGTGGAAAAAACGGGGGAAATTATTCATCTTTGAGAGCTTCCGTTGCGTGCGCTGCGAAAACGATTCAAGATATCAAAAAAATATGTAATAAAGAGTTATTCCTCTTGAAATGATCTAACAAAATGTCCGCGACAGTAAATGTCTATCTTTTAAGATTATCTCACTAGAACCGTTTTTATAATAATAACTATTCCACGCGGACGAAGTCGCTGGCACAGCTAGTATCAAATAAAGTGTGAGGCAAAATTATAAATACATATATCTCTGTTAAGTTGGAGTCTGTTTGTCTTTTATCTAGATTTATATTACTTGTAAGTTTGAAAACGTATGTTACGATACATAACATGGAGGGACCTACAAGAAAGCTCTATCGAAACTACAATCGCAGACTGGATTATAACTTCTGAGTAACGCCGGCAGCTATTTAACTACACAATAGCTTACAAAGTTACACTCAACAAATAGAGTAATAAACGTTCCTCGTAAACCAAGTACACGCTGTCGCCACTCACAAACAACTTGAATAATAGCAACACTTTACCAGCAAGTGAAGAGAGACAATTGAATTACGTAAGCAGCTTTACTAGTTCGCACTTCCGCCGCGTCGTTTCTTGTTCGCTACAGGTTTAATAAAGCACCTTGCGAAGTGTACTTGATAATGTCAGTGCTCTTGATGTCTCGGATCATTGTTCTTGAGTGTGTGAGAATCCCCGAGAAAGCGCATTTCACATGAGCAACGATACCGCTCAATGCCGACTGTTCGTTTCGAAAAAATGCCCCATTCTCATGGATAAAGCTGGTAATTTTATATAATTGTTAGATATCGTCGCTTGTTACCGAATGGTGACTCTATGGTTTTATAGAAGTGCTTGTGCGTCATCTTTTCTCTAGGTTTACGATGTTGTGTAACTCTGTGGCATCGGTCGGTTATACTCACATTTAAATTATATCTGCTTCCGTAGTTTTAAATTAATGTTTACTTTTTTATTACGAACAAAATACAAGCTTAAAATTGGATAAATTAGTTTACTTTTGAGACCATACGATAATATAGCAACTTATCTGAAAACGTTTATAACGCTCATGTAACTTGGTGGTCAAATGCCTAACTACCCACTGTAAAATAAGATAACAATTTGTTTTTTTAAACATATGTATGTGGATGTATTCAAAATTCAAATTATTTATTTAAGTAAATAACTTATGAACTATTACCTACTGCAATTATTTCTACACTACCTCCCATAAAACTAAATTGTAAATACTACTAACATTATGTATTGTTAAAAAACATGTAGTACATGAAAGCGCGTTAATCTGTTATTAGAAAAACAAATCTAAGGATGCCCAAGATACAGGCTTAAGCCTAGTTTGGGGTCCACTATTATTGCACTCTGCGCGTGATATGTAAATTCAACATAACTTTATAGTCACAATGCTATGGTTAAAGTAATCAACGCTGCATGCTATTGTATACTTATTTCCTAAATCACAGCTACTTAAATGCAACTAAAACTAATCTATAACCTGAATAATTCTTTCATATTTTACTTATAAGTGCACCAATGTATTTAATGTTTCCATTGTAAATAAATATATTTTTGTTTTTTTTTTATTTTGATTACATGTTCACTGCACTCCACTTTAGGATAACCTGTGTAAATAATAAACTGGATAGTTGAACTCATGTTGACTAAAATATTTGCCTGTATTTACATTCCAGTCTAGACTGTAGACAGTACGGATTAATAATAAATCCTGCTGAGTCGGTGGCTAGACGTCTGTTCCAGAGGTTGCTTTTTCATCCCTTACCTTTGTCTCAAGTGTTATGATACAACTGCTTTTGCATACGAAATGAGCAGTAGAATGATACAATCGCCTAAAAAGATCGATATAAGAAAGCTTGCAGATCCATTGCGCTTTTTAACTTCTGCTAAGGCTTTAAACTTCTGCTTTAATTTTTTTTTTACTTTTTACATATCAATATGTACCTAATATACTTATAAGAGCGGACTCAAAGGATGCTTCAGTTTTTGGTGCTAAATTTGTTGTAGCTAAATTGTTATATATTTTTTCTGAACAGAAGCAAAACAATCTTCGTTTTGCCTATACCCTAAGAATATTCAACAAGTGACCGTCCAAGAACTTTCCTTTGATTAATCCATAGCCATCAATATCATTGAGGAAATTAACCACGTGTTACTCAGCTACTTACTACAAAATGCCAAGTTTAATTACACTTCCCTGCTTCCATTGAAGTGGTTTACATAATGCGACATAACAACACACGAAACAGTAGATAATGAGTTTTAATACGCGATCTAATTAGCAACTAGTACTGTAGAGCCATAAAACATTATTATTATAATGCATAGTCTTCTTATCGAATGAGAGTGGCCTACTCTGGTGTCGAGAGTTTATCAAGCCGCCCTAAGGGCCTCTGGCTTATATGCATAGTGTTGAATAGACATATTAATTAAATTTTGACAAAACTGTCGTTTGTGCGGATGTCGTTTCGGATGGCGTCAAAAATGTCTGATTTACATTCGTAAAAAAGTTTCAACAGCTTCTTAACTTATATTTTTCACAAAATATGATGATTTGTGTATATTGAATCAATAGTCGTTCCTTTGTTTTTTTATAAAGTCGCATATCAAATAATGGTTATTAATTAAACAATGGTACACAACAAAATACGTTAAGATGGACTAGAAAATCTAAACAACGCAAAAAAAACAAAACCAAAAAAACGCGATTTACACGTGAGTGAAAACAGTTTAGTTAATCTTTAGAAAATCTAACTGAAAATCTGAAATCATAAGCTAAATTCTAACTTCTTTAAATATGAACTCCGGTAAGCAACTAAGCATTTTTGTGATGAGATGTTTTACGATAAACTCACTGAGAGTTTCCATGAGAAAAGTCCATCATATAATTTTCTTAATAAAGTCGTCAAGTCATTTACGTTCCCCAGATTTTTAGATTGCAATGCCCAGAAGAGTGTCAGTTATGTGTCGAATGGTATCATCACGCACGTTCTATGTACTTACTACGAATATTGTCGTCGCTTCCGATGTTTTATGTCCACGTGGACTGCGATTACGATGTTTCCTTAAGTATTAGCTGCATAATTTGCTGTATAAAAAAAAAATACACATATTTGACTTTTTAAATAGGTTTTAAGTATTCGCTTAACATAAAACTTATTACTTATTTAGGACATAAAGTTCTGTTTAAATATAGGTTTTAAATTTAAGTATTATTTATTTATTTGTACGCCATCGACCAAACTGACTTCTGTCACCGTTTTCTTGCTAAGGTTGCCTGGAAGAGATCACTCAAGGTGATAAGGCCGCCCACTTGTGCATTCATTTAAAGTTTAAGTTCATTTCATATTGTAATTTATTTTTGGTGTGCAATAAAGTTATATTGTATTGTATTGTAAAGTTACATATGTAACATACATGTATGTTGATAGTCAAAAAATAACGAGTAATGATGTTACATAAAAGGCTGTTAACCTTATATAGAGTTTTTGGATCAGCAATAAAGATTAACTAGAAAACGGAAGGCTAACTTGTAATGTTACAAGTAATTATAATTATGTGAGCCAACGCTGGATTTTCCAATGAATATGATTAATTTGATTCTGAGCTGATTTTTTTTTCCAATTTCCTTTCTCGCTTCAATCGGCGGAACCATAATCAGTGCTGTTGATTGTGTGCAGGCTTTTCAGGTTTGGAGTCCAGTGACCCCCATCCCTTCTTTGTTTAAATCAGCAATCTGGGGCCTCTTAAGCCGTCTTACTGACTAATTTTTTGAAAGATTTGTTGCAAGTACGTTTGTGTGCCTCTCTAATCTCATTTTGTATCTCTTGCTCTGTTTCTGAATTTCCTCCTTCACGGTGGGCTGAAGATTTATATATCAAAGATTCTAGGGAGTCGATTGTTGGAAATTGGTTTCATGGGTGCAAAGCCCAACATTGCTGATCCACATTTTGAAAGCACTTGCCTAGATTACATTGTTTGGGTTCATGACAAGGGACACAAGATAAATAAACATGTTGCAACAAAAGAAGACCTATAAACAATATTGAAACGGCCGTAATCATTCTCTGTCACCCCGCCCGTGTTAAATTCAATGCACCGCTTCAAAATTAATAGGTGTTTTTCACAATTTTATAGTGACTTGAATGCTTATGCAATGCAATGTGTAATTTTACACATGTCAAGACCTTTCACCCTAAACGCTGCGATGATCATTCTAAAAATTTCTCAAGCTCGCTGTATGATGTCCGCCATTAGTTTTAATAATTGAGGTCATTTGTTTGATTCTTTATTGTGTTGGCGTATGATCGCGTTTGGTTTAGTTATGGGACTTTCTGCTTTCTGGTTAGCTATAGGCTATACTAATATTAGCTGTGACTAAGTATGCGCATTTATCATTTTCGTAAACAAAAGTATATGCGATATCAAAATTCAGTGTGTTTCCCAATGTTTAATGAAATGAAAATGTAGCTTATAGCACTAGTGACTCGATCTAGCATCATATAATGGAATTTTATTGTTCTATAGTAATTTCCTAAGCAGCTAATATTTTTATTTTATTTAGAAGAGTCATAAAAATTAGTACCTACCAGCCATGAAAATAATAATACCAACAATGCATATCGTAAATTGACAGATATATTTGTGAAATTATATGTATTGAATCTTGTAAGGCAGTGTTATCATCACATTACTATACACCTGAGCAAACTGTACTTGTTTACACGCAACAGGTCTGTGTGATAAATAATTATCTCAAGGCTTTGTTTTGAACTATGTTATTTTAAAGAATTTATAAATTTCGTACTAAATATTTTTAATTAGAAAAGTAGTAAATGGAATACCAAACTATGAACAAAAATTGCTACGACATTTTTCTTATCAAAATTTGATAGTCACTGAATCAGGTTCTGCATAATCCATCTTCTTACATTTTCTGAATTAAACTTTTTTTATTTGTAAGTCCAGGCTTGATAACACCTTTCATGTTACATCACTGCATTTAAAGCACCTCCCTAGCAACTATCATTTGTTTCTAGCTCATGAAGTACATTTAGATTCAGTCATTTTCGGAAGAGTAGTTCGCCTAGCTAGCTAACGCGTAACTGCATAGAATAAAAACGTATTTCTCAAACAATATAGCAGCAAAACCCAGCACAAACCTAGCCGATGAGTATCCTAAAGCAGAGTTAACAGTGACTCCATCTCTAGTCACGAATGCGACGTGACTTTCTCTGAGTTCCCAGAGAGTCATCGCGGTAGATCCGTCATTGTTGATATAGAGTATTGTTGACAAAGGACCACGATGGAGGTGTCGTGTCGAACCAGGGACGGACCTAGGCGGCTAAAACCCTGTTATAATTGATGATGAAAATCTTAAATTTACACTAGAATACAATTTGATAATTTTTGTATTATTGTTCCCGTAAGGCATGATTAACTTTAGTTGTAATAACCGGCTAGCACTATTGACGTAAGTGCTTGCTGGTTATGACAACTAAATTTGATATTTTTTGCGCAGTTTTTTCAGATTTCCGTTAAAAGGTTACTGCTAATTCGGTTAATGTTTTATTTTGTATGTGTTCGTACCACTGTAAATATAAAACAGTATTTTTTTCACATCACGATTATTTTGACTATTTACTGAAAATTATAAAATCATGTTAAATGACCTACTCAAAGTTATATTTTTCCTATTAAACTATAATTTATTAGATAATCAAATGATTCAAAGTAAATAGAGTAGGTATTTTTTTTCGAGTAACATATTACGTAAAATTAAGTTTTTATTTTTAGATTTTGTTATTTTTTTGTTTACAAATGTACAACATATTGACTATTGTAACTATGGAGTTATTAATAAATGATTTGTATTTGCAGTGTAAACATGTAAGACCTTAGAAGACATATTGTGACGAACATAGGCTATAAAAAGCCTACAAGAGAATATATTGACCGCATAAAAAGGGGCTATACAAAGGGTTTTCTACCCTTGCTCCAGCCCTGGTTCTAACCATCGTTATTGATTGCCAACTATTGCCCAGGTAGGCGAAATCGTGATCGACAAGTGTGGGCTCAATGCAAGTCATTTGTTAGCCAAAACGAGGTACGATCTGTGATGTAAGGATTATACCTTAATAGATCTAAGAACATACGAAGGTATCATCTTACGTGTAGTTGTGGTTGGGCAACTAGTGTAAGATTAGCTGGTTGTGGTTGTGGGTCATTGACTTTCAGGGCCTTTTTGTCTGGATAGATTCTTACTCGACTGAAACATGCACATCACACATATTTCATTAGTATTTATTTTATCAATACAAGTCTATTCCAGTTGCAGAAAAAAATATATTTACTCTGACTGTATATAATTAATGCATGTGTTTCTATTGCAATTTCTAAGTTTTAGACACGTGAACTGCTTTAAGTAACGGAATAGCTATAACATTACGTAAATTACCTAAAAAGTAATTACAAATATCGTGAGAAGCGATACATTAAACTAAAGGAAAAGTTTAATTACCTATTTGATCTGTATTAGACAGTTATGTAATAAGTAAATACTCGCACATAGTGTGAAGAAAGTGGTGTGTTACCAATGTAAAGTAAACATGCAAGTAATGTAATTTAGGCACGGATGCGGAAATCCGGAATGTCTAAAAATCTGTGAAAAGTGGAACGTGGAAAATCATTGAATCATTAATGACATTTTATGGGCACGCATATCAAGTATACCTAGATTAAATATATTATATACCATAAGTATATACAAAAATGACTTAAAAATACAGAAAACTTATACAAAACAGATATTTACAAAAAGTTCAGCACACCGTCCATGTTGTCGCTGTGCGGCAGGGAACCCAGGATGCTGGCAGTATTTCCTCTTTGAATGCAAAGACTCAAACGTTGAGAAAAATAGCTGCCAGCCCTGAGATCTCCTGTGGCAAGGAGCAAACGATTGCTAACCTGTTTCACAAATCATTTTGTGTCCGGAGACCACGGGCCCAACGTCTCAACAGATAGCGCAAAAAAATCATAATTTGCGCTAATCTGCGAGTATTTTCGTTGTTTCCCGAGTTGGGCATGTGTTATATTGACAAGTAATTAACTTAAAATAAAGAAATTTGATTAGCGATCACTTTTAACTAAAAGACTGTCTCAATGCTTTTGTAACGGGGCGTTGTCTGTAAATTTTATTTCTATAGCATTTTTTCCAGCCACAAATTTTGGCATAAATTTGATGTACCAACATTATATTTCTCTTTCGTACTCATACTACATATGTATACCATTTCGTATTTTTACATCGTTTACTTAGAAGTAGTCTGGAGTGCAATATATTTTTAAGTAAATAAGACTGCAATTAACCTTTGCTTGCCTTATATGAAACTTATACACATATCTACCAATGTATAAGACGATAGTAGGTAGTGGCTCAGTTTGGCTTCTTGCCCTATGGAAGAGAAACCTGCTTTATCCTACGATCTTGAGTTCAGAGCCAAGTTTCTACGATACCAATACATACTGTATTACTATAGGACTTAAAGGTCCACCGGTCAATGACCTTTCTAGTTGAACTTTAGTACTAGTCTTAGGTATAAATGTAAATCTGAATCAGCGGTTTTGCGAGACTTTTCCTTCGGTTGGTGAAATGAGTAATCACGGATATTCGTTCATTTTATCCCTAGATAAGGTTTTTTTTATTAAGTATTCTATTTAGCACAAAATGTAAATATTGTCAAGCATCCGGTATGATTCATATTCAACGGCTGATTCTCACTCAACTGCTAAACTGATTGAAATGAAATCTATCTGATACAGCCTTACCTAACTTTTCACAGTGGTAACTATATAACCGGTTACCTACCGGTTGCCTGTAACGCTATTAAACCAGTGTCAAAGATCCTCCAATAATTGCAATATCTGTCAATCAAACGTCATTCTAAACAATGTAAACAAGTCAATTACATAGGCCCCATTTTACAATATAATTGGCAGACCTGGACATTCTGAACAATAGGCCACTACCGTCCACCCAACCAACGTTACCTAGAAGCATTGCCGTGTTAATGCTAAACACACTCAGCCTTTTATTTAGAAATCTTCATACATTATTCACGAACACCTTTATTTATATACTTTCGATCTCATTGCTTGGACACTGTAGCAATAACATGACATTGCCAGAATTAACAGCTTTCACCTTCAAACTGTTTTAAGATGGTCATGAGGTGGCCATCTTCATTTATTTGTTTGACAGTGCATTTTGTAGTTGTATGTGTATAGTGTTGAGCCAAAATGCACTCGAATTCAAAGTATATTCTGCTGAAGAGTCACGAGCATCAATGATGAGTAATTTATACGATTAACGAGAGACTACTTCTGTAATCGATGTAATTTAATTAGGAATCGCAAAATAAATTTGCAAACACACATGCTATTTATTTATTTGTCACATTTCTGTTTTTTTTCTAACCGAAGAAATCACAACAAACTTCGAGTTATCGACCTCACCCATTTTGATTTACTGAGATCCAAAGCTATGTGTATAAAAAAGGAAAATGTCATCAAAAACAGACAAAAAAAAGCTCAAAGATGCATTTGTAAAGAAATCGACGAGCTCTCACGATTGAGTGGTTACCTTCTGACAAGTCAATCAGGAGCGGTATTGTGTGATATTGGATGCAGATCGATTCTAGACAGGCTTCTTTCTTCGGAGATTGGAACACAAAAGGAGGGAAAATAAACAAATAATAAGAGAGATGAGTAACTTCCTGGAAATGCCTAGAGCCTCCAGCCGCGCGGTATTGATAAAGGCGTGCAGATGCTCAATTGTTATCAATGTATTATTGTTACTTAGTTTTCCATTACAATTGAATAAGACTTCATGAAAAAAATGTACGTACAGAAAAGTTAGAAAACTAGATTTCAATTATAATTATAAGTACTCGTTTATTTATGAAGTCACAATGCGATGCAATAGTCGAAATTTAGGCAACAAAATAAATTGGCAAGCTTGTTGTTTAGAACTATCTTATTGTACCATACCACCTTCTTAGGATCTTGTTTCAACATATTACTTGTACTTACATCAATTCTAAGAACGTACCCATTTCACTTTCGTTCGACTCCAAATTGTGTGAAACAAATCTTATCTTATGTCATACCTACGAAGAAAGCATTGTTACTTTTAGCGGACAATTAAGTAAAAGTTATTTTTTAAGAGCGTGTGAATCTCAGGGTAACTGTTGACCTTAGTATTGAGTAAGGCTGTGGTGAGGCTGACTAACATAATAGTCAATTACGGAGCAAAAGCTTGTATAAATTACAATTAGGTGCGCGGTGTTGGTCAGAGAGAAATTTTACAGTTGTACTTGATAACATTTTAATTTATATTTTATTTTAGATTTGTTAAAATAATCCCGATTGCTTGAAACATGAAATAGACTAAAACTTAAGCTTAGGTGTATGGAGTAGTGCAGTGATAGCTTGTTTTAGAGCTTCTTTGTTAAAAATATAGAGTTGTTTCGCTTTTTTTTGGTTTAGTACAGAACTTCCATATGAACCAAAGTCATCTTAATGCCAACAAAGGCAAAACTCATGGGTAAAATTTAAAAACAAAATATATAACTGACAAATTGGTACTCAAAATTAGTAAACAAAGCAATAGCCCTGTATAAGCTTGTAAAACTTGAAATAAAGCTTCATAATATGAATAGTTACAAGCAATTAGCTTTTATAGTTTTATATCCATTGAAGTCCCGATGGTTACGCGTGACTGGGACGTAGCCAAACAAAATTTCACTTTTGTAAAGTTAACATGTCTTGTCCCATCGATACCTTGATTTAATGTCCAATTTGTACGTGAATGGTATTCGATTGTTGCGAAAATCGGCCGAGTTACGATGTCTGTCGGTCATTGTTGATGTGAATGTTAAATTGTTCTCGTTGTGTACCCGTCTGCATTTTAAAGCGCTTTTAGTTTTATTGTTGACGTAATAGTTTGCGATCACACTAATATGACACTGGCGAAAGTTTTGGAGTGTGTGAGTGTGAGTGTGTGTTTGTTCCTTCTTTACGCTCAAACAGCACAACCGATTTCGAATCTGGTATGGACATAGAGAGATATAAAAATACAGTTACTTAATCCCAGATTAACGTGAAAAACCCAGGATGTCTATGGGTTTATGTAATGATAATAAAGTAATCAGCATTTTACCAGATGGTACTCGTACAACCACACACAATTGGAAAACTTCATGTAGGTCAGATAATTTTCGAATTTCTAATACGAATCAATCTAGATCATAATTCAATTCAAAGCATTTCGCCTTCCGATCGCAACCATCGGCATATTATGAGAAAAGAGAAAAGTGGAAAGAATAGCTTCTCGTGGGAATCATCTACAATAGCTTCGGTATGCCACGCTATGTTTCTCTGTATTTTCTAACTAATTATAAAAATTTGATGCAAAATGAACAATTATCATAGAGTTTTCTCCAAAAAAATATTTTTTTTAATTTCCTATGAGACACTAAATCCATGTTTTACGAAATGTTTACCTATTAAACTTACTAAGAATACTCCTTTCTTTCTTTCCAGATATGCGTGGTCCTCCTAGTAGGGGTGGTCACAAGATGTCGCTGCGACATCACCACTGCATACAGCAACGCCGGCGCGTCACAGTTCGGCGAGCTCCTCAAACCGCCCCCGCCGCCCTTGTCACAAATACTGCCGGTGCCATTTCATAGAGGTGAAGGGAGGACGCAGAGACAGAATGTCGACGTCGGATACCAATACCAAGCACCACCGCCTCCACCTCCGACAGCGGCGTTAATACAAGCTCCACAGTATTCTCTTTCAACAGACTTCAAGTTCCCAGCTCCGTTCTACAAACAATACAATTTCAACTTCGTCCCTCCTCCTCAACCTTTCTCAACTACACCTCCACCGTCCTTATTCCACAAAGTATCTACCTGGCTATTCCCTTCTCAGCAGACCAGCTACGACGCTGGATCAGCCTATAGCAGTAACTCAGTACCCGTAAAGAAAGATTGCAACCCTTGCAACTTAGTGCCATGGATACCTGTAATTAGATATAATTTAGGAGCCAAAAATATAAATCAAAACCTAAACCCTACTTATGGACCGCCGAGTCCAACCGCTCAACAGCAAGTGGCACAGTTTCAACCACAACCATTCCAGCAACATGGTAATGAACAAATTAGAATACCACAACTGTCACCCGGAGTGCCCCATGCAGTATATGGACCACCGAACCAATTTAACAATGCTGCTGGTATCGTAAGTTCAACATACGGTCCACCTAGTCCCACCCACACTGTTGGCTTTTCATCACAAAATCCCATCAGTTCCACATTTACTGCAAGTTCGAGTTTCAGCTCGATTCCAAGTTCCACTTATGGCTCTCCAAGCACATCGATACGACAACCGAGCTCGTCCTATTTGCCTAGTTTATCACAAGGCGTAGTATCTGATAATTCTTACAATGTACCGTCATCTACGTATGGTCCACCTACGTTGTTGTACTCCAATCCACAACAATCCTATAATGCTCCTCTACCGGTGACGACGTATGGCCCTCCAGTCACCCAATACAATCCTGGATTAGTAAATAACGGTTTACAACCAAACAGTGATGTTGAAGTATTGAATAATCATGGGGCTTCAACTGAACAGCAGTTGCCGAAAGTTACACAGCCAACAGAATTCAGAAATTCATATGGAGAAATAATACAAAATACTTATGCCTTAGACATACCATATCCAGTTTCAGCTACAGCAGCAGAATCGACTAAAATTAAAACAGAAGTTTTACCAAATGGGATACCGAAACCAGAGAGACCAAACGTATCAATGGCGCTTGCAAATCCTGCTCCATTTACCCTAAACAAGGGCAGAAATATACACACATTACAACCAGTGGCATTACCGAATCTAAGTGTATCACCTTTGCCACCGATTTTTAATGCTCGGCCATTCAGACCTATACCATCTCCGCTTCCTTCCAATGTTTTACAAGGAATTAATCAAATGCAACAAAAGCCAAGCAATGTTGATGTAGCACAAAGTGTACCTTTAGTTGAATTTACTCATTCTATAGATTATCCTGCTACTTACGTGCAGTCACCGGTTATTGACATCGATACTTACAAAACAAATCAAACCAAAGCATTCCGAAATATTCCAAATCATTTTGTCATAGATGAATTTAGAGACATTTCATCTCAAGCTTCTGAAGATCACGTGTCTGCAACTAAAACGATTCCTGATTCCAGCTTTGAGAGTACTGGTCCAGAAGCTGGAAATGATCTTTATGATAACGGAATGGCTACTGAACTAAGACTAAACTCTAATATACCATCAAACCACAAACACAATTTTGCTGACTTAAGAGGGGTAAAAGATGAAGACGTAGATAAATACAGAACAGATAGCAATTTACAAAATATTGATTCACCACTTTTATATTTAAAACCAAGTGCACCCCATAAAAGTTTTGGAAATTTTGTTATTGCAGTATCTACTCCAATCAATGATAATGAGTATGAAATGTATGATGAGATACCAACCACTGCTGCCCCACCAACAATGCCTAGTGCATGGGATGAAAGCAGGAACGACTACGGTGTAGGACTTAAACCACCACCAAATTATCAGCCAAAAATTGTACAAATTATAGTACCTTACACAACAAGTAAAAAGGAAGAACAAGATACTGGCGATCAAAGTCAAGGACAACAAGACTGGTCTGATAACTCTGATGAAACATATATCGGTAGAAAAGTTCCATCAAATTCAGAATCACCATATTCTACAGTGACTGAAAATTATATCTACAGTACTCTTGCTACTACTACAGGTGACCCTAATCTAGCTGAAAATACTTATGACGCTGAGTCGGAACAACACTCAGCTGCCATTTTGAATGATCTATATGACGTGAAAGAACCTCCTTTTGATATAGTCAAACTGCAACACACGATCGACGATTGGACTGAAAAGGAGTACTCTAAATATAAATCCGCTGAAAAACCCAGAAACGGTGATAAGCATGCCAAGAAAATTCCAGATGAATATTTTACAACCACGCAACCCTCAAACTACGTTACAGAAACTAACAGCTATTATGATTTCTACGACCACGAAGGGTCAAGTAGCAATCACCACACTGTGACGGAAAGCACTACTTACAAGCCTCGTAAGGAGTACAATAACATCGAAAGAACTAAGAGTAGATTTAGTAGTGCCAAGAATGAAGAAGGTGAAGACGTCGATAAACTTCATATTTACACCGCTGCTTCATCTTTTCGAACGAGTACACCGAGCACTACGTCGACCACCAGTCCAGCGCCATGGGGTAAAATACAAACGTCGATATCTCCACTGACTAAAGAAAAGGTATACGTAGTGACATCGAAACCATGGCGGGACGCACCCAACGTAACCAAGGATTGGTACGAAGTTGGGTCATTCGAGTCGAAGAAGACGAAAGCCGATGGAACGATTGGCAATGTATTCAAGTCTCCCAGGTTTATGAATCGACCGTCGTTTGGCTTCACGTCTGGGGGAAAGGTCGAGTCTGCGAAATCGGATTCGTCATATGGATTCTCGAGAAGCTGGTACCAAAGCAGTAAGTAAAAAATAGATGCATACTTCTCATTTTAACATCATTGATATATCAAAACATTTATTTAAATCTGACAATCTTTTTCAGTAAACGAACTGGAGGCAAAGAATAACAGTACGTCAATAACACCAGGAGAATCGATACAGAGAATATCCACAAATTCAGAAGAGGTCCATTTCTATTAATTCGTTTTTCTTCTATTTTTTTCTGTTATCATATATGTTCTTCATATACTTTTTGACTCTCTTTATGCACCTACATGTAAGTATTTTTCTGCATATCTATCGTCTATCGAACTCGTAGTGCATGGTAGTTAGTAAAATATGTATACCTATATAAGTATGTAGTTGCCGAAATCCTAAACCTATATATTAAATTCATATATCTTGTGCATATAAAATGTCAATACGTTAATGTCCTCTATTACAACTGTCTTTACACTATCAATAAATCAAATTTTAATGTTATTATGTTTATACTTATCTTTGCTTTCTGTAAACTTTGACTCCTGATGGTCTTAAGACTGACCTTATTCAATTTAGATCATATTTTTGTTTCAGGGTACAACAAGTAATCGCCATAAGTACAAGTGAAACCATTCCAGTAGCACAGTGTCGCTTGTGGGGATGTCGTTCCGGACGAGAGTTTGGTCAAATGCCGGACCAACAAGTGTAAAAAACGAGTAGTGAGTGGTTAATTAAAATGGCATCGGACAAGTTAATTAGTGAACTTCCTAGTGATTATGGACACGCGAACAAAAAGTGAAGAAACACGTTGAATATTAGGAGTGAAGGAAAGTGACGAAAGTAAGCTTTAAATGTGGTATTTTTCGCGTAAATTGTATTCGTATGTTTGCACGATCACAGCGAAAAATGAGACCGATTTATAAAATAAGTAGTTTGTACACATATTAGATTTAGACTGAATTATGTAAAATCTGTATTTTTCTGTTCATAGTTTAGTCAAATAGGTACCTAACAATTATGTTGATTTTTTTGGGAACTTACCAGATAAATCTATTTTATTAATAGTACCTTAAATATGTCACAAAAACCTTTATTTGTAACCTGATTGCTTAATCTAAGGAGCAAATTAGAAAGATTACTTCTGTAAAATGTTTTCTTTTTAATTTGATCAATAATATATAGGTACTTATAAATAAGTACATAGTTTAGCGTTCGTATAATAATTACTATAAGACAACCAAAGCAGGACTTTACAAATTATCATATATTATTTATACACTATATACAAATCACTTATATTATATATTAAGTTGAAATTTCAAATAGATAGATTAATATTACTTATTGTAGATAGACTTTGGAATCTAACTTATTTACTTAGTTCACAACTTTGGCTACAATTGTATGGCAATGAGACTTTATATTAATTTTAATTATAATTTTGTAAATATATGCATGTAAATAAAAACAATTGAATTACATAATGGTTTATCTTATTAATTGAAATATTATTCCTTATAAATAGTCTCTTGAAAAATCATATCATGTGTTTTATGGAAATCCAGAAAACTATTTCATTATTCGTTCACATTTTTTTCATAATAATTAATTTAATATACCTATTGTACAAGTTACTTATAGCATACATAGATTATAATCAAATTTCGTGATAAAAGTTAACAAGGAACTCCGTCTTATAAAAGATAATGTAAAACCGGCTATATTACAACGTGCCAAAGTGAGGCTTTGATGATTACTAATTACACACTAAAGATAAGTGCATATTGGCCCACTAATGACAGATAAGATTGTTATTACATGTTACGTAACACTTAGGTTTTATTAATAATTACTACAATTATATAAACTCTCAGTAATTAGTATCGTTGACATAGTTATGTTTGAACGCAACCCTCAGCAATTAATATTGTTGACAGTTTCATTATTGAGCATGGAATAAAAGTACTTATATTTTATTCATAAAATAATAGTAGATATAAAATAGCTGTTCTTCTTGATTAGTATGTGAGATATTTAGGTATTAGGGGATTTTTTGATGTTGAGAGTTGTAAACACTATCACAGAGAAATGCGAGCAATGTTTTAAAAGTTTTTACATGAGATAGGCTCACGCTTGACTACAACTTGCCTGATGTTAAGCAACGTTAGAAGAACCCGCGACTTGAAGACCGACAAAATTATAGTTCAAAGGGAATAGAGAAGTAAACAGTTATTTGTTTTACCGCCAACATAACAACCGATTGAAACGCTCTCTATGTTTAGCTTCATTGATTAATTTACCTTTTGTTCAGTGCAGTGATAAAAGAGAACATTCGCAAAGCTATTGTTATCCAGTCTGCACAGATAATAAACATCACACCTATACAGAAAAGCGAAAGTTGTGAGTTCTAATGTAAATATATTTTCCTTCATGCGTATACAAACGAACCAAAGTGATCAAACTGAATTAGTATTAAATAGCAGAATTTGATCCTGGCTTATATATTTTTAATTAATGTTTTTTTCCAATCACGTCAGGATAAAATATTTGGTACAGAAATAGTTTAGAGCCTGTACACTAGAGAATAAAATACATTAGAGAAGAAAAGTGCCTAGTTCAGCGGTTGTTTGGCCATGTCAAAGGCCCTTAGGTCGGCTTGGTAAACTCTCGGCACCAGAGTTGGCCACTCTCATTTGATAAGAAGAAGAAGAGGGCCGTACATTATTACTTCAGAGAAAGCAAGGTTAACCACTTCTTGCATATATTTTTAGGCACTGTCTATTTCTACAGGCTTGCCCTTTCGAAACCTGACATACAAAAACTCAGCACTCCAGATAATGACTGTGATTAAAGTGACGCAGTTTAGCACTATTATTGGCACTTGGTAGGAACCTGACGCTTCTCGTATTCGACCTGAAAATTATAAAAAATATAAGATAAGATAAGATATGTCTTTAATGCACACCAAAGAAATTACAATATAAAAAGAAATATAAAAACTAATTTAATGCACATTGGGCGGCCTTATCGCCTTAGGCGATTTCTTCCAGGCATAAAATATATGTTTAACTGTGTCTTTCTTTTATATTAAGTTGATCTGAACCAATTAAAATATTGACTTATCATGTTTGCAAAAGAACTGAAGATCGGAAAAGTTAAGTCTCATGAACTCAAGTCCATTTTAAAAGCATCCAAATTCATTAAAAAAACCTAATTGTAAAAAAATCTATTTCATTCATACGACATATACTGGGCAAGAAATACATATTATGTATTCCGTTGTAATGATTACGAAAACAACACGGATGTCATAGGTAATTTTGTCCGTGCATGTATTTATTGGATATTTTGGATAAACTTAACTCACCCAGTAAAGATCCAATGGTTACAATAGTGATGCCATTGAAGAACATCTGAATGCCCGAAGCGAATGCAAGTCTCTCAATGGGAACGTAGCTCGGGATCACAACATTCATGTATACTGTCCTAACGCCTTTCGTAATTCCCATAGCAAGCGCTACGATGCACATGCCCAGGAAGGAATTGGTGAACAGCATCACTGGAAATGAAAAGGTTTTGTATGTTCATAACTGTCACTGTCAATTTTATGCATATAAGTTGTAGGACTGCTAATATAATGATGACAATACTAATTACTGTAATGTTTGGATAATTTAAAAGTACGCATAAAATAGACTATAATAAATAAATAGAGCAAACTTCCACCTAAATACAAGTTTAGCTTAAATAATTTTGGGATCGGAAAAAGACCTACATTTTTTTTTGGGTATATAGCTAAGCAACAAAATAATAAATAAGAACAGACGCCATAAACTGGCAACAAAATTTGTACATATTAAGAAAACATGAAATTCTGATGAAAGGGTGATTTAAAGTAACTCATAAAACCTAAAAGTAGTGATTGACAGATAATCAATAAGGAAGTCTGTATAATTATAGCAGATTAAGATAAATGATTAGCAAGTGATGATTCGTGTAATAATTATCTGGATAATATTAATTAATTAGTTATGTCCACGGATGTTTAACCTCGCACGTAAATATACTTAAATAGATACTGAGGACCTACTTAGTAATAATAAACATGTACTAATAATATCACATTGGCAAGTTGCTATCTATAATTTACTTTTGAAACCCTATACCTCATCTGCTTGATAAATTGTTACTAAACCAGATAAGAAGTCAACATTACAAACGATCTCTGTTGAACTTTATAATTTTTGAGAAAGGCCACCTACAGTTAATTCATAAAAATGTGTGGACTTGTATATTGAAACCCTAAGCAAAAAGCCAGTGACTGATAGTAAATTGATAACGTTATCAATATAAATAAAAAAAATACTTACTACTTCTAATGAACACGACCATCAGTAGACTGACCATGTACATAACTCTTGGAGACTTGTTACACCATTCTCCAATGAAAGGTGCTACAAGTCGGAACAGGGTGTCCGAGAGTCCAATCACAGCCATCAGTTTAGCAATATCACTCGTCTCAAACTTCATCATGTCTTTGAGAATAATTGGAAGCAACAGAGAAAAGTTCGTCTCAACACAAGCTGCGATAGACAAACCAAACAATATGTTCACAAATATCGGATCAGTCAGCAAGGTAAGATCAAAGAAGTCAATAAACTTCTGCATGTATGTTCTTTTATCTTCTTCTTTATCTTTTTCAGGTTCCAAAGGCTTTTCTTTGGCTTTCTTGACATCATTGTCATTGAATATGTTTATAGAACTACCCAAATTGATTTCTTGGGATTCCCACCATTTGTACTTAGTTTCGGCTATAGCGTCTGTAGTCTTATTAGGTAGATCAGGGTGAGAGATAGCATTTCTTGCTTGTAGACTAGAATTACTTGTTAAGGATCTCATTGAAAGACTCTTCGCAGGATATACACCGTTGGTTATAGGTGGGTCCGGTTCTGACAAAGATTGTAAACCTGAAATGAAACACATTTTGTATTATTAAGCAATAATAGTAGTTTATGCAACTGTCATACAATGAAGGGTATTAAAACACGAGTGTGAGTTTATGAAACGAGCGCAGCGAGTTTCATAATAGTAACGAGTGTTTTAATACCCGTGTTATATGCAGTTGCATACACTACTTTATCTTCACTAATGCAATTAATCAAACAACAAGAGTAAAAGCTGACAATAGTTAATTTTTCATATAATTTTCTAGATTTTTCTGGCAAAAGATTGTGAGTTACTTTTGTTGCCAATTCTAGAATATCCGGAGGCGTACAAATATCATCGTCGCTATCCATTTTTAACTTTTAATTTGTATTTTAAAAACAAAACACATTGCGAAACATTACATTCACGCGTACGTGTATTGTCACAGTGATTTTGCCGCCATTAAAATCTAACCAACGAGAGCGCAGCGCGACCAACCTGATTGGCCCTGCAATCAGGTTGGTCACGCTTTTTCGATGTTATAATGACCTATTACGATATCGATGTGGATATTATAACATCATGTGAAATTGCTTAAATTGAGTGTTTTGTTGTCTGTGCTATAACAGTAGTAATTATAAGTCAAGTATTGGAAACATAAGTAGAATGTTACAACATTAGTGTAGATAAAATATATTACATATTTATGGATATAACACATTTTAGTAAAATATACAACTACAACTAGATGTACAGATAATATTTACCAGGTTTTGAAGAAGTAGTCCCGCTCCCATTGACAACCGGGACGTCGTTTTCTTTATTTAATGGCACCATTTCTTCTGCAGTCGGTGGTGTTTTTAAGTACCATTTGGCAGGTCTGAGCAGACAAGCTGCTGCTAGGGAATGTAGGCATATAGCACTTAGAATGAGTACTGCATATCGCCAACCATATGCATACATAAGAGCGCTCATGAGTAAAGGCATACAGATAGCCCCAAGTCCAGTGAGAGACATTCCAACTCCTATGGCTCTACTTCTTTTTTCCTTGAAGAAGGAATTTATTGCTAAAGTAAACGCTGCCATAACTGAGGCGATCCCCATTGCTGGAATATTAAAAAAATATGATTTCAAATATTTAGGTTTAAAATTACATAAATTTGAATAGATACGCTTTAAATAATGAATGAATATTTTTTATAAAAGAATGGCCAAGTAATCTTAGAAATGGCCGACAAAAAAGTTTGTGCCCTAAAATACGATAAATAATAATAATAATAATAATAATAATAATAATAATAATAATAGGTCTTTATTTCAGACAGCAGGGTCCATAGAAAGGTTCACACACAAAGGTACAATATAAAAGCATAAAGCATAAAGAGATGTTTTTTTGTTTATATGAATGTATTTGTACACGACCATAATTTGACTGATGGTAAGGGATCATTATGGTCTAGGATAGAAACAGTATGAACAGATAAACTCTCACTGAAGACCGTTAGATATTAGTTCACTCGTAATATAACAAATGTTCACAGAATACTCACAATTAATAATACTGTAGGACAATATAAACATCCAAAAAGTAGATGACATGGCAGTCATCATGAGACCGCCCGATATGCATACGGCTCCACACGCGGCCACTTTTCTGTAGCCGAAGCGTCTAAGTAAAGGCCCTCCGAAAAAGGACAGCAGCATTCCTATACTGTGGTTGAGTATAATGACCAGGGTCCCTTGTGTTGCTGAGAGACCAGTATCGTCGAACGCTTCTTGGAAGACCAGGCCAAAGCCAGCGATTAGAGGTAGGACTACCACCTGGAAAATAAGAAGAACGCTATTTTAACAAAGTAATAAAAAATGTTGATGAATAAGTTTTGCTTTTGGAAATTTGTTAGTAAAACTAAGAACAATAACGTTTTTTCATAGCACCTGAGGCGTATTTTTGGATAAAGAAGCCACATGGCCACACAGCCATGAACATGAGATAAAAATATGGATTTCGTCAAAGTGATAGTTGACGTAAACAATGAGAAGCATCATCACCAATAGAATTGCGATTTTGGTTATAGATCATTCGTATATTTAGTAAAGTACCTACTTAGGTATGGAAATATTCTTGGCAGCATTCAAACATTTTATTTTCGAGACATTGGACACACTTTTATCTATACTGTGGCGTACATTCAATAAAGACTAAGAAGGACGTTAGTTCGTAAACAATTCGAAACAACAAAATTCCATTGAATTGTAAGTAGGCGCCTATACTTCGATAGATAGTTTGGTTTTTGTTGCTTGGACCTTGAAATATTTACACAATTTGGCAATTTGGCTGATTTTTTTTGGCTGACACACAGTTTTGCTGAATTTCTCAAATATTGTGTATGAATGTAAATTTATTTTCTATTGAATTTTTTCGCGAAAGTTAATTATGAATTTTAATTCTATTTTATGTTTTGAGGGTTGAAAGCCTATATTTTTTACTGAAACCGTAATTCGTGGTTTGTGCATTTTTCAAAATCAAAGTCAAATTATTCCAATCAGAGATACCCATATTCAACAAATATAAATGCCATATTTCGATGTTTGATCACGCACATTTTCATTGAGACAACATTTTCCTTCAATTATCTTATCGCATGCCTATTTGTTAGTAATAAGCTGCACGTTTTGATATCTTTATAATTTCTTGGTATATCTTATTATGAAATCATTATTTACTTTCCTTACAGAATGTCTATTATTATAACTTTGCTTGTTCTGTTTAAGTTTACACAGTCAAGTCGCTAGATTGTGATTCGAATTAATTAATCGGTCATTTGATAACCCAGTTACAACATAAGTATACAGGCATATAGTTTATTATCTACGTTTTCTATATACGTAGAGGAATAAGTCTACGTTCGGTGATTTGAATTTTCCGTAATGAATTACCTAGGTACCTACTCAGTTATTTGTCGGAAAAGTAACCATTTGATAATTTAGTATCTCATTATTTAAGATATATATTATAACTAACTAATTGGATTGTGTTTAGTTTAAGTTTTGAACCACTGATCGTTATTTTGGAAACATCTTCGAATATTCCAAACAATGTGTAAGAAGGTACAATTCTTGTCTTTGTCTTACAAGGTGACTCTCGACCAGTAAAATGAGAACAGAGATAGCTCACTAATGATGGTTAGTAATTAAATATGTATGTAGGTACTTACATTGTTCATAGCGTATGCAAACACCACTGCCCAGCCATATCCACCGTCCGGCGGCACTTTCGGCACATCACTTGCTTTGTTCGACATTTTGCTTTATTTACCACTATTCACATCACTTGTTCCACCACTGTTTATGTCAACAAAGTCCTTATCACCCGGCCACAGTCTATCCTCATTTTGAACACTATCACTTTCTTCCGTGCCTATCGCTCGAGTGTCACTACAAGGATTATTGACCTCAGGAACTAGTGTTGTGAGTGATTTCTTACACTGTGGCGCGAGACATGTGTTAACCGTGCAGTTTATGTACGTAATGAACAGTAGGACTAAGGACAGATATTCCGACACCGTTATCGCACTGACTTTAGTAATGTCCCTGTTATCAGAGTTTTATTGCACGCCTTATTTGGTGGCTGTTCATTAATAATCTAATTAGACTATGTCGGTAGATGGCGTCTGAATGAAGCTGACAACGTCTTTGTGACTATTTTGTTGAGAACCGAAATAATCCAAGTCATTTACTTTGTTGGGAAATAGCATAGCAACAGAACTGACTTTGTATTAGTCTTATCACATTGTAAGGCGTTTGAATTTTTATACTTCAGGGAAAATTCCTTTATGAGTAACAGCCTCAGACTGGTTGTATGTCGAGAGTTTTATCCTATCATTTATCTCTCTTTACTATCTTCCTCTCTATTATTCATGAAATCACAATTCGATGAATCTGTGACATTATCCTTATCGATTTTATTATCAGAAGATTGGTTTGGTATATATGTAGTTCATGAGTTTTACCTAATCATATGTTTATCTAATAATAATATTGTAACTCCAAACCAAAATATAAAAACTTTAATAGTTTTTATATTTACCACACGCACGATGCTATTTTAGTGTCTATCTTTGAAATAAAATTAAACTTGAGAGATATTTAATGAAATACATACCTATAAATAGCAGATACACGTATATTTTTTTTATTTGTATAATAACAATTAACTGATAAGAAATATGTAAAAAATCTATTTTAATACCGTGTAGTGTTCCAACCAATCAAACAAATGAATTAGTTACTTGCCTATAAGTTAATTATACACCTGGTAGTTTTGATTATAATAATTCTGAATATTTTTGTTATAATTTGAAATTATCTGAGATAAATTGGTCACGCATCGTATTAAAAAGATAAAAATACGGATTAAATCAGATATTTTTGGTAATTAAGAAGTTTATCTATTACAAGGGCGTCTCTAGGTATTACTAGCACCCACCAGCAATAGGGAACGAAACTGTTCATTCTTAAAATCCAAAACTCTTAAGTTTTTTTTTTTTTTTTTAACTTGAACGGGTTTGCACTTGACCATAGTTTACCTGATAGCAAGTAAGGCTATGGCCTAAGATGGAGCGTGCTTACCCGATAAGAACCGATTCACTCAATTCACTAAGATATTATAATAGGGACATAAACACTATAATCAGGTATGTACAGGCTCATCTAATTTGTATTATTTTTTAACATGGACAAAGAATGGTCTAAAATAAATGATGATTGTTAATATTAAAAATAGCCTCTTTACAAAATTATAAAAATCGAAAACCATAGGGAGTAGGTACCAATCAACGTAAAGAAAGTTCAAGGTTCATAAGTTGTTGGTAAAGCCTACCTGACAGGTGTGGAATATTTATCACTAACTAATCCAATAAAATCAGCAACTTACAGCTTATTATAGTACTCATAGGATGTGGGTGGCGGTAGGGTGATTGCCAAACAGCGATTTGATAACGTGATAACTTGTGTTTTCAATAAAGTTTACTGGATTGCTCTTAACATACAGATAGGCGTTATTTACTTTGTTACGTGACTGCAATGCAGGTATTGTATTTTAGAACTGTATTTCACCAAATCATTTCGACACAGTTACTTAGAACGGACACGTATAGAGTAAAAATTCGGGTGACCTATACTTAAATAGTTTTCACTCGAATTCTTTAAGCCTTTCATTCTCTCTGAACACAGTAAGTACTTAACTCAACAAAAAATACAATTCACATAATTCACTTCACATTTTTAACACAACAAAAACACCGAATCTATTATCGCGTGATCGTAAGAAGGTATAGGCAACCGATTGTGTGATATAAAAACCGCTTGACCCTATGGTCGCGACCTCATCTTGTGACTAACTGGGTTTATTGAGCAACGCTCGGTGGAGGATATCCACTTACAAACTCGATTTTAATTCGATTAATGCCATACAATGGTCGGATGCTGATGACGGTGGAGAGTAATCGCAATGAGAGTTAATTGAGAGCAATTTTAAATTTACCAAAAAAAGTATCCTAACCTTTACAAATGTTGTTGGGACCTTTGAACCTTTTCAAAGCATGAACATTGGATACCATATTCATTATTGAAGTTTTGGGTTCAGTTTTCCTTTAATTACTTGCCATGCTACCAACAATATAAAGTCATTGCTTGTTATGTAATATTTAATAACTTTAACTTATACAAATAATTAATAACTTAACTGAAACTAATTAAGTCCTTTAAAAAATAAAAAATATCCGTTCACAATATTTGGTGGGTTTTTCTAATCTTCAAATTAAATTTTATTTTTATATCTATAGGTACGTATTATTACGTATCTACTTAAAATAATAATAATTTATTTAACAAAGACTACACCAACTGTCGATTTAAAACTACTTACGATAAATTTTTATTCGGTTTAAAAACTTTGTTTGTGTTACATATTCATTAAAAAATAACATTCACCTTCCGTAAATAAACTAACAGTTCAGAAATTATGTAGCATGTCAAAGTTCACTGTAAATTTTCCTGTAACTTAGGCTAAAACTAAAGTATCAAATCTCAAGTTTTGTTAACAAGACATACATATGTACCTACATAATGTAATATATGTATACCACTATAACTACATAGTATAAAGTAAATTCGCTTCTCGCGTCTGTCTGTATGTGCTTATGTATGGGTTATGATGTATTGTTTTTAACAGACAGTGTTTTAAGAGGACTGTTTTGTAGTATAGGTATATTGTGGATGATCGTGCGAAGCCGGACAGGGTACCACATAATTGGTACATTATTTTGAAATTAAATCACACTTTGTTGGGCATGCCTAGTAAAAACTATCAAATATTTTTAAAACAATCGTTCCTTCAAAATCACAATAATATAATATTTCTCTAAATATTATAAATATAAAAATAACCTATACAAGTAGAAATGCGCTTCACGCATAATAATTACCTATAGTATATAAGCATCAAGCTTATAATCTAAGCTCGAGAAAGTATAATCTTTAAAAAGCTTTACTATTATTTTTGCATACCTTGTAAAAAAAAACATTTTTTCTTTAAAATCTCAATATCTCTCTCTCTCAGCGATTCTAATAAAATATGAATGATAAAAAATACCAATACAAGTAGATTTATTACGCTTCAACCAATTTCTCTTCAGATTTGCTCTGTCGGCGAGCTCGGATGTATTTTTCCAAGCCCCATGATATTGCTGTCAGCCAGGTGAAGATGTTCAGGCAGTGTAAGGTCACAGCTGTGGAGGCAGTGTCTTTTATCCAACCTGCAAATAGAAGGTCGGCAAGTAATAATTACGTCAGGCATAGTTTTAAGAAATAAATAATTTAACTATGTATATTAATGGGGGTTTTAAGTGAGTATGCATTTGACAACGATTTTCCTGATAGTGTGCAAAAATTATGGTCTTTGATTAAGATTTGCACTCTTTTGCCAGATACTTAGATTATTTAGCTCTCCAAGATACGTTATGTTGTGGCCTACTTGAGAACCAGGTGAGATATTTACAATGCAGTGATACGATTAATTTAGATATTTAATACCGATTTAAGTATCTCTTCATATTTTATCTCTTCATTGAATCTTTTGTCTATGGCTTGCTAAATATTACATTTTGCTTTAGTTATTTTTTATGTAATGTACCTATTAGGTAAAATTGTTGTTAAAATGTTATTATTTATAAATATTTCAATTACTTACCAACCATAGGACCAAGGGTCAAATACGCGATCCCTGCTGTAAGCAGCTGTATCCCAGTGGCTCCAGGTAGCTTGTGTAGTGGCACATGTGTCGGGATCACCAAAGCCATGAACACTGTCCGGAGACCTTTGCCGAAACCGATCATTACAGCTACCATTATCACTACCCACGGCTCTTGACTATACGCCAGCACTGAAAAAAAGTAAAATGAATTGTTTTAATAAATTCATTGAAGAGGTCAAGAAGTTAGCTTTGAAACAAAATTGAAACAAATATTCCAAAATCACATATTCATGTTCTATTCTTAAGAGAGTTTTATTGATTGAAATAAAATGGTCTGGATAAACAAAAAATCATCTTGGGTGCAACGATGACACAAAAAGCATAAGGATCTACAATTACACATGTACAACATATGAAAGTTATAGCTCCTTTTTTTATTTCGTACGGAGATGAAAAAAAGTATTCAGAAACGAATTTGCTTCTTACCTACTCGTCCCATAGCCATCGACATGACTCCAAATAAGAAGAAGGAGTTGTTCTCCCAACCAATTTTGCCAGCAACGAATGGAATACAGAACCGAACACAAATATCTATGCCAGCCAGCAGTGACATAAATAATGCTACTTCAGATTTCGTTTTCCCATAGTCTCCAAGAATAAATGGCGTGAGAATTGAAAAGTTAAGCTCATTGAAATTAGCAAGAGTTATACCCAACATCAGATTAATGAAAGTAAAGTCCTTCAATAAATCTAAATCGAAAAATAGTGCAATTTTCTGGCAAAAAGTTAAATTTTCGTCCTCTTCCTTTTCGTCTTCAACTTCGACTTCTTTTGGTTTTTCTACGTTGTTGTTTATTTTATTTGCTTCGAACACATCGTCGTCTTCTTCGGAGTCGTTAATTTTTTCAAGTAATAGTTTCATCTTTTCATTTTTATCAATTTCCTTTTCTTTGAGGTATTGCTCCAATTTCAATGAAGCTTGTTTCAAGACTTCACTCTCATAGTTGAAATTGTTAGACTTTCTTCTTTGCTTAGTTTTTACTGATTGGTTGCTGTGATTGTCTTTCAAGTACTTCTTTTCTTCTGTATCTTCAGAATTTTTTAAAGATACATTACTACGGTTGTCTTTATTATATTTTTCACCATATAATTGAGTCTTAAGTGAAATGTTACTGTGATTGTCTTTTTGATATTTTTCCCCATACTGATAATTTTTTAGAGAAACGTTGCTATGATTATCTCTATTATATTTTTCACCGTACTGACCATCCATTTTGAACGATTTCATACTTCTACTAGTTTTGCCAGCAGTGGTGTGTTTTTCGGCTCTTTCATCAATGTTCTTTGCTTCGGTGGGATCAATTTTTTCAACAACTGCTTTTTCATCAGCTTTTAAGTCCTGGGGAGCTTTAAGTGTAGGATAGTCTTCTATTTCCGATTCTGGAATCTGGGTACCTAGAGTAATTGACGTTTTACGCTTAGGCTTCAACTCACGCTCTTGAGCTAAAGCTCCAAGATTGACTGCTGAGTTTTTCTTCGATTCATTCAAGTACAGCGTTGAAGATTTGCGTGAACGATTTTCTAACAGATTCGTCATTGATGGTTTCTTTGAATTCAATCGAGATGTTTTGGTTGAGCCTTCTCTAGATGATACTCTGCTCTTAGATTGTCTGGACTGACTAAAATATCCGTCGTTTGCTCTTAACATCATAGGAGTACCTGGATCGGTTATTTCATAACCGGTGTTTATGGGATCATCTTCATTGTACAAATATTGACTAGAAAATGCACTTAAGTTTTTCAGCTTTGAGCTGAAGTAGCCGCTTTCTTTTTTGTCGGTTAACTGGTTTTTATCACTGGTAATAATTTCAGGTATGATTAGTTTTTCTTCTTCTGCTACTTTTGGTGGGGGTTTCTTGGCGTGCCATTCGACTGGCTGTAATAATAATGCGCAAGCGGTGGCATGGAGTGATATTCCACTGATAATAAGAATAGCTCCTGTTTCTCCAAAGGCGTAAAATAGTGCTGTGATGATGTGAGGCCACAACATCGGCCCGAGACCCGTCGTGGTCCATGACAGACTGGTGGCTAATCTTCTTCTGTTCTTCCAATATGTGTTCAGGGCTAAAGCGTTCGCTGAACTGCTGATTCCATAACCAGCACCTGAAAATTACAGGCAAATTATTAAATCATATGCAGCTAAAGCGTTGCTAATATTGTTTATAATTTTATAAGTAAGGAATGATTAATTTTACTCCGGCTGTAAAAGCGAGAGAAATTTGAAACGGTAATAACTGTAGAACGTAATTATAACACATATGCGGGGTTTTTCGCAAATTTCTCGGGACGCTGCTACAGTAAATCGTGTACATATTTATTTGAAAAAAAAAAGAGTTTTTTTAAAAGAAACAATGTCTTACCATATAAAATCGAGAAAGAGATCAAGTAAGTAGCGAAGTTGTATGAGAACGTGGTCAGCATCAATGATATGAAGACCACTGTGGCTCCTGTCAGGGACACCTGGCGATATGTGAAGGCCTTGAACACTGGGCCATTGGCGAGACCTGGAAATAATGGAAAGGTGATTTTTTAAATTTATTATGTGACAAAAAAATTGCAAGTAAGCTAAGCAATGTGTGGTAAGGGATCTGCACTACTGTGGTCATCTACAACGCCTCATGATTGTTTAGTTTTTTGGTGAAAATAGCTAGATACTCGCTTTTCCATTTTTAATTTCGTGAGGGTGACGTTGTTTTAATATAGAACAGCTGATTTTTTGAGCCCTAATTATAGGCACTTAATTAACGCCGTGGAAAACCTTTCGGCATTTTGGATGTTTTATTTTACCATTTGATTTGATTTGTTTTACCATAAAACAAACAGAGACATATCGCTATTTTTTGTTCAAATAAATGTCTTACAGGTTTTACTTTTGAAAAAATAATGTTACACTTCAGCAAATGAAATAGCTTTAAAATATAACAAATATGTTACTCATAAGTTTGATAACAACTTTGTATGTCAGTATGTGTACGCAAGTATCACATGACAGGATTAGTTGACGTCAAAAAATGATCGATTATAATTTCCATCATAAGATTGCATTGTGACGATTGATAACTGAAATGATAATTTTGCTTGATTGATATTGATAAATGTTTGACCCTGGTTTCGTGCAGTAATTTGCGTAAGGATGTAAAAAAAATGGTAGTAATTTTAATATCAACATATTTTTTTTCTAAGCGCTCCTTTCTTTTTTTGTTTTTTTCTCTTCGGCAACTGTCGCACAAGCTACATTGTGGTTGAATGTAATGAATTCCTTTACTGGATAGACATTAAGACTCTCGGAAAAATACCGTGACTTAAACAGCAATACAGGCAGCAGTAATTAACAGTACAGCAGTTATTAAACATAGGCATAATATTTGTAGCACAAAATTTGTTACCTACCTATAAAATAATTGCATTATACTATTACACTATTCAGGGTTAAGGTTAGAACAAAGTTACCTGTATGTCGATATACCGGCTACTTTTAATGTAGTACTAGTAATTGTTTTTTTTAGAATTGAATTGTAAAATAATCAATTTAATACTTGTTTGCAATATTTTATTGGTCTTACTGTTAATTTAAATTGATTTAATTTATTTGTTTTTTCTGTGATGTGTATCAAATAATGACTACGACTGTGGTAATTGGCGTCCAATGAGTTTTTTTATTCGACTTCTTGGAAAATTACATAAAAATCACTTTCCTCTCCATACATTTATCACTAGCTTTTTGTGCTGAAATTTATATCTACATATTATGTACCATTAGAGGCATATATGTACTACTATAACAAAAGGTCGAACGTTAGTCATCACTGACACTGTATGTAGGTTATTTAAAATACACGTACCTATTTGTGATGTAACGAATATTCGCATTCGCATTCGCGAATATTCGCATATTTTTGAACATTCGTATTCGCATTCGCATTCGCAAATTCCTGCGAATGTTTTGCGAATATGAAAATTAGAAAAAAAAACAAGTTGAAGAAGATAGTAGGTTAATTAAATTTAAATTAATTCATTTCTTATGTTTTTTAATACAAGAAAGAGTAGATTGACCTCGTAATCAATCACACTATCAGTCTTGACTTCACTTTATCATTTGCACTGGCATTAGGTAGGTACTTATTTACATATTTTACTTTACTTTGGGCAATGAAGCTTAACAATTAAATTCTCTTTGGAATTTATAAGACAAAATATAGTATAATGCTATAAATGCAATATAAGTAAACAAACAAAAACAAATTCTTCTAAGAAGTTTTTATCAGTTTTTACTATCACATAACACTTGAATGTTATATAATCAATCATCTTCTACAAAACTAAAAATGATAACCAGAGAAAGTTTTCTCCTACAATAATCTATAATAAAAATTCTCGTAACAAACTACAAACGGAACGCACTTCGTTCAAACTGCCATCAAACATTCGCATTCGCATTCGCGAATGTCGGTTATAAAATATATTCGCGAATGTTTGAAATATGACATTCGTTACATCACTAGTACCTATACAATACAACCTACCAAGTAAGTAATCATAATCATAATCACATATCATAGTAGGTACATAAATACGTGATATATTCAAGTTAACTATTATTTATATCCAGTTACATTTTCCACTTCAATGATATGACTTGTTTATTATCAGCATGCTGTAGATAAAGAGTAAATACAACAGATAATTCCACAAGTACATGGGTTAGTCTAGACAATTGTACCTTCACATTAAAGATTATACAAGCATTAGATCATAGACAATATAATTCAAAGACTAAGCATCCGCAGCTAAACGTTGCGTGGCGTTTCGCTTTTGTAACACTAATTGAGAGCAAATATTCGAAATAATTAAATGCCCGGCTGAAGGATTTATCTCTAAGCATCTAGCTTGATAACTGACACAGCAGTGAGTCCTTGGATGGGTGACCATAAAAAAGATATAGTTGTTTTTATCTGTGTGCTCTCGTGAATGAAATAACTGGTTACATTCAATGATATTCTATATAAACTGAGGTAGATGTGTTTATACCCCGTTCTGTGTAGCGAACTCAAATCAAGCTACGTAGAATGATTCGGCACAGTCGCCTCGAAGCAACGCGCGGCGACGCACGTTGACGGCGCGACTTTTTATCAGTAAAAAATATTCACAATGCCATCGTATGTGTTTAGAAAGTGCAATAATTACACTGGGACGAGTGCCAAAAGCAAGAAGGATGTGTCGTTTCATTTGTAATTATTGTTTATCCTTTTAAAATGAAAATACAAACATTTAATATTACTATAAATCAACCAGTGACGCGTTGCCACTTAGCCATCTCCACGAAAGAGACAAATAGCGACTCGAATTCACGATTGACGGCTGACGTAGCTGTAAACATACGTTTATCTCTTTCTCACAACGGGGCTTTATATATCTCTGACCACTTTATTTTCCTGAATGATGTAAACAACGCTGCGTATATACTACCTAAATAGCTATAGCATAATTTCGCCACGCGCTAGGGCGATTTTTAACGGGTGTAACGTCTCTATTTGTAAAACTCTTTGGTTAAATTCTAAATATCGGCTGTTAGTCACAGCAGTCATATGGGGCGTTTGAGCATTTGAAAACGATGAACTTAAGATTTCACTACTATTAACTTTTATACGAAATTTTCCTTTTTCTCCAAGCGTGTCTACTACAGCAGTACCTACTTCACGCATCAATGGCAAACTACCAATCCGCATGAAGATGCATAATATATCGTGTAGTTTGAACTGACCTATTGCGTGCATTTAATTGAAGTACTTATATACGAATAGATACGAAGCGAGTGTGGCTCAGTGGTTCCAGTGTCTGCTTTTCATTTAGACGCACCCTGGTTCGAATCCGACCCTACACCAATGACTTGTATTTTCAAGTTATGTGTGGATTTGCACTCGCTTAACGGTGAAGGAAAACATCGTGAGGAAACCGACATGTTTGAGGACCACAATATCCGAGCACATGTGTCTTCCGTGGAAGGACCTGGGCGCCCACCACGATGTATCTGCCCAAGAAAACGCCCCTAACGAATTATTTTCTGCGGGGGAGTCACGACCCTCAGTCATGAGGAAATACGACTCAAGAAGAAGAATTGAAGTATTTGGGTCGGAAACTATTCTTAATAATTAGGGGTCCAATAGATGAGTTATTGTGTAAGGCAGACACTTTGTCCTAGTTTCAAAGATTTTAAACGTTATCAGTCAATTGATTGCCCTGTGCCAGATCTAATCGATATTTACTATTATAACATACATATTAACTGTATGTGTGCCTAACACATATGTTGATGTATAAATTGTATTGGTAACTTATACCTACGTATAGGTAGGTATTTTTGAAGGTATGCAACCCTTAGAGCTGGCGTCTACACAAAAATCTTAATATTTTTAAGTACTTTATTCTAGTTTATTCTGAAATTGAAGGGATATTATAACAAAGTTTTCTAACTACTATAATATATTTGACCAATGTTTATAAGTACTATGGTATGATATTTTTATGCTGATAACTGACAATAGAATAAGTAGGCAGTATCTTTTTTTTGTAAAAAAACCATGTGCCCGACTGCGTCGTTCACTAATTAATGATTTATTTAAGATGAGCTACGTAACCCCCCTCTAAGATAACCCTAGAGATAACTAGCGCGTACTAATATACCTACCATACACTAATTTTATTACGAGCTTACTGTTTTTTGTTTCTGGAAAATCCTAACAATGTTGTGTTAGTTTGCGTAGATGAGTCACTAGGTAATAGTTATTGTTTATAGTGTTTTGTTGTACTGACTCTGCAGAGGTGTTTATTATTATTTACTTCAATAATTGGGATTCATTTTACTACTACATACTAGAAAATGAGATAAGCGTTATTTAGGTAGGTAAGTACTCATACACACTGTTTAACTGGGTCCTGATGATTTTACCTATGGATGTAGAGGTATTTTAAAGATCACAAATCTTTTCGTTCATAGTTAGGTACAGCGCAGTTGAAGATGCTAGCTGTAATATTCAACAAAGTACCTACCTACTAAATTTCACAAAAAAACTAAGTGTGTATATACCTATGTATGCCGTAATGAAAAAAGCATTTAGATATTTTGGAAAACCAAGTGGAAAATCAACCACTCCGCTTTGTTGTCCGACCTGCGAGAGCTGCAAGTTGGAGATTGGCAGTAGATGGCTAAAGACGGGTGAGGATGATATTTTGTTTTCTTGATGGTATCTTATATGCGGCCATGACTCGCCGCAACGGGTCGCTGCATCCAAAGGAGTCATTAAATAAGTAAGTGTGTGTGTATGGTAATTGAGAGTTACCGTCGACGCGTCACGCACCGACGCAAGAGGTCAGCGCTGAGTTGATGTTGATGATGGTGGTGGTCTGCGAGCTGGTGATGCCGAGCCGCTCGAACTTGTCCCTGAAGAGGAGGCCGAACTGCTGCAGCACGGGCAACGCTGAGAGCTAGAAAGATATATCTATGTATATTATCATTTGTTTAAGTTTAACCTAACAATATGTCACACCCCCTAGCAGGGATAAGGACCTCCTGGGCACTCGGACTGTGGTCACTCGGACTGCGGACGGGAATTGCGGAGACACGGCGAATTGGTATATGCATTTCCTTTACGTAAAAAGAAGGTAGGCCTAGTAATTAAAGATATCTATAAGAGCTATGGGAAATAGTCTGACTGAGAGACGTCTATCTGTGTATATTATTGTGGTAGGGTTAATAAGGAAAGAGATGACAGGTCTATATTATCAGATACCTACACTTGTTGTGATAAGCTTTATAAGGAAAATAAAGTCTATAGGTATAATGAGATGTATACTATAGTATGTTCTCTCGAACAGGTTGCCTGAAAACACCATCCACCACGCAGAGAATTGACTTCTACTTACATATATTTTTTGCGATTCCCCAATGGCAATCGCTGTACTGAAAATTAGCATACTTTAGCTAGTAATTCTGCCTCTAAGCATTGCTGTGTTCCGGTGATGAAAAGTTATGTATCCAGAGAAGTAACTGACTCAGACATCGAGAATAATCGAGTTATTGCCTAAGTACGTCTCCAACACATTGCTTTTAAGTTTTACAAGAAGAAGGTAAAGAATGAGAAACGAATTAATGATATGAATACCAATAACTTTTGTTTTCTGGATTTCAATCGAATTAGATTAGATTCAAACCTGTATTTACATTTAGCCGGATTTACGTTTACATAACTTATTATCACTGACACAATCATTTAAATTCAAAACTTTTACTTACATTTGAGAATCCAGCCGCGAAAATGATCGCCCATCCCCAACCACCATCAGGCGGTATGAAATCACCCTCTCTCTTTAGTTTTGTCTTCATTTCTTTACCCTTTGCCATCGTCTGTGGAAACAAACCACTTTTTATCTCACAAAAAACAAACACGGTCAAAACAAAAGTAATGATAGATCACTACAGTCCACGGCTACGTTTCAAGCGAAACTGATAAACTCTTGGCATATTTACAAAGCTTTATTATGGAATGAGCCAAACGTGATTCAAACAGTAAATGCTGTATTATCACGCCCCTGGTGGCTGACTTCTTCTATTTACCTAGTGGCTTTAATAACCACCAGATTGTCACTAAATGACTCGTAATATTCCGAGAAAATTGGATATTTTTTCCTGACTTTGTTTACTACATGTCACTGATGCCCTTTAGGCAAATGATTGTCTTATCTTCTACGTAACTTGGATGCTATTTATCCGAAGGATTAAATAAATTTATCGTCGATATTCGATGTTGATAAAAGCAAAATGCATTTTACTTTAATTTCCAGTTGCAGTTTCAAGTTTGTACAATATAACGGCTTATCTTATCGTGTCGATAGGTACATAGTTGAGCAACGCCCTATTAAACGCATACCTATATTGACTCGTGATGGATAATGTAAGAGTAGGCAAGTAGCACATTACAGCGGTCATTATAAAATCCTATTTACTCAATAGGTATTAACTGCAACTCTACCATCTTTCAGAAACAGTGGAGAGTTCAATGATTTTTACTTATTTCCTTCCCTATTTTATTCTTAGCTCCGTAAAACTTTTACTTTTATATCTAAAGGTGACAAGAAGAGTGACATCACTAGAGACAAAAACGCTGGCTGGTTCCTTGCGCAAAGGATTTCTATAGCAATCCAGCGTGGGAATGCAGTCAGCGTTCTTGGCTCCATACCACATGTTGATGTTTTAATAGATGTGTATATATAACAATATATTGCTTATTATTATTGAATAAAGTATATAAAATATCGTAATAAATATACTGCGAATAGAAAATAAAATAACTCAATTTAATAGCTATAAGATGACATATTATCTACAAATGGAATTTAGGAATCAGGTATTTAACCGTTATAGGAGCGAGGTTCATAAAAGATTTAGATCGTTTTCAAGACACTGAGCTTTGAAGACTAACGACAGGTTTGTAGTTAGGTGGCAGTTGCGTGGAATAGGCAACTGTAATTATACGAGAGTTGACGACAGGTGGATCCACTCTACGACCAGAGTGTCAGGTCAGTCGTCAGTGGTAGCAACATATCAAAGACATAAACTGTTGGTCGAATCTGGTCTATCTTTAAGACAAAAGTAATGAAAATTATGTCATCCAACAGTGGGACAAAAGTAACGAATACGAAGATCATAATATAAAAAATGGCTCAAAGTTCGGTGATAAGCAATCGACGCCTCTATGTACTGAACGTAAAGAATCTTTTCGATGCATATGTCGTAGGATAATTCGATACTTCGAATCTTCGCGGAAATCCTAGGGGTTTTGCGAAAACGCGGATAATTAGACATAGCCGAAAAATTATCTGTCCTGTTGTAGTGCTAGTGTTGGACTCGAAGTCACTTGTCTGTGACAGAAGGTAGATTAGGTTCGTTAGGTTGCTTTCTACCACGCACATGCGACGACGAGCGAAGCGAGGAGGAGCCAAGTCCTGTTGTAGTGCAAGTGGTGGGGCAAAAATCCTGACTTTGTCCAGTAAGATTTGATAATTTTTCGCCTATGTCTAATTATCCGCGTTTTCGCAAAACCCCTAGGATTTCCGCGAAGATTCGAAGTATCGAATTATCCTACGACACATACACGTTACGTGAAGCTCAAATGAACCAGGAATTTGATATGAATTAATTAGGTTAATCTACTCGAATGACATGAAAATAAATAAAACAATAATAAAATGATTACAGACCTCTACACGCTTAGCGCGCGTGGTTCCGCAAAAGCGATCAGAGTATGTTTGTTTACTTATCTATCGCGTTTAATGATTTTATAACTAACTAGTGTGATATGGTAGGAGATCATAAAATTAATTCCTCTCAGCTCAATAAACAGCTTTAGTTAGCACTTGACGATGCCTTTGTGGTTCTGCGTGCAGAATGAACAATGTGTGTAAAGTTTATAAAATAATAGGGGCGCCACTTATAAATTTATTAGGTAGGTACTTAGTTTCATACGAAACACGCTGTCGTGATCACAAATATAAATTGTGTAAAATGTTTTGACAACAGGTGTATCTACTTATTTATTTGAAAAAAGAACCATTTTATATCTTTGCATTTAAAAAATACTTTACCTAATATACAAATAAGTAGGTACTTACCTACATTAATACCTAATTCATATGTAAGTAAAGTTAATGAATTGCGATAACTTTTTACTGATGCTTAAAATTTTACTGGGGATAGAAAAACTAGTATTCCCAGTATTTAAAGCCCTATTGGCTTGTAATTCAAGAAATATTGTATCAAGAAAACAGTAACTTGTTATGTGATTTACTTACGCCTGCGAATTAATTGTATTAGTAATAAATACTGCAGTTGCTATTACTTTTCATTAAGGGGCTTTTTTGCTATAATTTCAATATGTGAGAAGTTACCAGGGATTCCATAGTTATTAATATTGGATAAATATTTGTTATTTCATAAAATACATCAATTAAATTTAATCATTATTTAACCCTAATAAATTTTTAACATTTGCTAAACTGTTTATTAAAACAAAACCTTTATACAACATCAACTTCAAACACAAAACATTGTCAATGTCAGATTTCACTATTTGGTTGGTTGTTTGAGCTGCCAGTATTCAGAAAAAGATTCACTTTACCGATACTTAGTTTTTTTAATCATCATAATAATTTACATCTAGACTGGGAGGAAACAAATTTTTGTCCATCATGATTTTTGCAGCTGTCATCTCAATACCTTTACTGTGAATTCAACTTCATATGTATCTATTCTCAGCGGTGTTTTATTAATTAACATTAACACATACCTTAATAAACAGACGTTTAAAATTAAATAATTAATTAGTAGAAATTTAGTATTAAGTATTTTTTTTTTCGTATGTAGTATGGCGCCAAGAACACTGGCTGCATGCCCGCGTTGGATTGCTATTGAAATCTATTTCGTAAAAAATCAGCCAGCGTTCTTGTTCCCAGCCCAGCGTAAAGATAATGATAAAATGGATAAAACACACACGGATCATTATGTCAATACCTACCTAATCCCCTGTACAAGCTCAAGCTCAGTGAACCCTTTTAAGTTTCATTATACTGGCAGCACTATCCATGACGTGAATAGTTTTGTTTTGACTTTTGTGGTTTTGATGCTTTGTATTCTTGCAGATTTTTCAATTTTTTTCCAGTCCATGAATTCCCGTGCTTTGTGTGCTTGTGTTTTCGTTTTTGCAGAATTGCCGGACCGACTTTTATTGTAACTTTCTTTTGTGATTGTTGATATTAGTGTTTATTTATTTGCCATGTTTTGAATATTCCAACATTTAAATCACGGAGAAAAATTATATTTGTGCGGCTGCTTCTTGAAATGCATGGGTGACTTTTTTTCTAAATAAAAGTGAAAGAAATTAACTCATTTCACACTTGTCGCTAGAAAGTGTGATGCACCTGTGATATCAAAACTTTATGGGAAACACTCTTCAAGACGTAAGTAAAACTTTATTGAACCTAAGTAAACTTTGAAAAGCATTGGTAAGTAGGTCCTTGACCTTTAGAAAATTTCGTTTCTTTGTAATCTATTGAATAAAATATCGTAAACCGGGAATTCATTCTTAATATTTTTACTAAGTAGGTATACAACCTATAGAAAGTGATTCAGTTATCATTACCTTTTCCTACCTACTGTTAAGTAGGTAGGTACTAGTTATTACTACCTTTATTTATAATCTAAAAGTTTTATTCAGTTAACATAAAAAAAACTACCTAAGACTTAAAGCTCCCTAATTCAAATAACAAGCCCTAGAAATTTTTTTTTGGAAAAACAGATTACCTAATGATTATTACTTACATTGAATTGTACAAAAAAAAAGAAACTATTGATGTAAATCTTATGGTTATTTACTTACTTACCTACTTTTCATGAAACAACATTATTTGTCACTAGTGAGCACCTGCGGCTCCACTCTCATTATTTCGGGATAAAATAATATTAGGGCTAGCCTACAACACTCCTCGGACCTCATACTATCTACATACCAAAAATCATGATGATCTATTCACCCATTTATGTGTTTTAAACATTTAAATAAATAGACAAACACATAACAATTCTTAAAACTGCTGAAAGATGTTCTGTTATAGATTTAAAGTACCTAGGTACATACTTACCTACCTATATCCAAACATTTTTTTTTCTAATATCTCCTATGTACCTACATTTATACATACATAAGAATTTAAACATACATAAGAATTTTTAATAAAGACAAAAACTAAAATAAATTTATACAAAAATTGGGTCTATAAGTAAATACTAAAAGTTAATCGGTGATGTACAGGTACCTAGTTAATAAAGCATTAAAATATGGATAGTATTTGTGTTAAAAAGTAAGCTATGTTAGTACCTTTGTGCTGTCATTTAACATTGCCTCATGTCATTCAATTTACTAATAATAAATATATATAAGATAGAATATGACAATAAACATATGTAATTATTTTAATAGTCACCTGTATTGTGTTGTATAGATAGATAGTTTCAACGGAAGAACCCTGGCTACTGCAACACAGGGAATCCTACAGCTGTAGTCAGGGCACCCAATGTAAATACTCTTTGCAGCCTAAATTAAATTGTGTAATTGTAAATTATTAATAACATCATTGCATTATGACATAACTAATTTTAAGTACCTACTGTGTTCATGAAATGTGTTTTTTAAATAAATGATTATTATTATTATGTCATTCACTTGTTTACATTATATTTAGCAGAGAAGGAAACATTCATTTAACAAATTAAAACTAATTAATGTATGAACATGCTTCAAATTATTTTTAGTAACCAATTAATTGTTGGTAGGTAAATGGTCTTTTTAACTGACTTCCAAAAAAAGGAAGTTACTTATCAAGTCTTCTGAAAGTTTTTTTTTGTGAGGTTATTACGTGATTACTTCATTGTTTATCAACCGATTTAAAAAAAATCTTTTTTTATTCAATGAGGATAGTTTCCGAGATGGTCCCATATAAATTGATTTTCATTCGGTTCAGTACTTTTTGAGAAAAAACCAATGAACCAACAAATTGATTAAGTTTATGCAAACCAATTTTACCCATATTTCTAAAACTACTAGTCGGATTTTGATACAGTGTTCTGTAATGTGTTGAGGTTTAATGAGTGCATCTGTTTAGCTATGTATTACGATGACAACTCACCAGAGGGTGCTGCTGTATACACTATATCTTCTGAATTATCAGCCCGATTTTGATGCAGTTTTCTCTGATAGATTATGATATAGATTTGTTTAGCAAATGAATTGATGTTGTAGTTTTTTTTGATAGGCTTAGTTTTGTTACGTGACAGTAGAGTTGAAGTCGGTTTTTGCTTTTGTTTAAAATAATTATGTTATATTTAAGTAAGTATTATGTAAACTGTTACTCAAGTAGTGTATGTTTGGTAATTTTATTTTATGCCTTACACCTAAGAACTGTACTTGTAATAAACTGATATGTGGCTAGTAGATATAGGTTCCTATAAACTTGAATAGTCAGTTTGAGTACCTACTGTTTTAGTTCCTCTTTCCTTAGTCGTGTCCCTCACTGCTGAGGATCGTGACTCCTTCTGATACTGTTGACTAGTTGTCGCCATCAGTTTCGTTCTGTTTAGTTCCAGAACATTTTAAATGAATACCTACTGGCATCCACTTATAATCCATTACTGTGCCTATTTTAATATTTTTTTGCCTATTAAATTTTAATGTCTTACTTGTGATTACTCATAAGTTGTAAGAAATTCCACTATTTATGTACTGGGAGGTCTGAGGAATAAAATTAATATGTCATTGAGTTCAAACTAATTGTTTACAATAATTATTATGACTTTTATGCCCTACCCTACAAGTTATTAAAGTACATCCCAGTGTACTTGCAGTATGACTAATGGGTAATAACAGATGTTATTGTAATACTAAGTAGTTAATTTGTAAATATTAATTTCATTTGACAGTTTCTGTGACTTGGGTCATTATGTATTGTGTATATATAATGTATTTGTGAGATTTTGAGTTTTTTATTGAGACAACACAGCAACAGATTTGCGATTGGGATTTTTTGAATGATGTGATCTACTTAATATACTTAATTACTAAGTAGTTACTTATATATGGCTAGATGGCGCTGTGTGCAATGTCCCGGAATATTTATTTATTTATATTTATATACAAAGACATGTATACAATGTTGAATATTTATCAGTTTCATATATTATAAATGACTTGGATAGTATTTTGTGTTTTACCTAAGTGTATAACTACTAACTAGTATATTCATAGAGGACAAATGCATTATACATTTTGTTTTTTTTTAACAAGGAATGGGTTTGCACTTGACTGTAATAACTTTAACCGTGTTCTAGTAAAGTGTAAGTACTTACCTACCTATTCCCTAGTTACTAGGGAAAGCTGCTACTGAGTGGTTCAACATACTAGGCCCTAGTATGTTGGTTGAACCAGTAATGGCTAAAACCATTTTTTTTTTTTTTGTTGCCCAGGAAAACCTATTAGAGGTACCACCCAAAAAACCCCGGGGAGGGCGGGTGGTTATGTGGGAGTCTCCGCCCCACTCTATAAGGGCGGCATACCCACTAAAAACCTGGGGTGTTCCATCTCCGCATCGTTGGTCCAGGGCCACGAGAGCGCGATGCATACATCCGCAGCCCTGGTGATGCTGGCCCGGTAACGGGCCCCGCCTCGGGGAGCTTCAGCTCAACCCTCAATGGACGACGTGTCAGAACACGGGACACGTCATGCATCCTGTGGGGACTCATTCCAGGGCAACAGGTTCCCCGACCTGCCACCCAGAGCCCCCAGGAGTCAGGCAGTCGCACGCCAAAGCGACCGCCCTTCTCCAATGCGCCCTCTGCGCACGGAGTTCGGTTCCCGTGTCGCCGCTACTCGGCCGGTACACCGAACTCCTCTCGCCTCTCGGCGACCACCTCGGGTGCTCTTAAAGAGCACCCAGCTCCACCTACACCGCGAGGTGCGGCGAGCTCTTCGCCTCGGGCCCTACAACCAGCCCTCTCGAAGGGGAGGTATAGGCGAGGGCCCCCACTCGATCGAACGTTTGGACACAGGCTAGCAAGATCCACCGGAAGGTGGAAGTTACTAACCTGTGGACGGGGTGCACCAGGTTTCCCCAACTAACCCCAAATCCCCATATGGAGAGATGAAATTAGTTGGGCTTACCCAACGTGAAGGTAGTCCGATCATCGCACCCCAATGGCTAAAACCAAATCCAACACAGAATCATGTGTTAAAAAGTTGTTAGACCGAGTCTAATGACAACTGGAATGATGCCAACAGTCTGAGTCTCAGTGACATTGAGATCCTACAAACCTATTTGCTTTAAATATAACATACTTGTATAACAGAACATCCATAAATATTCCTTTTGAGTTTATCTGTGGGTCAGATGACACACTAAGAAAATTGATTTAGTTACTTAGTGTGGCAGTTAAGCTATGTACAGAGCCCTTAGGGCGGATTACTCACTCTTTAAATAGTAATTTAATACAATTTAGTTTTTGGCTTGTAAATTTACATATATATTAAATAGTAGGTATCTGTAATTATTTTCTAATATATACAAGTATACAATGTGACGTGTAAAATGGCTTTATGAATAAATGATGATTATGATTTAAAACTCACACCATCACAGTTGGTCACTCTCAGACTTGAACATATTAAGTATTATTTACTTTTGCTGAATCAAGTAATTTTGCCCTGTCTACATTGTTGTATGATTACCTTTACATCTTGAGAGTGTGACATGTTGGGAGAAAGCAGCCTAGATAGTTGTAGAGTCCTAGATTTCATCGTATGTCATACATACATATATACATACACACTGGCAAATGCATTCATGTTTCAAGAAAAAGGTGAAAATATTTGCGTCTTTTGTTCATTTAAGATGAGTAGGTTGTATAAAAAGTTCTGAGTGCATTTGTTCTGTAGCTAGCTGTTGTCAAGAGCCTAAAAACGTGTTTTTCGTTAGTTTTGAGAGCCAGTTCCATTCCAATTCTTACAAGCATTCCACTGTGCCGCTTGTGCCAGGCTCCCTTCTGGTGCACCAGTGTTCAAAAGCCCAAACAACGAAATTAATTACTTTAGTAACACTTTCACTGTATAACACTCCAAAGATAATACCTAGTGTCAATTTTCGGTGTAAATATCGGTTGTATAAAAAGTTCTGAGTGCATTTGATCTGTAGCTAGCTGTTGTCAAGAGCCTAAAAACGTGTTTTTCGTTAGTTTTGAGAGCCAGTTCCATTCCAATTCTTACAAGCATTCCACTGTGCCGCTTGTGCCAGGCTCCCTTCTGGTGCACCAGTGTTCAAAAGCCCAAACAACGAAATTAATTACTTTAGTAACACTTTCACTGTATAACACTCCAAAGATAATACCTAGTGTCAATTTTCGGTGTAAATATCAGATATCACAAACATCCATAGTGAATATTAGGATGATTCACATGTTTATTTAAATAGATACTAATTGAGTTCAATGCATATTCATTATGACTTACCAGCCCTGAAAACAAAATGTAATGAAATACCTACAGTAAATGTATCTACTTTTATCTATCTACATGTATAGTAACTACTTACCCAAACAAACTTTACTACGTATTGCGATAGCTTCAGTACTTCCTCTACATCCATTATGCATAATAGCTGCCTACCTCACTTTCCGACCGCATATCGCAATTTCTATAAACGACCAATACGAGCGAGCAAATGTTTGCGGCTCAGTTTACTGTTATGGCAAAAGTTTGCAGACGCTTTTATTTGCATAAATGCTGCTCTGTAACATACTTGTATAAGCGAGAGTGGCTCAGCGGTTCCAGTGTCTGCTTTACATTCAGACTTACCCTGGTTCGAATCCGGCCCCATACCAATTACTTGTATTTTTCAAATTACTTATGTGTGGATTGGCACTCGATTAACGGCGAAGGAAAACACCGTGAGGAAACCGACATGTTTGAGGACCACAATATCCGAGGACGTGTGTCTTTTGTGGAAGGACCTGGGTGCCCACCACGATGTATCTGCCCAAGAAAAATCCCCTAACGAATTAATTTCTACGGGGGAGTCACGAGCACGACCCTCAGTCATGAGGAAATACGACTCAGGAGATAACGTACTTGTAAACTAGGTGTAAACATGACACATGTCTCTATTGATGTGTTTTGTTTATGGCAGTTCCTTACGTGACTTTACCATAGGAGTCGGTTAGGTGTCAATGGAGTCTTGTGACAGGTAAACAATAGGCGATGGAATATTACCGCTGTTAATTAGTTAGTACTTAGAATGGATACTGACTACTTAGCCCAGACAAAAGTAATAGATACCTAGTCTTTATAAGGAATCGCGTTCGAGCGTTGAGCTGATGCTCTGATTTTGAACAGTCGATGTCGTATCCGTCACATTATATCTAGCTCTGCTGAATCAGGTAAGCAGTTTCGAGATTTTATAACATAAAAATGAATCGCAAAATGTGTTGGTAAGCGCATAACTTAGCAACGCCTGCACCAATTTGGCCAAATCTTTTTTTATATATTCGTTGAAGTTCAAGGATGGTTTTTACGATTAGTAAAAATTGAATAATCGCCGGAAAAACCCTATAAAAAGCCCTTTTCTTTTTCACATACGGGCGTTTTCTAACTAAAAGGTAGCGTAAAAGAGTCAACAGACAGGACGAAGTCTGTTGGGTCTGCTAGTACTTAAATACCTACAATTCAATTTCTTCAAAAGAAGACATGCCAAAACTATGAAAGTATCAATGTTAAGTACTTAGTATTGTTTACAACCACATACTATAATTCTTATGGAAGCGATTGATGTAAATGAATGCACATAAGTGTATGTACATATATCCAGATAACAATGAGAGTGTAAGCTAAAAGACCGGTTGGGATAACACGTGCTATATTATCAACATTAATTGACCTTTAAATTATATAAATATTGAAATGAATCCGCAAATAGCGACTAAATTGGACGACAGACCTTAAAAGCAGGATTTACTAGTATTTATCAGATATTGGTCACATACATACATGGCAATATATATTGCCATGCGTACTATTTTTTTGTGATTTGTCTGTTTAATTTAAATTGCTCTTGCGGTAACTATTGTGTAAATATCAAAGTCCTATCGAATCAATGCGAAATCGCTTGACGCTATCATAAGTAGATAGTAAGTGCCTACTTAGATATTTTTACAGGAAAGTGGCTGTTTATCTTCTTTATAAATCGCCCTAGTTTTCTCTAAAGCCAATGCCGGTGTGTTATCAGAAATCACTTCAAAGGATCCACTCATACATAGTGTGACTTTGATAATGTTTATTTGATTGTGCAATGATATTCAGTATTGTCAATGATATCATTATTGATAAATGTGGAATTATTTGTCATGTCCGTGGGTAACATATTCTGATGTAGCTCGTTGACCGAGATATAATGCTATGTAATGACAATTAAGTAACTAAATGCTTATTATTGTTATTCCACATAGTTAAGTATGTAGTTGTATAGTAAGAAAACATACTTACATATTTCCAGCAGCGTAGTTATGTTTAACATATACAATAAGTACATATTTATTTAGTGTACAAAAATTCACTAGCTTTACGAAGTAAGTACACGATTAAGTAACTACTGTAGTTATTTGTGAAAAAAGTTGTTGTTACTTATAGTAAATATTTACAACCACATACTATAATTCTTATGGAAGCGATTGATGTAAATGAATGCACATAAGTGTATGTACATATATCCAGATAACAATGAGAGTGTAAGCTAAAAGACCGGTTGGGATAACACGTGCTATATTATCAACATTAATTGACCTTTAAATTATATAAATATTGAAATGAATCCGCAAATAGCGACTAAATTGGACGACAGACCTTAAAAGCAGGATTTACTAGTATTTATCAGAAATTGGCTACATATATTGCATGCGTACTATTTTTTTGTGATGTGTGTTTAATTTGCTCTTGCGGTAACTATTGTGTAAATATCAAAGTCCTATCGAATCAATGCGAATCGCTTGACGCTATCATAAGTAGATAGTAAGTGCCTACTAAGATATTTTTACAGGAAAGTGGCTGTTTATCTTCTTTATAAATCGCCCTAGTTTTCTCTAAAGCCAATGCCGGTGTGTTATCAGAAATCACTTCAAAGGATCCACTCATACATAGTGTGACTTTGATAATGTTTATTTGATTGTGCAATGATATTCAGTATTGTCAATGATATCATTATTGATAAATGTGGAATTATTTGTCATGTCCGTGGGTAACATATTCTGATGTAGCTCGTTGACCGAGATATAATGCTATGTAATGACAATTAAGTAACTAAATGCTTATTATTGTTATTCCACATAGTTAAGTATGTAGTTGTATAGTAAGAAAACATACTTACATATTTCCAGCAGCGTAGTTATGTTTAACATATACAATAAGTACATATTTATTTAGTGTACAAAAATTCACTAGCTTTACGAAGTAAGTACACGATTAAGTAACTACTGTAGTTATTTGTGAAAAAAGTTGTTGTTACTTATAGTAAATATTTACAACCACATACTATAATTCTTATGGAAGCGATTGATGTAAATGAATGCACATAAGTGTATGTACATATATCCAGATAACAATGAGAGTGTAAGCTAAAAGACCGGTTGGGATAACACGTGCTATATTATCAACATTAATTGACCTTTAAATTATATAAATATTGAAATGAATCCGCAAATAGCGACTAAATTGGACGACAGACCTTAAAAGCAGGATTTACTAGTATTTATCAGAAATTGGCTACATATATTGCATGCGTACTATTTTTTTGTGATGTGTGTTTAATTTGCTCTTGCGGTAACTATTGTGTAAATATCAAAGTCCTATCGAATCAATGCGAATCGCTTGACGCTATCATAAGTAGATAGTAAGTGCCTACTAAGATATTTTTACAGGAAAGTGGCTGTTTATCTTCTTTATAAATCGCCCTAGTTTTCTCTAAAGCCAATGCCGGTGTGTTATCAGAAATCACTTCAAAGGATCCACTCATACATAGTGTGACTTTGATAATGTTTATTTGATTGTGCAATGATATTCAGTATTGTCAATGATATCATTATTGATAAATGTGGAATTATTTGTCATGTCCGTGGGTAACATATTCTGATGTAGCTCGTTGACCGAGATATAATGCTATGTAATGACAATTAAGTAACTAAATGCTTATTATTGTTATTCCACATAGTTAAGTATGTAGTTGTATAGTAAGAAAACATACTTACATATTTCCAGCAGCGTAGTTATGTTTAACATATACAATAAGTACATATTTATTTAGTGTACAAAAATTCACTAGCTTTACGAAGTAAGTACACGATTAAGTAACTACTGTAGTTATTTGTGAAAAAAGTTGTTGTTACTTATAGTAAATATTTACTTAAATTAAATATCTACTTACCAACAAGTGTAAGTGTTTTTGTAAAAAAAAATCGAAGTTTTTAATTTTTTTTGTATGTTTAAGTCTTTTGTATATACCTACTTGTGTAATATATATGTAAAAACTTGCCAAATCATACATTGCTTACTTATTTTAGTACTACTACTTACTTAAGTCATTTTTTTGAAACACACTAAGTAATTTAGTACTTACTTTAAAGTATTGTGCAGTTTTTGTTACGTCTGATGTCATTACAGGTTATCGTCCTATGGTAAGCTGTATCAAAAAGAAAAAGAATAAAAAAGCTGACCCTGTAGCTGCCAGTACGTGATCACTTTTTTGTTGCCACTAAAAAACAACTTGGATTCTATAGTGTGTGTTTAAAACGTGTTTGACAGCTAGAAAGGTTCTATAATATTGGCGATAGTAACATTTATACCTACATATATACTTAGGAACATGTACCTACCATTACTAACTTACTTAAGATTAACTAAATATTGTAAGTAAATAATTAGCCCAAAGATATCCAAAACAAAGACTTCGTTTTGTCTATGAAACCTCTAACAATATTCTCGTCTTAAAACTGCATAGACCGATGCGAACATAAGCTCTCTAGAAATGTCTTCCGATGCAATGAGGAAAGCTTTCAGGCAGTCTCTAACCAGTTTAATATGCTTAAACTGTGCGCATGTGACATACTACACTTTGTGCGAGGTCGCAAGCCGATCGTGAGAGAACCTATATTTAGACTCGATCTGGGGATATATCCCCAGTCTTAGATTCTTTATGTATTTTGGTACAGGACTATGCCAAGCACTTGAGATTGAAATTAACTATATAGTTCGTGTACTAATGCTTTTCCATGTAATCAATATTTTCATTACAGTACCGGGAAGGCGAGAGTTTGTTACATATATAGCACATAATATAGTATACTATTTGTTGCAAGACTTTGTCTTATCCAGTCCATAGTGAAATGATAGTCCGTCTGGTATTCTACGAAAGTCATTGAGTCTGCGCTGAATAATTTCACGTATAACAACCTGCTACCTGTCGCAAGTCAAATGAACAGTGGGTAATTGTGAAATTTCGCAATCACAGTACCCAATATCTTTGACATTCCAAATGTATTCGCGGCCTACGAAAATTGTTCGCCGAATGAATATTTAATCCCCTATTTGTATTGTTATTCGATATATTGGATCTGGTGTCGGTTCCCAATCACGTCGCACTTCATGGACGCATTATCCTAATTTGCAACAAGGCTATTTTGGCAGACGATTCCGATTTATATTCCGCTTTAAAACCAAACTTAAAGCTTGGCTGCTCGAGCAGCAATTTTATGACATTGATACATTTTTCAAGGTACCAGAGATGTGATATGTAAAATAATTATAGTGATATCTAATAGACTGACATGTAAATGATTTAAATGTATGACTTGTAATAATGGAATTATCAATAATTTTATTGTATTGTATTGATTTCGGGGCTGGAATCTACTTGCAAAATAGTTTTGGCTGACAGTAACTAGACTTCTCTTCACACGTAAATATCAAGATTTGCCAAAAAATGGTAGTTAGCACAAGTAGAAAGCATGTAAAAAACGGTATCTCTAATAGTTCCTATTATTATCCACGGCCTTGGATAAAGAATTTATTTAATTTGAATGTTGCTGACTCTCGTCTTATCATCGTCATTGTTCGGATTTGTGAATTGTTAATTTTACAGTTCTATTAATATTCTTTGACTTTACCAGCAAGTTTGATCATGATAGTTAAACTTATGTAAGTATATTGATTGTTTTTAAAATTAGATCCGAACACTTTGTATGTGCCAATACCTATAGATATTTTATTAGACGATGAGACAGCGTGTAAGTTTTACAATAAATCGTAAAACCACAGAGTAATTTAAACTAAAATGGTTGCATTTTTATTACAGTTGCCGCATACCTTTTATGTGTAGGTACATGTACCGAGGTATGATGGCTAATAAAAAATCTCATTTCATTTAGCGCGTGTTCGCTATTAGATCTTTGGTGAGTTTTTTTTATCAACTAGTAAGTTCAGACACCGGTTTGTAACCATGCGCCTTTAAAATATTATAAAACAGTTGACTTATGCATATTAGTTAGTTAAAATCGGATTTATGTAATGATTAATTGATTTTACATAACTAGAGTTATTTTTTTTATAGAACTATAGCTGCTAGATGTAGTATTTAGTCAAATCAACACCAGTTCATAGAAGTATGTACTTACTAGTTATCTAAAATAGTATTACAGACGTCAAAACTAGCGATTGTTGGTACGACAGCTGAACTTGTACAAACATCCGGTCAGATAAAGTAAACTTGGCCAGTTATTGCAGAAATCTAGGTGTACCTGCCTACCAACTTCCCTAAGATTTACTTCCCAATCTCATAGTCCATTATTATGTCTGTGCTTTCAAATACTGTAGACAGTAAAAAGTTTCTTTAAATTGTTTTATTGATGTGCTTAGCTATGCGTGTTTCTGTCGTGACTTCTATTTACTTAAAACTTAATTGAAGCCAAATCACAACTAAGAATAACTACGAGAATGTATTTATTGGGAACACTAGGTCTTATATTGAAAGTTGTTTTTATTGATAGACTGATTGTTATAGGTACTAACTTGCATAAATAAATTACTGAAACAATTATCATTAACACAATCCATATTTATAACAACATAATCACATGACCACATCAAGTGACGGGAAATCTAGAAAGGGTGTCCCACAGCAACACAATCAAAATAAAATAATGACCAGCCGAGCGAACAACAACAAAGCATTCGGAGAGAACCACGTGGTGTCTGCGTGTATGGAGGCACGTGCTACATTCATGATACAACCTATACAGGATGTATGATTTGCTGTGTTTTTGTAACCTATGCACTTTGGATAATATTCATTTCAGTTCAAAATTACTTTGAGTTCTACACACTTAGTTAATTGAGGACCTGTTCCGTTCCAATTTAAAATCAAATCATCCAAAGGTTGCCTGGAAGAAATCGCTTAAGGCGATAAGGCCGCCCATATGTACGTCATCATAAATTTATCCTTTCATGTATTTCTTTCATGTTGGTGTGCAATAAAGACATATTTTTATTATTATTATTATTAGACATGTATCTTAGTGTTGCCTGTTTCACAAGACGGGGTGGTCCAATTTTAAGTGCGACGAAAGGCGGATTAGGTTGAACTACTTCTTTAGTCTTCAACAAAATGTTGCAAATGAAATAAGAACACAAATATGGTAAAAAGTAAACAAATTCTCGGTAAAACAAGCCAGGTATTTTTACCGCCAAGGCGAGTGAAGCTACATACAAACAAACACGCACTTTTTTTCAAAATGATCCGTAACTACCTAAGTTTATTCCCTCAGATATCAGCCTGTATGTCCATAAGTAGCATGCAAGCATGAACGCCACTCTCCCTCTAGCACAAAGTAGTCACGAGCTCGCGCCCCGCTGCCGGATCAAAACATTCTTATCACCCGCTGATAACCGGGGCTGGTCGCCTAAACAAACTCTTACATACAAATTACCTATCGCTATCGAGGCTGGCCGGGATAACATCCATTTACTTTGGCCATTAGTTACGCACGGTTTGAGTTTTTGCGTAGGCATGGTGATAATGTAGATTTTTTATAGATTTTAAAAAAATGCTTGGTATGGTATAAGATATTAGTTACTTATTTGCCCTCTTTCTAGTTTTTGTTTCCATAAAACCGAATAATAATAATAGTAATCGCGAGATGGGTCGACGACATTTACAAGTCGTGGGTTCTTTATGGATGAGGTCTGCAAAAGATCGACGCAGCTGGCATATTCAAAGAGAGGCCTATGCCCAGCAGTGGGATAGAGAAGGCTGTGGATGATGATGATGAAGACCGAATACTCCTCTGCATGCTTCCGGAATGCATGAAATAACCTTTTATGTCTTCACAAATAATGTTCAAATACACAATACTTTAAAAGTATTGTGTAAGTAAGAAATTGGAGAGGTTGTAGTATATGTAGATACATACATATATACATATAAGTACTTGGTTGCTGTTAGCTTGATACAAAAATTGGTATAAACACATGAAATGTTAGTGCAGTTGTAATAAAATATGAATAAAATATTTATGATCTACGCCACGAAATGAGACATTGCTCAAAAGTCTAGACATCGCTCTAGACTAATTCGCAAAATGTGTAACTATATTTAATACCGTGCGAAATGTCTGTTTGTTTCTTGTAAACAAATTAATGTCAGTTTCATTAAGGCCAACATCGGAAATATTTTTCTAATCCGAATTCTGTCTGAGTTTAATTAGTCTGAAAAGTAGTTCAACCGCTGAAAAGTGCCAACAATTAGGAGATTTATTGATAGTTAAGTAGTTAATCTTAAGAGATCAACTATCAATAAACAAATAAAAAACTATGCTAATGCATAGTTTTCTTTTCCCAGTATTTTTATCGCTTAGAGAATAGAGAAGACCCTTGCGAAACAAACCTTTCGTTACTACCTAATTTTTTTTAAGAAAAATATAATTTTACTGCAACAAAACAGAAGTGACAGATTGCTTAATAAATTAAATAGAAGATATAGTACAATTAATCATTTGTGATCCTGCTATGAGATTCGTTGTATTGATGTTGACCATTTGTATGTTTTACAAAATTAAAAATAGCCGGTTATGGAGCAGTCGCAGCGGAAACACTACATATTTCTCCAGAGTTTCATTAATAGATTTCCGCAAAGTAATGCCTGATTCAATAACTTAAAATTAAAAATGTACAACCGTTTATCTTGCGTCTTCAAAAAAGGAGGTTATCGAGTCTTCGGAAACTTTTTTTATTTTTTTTGTGGGTTTTGTTACGCTATTACTCCGCTTTTTATGAACCGATTTCAATCATTCTTTTTTTATTCGATGGGGAGTGTTTCAAGGGTGTTCCTATATTTTCTTTTTGTTTTCCAGGTACTTAGGTGACAAAGGCTGAAAATGACGGTGGAGAAGAGCAAAGGTGACGGCAAGCTGCCGCCGGCCACTAAGAAGGTGGCGCCAGATGGAGGGTGGGCCTGGATGGTGTGCCTCGGAGTTAGTTTAGTCAATGTGAGTACTGTTCTGGTCGTTTCTACGTATAATAAGTATATATTTGCTAAAAAAAGTTATAAGTATTGTATCCGTCATCTAGTTTGTTTAGTTTGGGGCTAGATGGCGCTGTGTGCAATGTCCCGGAATATTTATTTATTTATTCTTGTTTAAAATAGTATTATACTAGTTTAAAAATCTGAGGATCTGGTAAGAGATCGCCCTTGGTATAAATGGATGTCACCTGGGGATGCGTTTTTCCTGTTGGTCCGAAAACATAGGGTAGTCTAAAAGACCATAGAGTACCTACAAGGTTTTGTGATGTCTCGACTCCTTATTTCGTCACTGTGTGAACTTACTTCAATCATATCTGCTTAGTAATTAGCAAAACAACAGACAAGCTGTCACAGAATACAAAAGCGCTTTCCATAAACATTTGCAAAACCAAAGGAGTGGCTGTGGTTATTGAAATTTTAATCATATGTCAGTGAATTACCTGAAAACCAAACCAAGTAGTAAAACATTGGTATAGACTATCTATAGGTGCATTACGTAGTCATACGTTTTTTATTGTCTTGTACAAATCATTTTCATTTTGGCATTATGTCTTGCATTCAGTAATTGTTCGTCAATCGCAGATAAATTTTTTTCGACGTGATTTCTGCGCCGGGCTGTTGGCTATTGATGACGTAATATCGATATCAAATTTTTATTGCTACGAATATGTGTATATTTATCCTAAACTAACATGCTACAATAAGACCACCTCGATGTATCACTAACGAATTAATTCTGCGGAGGAGTCATGACCCTAAGTTATGAGGAGATACGACTCTAGAGGCAATACAGACACGCATTACCTCGGACCACATTATCGCTTGTACGGATGTCGCTTCAGATAATATGATGGTCTGACTGACCAATATATCAAAAAAACTTTCTAAAAACTGCATTATGCTTATCTAGCCGAAATATCACATTTGTTTTTAATCCATCGCGATTAACATTAATGCACATCGATAACCACAGACGACCTCATGTCATTAACCGCTGCATGATTCAACCATGAAAACGTGAACAATCAATTGTATTTATAGCACTTGTTGTTATTCTCTGATTAGAATACGCCAGCTCTGTATTGTTGCATAGTTATTCGTTACTAATTAGGTACCTACGTTTCAAAGGTGACTTTATTATAAAAACAGCTGTAGTTTTCAGATAATGCAGGAGACTCTCAAGAGTTTTCGCGAATACCTTTTGTATGGGATACCTCTATTTTTTTGTAACATTTCAAATATCAGATAGCATAGAGGGCTATATTATTTGTTACGGGTAATTATGTAAGTCATTAGTCATTCGGTATAAGTTTTTACTGTTTTACTTCATTTACCCATAACTCTGTATTCATTTCCATGTGTACTGTATTTGTGACCGAGTGAAAGCAGCCACAGTTCACACAGCAGTGCCTCAACAATGCTGATTTGTCTCTGACGTCAGTACCCACGGATGGAATACTTGACATTGAAGGTTTTACAGAAGTAAGCTTGTGAGGCTTCGCTTTTCTTGTATGTAGCGTTCAAATCAAATGCCTTTTTAACTGGCCTGAGAATATAATTTACAAAAAAAATAAGTTACGGGTATTCTATGGGCAAATAGCGTGTTACACCCTAGGCTGCATCAATACTTTACATCAGGCAGGCTGTAGTCTAACGTAAACCTATCCCACGTAAAAAAAAACAATACAGCTGGTACATGCAAGAGAGGCCTATACCCAGCAGAAAGAATAAAGAAGGCTGTGGGTTATGGTAGTGAAGAAATTTAGTATGAGAGTGACCAACTCTGGTAAAAAGGACCATTAAGAGTTTTCTTGCCTAAATTACTATCATGTTAATGTCCATCTACAAATAAAAGTAAGTTTCATGTTTGTGTTTTGTACATTTGCTATCATATCTACAGTCACTTAAAGTAGATCAATACCCGCTAGGTGGTTAGTGATATTTGTACCAGGAAGATTCAGACTAATCTGTTTAGACCATTTGATTACACGTGGGTTGGCTCTAAATGTCTTTGTGCTATTAATTTTATAGAACAACTAGCTGTGCCAGCGACTTCGTCCGCATGGAATAGTTTTTACCATAAAAACGGTTCTAGTGAGTTAACCTTAAAAGATAGATATATACTCTTGCGGACATTTTGTTGAATCATTTTAAGAGGAATAATTATTTCATACATTTTTTTTTGATATCTTGAACCATTTTCGCAGCACACGCAACGGAAGCCCTCAAAGATGCATATGATTCCCCGTTTTTTTTTTTCACATTTTCCATTGTTTCTTCGCTCCTATTAGTTGCAGCGTAATGTTATATAGCCTAAAGCCTTCCTCAATAAATGGTCTATCCAACACAAAAATAATTTTACAATTCGCACCTGTAGTTCCTGATATTAGCGCGTTCAAACAAACAAACTCTTCAGCTTTATAATACTTATTAAGTATAGATTTGTATCTACACAATGGCATATTTTTGCATAGACATTTTTTGCGAAATTAGTGTAATAATTTAATAAGGCAAGCCAGCATGTAGGTGCTTATCTCTATCCGTTGTTCGAAATCAGCAACTTCCAATATGAAAAATATCTCATGCTATAGGCATAAAAACGTTTGCAAATAACCTCATTGAGTGGCATAGCAACTATTAATAACCACATCTAAACGATCATAATCTTGACCTTCTCAAGGTTTAGTCATATCACTTGCCTTGCGTACGTGATTTTCCTTATGACGATATCGTTTTTGCATAAGTTTTCTTATGTTAATTCATAGAATATAACATACATAAATTTGTATGTGCATTGGACATGTATCCTTCTCAGTTTTCTGTGTCTTTTGGGTGTACCTCCTCCTATTATTGCGTATAAATTTCGCTACGGTTTCCAGGTGCGATAGGGGATATGACCTATGAAAACTTTGACACCCAGTTACCGTTTCGTTTTACTAAAACTTATTCAATTCGAGTAAACATGAATTAATTCGATCGTAAATTTAATTTCGTGGTTCACACCTGGTCGTAGGAAATAATCGTCTCTATTTCTGTCCACCTACACGATATTCAAGTGAGCGGGATCTTAGTGTGAACCAGTTTGTGTAAAAAAAAGGCTTCTGTGGTTGTCCTTGGTGATATAATTATGTAACTTAACTATTTAAATATAGACACATGTTTTGTACTTAGAACGCTTCATTTGATACGTGCCTAATAGTACTTCGTAATGCATTGTAATTTTGCGTAGATTAAGAAGTTAACTTCGTTGTATTTATCGCCATGAAATAGGTGCTTTACAAATATTACTAAAATTACTTAGGTACCTAAAATCGAATATTTCTATTAATACCGTAGTACTTAACTTATTTTGGTAGTTAGTACTTTCAAAGTAATTGCTGATTTATTGATTTCCAAGAGTCAAAAGTACTCATAAGTACTTCCCCGGACAAAACTTATAAAGCATTTATTATTGAATATGACGTAGTGACTGAAATACCCGACACATGACCGATGACTGTATTTATCACCATATCACCAATATCACCATATAATCAATATTAAAGGCTATTGAACCGTATTGCATGCAAGCGCCCAATGCACAGATTTCATGATACGTCAAGAAAGTGCATAACAACTATAATCGAGTGCAATCTTGCATTGAGTGTATGGTTTGTTCAAATAAGTATTTTAAGTGGTACAACATAACGCGTCGATATGAAAAAATACAAGTAATATACTTATTTACTTACTTTGCACTTTCTGAGAAAATTATCAAGTTTGAGTCTTGATCACATGATTATGAACATAACACATCTGAGAGCATAATAATCATGATTCAATAAATAATTCGTTCAAAATATTTAGTTTAATCAGAACGCTGTTTATTTTGAGTAAGTTTGTACCTAAATGTTAATGCAAAGTCGGTCAATCGTTGTTGACCAAGTTTGTGAATACCAAGGATTGGCTGGAAGAAATATGTTTCCACTTGAACACCTTGACACCATTCGAAATGTGAGAATAGCAATAATATTCAGTAATTGTGTTACTAAGTGTAGTTAATGACTTTGAATGCGTATGAATTTATTTATTTTTCAAGTAAACAGAACGCGAGCGAGTTTAATTATTTGCATTCTCTTGTAAATAAATTTATGTACAAGTATGTCATATTTTTGTTATGGTCGGGTTTCTGATAAGTCCTCCAAAAAACAGCAACAAAAATCTAAATTAGTGCCTGGATTAGACCCATATCAAGCTCAAAATAGGGAGTAGAAACCTACCGTTAATGAAGAGGCCTATACTCAGCAGTGGGTGGCCATCGGCTTATATGAAATGAGAAAAACACAGCGGCCCAGTGCGAAATAGATTTTTAAGCTCTTACGTAATACGTAGTAAATTGTAAGTGTTTTTCTTCTTCTTCTCTTTTTCTTATCGAATCAGAGTAGCGAACTCTGATGTAGAGAGTTTATCAAGCCGCCCCATGGGATTCTGACATGGATTTACGACTGCTGTACTAGACAAACAGCCGGGACCTACAATTTAACGTGTCATCTGACCTACGCAAGCGCCTAAAATGGAATGCCAAGTGGCATTCCATTTTGCTTGCGTGTCACGGTGTTCGGTCACCCATCTAAGAGCTGACCGCGTCAACCTTTGCTTAACATTGGTAATCGCATGCGATTGCCTCCGCTAGTTGAGCTACGGGCGCTTCAAGTAAGTAAATCCCTTTGTATCTAAACCTAAATGACTATTTTAATGTAGCGGAGTGTTTTTAATCAACGAAACAATTCCGAGCATTGCTCAAGCGATCACATGTTTCCGACTGACACAATTACATAACTAAAAGGGGAACTGAAATTGAATCGTAGCGCTGCAGCTGCTTCTATGTAAACAATACATTTTCAATCTTAGACTAAGAAATAGGTACGAAAATGCCAAGTAAAATCGAGATATGAAATATAGTGCAGCAAACGTACGTATCTCTCACGGGAATACAAAGAAAAGTATTATAATAATTGTCGTAACGCAAAAATAATATCAAGGTCAAAAAAGACCGAAATCTAATTTTCTTGTTCTATCTATAATCTGACACCACACTTATCAATTATACCTTTTCTATGCCTACACATGTTAAACAGAACAAAAAATTCTAAAACTGGGAAATAGTGGATCGACTAGCTCATCTCTGGTCGATCGCGTGTCGTTTTATGCATGTTATTAAATCGCTTCTTTGTTACCTCCGACGCTCCTTGAAACAAAGTGAACTTATTATGCTAATGGACACTTCGCTTTTATCACGCCCTCTAATGGATATTTTACTTTTATCGCCGGAACCGGGATAGTATAATCTGTTGCTGGACAAACCTCGCTAAATAAATAATTACGCATGGACGAGACAATATGTGTTTGTTGTTTCAACAAAATATTGGGTCATCGTCACTATCGTCGGAGTTCATTCTCGTAGCTCCATGTTTTCACTAGTTTGATATGCAGTTCATTACACTAATAAGTAAGTGTAGATATATGTAAGCTTTGACAGCTTTGATGTATTATTGGATAGACATTGACAGCTACGATAACCTATAAAAATACTGTACTGAAATGTGAAACTGAAATATTGTATAAATTATTTAAAGTAACTAAAGTAACAACTAAAGCATGAACATTATTTGTTGATTTTGTTTTTAGGTAAGTAATTCAACTAATTAGGTAATGTAGTAAATAACAATAGTTTTAATCAAAATTGTTACCCTTATTAATTAATAAAATCTTGTTTTTAGCAACAAAATCACAGTTTTGTTTGATTGCTGAGGAAGACCTGACCTTATAAATCAACAAATTGGATGTCTACATGTGAAGTGAATAAACATGGAGAAGTTACGCTTTGAATTCATCATAAAAGCCAAACCTGATGACGCAAAAACGAACATGATAGCCATAACCTCAATTATGGACTCAAATGGCCAAACTTATATTGTACCCAAAGAGTATCAACCAATACATTTCCACAAAGAGATATTGAAACATGAAATCTTTATCAAGATAAAAAAATCTCTACAAAAAAGGCATGATAAGAGACAGGTTTGGATCACTTTAACGAAGGAAATGAAATCAACATATTTGGATGATGACAACATACAAATTGATGGGTTTTTTCTTGAAAAATTGGAACAAGGTCAGGAGTTATCATCGGCTGAACCAACATTGTTAAAGAAGACTGAAAATAAGACAAGATTAGTGGCTGAATTTTCAATAGAGAAGTTTTCTAGACATACAACAAATGTTAGACAGTGGTTAGAAACTTTTGAAAGTGAATGTGTGCGCTTACAAATAGAAACAGATTTACAAAAAGTAGAAATTTTAAGGTTACTATTGGAAGATACTTGTATAGATTGGTACACCTCAATGATTATCAAACATACTATTGATTCGGATTGGTCTGTATGGAAAAAAAGTTTATGTGAAACATTTGCTGATAAAGGCTGGTCACCGATCAGGTATGCTATGAATTTTAAATATATCCAAGGATCTGTGTTGGACTATGCTCTTAAAAAAGAGAGATTGTTACTAGAGATAAACAAATCAATTGATACACAAACCTTAATTTATATGATTGCCACCGGTCTACCAAACTTTATAATGGATAGGATAGACAGAGAAAGTCTTAAAGAAGTAAATGACTTGTTTAATTTCATAAGAGGACTAGAAAGTTTAACAAGGAAATATGATACAAAGAAATACTCAAACACAGTAAATAAATTCACTAAACAAGAAATAAAACTGACTGAAAAAAAATCATGTAAGATTTGTGAGAATAAAGGAAAATTAAATAGATTTCATCCGGAGAATGTTTGCTGGTACAACTATGATAGGAAAACAGTAGATGACAAAAACTTAAATTCCAATTCAATATTAAAAGTTGAACTGAGTAATGAAGATCCAAAAAACTAGACCTCCCTCCACTAATTGATATAACAGTGTTGTTAAATAATACACTGCAAGCCAAGGGTTTGTATGACCCTGGTTCACGAGTAACTTTAATAAATTCAAAATTAGTTCAGGTGACAAATGAGAAGTCAAATTATTGTTATGACACAATAAAGACAATATGTGGAGGAGGCAAAACTAAAGGGTTAATTACATTGGATGCAGAAATCTTGCATAAAAAAAATAGAATAAATGCATTTATTTATGAGAATGAAAACTTTGAGTATGATCTAATACTAGGATTAGATTCAATATATACATTTGGATTGACTCATGATGAGAATTTAAATATCCAAATAAAAAAAACAGATAGTACAAAAATAAAAAATACAAACATTTTTGAAGAAAAACAAACTGAAAATCTGGAAATAATAAGAGAAGAAAAAGGCTATTCAATAAACTTTAATGAAGGTATAGATACAAATAAGTTTCAGATACAGACAGAATACTTAGATTCTGATCAAAGAAAACAGATAAATATCTTATTGGATAGTTACACAGATATTTTTGCTAAACATAAATATGATACTGGAAGAGTGAAAAAGTATGAAGCCTGCATAGATTTGGAAGTTGACAAATATTGTTATAAGAGACCATATAGGTGTTCTGTTCAAGATAAAATAGAAATAGAAAATCAGATCTCACAACTATTGAAACATGAATTGATTGAGGAATCTTACAGTCCCTTTGCGGCACCTGTTACCTTAGCTTTTAAAAGGGACGAAGGAAAAAAAAGTAGATTATGCATAGATTTCAGAGATTTAAATAAAATAATCATACCTCAATCACAACCATTTCCACTTATAGAAGACATGATAACAAAAACAATTAATTGTAATTATTTTACAACACTGGATATAAACTCAGCTTTTTGGTCAATTCCATTGAAAATTACTGACCGACATAAAACTAGTTTTGTAACACAAGAAGGTCATTACCAATGGACTTGTCTACCCTTTGGTCTTAAGACATCACCGGCTATATTTCAACGGATTTTGGGGAATATCATAAGAAAATATGACCTCACAGGATTTGCAGTGAATTTCATCGATGACATACTGATTTTCTCTAAAACATTTGATGAACATATCACACACTTAAAAAAATTACTGGATGCTATTCGAGAAGAAGGTTTCAGACTTAAATTCACAAAATGTAAGTTTGCATGTGATTCTGTTAAGTATTTAGGTCATATTTTGCAAAGGAATACAATTAGACCTCTAAAAGACAATTTGATTTCAATAAAAGAATTCCCTACTCCTCAGAACAGAAAGCAGATACGTCAGTTTTTGGGGAAAATTAATTTCTATGGAAAATACATTCCAAATGTCTCTATAGTTCTTGATCCTTTGCATAATTTGTTGAGAAAAGACCAGATATTTAATTGGACAGAACAGTGTGAAGGGGCATTTAAAAAAATCAAGAACTATCTCTGTTCCAAACCAATACTAGCTATATATGATCCACAAGCACCAATATTAATTTATACAGACGCCAGTGCCATAGGAATAGGCGCAGTTTTAAAACAAATTCAAAGCAATGGCGAAGAAAAACCGATTGCATATTTTTCTAAAAAAATAAATGAATCTCAAAAGAAAAAAAAAGCTATATTTTTAGAATGTTTAGCCATAAAAGAGAGCATAAAGTTTTGGCAACATTGGTTAATTGGAAACCATTTCACTATATATACAGATCATAAACCCCTGGAGAAGTTAAATGTTAGAAACCGACCTGATGATGAATTAGGGGACATGTTACATTATCTGTCACAATACAATTGTGAAATAAAATATAACCCTGGGAAGAATAATACTGAAGCAGACTGCCTCAGCAGAAACCCGGTATTGGACGTTGATGTTAATGATGAAGATAATTTAAGAACAGTAAATATTATTGATATTCAAGATATAAGATACGACCAAGAGAAAAATTTGGGATTGAAAAATTTGGATAAGAAAATTGTTTTTGAAGATGGGGTATACTACAGAAAATGTGGAAAAATAAAGAAGAAGATTGTTCTGAGTGAAGCTTACAGCAAAACTTTAATAAAAAAGACACATGAAGAATATTGTCATACAGGAATTAATCAGACAGAATCAAAGATAAAGCCTTTTTATACTGCCCCAAATTTATCAGGGAATATTAAAAATATATGTAAAAACTGTGAGATATGCATAAAGAATAAAACAAGGTTAAATAGAAAATATGGATTTATGTCACAATTGGGCCCAGCTACTAGACCTTTCCAAATAATGTCGCTGGACACAATAGGAGGATTTGGTGGACAAAGATCAACAAAACGATATTTACATCTACTAGTGGACCATTTCACCAGGTACTCATATATCTTATGTTCCAAGAATCAAAATGCCCGAGATTTCATCAAACTTTTAGAGAAAATTCCTAAAGAAGAAACAATAAGCATCTTACTTTGTGATCAGTATCCAGCTTTGAATTCCATTGAATTTAAAAATTACCTTCGAAACAAGAGTATCCAATTAATACTTACAGCAGTAGATGCACCATTCTCGAATGGTTTAAACGAGAGGCTAAACCAAACTATTGTAAATAAAATAAGGTGCAAAATGAATGAATCAAAAGGAAAAACAAATTGGTCAAAAATAGCAGAGGAATGCAGATGTAAATACAATGAAACAAACCATTCTGTAACAGGTTTTTCTCCCAAATATTTGCTATCTGGTGAGTCTACTGATTTGTTACCCATGGAATTGAAAGAAAAACAGCCATTAACAAAGAATTTGGAAGAAAATAGAAAAATAGCGCTACAAAGGTCAATAAAATCACATGAATACAATAAAACTTTATTTTCCAAGAATAGAATACAACATGAATTTAAGGAAGGGGACAAGGTATATGTTGACTATGCAAATAAATTAAACAAAAGGAAAATGGATGAAATTAGAATTGGTCCCTTTGAAATTGAAGAGAAACTATCAGATACAGTTTTTAAAATAAACACCGGTCGTGGAACGAAATCTATTGGATTATATCATGTTACAAAACTTATACCAATGCTTAATAATATTTAGATTTCATGAAAATTTTTACCTATCATAATAATGTGGGAAAAATTGTTTTTTCAAGGGGGGGAGATGTAAGCTTTGACAGCTTTGATGTATTATTGGATAGACATTGACAGCTACGATAACCTATAAAAATACTGTACTGAAATGTGAAACTGAAATATTGTATAAATTATTTAAAGTAACTAAAGTAACAACTAAAGCATGAACATTATTTGTTGATTTTGTTTTTAGGTAAGTAATTCAACTAATTAGGTAATGTAGTAAATAACAATAGTTTTAATCAAAATTGTTACCCTTATTAATTAATAAAATCTTGTTTTTAGCAACAAAATCACAGTTTTGTTTGATTGCTGAGGAAGACCTGACCTTATATATATTATACTTCGAAATGTAAAACATTGCCCAGTTTCTGAGTCAACAACCCCAATGTCATACACAAATTCCGCGTCTTAATCTAGTTTAAAAATGTAAAAAATTATGACTTTGGTTACTTCCATAACTCCTGTCTTTTATTATGTAATGATCATATTATAAAAACCTTGCTCAGAAAGAAGGGGAAATGCTTCAATCAATACCGACTTCAAAAAACAGGAGGTTATCAAGTCTTCTGAAAGATTTTTCGTTACCTAATTACGGTTGATGCAGTTGATGTGAATGTACAACTAGGTAAACTCAAATCTCCTGGCATGCACAAACTCGAGAGACGTCTCGGTCAATTAGAAGTTTCGCTTCAGCTGAAGATGAGACGGCGTACTTAGAAAACCGGGTCACATGTGAATAAGTCCTCAGAATATTTTATTGCTCCACCATTAAATATATTGCGAACATATTGAGTTCCTCTATGTCTCCATATGCCCGGCATCTGTTCTGTCGCTCCTAAAAAGTTCACGATAGCAGAACATGTTTGTAATAGGTATAATCAATGCCATTTATTCCTTTGATGGAGCGCTCGAAGCGATGAAACAGCGGCTAGCGGCTACTAACTAGTTACAATTACAGCTAGGAAACGGACTACCGTTATGTACATGGCACTGTCTATTGCGATAACATTTGTGTATTGGATTTTTTTACACAGGCACTCAGCACTTACTTAATAAATACACAGTAAACCAGTTTATCTTATATGAATTGGTTGACGGTTGTATACCATTTATAAAATTATAGATTTTCAACATTTATTCAGTATGTAAGTACTCAGAAGAAAATGTTTTGTGAAATTTCATCTGCCTTTATTGGTTATTCTTACCTACGTACAATCGGAACTATCATATATTTTTTACATTTTTTAAGCCAGAGTTGATTTGTCTGTGTAGTGTTCATTCAAGCCTCAATTGTCACGTTTTTAAGATTACATGTTTTTTTGTGTCCCACCATTTATTAATACATATTTATTATGGTTTATATTGATAAAAAAATTGCCATCATCTCATATGCATAACATACTTCTCGCCTTACACCATCAATATTTCTGTTTCAGTTTTCCACGCGGTCCCTCGAGCCGTCGTTCGGTCTCCTATTCGAAGACTTGCTGGACGACCTGGAAGTGAAGACCACCGGAGCTTCCTTCATAGCCAGCACGCTCGACTCTGTCGTCAATTTCTCCGGGTTCTTCGTGGGACCCGTCATAAAGACTTTCTCGTATCGCAAGGTGTGCTTCGTGGGGTCGACGATATGCGCCCTCGGCCTACTGTTCACAGCGCCCGCGAACAGCATGGCGCATATACTGGCCACCTACAGTATTTTGGGAGGTAAGCTGTTTGATTGTTGTAGTTTTATTTTGTTATTGTTTAGGTTTTATGACTTTGTGAATTGATTACAGTTTGATGTTGCTATTTTTATGTGGTTGTCAGTTTATTAATGGATGTAGTTACTTAGATAATAATCGCCCTGAGAAATATGCAAGTGTTTCTTGAACATGAACATGAACATAGGTACCACACCCAGCCAGGACAAGCCTGCTCCGGTCAAACCGGCATACCAGGGGGCACAAGGTTTTGGAGCGTGGTTTTGTGCTAACGCTCCGGGATGGTAGTCGACCGGCTATGCAGCCAGACGCCGATTTGGAGAAGGTTGTTATTAAGGATAGGGATAAGCGTTAGTAAAAAGTGGTGTTCGTTGATTATTGAGTTGACCCATCTTGGGGTTTGTTAGTGTTTGGCTTTGCAAGCACTATATTAATACGTTCGCTGTGTAATGTTGGTTCTATTGTGAGTAATCATAACCGCGTCGGGTGTAGTAGGTGGATCTTTAATGTGGGTCGAATAGATCCTATGTCGCTAAGGGATTGTTCTTGTGTCCTCTGACTCTTGCCCTAGATCTGTCGGGTCTTCATCGCTCAGTACGTCAGTAAACGACCCCTCTGTAAGGTCAAGTTCTTTTTCCCACTTGGAAATCGGAATGAATGTGTTTTTGACCCGTCTTCTTTCCTTCTGTTTGTGCCTTCTATAGAAGTCATAGGTGATCCTCATCCTTTTTGATGGGTATGTTTTTGCTAGACCGCTGAAAAAACTGCGGCATTCTTGTTGGTCTTCCGTTGCTTCGGTCTCTTGCAAACGGCGTCGGCACTCTTTAAGTGTATTTCTAGCCTCTATATCTTGAGGATGATGCTTATAATGGAACTTCGCCTTCTGTAGGTTTGTAATTGCTTCTTCTCTAGCCTTAGAGTACCTTCTTTCATATTTGATAGTCTTATTGGCCGCCATCTTCATGACGTTTGTTATCACTTCCCACGATAGCGGCTCTTTTCGGTTTTCGCAGTTCCTGCTCTTTTTGGTTTCCTCTGATAAAGTTTCTTGGTATTTTTCTCGAGTGGTGGTACTTTGAAGCATCTCGTAGTTTAGGGTTTTGTAGTCAAACTCGTTCGCAACATTGGCCCTGGCTAGTCTTATTGGAGGTCTCGTAGAGTCCCTATTGGAATTTAATGTGAGGGGCTTTACGTTTCCCCATATGATTCTGTGGTCAGATAGGATAGTTTTTTCGCCTTTGATGTAATTAAAAATCTGGTTGTTTTTGGCATCTGTCATTATGTGGTCTATTTGCGACGTTTTGTTCCCCGACGTCCAAGTCGTTTTACAGCTGCGCCGGCCGAATGATGTGTCCAATCGGAGATTTTCCCGTGCAATTAGATCTAATAAGATGTCTCCGTTGTCGTTACTTGTTTGGTGTAAGAGATTTTTGCCTATTTGATTTTTATCGCGAAGTTCGTGTGTATCTGTGAGTCCTATGTGGGCGTTGAAGTCACCTAGTATGATTGTTATTGAGTTCCCTGGTTTGTTCTTGGTCAGTTGTAGTAGCCGAATAGAGAGGCTCCACTGCTTGTATGTATTGAAGCAACCATATTGTTTGTGTTTGCTTTAGTCCAGTTCAGCCTTAGGCCGCTGTTTTTCTTATGAGAATAGCTAGGCCTCTTTTGTTGTTGTTTCCGCTTAGGTGCCACGTATAGTGACTAGATTCGTAGGTCCCGGATTTTAAGTGAGTTTCCTGTAGGCAGGCAATATGGATAGATTTTCCGTCTAGAAACTCGTCGATCTCTCGTTTTTTAGTCAACGTTGCGGCGCCTCTAATATTCCATGTGGCAATGTTTATGTTTTCATTTACTACCTGTTTTTTGTTTTTTTTGGTGTGGCCTGGGGCGGGCAAGTCGGTATCCGGACTCATCTGGTATCTCCTCTGGGGTGCTAGTTCCAAGGGTTAGACTAAGGTCATTTTGCGTGGTGTTTGTACTTATTACTCCTAGGTGATTTTCAAAGCAATCAAAGTGGTTCCCCGTAAATATTAGACCTATGCTACCTGCGGCATCGTTTGGTTCCTTAGGAGAGAAGCATACTGTTTCTTGTAGCGGGGTTTTTTTGAGAGATTTTCACGTTAATACTATAATATTCCGCTGCCGCTATAAGTATGTCTGTGCCGCCCCATGTACCATCTTGGTATTGTGATAGAATGTAGTTCCTGATTTGTTCGCTTTGTGCTGAGCTATCTAGATTACTTCTGATCGCTAGGTACATTTGTGGATCGTTTTGGTTTTCTTCTACGTGGCGTGCGAGGTCTCGTCGAATGTGTTGGTGGTCGAAGGTTAGGCCATACAAATCGTTAATTTGGTGGGCTATAGCGCGATACAAGCAGTTGCCGTCTCCTGGTATTTTTACGATAGAGTTCCCTATTTCCATATCTGTTTTGTGCCTTACCGTGATGGTATCGCAAACGACGGGGTGCCGTGGCTAGCTCGTGATATCTTTCTGGTATGCGCGTGATCCTTTTTGTTGAGGTTTGTTGCGAGGCTGTGAAGGAAGCTTATATACTATGTACGTATTTGTATTATAAAACTGGTGTATCATGCGCTATACTAGTTCCCCTTTGCCTTTAACGTAGAAGGGGAGTAAGTAGTACTCGAGTGGGTACTTGGGTCTCGTCTATCAACTCTAGGTACGGGGCATTTGTTAGGTGAATGTTAGGATACTTGCACTTAGTATCTGCTGTTTTTCCCTAGGCTATCTATGGGATCTTAACGAACCCTTTCGTCCGGCGGCAGGCGAAGTTCGTTACTTTAGTTCTAGCGTGGTGTCCAGGTGAGTTAGGGCTAATTATTTGGAATCGTACCTACCTACCATTATTTTGGTACTAAAAAAATACATGTAAGTTATAGCGGTACTGGTGAACTACAACTATTTATCAAATATCAAGCTATTTATCAGGTTTTACAACGATTATAGTCAACGAAAAACCTACGCTTTTTGTACTAAGTGTTTTATGTGTATAAAATAAACGTCTGGGCTTTATTTTACGTAGCAAAACTGAGATAAAAAAAAGGGATCATGACCCGACCATAGTGCCTCGCAGCTGTGTCGGAAATTTGCGGGTGGTTTTTAGCTGAACCTATTGTTAATGTTCTGATTTATTGTTTAGTTTTACGTTTCGTGTTTGTTTTGGGAATGAATAGCTGTTGTTTAAGTAATATTTCTATTTGGTTATGTCTTAGGTTATTGTCCAAACGGACCTGCAGATGTGCGTAGTTTTTGTATTTAAGTATAATTCGTATTTAGGCTTTTTTGTTTGCTTTGGGAAAGTAGATTGTCTTATGGCGGGGTTTACCTGCTTTTTTTTGTATGTGGGTTATTTCTGGGGGTTCCTTTGTTGTTACAAAAGTCTACAACTGTAAAATAAATAAACAATAGATGTTTTCTTTCTTTCTTTCTTCTTTCTTTAAAACCTATCCGCTTTTTAGATAGTGTAGGGTAAGTAGTTATCTATATATTTATCGTGGAAATTTTAGGGAATCCCGATGTATATTATATCTACTTACAACAGCCAGTGTTTACGCATTCGTTACGAGTAATTACAGCCGTGGTATGGGATCGCGTAATCTAGTCTATCCTGGTGGATTTAGCATGCCCTAGGTCGGGATCCTAAGTCCTAAAAGAGTATTTAGAGATGGTAGAAATTGCTTTTAGGACCAATTGAAGTCAAGATGTTTTGGCCAGATTGTCTGAGCTTTGCCAGATCGAAAGATTTTATTTAGGGGGAATAGCAGCAACGACGTATTACTGGAGGTTTGCGTGATCTAACGTAGTTGAGAGTAGGTGGACTTGCTATGGTACAATCTAATTTATTGTACCTGGCATTATTTGCTCTAGTTATCTAAGTGATATGTCGTATTCTAAGTTAGTTTAGCGTAATTGGTAGTAGTAACCGCACTGTTTGTGGAGCTAGGAATGGTATAGTAAGGTCTAGCTAATGCAATCGGTTTAGTACTTAGTATATGGCGCCCTATATACGGTGTTGGTTGCTGATGTGGGCTGCTTGAGTACAGACCTGTCCCTCGTGGCAGACGTCCAGTCAACATCCTAGGATGTTGAGGTAGGAGAGACAGGAGAAAAGGGGTTTAGACCGAGTGCGACTAATATGGAACAAGCTCACCGAGTTTTCCTTTTGCTGGAGTGGGCTACCCCGCGCCGGGCGCTGTCACCGCTGTTATCGGTGGCCTCTGATGTCAATGGCGCGGGTCACTTACACTGGTTGTCCCACACTGATACGATACATGTAAAGATTACACACACGCGTTGCACGGCACCTGGTTGTTAGGCACTTTTCGCGGGCCAGAGAATTTACCTACGCTAGGGACCGTCAAGCTTTGTTCGCAGCGATTGTGCCAGCCGCTGGCAGATGTTGCGCCCATTGTTTAACGGATCAATTGTATTTACGAGGCTCTACTGATATTTCCCGAAAGCGACCGCTCGGCACGGCGTCCAGGACGCTACTCCTGAGAAATATGCAAGTGTTTCTTATAGCGATAATATTTTATCATAGTAAAAGGTACTTGATTACAAAGAAAGTAAATACTAACATATGTAGTTACTTATAAACTTTCATACCTATTCATAATATTAGTATGGCGGTACGATCGCAAACCACAGTAATACTTTAAAGACAGAAAGTTTGTAAGTGTGTATGTTAGTTCTTTAATCATGCAGAAACGGTTGAACCTAAACCCAGAATATTATATCGCCACTAGTTGGACTTAGAACAATTCACATTCGCACTCAGATATATAATTTCCTTCATTCAATGCTTGTGCGTGCTTCGCTCTCCGGAGACCGACTGCATTTTATTTATCTACTGACCATTAAACATTACCACACTCATGCGTCACGCGCTTATCAAAGTTCCTAAGACTTCGTTCAGTTATACAATCCGCTAATTTTATAGTTTCCTATAACGCATGACACGCTGCTTACACGCGTGCATTCGAATAACTAAGTTTCATTGATTGCAATTCAATGTCGTCGAATCGTATTGGACTATAAACTGGCACGAAGCACGTGTACTGTGCAGTCGTGCAATGCAACCGTAGTTCCAGAATGTTCCATAATACGATGCTCCGTCGGTCACGTAGTCTTCTCGCCAGGGGCAACCATGCCCTCGCCAGGGGCAAGGGCATGGTTTGTTGTGAATACAGATGTAGTTATGACAGAAATTACCATTTAAAGATAAGCCCTTGAAGGCGTTTAAGTCATATCTGTAGTGAGAATAAAAAATCTTTTTATTTATTTGATTTGATCTGATGTTAAGCTACACTGTAGTCTATGTGTGTTTACAAGTTGTACCGAATGCTAAAGTTTGCGCCGTCTTACCCTTATGTACATATATGTGGTATAGTGTTCAAAACACCATTGAATATTACTTAATAAGTCATATTATCGTATTCAGCTAATAACTATTATATAACAGTACATTTTTGAAAACATAAGCACACAACGAGTTTGTTTTAGAAAATCTTGGCTTTTAACAATAGACTAATGGGAACGTTGCGTAATATCAGTCCAATTGTTGTGTATTTGGGTTGGTGTTGGTGATTCATAGCTTGAAACAATAAGCACCGAATAACATTATCAATAAATCTGAGCATTGAAGCGTATATGAACACCTCATTAATACGTTGTTACGGCAATAATATCCAGATATGTTCAATAGCAAGTTATGTGTGCATGGTTTCATTGATTGCTTACGTATTTCAGCAATCGTATTAGTATGCTTATGTTTAAGAAAATGCACTTATCAACGAAAGGTTAATACGTGTACAGGAAATAAAAATATCAAGCATAGTTTTATTAATCTATACTATCCCACTCCTGGGTAAAGGACTCCCCCAACTCCCTCCATGCGTCCCGGTCGAAGGCCTGCTCACGCCAGGCACCCTGAAACCGGTCGAGATCCAAAGTTAAGCCCATATAATACAGACACCTATCATTATTGACGAATTACACGCTCTTAGTTTCTGAGTCTATTATACAATCGCACGGAGGCTGCACGTTAAAAAAATCTATAGATTTATCTAAACAACATGCTCTAACTAAAACTATTCATGCTATGTGCAAATATACGCACATTGAGTCCGCAGTATGTTCCACGCACAACAATAGTAATTGGTCGTAAACCTAAAACGTCATTAGTTAATTCCTACAACACTCGTAAATTGCTCGTTACTATTACATTTTTAACTTTACCGCTTTGTCCATGGCAAAGGCTATTTATAGGACCTTTGTCCTTGCGCAAGAGCATATTTTGTTTCATACACGCATAATCTGATTACTTTATGGTTGTGACCGTGACTTAAATTAGTTACGAATCTGTATTTTTGGCTAAAACGACTCGGGTCACGTATTTTAAGTGACCAATTTTCCTCATGCTCTAAACCGCAAGAGAAATCTGTAAAGATTGAAGCTTGTACATATATGATTTCGCAGAAACAACAGAGAGACCTCTAGTTTGTATGAAAGCGATTCTTAAAAGTGGTCACAGCTATATTGTGAACTGTCAAAAGTTTAAATCAAATATGTTCTACTAGTAATGACCCGTGGTGTTACTCGAGTTAGTAAATAAAAAAAATCCTGTGTGTTAGTTATTACTAGGACTGGTCTAATTTTATGCTACGATAGGTACATATCAATTTCTCCATTTGCTCTGATTGACCAATTCACAACATACACGCAAACTTTTTTGTTACAATAAAATTATTGTGATTAATTTATTAAACGCATTAATTTAACAATATCTTGACATCTCAGTATCAGTTTCTGTAGAAGAGAAGGTAGAAAGATGGATGGACAGATACACACATTATTAAAACATCACAAGGAAACTGTGTTTCCTGCGAACTACAATCCAGGGGTTTTCAAATCTAGAGTTAATAGGTATCTTCTAGGTAAACGTGTTACACCCTAGGCTGCAGCAATGCTTAACATCAGGCAGGCTGTAGTCAAACGTAAACCTATCCCACGTAAAAAAAAAACAATTCAAGCACAACACAGACAGAATAGAAACTTACAAATAAGTTCTTAATCAAATTTATGCTTCTTCTACACATTTCATTATAAATACTATTGCTTAATCTTGGAACTACTTGAGATGATCTGACAAAAAATGTAATTTTATAAATGAATATGTTTCTAGGTTTCGGCGTAGGTCTAGCATCGGCGTCCTCTTTCGTGTCCCTGAACCACTACTTCTCGAAGAAGCGCGGCCAGGCCGTGGGGCTGTCTATGGCGGGCACGGGCTTCGGCCTCATGGTGATGCCGCAACTAGTCAAAGTGCTACTGGGGGAGTATGGCTTCAGGTAACACTTACATACCTACCTATTTATACTTTGGCCTATTTGCCTATGACGATTCTTAAACGCGGAAAAAAAAGATGAAATATATTTAAGAGACGTCACACTCTGGCGGTTTCAGGCCGCCGGCCCTACAATAATTACTTGATTTTCATGTTATGTGTGGATTTGTACTCGCTTAGCGGTAAAGAAAAACATCGTGTAGAAACTGACATGTTTGAAGACCATAAAACCCGAGGACATGTGTCTTCTGTAGAAGGACGTGACCTCCCACCACAATGCATGTATCTGTCTAAGAGAACTCCCCTAACGAATTGATTCTGCGGGGGACTCACGACCCTCCGTCATGAGAAAATATGACTTAAACAGAATTAAAATGTATTTCTTCAGATGGACGGTGGTGATCCTGGGCGCAATGGCGTTCCACGCAGTGCTGGGCTCCTGTCTGCTGCAACCCGTGAAGAGGCATCTGATCGAAGTGCCGGTCGACTGTGAAATGCAGACTGTTAAGGTGGGGCTTTTAAATGTCTTAGTTGTATCCCTCACTGCTGAGGATCGTGACTCCTTTTGATCTTGTGGACTAGTTGTAGCCATTTGTTGCGTTCTTATGCTTGGTGCATTGTAACATTTATTGGTATCACTAGCTCTTTGGTTATATGCTCAGACTACCGTATGGGACACCGGCCTGTCGTAACTAGAACTCGGTATATCATACGTAAATTTAACGTGAGTGTAACGTAACTATTATTGTAAGTGGGTAGAGCTACTTATAAACTGTAACATGTTATCTGCTAGCAATAAATTTATCTTTTTAAAGAGCAGTGAAAATTATTCCACATCCTTTTCGCATAAAATAGCTCCTTCATTATTGAGAAAAAGACCATTTTTTTAATATTCAAATCACCTTTGACTTATCAGAATAGACGATTGTCGCAGTATATAAAGCAGTTGACGATGAAAAAGAGATACATTACATTGGTTGCTATTGTCACAATGACTATTATTCAATTGGCTAAAATAGCCTCTGATTCAAGTTGCGAACGGCAGCAAACTTTTCATAGAGAATATGCTTATCTGTTCAAACAAGTTCTTGAGATAATTATTATGATTGAATTTATAAAGTTAATTAAATTAAATGTTTAAATTTGAGTATTGCGACATATTTTGCAATCGCTTCGAAATCAACAGAGGATCCGATTTTAATATTTGTGGTAAACCACCGTAGGTACATATCGATATTTCACATAAAATTTCTCAGTTTGATGGCCTATCTTTCCACTTGACATTGGCAGAATTGCGAACTCATATATTCGCAAAAGCCATAACAAAAAAAAAACATTTAAAAACATAAATTGCTTTTGATGTCTAATTTTTTTACATTATCTAGTGTTTTAAAACAATACTACATATGAATAGAAACTATGCAAAACTTAATACGCAAAGAAAATCAGCAAGAATAAGTGCCAACGATAACATTATAAAGACGTATTCTTACGAATGCTTCATTGTTACTGTATGAAGTAGGCACAGTTTTACATAATGTTAGCATTCTTTGTTCTTCTCTCCATTTTTATTCTAATATGTTTCGTCGTTTGAAGATTTGCATAAAAAAGACACGTCCAAATGTTCACATTGGATTTAGTTCTTTTAGACACTACTGTTGCAATTTTTTTTTTATACGTTTTTATATAAAAAAAACTTTGCAAAATGCAGACGATCTGCCTGATGCTAAATAAAATATATTCAATAATGTATACATATGTGTGTAATAATGTGTACTTTTGTTTTATTTAATGCAGTTAAGTAGACAAAACCGGTTGAAAGAATTATAAATGAGCAATACATTCTCTTTAGCTTTCAGAAATGGCAAAAATAGCATGCTGAGTCTTTAATAAAATACATAAGTATCGCCTAAGGCGATAAGGCCGCCCAATGTGCAACACTTTAATTTATGTATGTTTATTTCTGTTTGTAATTTTTGTGTTTTTATGGTGTACATTCAAGTTATATTCTATTCTATAAGTATCATAATTTCTTATACCAGATTGCAGTGAAATAGCCTTGTTGAAAACAACACGACTATGATATTTTACTCAAGATGTATTGTTTCCTTCTCAGAACAATCATGTTATCCGAACAATGAAATAGGAAATAGAAAACAATGTTCGTGAATTGTTTTGATTTCATACAGTTCTTGGTTATTTTTTTTTATTTTACTGACTTGTCATGATATTATATTATAAGCCTTTGATTTTTATTTAAATATTATTTATTTAAATTTATAAACGATTTTGCTAAGGATTTTGAATTTAGTATATTGTAAAATGTTGACCACAATATATCTAATATGAACAGCGTTGCAAAATATTCTTAAAGTGTTGAAGTGAAGTATAAATTAGATTTCTATTTTTTCTTGCGTCATAAGTCTTGTATATTTTGGAAACATACCTAGGTTTTTGTACGTAGGCAAAAAAAGAAATTCTTTAATGCCTTTTTTGTTTATGCGCATAATTTACGTATGAGCATTCCGTTAGATATTCGTTATAGGATTTGCTGATTTTACTTATAGATAATTATCTTTATACGCATTATAATGCGTCAATGGCGTAAAACTTAATTTGCTAACTACAAAATTTAACCCAGTTCAATAAGATTAGGTATAAATTCTTTGTTTATGTGAAATATGCTGATTAACATTTTATTATCAGAACAAACATCTATGTACATCTTAAGCTTATGTCTGTTACGTTTATACTTTAATGAAACTGATTTAAAATTGATGGTATTAGGTCTGATCTGATGACATGTTACTTTTTATTATCAAACAAATATCTACAACATCTTAGTTAATGCCGGATACATTTAGTGTAATACGTACTTTAATAAAACTAATTAAAAATTGATACGACAAATATATTAAAAAATTTAATTAAAACGTTAAGATAGAATTGCAGATATTATATCATCTAGGATATATCAAGATTTCTAGTATAAGCCCAATAATATCAATGTCAGATAAATGAGATAAATAATAAGCCCTTGTTTGTATTTTCCAGGAAATGGAGTGCATAATGGAGAGCGACGAAGAAAACGAGGATAAGTTTGAGATAAACCCTCTTGTGACGAATCCGATCAACAAGCTGCCCAAACTGACCACGCAGAGGTCGTTCACCACCGTCAATCACCCCTCTGTTAGAACTATAGGTAAATATGAAAATAAATATTCCGGGACATTGCACACAGCGCCATCTAGCCCCACACTAAGCAAACGCTTGTGTCGTGGGTACTGGATAACGGATATAATACTTATATACTTACTTTTTTTTGTAAATGCATACTTATTATACATATAAACTCAAGACAAGTAATTCAAGAAACTCAACACAAGTAATTATAAATTTTTAAAATGCATATATCTCGAATCCGCAACCCCTAGATTAGAAGGCAGAGCCACTACCAACTAAGCTAACAGGCCATATATTTGTATAGTTTTGTAAACAGGAGAAAAAGGACGGAAATGTTTGTTTGCATTTCATACTCGATACACAGATTTCTAATACTAATTTAGAGATACCACACTTAAATTATTAAATTTAATTTGAGATTGAATTTTAGTTTGCCTCCCACGCTGTTACAGAGCCTCAGATCAACCTGATTCTTTGTATATTTGTAGCAAAATTGATAAAGGTTTCATGTTTCCCCACAAAACACGGTTGCCGCAACAGATAGCTAACACCACATCCCTACCCATAAACATCTGACCATGAGACTGTGTATCTAAATCCTTGTAAATATCAAATAATTTCAGGGTTACCCCGCGCCAAAACCTGCGACAAACCTCTGCAAGATTTCGAGAAGAACTCCAACCCTAAAATGTACCCCGGCATGACTACCGCGGCGTCAGTGGGCATGATGCCGCGAGTCACTTCCAGCGGCAGCATGAGCGAGGCGGCGCGCCGCAGGAAGGTGTCCGTCATATCCAACATATCCAACATGGACTTCACGGGGAGCTACCTGCAGCTCTATTTAGATGTGGTACGTACTTTTAGTAGATGTAGAAGAATTAAGCTTAATTTTCACTGTGGGGAAATTATAAAAACCCTAATGGTTCTGATTTACTAGAAAGATATGTGCTGCACTTTCATTACCAGGAGGCAACCAGTCAGATTTTTACAACCACTCCAGATGTCATCTAGATCCGGTGTGGCGTGATTGAGTACCTAGATTAGCTTACATCAAAAGTTGAAAGTTTCACTAGGCTGTACGCTTATTATAGCTTGCGTAATGTCGGGATCCACAGATGAAGCATTTGTAATTTTTGGGATCTCTTAGTAAAAATCATGATGATCGCAACACTCCTTCATAAATGATCATCATTAAGCCATTCAACAATAAGTAAAAAAAAAAAACTATCAGCTAAAGTAATAGCGTTTAGTTTGTTTAAATGAAAATTTATTTTCTTTTCCAGAAATCAGACGACGGCCCACTACAAATGAAAGCCATAAAGAACTCCCGACCGGAGAAAATCGAAGAGAAAAAGAAGGGTTTCTTTAGAAAGTTTATAGATCTCATGGACTTAGATTTACTGAAAGACTGGTCGTTTTTGAACCTTTTATTCGGACTGTCTCTGTTTTGGAGCGGCGAGTTGCAGTTTAGGATGTTGACGCCGTTCTTTATAAGAAGCTTGGGGTATAACAAGAACGACACGGCGTTCTGTCTGTCGATGACTGCCATCACAGATATCTTGGTGCGGCTCATATTACCGCCCATATTCGATAGGACCACTATATCGAAGAAGATGATCTTCTTCGTGTCCGCTTTCTTTTTGGCTGCGACGAGATCGGGTATGTTGGCTTTAATTCAATTAATTAAACTTGTTTTTGCGGCGAACCAGGACAAAATGTAGCCTAAAGCCATGACAAAAATATGGTGATCTACTGTTACCTTGCATCCTGAAAGAAAAAAAAACAGAACAACCAAACCAATGAAGAAACTCAAAAATAGACTAGCTTTTCAATTAATCGTTATATAACGATAATCGTTATGTAACTCGTTATGTAACGATTCATTGAAAAAAAAAAACAGTCTAGATTCTTAGCTTTAGAAGTTTGCTTCAAAAAGTATTTAGTAAGAATTCAATATTTCGAGAATTTATTAAACCTTAATGGGTTTAATAAATTCTCGAAATATTGATTCTTCTGGGTTATACTACATGTCTGTAATCTAATCGAGACTTGAAGACGTGGTACTCGATTATGAAACCATGTCTCTGCGTTTCAATATGAACAAAATTTGTCGTAACATAAGACACTGAATTTAATATGCTGTTACAGAATATTTTGATGTAAAAGTTTCGAAAAAAATGTACCACAATTCACACTCATATAATGATTAAAGTAAACAAAATATTTGTTAAATTTGTAAAAAAAATAAGATCGATCGATCCACTGGTTTTAATCCTTAATAACCTAAATAAATTTTCCGATGCTCTGGCATTCAATAAATTCAATTGTCAATCAAAAAACACTAAAAAAGGACTACGAATTCAACTAAAAACTAAACTCTACTGACCGATTCTAAAACCCTATTGTATATGTCCAGTGCTAGCGGAGCAGTCGGACTGGGTCCCGCTCATGATCTGGCTCTCCATCTGCGGCTTCTTCCGCGGCATGTGTCTCAGCAACTTCACGCTCACCATCTCCGAGTACTGCCCGCTCGAGAAGCTGCCGGCCGCCTTCGGCCTGCACATGGTCAGCAAGGGGGCGCTCGTGGTCATCATCGGACCGCTCATTGGTAACATTACTTTGTGATGCACTTCTTTATACCTGACTAGTGGGTAGGTGGCCTGTAGCAACGCGAGCACGGCAGTGTTGAGCAAAATTTAATTGCAATTAACAATTGTTCTCTTTCGGCAAGATATTCTTCGAACGTCGGTCTTTCGGACCGGCGTTCGAAGAGTCAACACGAGTCCTGAGGATGCCTCGTGGAGAGGCGAAACACGTGTCGACCAGAATATCTTGCCGAAAGAGAACAACAAAGCTTCAAGACTCAACGTGCGGTGTTGGGAAGATCTTGAGATCCACGGAGGCCACGTTGGTTAAGAGGTGAGGTGTGGCGGTGGTATATGGAGGAACACACCTAAAATCCATCAAGTTTGTTGTTTGTTGTCGCCGTTGTCGGTTAAGGAGCAGTCGCAGCGGAAAAACACTACATATTTTTCCAAAGTTTCAGTAACAATGGATTTCCGCATAGTAACGCCTGGTTCAATATCTTATTCAATATCTTAATTAACAATTGATCAATTGTTAGTTGCGATTAAAATTTGCCAACACTGCAGCAAAGCTATTTTCTATCAATTACGTTTATTTATTATCCTCATTCTCAATTGCAGGTTACGTGCGAGACTACACCAACAGTTTCCGAACATGCATCCACGTACAGAACGCCATGATAATGTCCTGCGTCGTAGTCTGGGGCATAGAGTACGCACTAGCATTCACTCGCAGAAGGAAAGTGGTCCAGATCTAGCTCGAGGTACGGTAGCACTTGGATATTGGATCTTATTCTCTGAGTGGGAAAGGTGGAAATTGAATAAACTGTTTTCGAAGTTTGGGTGTTCAATTGTTTAAGGGACGTTGATGAAATTTTGTGCTTGAGATGATATTAGAATGTAGGTGAAATCCTTGTACTTGCAAAAATTTGGTACAGAAAATTGTTAAAGTTTGTTTTAGTGCATTTTTTTGACCATTCATAGACTAGTACTATCTAAATGATGTTTGATTGTTGTCAAGCAAGGAATGTCAATGAAATTGAGCAAATGAAGATTCTTAATTAGTTATTTATCAGTCACGTAAAGTGGCATTATATTTATACATGAAATCATGACAAAGAAATGATTCTAATATCATTTTGAAGAACATAATTTTGAATCAATGTTGCCTATGGTATGATATTTATAATGCCTAATGTATATTGTTTTAACAGTTTTACATATATTAGACATGTTTTGAAGCGGTGTAGCTTTTAGCCTGCTCTGGATATGAATTTGAACGATATTTATGTATATTAATAATGTATATAAAATTTTACAATATATCCATAGTCCATAGGTCTTAAAAACAAAGATTCTAATTAATATTTACAAATATACCACAAATATATACAAAAATGACTTTAAAATACAGAAAAACTGATAAAAAACAGCTATTTACACCGTCCATGTTGTCGCTGTGCGGCAGGGAACCCAGGATGCTGGCAGTATTTCCTCTTTGAGTGCAAAGACTCAAACGTTGAGAAAATTAGCTGCCAGCCCTGAGATCTCCTGTGGCAAGGCAAGGACCAAACGCTTGCTAACCTGTTTCACAAATAATTTTGTGTCCGGAGACCACGGGCCCAACGTCTCAACAGATAGCGCAAAAAATTCATAATTTGCGCTTCTACAAATTGTTATATCAAAATCCATATCCTAGAAATATTTCCTAAACTAAACTTTTATGTATGTACTCAATATTTGTCGTTTCAAATTCATATCCACAGCATGGTAGAGTCGATGTAGGCTTGAATTTAATAAAATCATGACATAAACTTTACTCGGTACTGACATATTTTAGCGATATCTTCCATTTATAATCTGTGTCAAAATCCTTAAAAATAACTATCCGCCAGTGACTTTGTGACTTGGAACGCGTATATTTTATAGTTCTATAGTTACATTAGTATTAAACTTTTAGACGTTGATTTTCAATATGATATTTTTAGACGGCTGTTGTATCGAACATTTTGTAGATGTATTTTTAGAACTTAAAGGATGGAATCGACTTTTGATCACGTATATGACAGATATACAGACATTCAGACCACTTTTAATCTGGGATCCGCCAATGAAAAAAAAGAAGCCCAAAGTGTTACAAGCTATGACAACCAATCATAACTTAAGCGTAGCATAGGTACGTGACTTTGATAAAATTGATTGGGTAAAACATAAAATAGTATGTTCAAACGAAATATAAAGCGTATTTGTCATCAATAGTCGATTTATACCTGACTTAGTCCACCTATTGACTCGGGACACCAAACACTTTTAGAAAGTTTACATAGAATAGATTTATAAATTTTGTATTTTAACGGAACGCTCGAAGCTCGTAAATGCATAATAAATTAAATATGCCACTAAGGCAGTCTTTACATGTCACAATATTTGGATTGATATCGTAAATATATACATTTATTTATGTATTTATGTATAAGATTATTCGACGTTTTTATCGCAATCTTGTTTCTACTAATAAAATGTAGATTGTCGGAAAGTGGCGTGTGAAATATAATATTTCTGACGTATTGTATGTGTAATGACTGCCTTGTATGTGAAGTGGCATCTTACAATTAGATAGTCAATAGTACCAATGTGTAAAAAGGATCAGCGATGTCATTTTATTTGAATTAATCATTTTATTTGAATTAATCCTATAATATTTCAGTTTAGTGACTTCAAATACTTACTTCGCCAAGAATAACATTGCTGATCCTGAGAATGAAAACGATGCCTTTGGAGTTTATTATAACATACTTTTTTTGTTATAACATCAACTATTTAAACTAATATGAAGCAATGTGTTGCTTGCCGCGTTAGATATAATTATTATAAATATATAATGTTGAATACGTATTACCTAAACAATCTGTGTAGATTACATTTATATAGTTCCTTTAATAAGCAAATATACACATGACAAAATGTTCGTTAATCTCTCTTATGTATACTTTATCTGTCTAACATTTCAAGATTAATGGACACGTGTGTTTTTATTTACATGATTCGTTGTTATCGTATTAATTGATGAAATCATATACATAAATTGTATTGTATACTGCGGTCGCGCAACACGAAGAATATTTTATATGGCCGTTATATATGTATTTCTATATTGTTCGCACCGATACAGTAAAATTTCTTCCTGTTACGCGACCGGCTATTAGTTGTTCATATTACAGTAATTATTTGGTTTATTTTAATAAGAAATGTTATTTTTCGTAGTAGCAATGCGAATAAGTAACTCCTTTTTATGTATTCAGAAAAGCAAGTAACTAGAAAAGCCAAGTGATCTTTGAGTGTCGGTCAGATAAGTCAGTTAATATCGACTCGTAAACTGATATACATTTTTTTTATATTGCTCAAATTGCGCCCTTCTGTGAAACTTTATGATTGAAATAGACGGTGATTTTAGAAGACACCATGCTTAAGTTACATCGAGGATACTTATTCGCATTTGATGGTTCTATATTCTTCCACGAAGCGTCTGTGGATTAGATATACCACCCTGATCAGTCTATGGATGGGTGATCACGCAAATAGTGGCATTTACTACTGTATATGTTAAATTGTATGTCCTGACTGTTTGCCCTCGTATAACAGTCGTATGAACACGTTAGAATGCCCTTAGTCGAATTAAAAAATTGACACCAGAGTTCGCCACTCTCATTCAAACTTTCGTTTGATTCAAACTTGTAATCTAATGAGTTATTGTTTGTAAATCATGACCCTATTTATATATTTATGTGATTTCTGTCTTCCAAATGCTGTGGCGCGCTTTTTGATGTGTGATTTTATTGACCAAATAATACTTAATTATTAAAGTACTTACTAACATTTTGTAAAAATGTTGTTCTTGTATAATTCGAGTAGTTAAGAACTTAACACAACTTTGTGCTGTATTTTTAAGGCCTCATAATATTATTTAGACATTTCTTCGGCTTATAAATGCTAAGTGCATTTAAGATACGAAATTATTACAACAATTCTGTTTGTATAGTAACAAAATATATGGGTTATACTTCTCACAAAGTGACTTATGAACATCAGTGGGGTGATAAGTAAAAAGTCAAATACTTATTAAAAACTTATAATTTATTAGTAACCTTCTAAATTAACGAAACTTGAAAAAATGATGCAATCAATATTATGGCCTTAAAAATGTGTTAAGTACTAAAATTTACACGCGGCGAAATGTACTAAAGTGATGAATGTAAAAAAATCAAATGCCTTAATTTGTATAGCTCGTGAAGAAAAAGTAGGTACGTAAACTTTCTACCACTAAACTATTTGAGAATATTATAAAATCATTATAAAATTTATCCTCAAAAGTTGGCTAAATTAGTTCAGGTGCGGTAAAATTTGTTTTTTTTTATAAGTATATAAATGAAAGTCATATTATATGTCTCTTTCTTGTTAGGTAAAATTAAAAAGAGATGTATGTAATTTTTTAGAACTTGCCAGAATTTCTCTGGGAACCTTAATAATCTCTATAAAAGACATGATGTTAAGTAATATGAAAAACCGTCTGAAATGTAAGAAATTAGTATTACCAATTCTTGTTTTATTGTTTTGAAATGAAATAATCGCACTTTTTGTCGATTAATTTGGTTTGCTGATTAAAGTCTCAGAATGCAATTGATAAACTAATTTCTTGAATTCCAGGCCATAGAGATTATAGTTGATTCGTTCTTTGTTTGTTTAATTAACCGACTTCTACAAAAGGAGGTTATATTTTGTTTGCTTGTTGTTGAATTGTGCCAAGAAAGTAAATTAGAAGTACAATCGAGAGTAATAAATGAATGTGATTGCTGAATATATTTGCATTTTTATGATTGTTTTATACTTTGAATAACCAACGCTAGAATATATTTACTATACCTATACATGTTAATTTTTATTTTAATCTGTAAATTTATTATATCGACGACAAATTGTCGTAGTTATTGTAGTAAATGCAGTTTTAAACACTGACTAAAGAAATGCATTTTATTTTACATATAAGTAATATATACCTAAACCATAATTTTTATTAATTTGTTTAGTCTTCTGGCATTGATACAATACGAAACTAAATATGTATTTGATTGATTTATTTTAGATTTGAATTATTCTCTACATGTCTCTATGATATCCTAAATACATATGTATGTGCCACAAAAATTACCAAATATTTACAAAACTATCGAAAACCCTGTACAAATTCGTACCAATTTATCACAGTTCTCATGAGACGTATTTAGGACAAATTTTCCACAATGATAAATAAAAAAGCACTGTTAATAGATAGTGTGCGAATAATGACCGTTTAGTGATAACTGCTCGATTGTTTACGATTCATGGTCATAAACCTTCACCTTCGATAAGGGCCGTGAACATGAATTATACTTACTTATTCAGTTAAAATATTTAGAGACTTTTTTTGAATGAGTTAGGCTCACGCTTGACTACAACTTGCCTGATGTTAAGCAACACTGTAATCGACCATCTTGTGTTACTTTTATAGTTTTTTTTTTTTTTACGTTAGATAGACTCACGCTTGACTACAACTTGCCTGATGTTAAGCAACGTTGTAATCTACGATCTAGCGCGCTTGCCTAGAAGAAACCGGTTTACTCTCGACTTGAAGACCGACAAATTATAGTTCAAGGGGAATAGAGATTCGGGCAAGGAGTTCCACAGTTTGGCTGTTCGCACGATGAAAGTCGAAGCAAACCGCTTGGTGCGAGTCTTTGGAACCTCAACTGTATAACGGTGCCTTCTTGTCGTACCTCTACTCGTACGATGGTAAAATGGGGCTGCAGGAATTAAATTATGTAATTCCTCCGCACACTCTCCAAAATGCAACCTGTAAAAAACCGAAAGACTGGCCACCTTACGGCGGTGCTCAAGGCTTTGTAATTTTGAGCTACAGAGTGAGTCTTTCGCGATAAGCTTTTTAGCCCGCTTCTCAATTAACTCCAACGCCTCAAGCTGGTACTTGGCAGATCCATCCCAAAGGTGCGAACAATACTCCATACACGACCGGACTTGCGCTTGATACAAGGTCAGCAGCTGCTCCGGAGTGAAATATCGTCGCACCTTGGAGAGGATACCCAGCTTCTTGGCTGCAAGTTGAGCTTTAGTCTCAATATAGGAGCCAAAGTTGAGGGTCGGAGTCAAAGTGACACCTAGCAACTCTAGATGGTCGGTGATGGGCACGGTTACATTTCGGAAAGAAGGCGCCATTACAAATGGCCTCCTCTTTGCAGAGAAAAGACACGCTTGTGTTTTTGAGGCATTAAACTTGACCAGATTGGCATCGCCCCAATCGGAGACTGCCGTGAGGGAAAAGTTTAAGCGCTCAATCATGGCTTCTCTGCAAGACTGGATCTCGGCCGCACTAGCTTTAGCGGTGGACATATAGCTCTCTACAACAGTGCTGTCGTCTGCATACCCAAAAATACCAGGCTTTAACAGATCGTTAATATGCAGCAAAAAAAGTGTTGCAGAAAGCACTGATCCCTGGGGTACTCCGGCATTAATCGCCATTAGATCAGACGAGCAGCCATCAACGACTACCCGGATAGATCTATCCCTCAGGAAATCCGATATCCACACGCAAAAACCAGCAGGCAGTCCAAACGATGAAAGCTTGCTGATTAGGCCGTCATGCCAAACCCTGTCGAAGGCTTTAGAAATATCTAGAGAAACTGCCAGAGCTTCCCCGTATTTCTCAATAGCCTCACTCCAGATGTGTGTGGCGTACACTAAGAGATCCCCAGTGGACCGGTTCCGGCGGAAGCCAAATTGCCGGTCACTGAGGAGGTCATTAGACTCCAGGTACGCCAGGAGCCTGCCGTTCAGGACACGCTCCATGCTCTTACAGAGCACGGAGGTGACCGAAATGGGCCTGTAGTTGGCAGGGTCAGCACGACTACCTTTTTTGGGCACAGGTTGCACGTTAGCCAGCTTCCATGTCTTCGGCACTTGACCAGTAGTTAAAGGGGAATAGAGATTCGGGTAAGGAGTTTCACAGTTTGGCTGTTCGGACGATGAAAGTCGAAGCAAAACGCTTGATGCAAGACTGCATTGTAACCAAGTCAAGTCACATTATAATCTAGCGATATCGTAAGGTTTCTTTTGGCACTGATATCATAGTAACATTGCATACATGTATCATTTAGGTTAATCTTAATGCTTAATCAATTTGGATACGTTAATTGTTATTCTATGTACCTATGTTAATTTTATTCTAATTTGGCGAAAGTGTTAAACGATTTAAAATACAATTTTGTATCGAAGTAGCATGCACAGAGCAAACCTTCACTTATTTTATCTGACGGTGATCTATTAAGTAAACAATCAAGACGCCAAAAAAACTACCTTAATTACTTTTTAGGATTAATTTTTCCTTGTTCGAAAGCCAGTTCCAGTTCAGTCCAAGCTCTTCCTTCGAACACAGCGTCGCGTGTGCGAATATCGCTTCGAGAGTCCCGGTGGTGAAATTCATCGCAATTTAGAGGGTAAAAATTATTTTAAACGTTAGTATAACTGTATAATGTTAAATTTAATAACTCTACCCTAATTTAATATTTTATGGGGTGATAACCCTCCACAAGAGTTATTAAATTTAAAATTCCTAAGAAAAAATAATCACGAAGTTATCAATAGGCATGTTTAATTATAGTAAAATCACAAATATGTATTTACCTTTTATCTCTTTCGATTAAATAATAATAATAATAAATATTCCGGGACATTGCACACAGCGCCATCTAGCCCCACACTAAGCAAACGCTTGTGTTGTGGGTACTAGATAACGGATATAATACTTATATACTTTTCTTTTGTAAATACATACAAACGACCAGACTCAACACAAGTAATTATAAATTTTAAAATTCATAAATACTTGTATCACGCGGGAATCGAACCCGCAACCCCTAGATTAGGAGGCAGTGTCACTACCAACTAAACTAGAAGGCCAGTCAAAATTCATGCATGAGTTAGTGTTGATAACTTTGAAGATACCTCTTTAGATAAAACTACAGAAATCGTAAGTAGATACGTGATTTTTATTACAAGCGTGCCTATCATTATTGGTTTTGGATTGATTTTACTTATCATCTTCATAATATGGCAATGCGAGAGTTTGATTGTGTTTTTGCAACAATATGAACATGCTAGTCTGAGCTGGAAGGTTTTAGCTAGTACTATGATATTAACTATGGCCTGAAAAGTACATTATGGTAACTCAAGAACTTTGACTAACGTTAGTAAAAAAAATTGGTTGCAAAGTAGACAGATACATGCAAGATTGACTTGTACGAGTATATGCGGTTCTTATTAAGAAACCACTGCTGAAAAAATTACGAGATGTATTTGTTAATTTCAGTATCAAAATTGTTGAAAAAGTTATAAAAAGAAACAAATAGATATATAAACCTAACTGAATACTATATTAAATTATAGGAATATCAGTTGGGACAGCATAATTAGTTAGAAAATATTTAATAAAAATTAGAATCAAATACATAGATAAGATACAAAAAAACCTTGGCTTCGCCAGGGACGTTGACGGAATTTTATTAAAAAAAAAAAAAGAAACCACTGCTTCAGTAACGTCAGAGAAAATACTTCTTTCTAAAACACTAGAGACAATTTCTATCACTGTAATGCGCCTAGTTCCTAACAGTAATCCCTTTCTGTCACAGATAAGCACGGGAAATACCGCGGGCTAAACTAGTATAAGTAGGTACCTATATTACAACGAAAGCCTTTGATATAAAACCCCAACATGGGAGAAAAACGTTGCTGTAATGTAATAACGTTAGCTCCGTTAGCTTAGTTGGTACCTACCTAGTGGCTCTGCCTTCTAATCTAGGGGTGCAGGTTCGATTCCCGCATAACACAAGTAATTATGAATACTTAAAAAAAATACTTGTGTTGAGTCTGGTCGTTTCTATGTATAAAAAGTATGCATTTACAAAAGAAAAGCATAATATGTATTATATCCGTTATCTAGTACCCACGACACAAGCGTTTGCTTGGTATGGGGCTAGATGGCGCTGTGTGATAAGTATGTGCTGAAAATTATATGTTTATGTTTATTCATTAAAGCGTTGGTTTCTACAAACTTAGATTGCTTAGTATTTCACTCGCAATTTATTAGACAGAGTGAAAGTTAGAATCTGGTACAGTCAAGAAGGCGTAAGCTGAGCTTTGCATTTGTGTGGGTGAAGTATGGCAGGTGGGCGGGGGAGTGAGATGGCGCTATCGCACGATGGAGAAGCCGATTGTCTCACCTACACTATCTATGTGTCGTAGGATAATTCGATACTTCGAATCTTCGCGGAAATCCTAGGGGTTTTGCGAAAACGCGGATAATTAGAAATAGGCGAAAAATTATCAAATCTTACTGGACAAAGTCAGGATTTTTGCCCCACCACTTGCACTACAACAGGACTTGGCTCCTCCTCGCTTCGCTCGTCGTCGCATGTGCGTGGTAGAAAGCAACCTAACGAACCTAATCTACCTTCTGTCACAGACAAGTGACTTCGAGTCCAACACTAGCACTACAACAGGACAGATAATTTTTCGCCTATGTCTAATTATCCGCGTTTTCGCAAAACCCCTAGGATTTCCGCGAAGATTCGAAGTATCGAATTATCCTACGACATATACACCCACACAAATGCAAAGCTCAGCTTACGCCTTCTTGACTGTACCTACATACAAAATCCAGTTTTGTTTTTTTTTTGCGTGTAGTGTGGATGTGTTAGCACTGTGTGTGTAGCAGACTATTATGTGTGCAGGTTTTGAACTGTGTGAATGTGAATCTTGACATGGATTTTTTGTGCGAGTGTTATTTTTTATTAATAGTTATTTTTTCTATTGCGTTACCTAAATTAATTTTATACGAGACCTTACCATACTATGATTATTACCTATAGAAGTCTTCATAATCTCTTGTCTCATTGATTTTAGGATAGTAAAATAAATAGATAAATAAATTATAGTAAAAGATGGAGATGAAGAAAAATATAAATAATAATATGCCAAAAATGAAAAAAGTGGCCCCTGATGGAGGCTGGGCCTGGATGGTGAGCTTGGGAACTGGACTTATATATGTGAGTATTCCTTGATTATCCCTAGGTCATGGTTTATTCATTATAGTTAGGCCCTATTGCACAACGACTTAAGAGGACCCCCTGAGAATTTGTTTGCAAGGGTACGTATTTTACTCAACATGGACAAAAGAAACTAAATTTAATGGTCAAGATTCGTCATTTCAATGACTATATTTTGCGAATAGCATAACACCGACGGCCTACTTTTATAACACGAAATAACATCAAAATGTGTAAAAATCGGGGATATTGTTTTTGATAGATTATTTACAACAAATTCGTAATTTTAAAAATAAACGTCGACGTCCCTTTTGGAATAAGTAAGTTTTCAGCGAAATTCGCTTCAACCCAAAATTTTGGATTTATTATTCATCACTGCGTCGTCTTAATTTAAGTCTTGAATACATTAAGCGATAAATGTGTTTAAGAACCGTGCAAGTAGACCTTACTGCAATTTATTGTTTATTGGCTGTTTGGCAAAAATATTCTCATGGGGAAATATGTTTTTATGATTCGAAATAATTATAAGGGGATGCATACATCCCATTATATTTACCTACCTATTAGTAAACCCCGCGAACTCCGTTTCGCCATCAGATGGCTTTGTTTTTTGTAACATTTCGTTTCCCGTTCTTCTGTTGAAAATTTTCCTGAATTTTCTTTGCTATAAACCTCACGGAGTCCAAGACCTTTCCAACGAATGCAAAACCGTAGAAATTGGTTCGTGCGTTCTGGAATTATAGCGTCAGGAAAGAAAATCCGACTTATTTTTGTATAGTAGATAAATGTGTAATTGAAGTGAATTTAATTACTTACCTAAGTAATCGCTAAATGAATTCATCATTCTTAACGCATATTTAATTCTTAAATTAAAATAATAATAAATAGTACAATATTGTATTCATACTCAGATTCTTAGCTTAAATATTTGCCGTTCCATTAAGTCACTTTCTATGCGTCTAAAATAACGCATATCCTATTCGATCAAGGTTTCCGATAGAGGTTCACGACCGGCAATAATGTGACTACTGTTATTTATTCTAATTAATTCAATACCATATTTTGAATAAATAAATATTCGGGGACATTGCACACAGCGCCATCTAGCCCCACACTAAGCAAACGTGCGTGTCGTGGGTACTATTAGATAACGGATATTATAATACTTAAATACTTTTCTTGTGTCAATACATAATAGCGGTATATCTACTAGTCTGACTGCCGCTTGACTACAGACTGCCTGATGTTAAGCGCTTTAGTTAGATTTCTTCTTAGAATTTCCTCCGGATTTGAATACCCCTAGAAGAGTCGCTTTAGTCAAATTTTATCTCCTAAAACTTCATCTTGATTTGAATAATAGATTGTAAAGAATCCTGATATAATGTAATTTACTTTACATTAATTTACAAATGTGTCTATTTTTACAGTTTTCAACACGTTCTCTAGAACCGTCATTTGGTCTGCTATTCAACGACTTACTAGAAGAACTGGGTGTCAAAACCACTGGTGCTTCATTTATTGCAAGTACTTTAGACTCTGTGGTCAATTTCTCAGGATTCTTTGTAGGACCTGTGTTGAAAGCATTCTCGTATCGTAAAGTTTGCGCCATTGGGACGACGATATGTGCGTTTGGACTACTTTTCACTGCACCGGCCAAAAGCATGGCGCATATATTGATCACTTATAGTATTATGGGAGGTATGTATAGTTTAATTTATTTTATTTTATACAAGTAGGTGCTCGCAGCTTCGCTTGCATTAAGAAGTAAAACTTGCATCTCCTATTTCATCCCTTTTAAAGTGGCATTTCCAAAAATCTTTTCTTAGCGGATGCCTACGTCATAACATTTACCTTCGTTCCTAATTTCAGCACAATCCGTTCAGTGGTTTGGGCTGTTCGTTGATAGATCACTATATCAGTCAGTCAGTCACCTTTGAGTTTTTATATTTAAATTCCTATTTCCAGGTTTCGGGGTAGGCTTAGCATCAGCATCATCGTACGTAGCTCTAAACCACTACTTCACAAAGAAGCGCGGCCAAGCCGTGGGGTTCGCCTTGACAGGAGCTGGGATCGGGCTGATGGTGATGCCACAACTTGTCAAGTTACTCCTGGCTGAGTATGGGTTTAGGTACCTAATATTATATCTATTATAGTACTACGGATGAGGTGTCCGCAAGATCGACGCAGCTGGCACATTTAAAGAGAAGCCTATGCCCGGCAATGAAATAGAGAAGGCTGTGGATGATGATGATGATATACTACAAAGTCCTATATTATAATTATATTACACAACTAGTGGGTGTTCGCGGCTTCGCTCGCATCAAGAAGAAAAACATCCCCTATGTCACCCCTTTAAAAGAGGCATTTCCAAAAATCTTTTCTTAGCGGATGCCTACCATCCTACTACTATCTAGGTACTATCTACCTTCATTCCAAATTTCAGCCCAATCCGTCCAGTGGCTTGGCTGTGCGTTGATAGATCACTATATCAGTCAATCAGTCAGTCTATCAACCTTTGAGTTTTATATGTATGTATGTATAGATATAACATTAATGTAGAGATGAGATTAGAATGTAGCCAGTGGATACCCGAAAAAGTCGTACTTACCTAATATTGTAATCGTCCCGATGCGGCATAAATGTGAAACAAGCAAACCAAAGAATATAATTTCGCTTTTATTAATTGTATGTGACACTAGTGGTGCTAGTGGTCGCCTGCGGCTACAGCAGCGTCGATTGTGGCGATCTAATAGCACCCTTGTAATTCTCAGAAACCCATAAAACTATGAAACCTCTCATAACCTAGACAACATACTCGTACTATATCTACTGCTTTGAGGCATTAAAGAGGAACACAACACTTTTGCTTTTATGTTACAGTAGGATGATGCATTTTCAATTATATCTAACGAGATTTTGTGTTCGTTTCCCAGATGGTCAGTGGTAATTCTAGCCGGGGTTGGTTTCCACTCCGTGCTGGGCGCGGTGTTGCTGCAGCCTGTCAAGTGGCATCTGAAAGAGGTGCCGGCTGACTGCGAAGTCCCAGATGATAAGGTAGGTGTATTACTGGGTAGAGTTTTAAGCGATAGTTTTCTGATTTTCACGCAATCATGGTTGCGTTAATTATTGCAATAACATATATTAAGTAACACAACTTACTTGAACGATTTTTAATTTGAATCTTTAAGTCGTTAAGCCATGTCAGAGGCCCTTAGGGCGGAATGATAAACTCTCGACACCAGAGTTGGTCACTCTCATTCGATAAGAAGAAGAAGAAGATTGGAATCTTTTTGATCATGACGCATTATTTTCACAATAGTTTTTAATTAAGTACCTTTTTATTCGTATGTTAATTTAACGAAAGTCGTCGTACCATGTTGTTAATAAATAAACGCCTGTAACTTTTAAGCCACAAAAGCATAATGTATGCATTATGCTATTGTATACAAAGTAACATTATGATGTTACTTTGTATTTTTTGGATACTTTGATTAATGGATAAAGGTTTGACTTTCAGGAAACGGAGTGTAAAAAAGGAAACGACGAAGATGAAAATGAAGAGAAGTCTGAAATCAACCCACTCGTTGCAGACGCGAGTTTAAAAAAACCTAAACTCACTTCACATAGGTCGCTTGTCACATTTAATAATAATTCAATGAGAAATATAGGTAAGCAGCTGTTAAAAAGTTAAGACATAAATTAATTTTGTAATTTTTATAAACAGCTAAAAAATATATTTTTGTACCCTTAGAGGTGTTATATTGAAGCTTCTTCAGGATGAACGTACTACATACCTATATCTTAGTCTATGCCAAGACTTTCTATAAAGTTAATATTAGTACGCCTGTTGTCTATATATTGGATTTAACAATTTCCTGCAACACCTACTACGTATAACAATATTCGTAGGATCAAAAATAAATGAATTTCATTTGAAGTAGGTATATAGCCATATCGATAACAAGGGAAAAAATCGCTAACCTATATTCCATGTATATCATTTCCAGGTTTATCCCGAGCACAGACTTCTGACAGACCTTTGCAAGACGTCGAGAAGAATTCATACGCAAAGTTGTACTCTGAATTAGCATACAGTGGGAATATTAGCGAAGCTCGGAAAAGGAAGATGTCTATTATATCAAATTTGTCGCATATGGATCTCACTGGCAGCTATCTGCAAATGTATATCGATGTGGTCGGTATAATTACCTAATCTATTTTTCACACTTTTATACAGCATTTGAATGCAATCGTCGAAATGGACACCAGCTTATGCTTATGTGGCTCTTTGGTTGATCTAGAGCGTCAAGTTTTGAAGCAAAGAATTTATTCTGAGAGATAAAAAGTTGCGTACAAATTTTAATTAATAGCGTATTTCATTGGTCATCTGATTGTCTAAAATCAAGCAAATTTAATTCTTGTTTATTTCAGAAAGCAAACGACATAGAAGAAGAAGAACCACAAAATAAATATCTATCAGAAAAGGCAGTGCAGAAAGGATTCCTTCGAACATTTATTGATCTCATGGATTTCGATTTATTAAAAGACTTGTCGTTTGTAAATTTATTACTTGGCTTAGCTTTATTTTGGAGTGGCGAGTTGCAATTCCGAATGTTGACGCCATTCTTTATAAGAAGTCTGGGATATAATATGAATGATACGGCATTTTGTTTATCAATAGCAGCGGTAGCTGAAATTATAGTGAAAATAATTCTACCGCCTATATTCGACAAGACGAAGATCCCGAAGAAAATGCTGTTTTTTGTATCAGCGTTTTTACTTGCAGTGACGAGGACAGGTAAATTAAATTAATTATTTTGTTAGTTGTTCGCACTTGTATACTACATTCCTGAATTAATTTTGCTACTCAAATAATGAAAAGCCTATTTCGTTTTTTTCTGGTTCTGTTACGATTTTTTTGAGAGGCTTTCACTGTGTAAGTTTAAAAAAAATCACACACTCATCTATATCTGTATCATCCCTCAATCATCAGTAGGTACGTGAGCCTATTATGTGCTGAAAATAACTTATTAAATAATCATGCATAATGAACTCATGCCCTAAATAATGTCGAAAATCTAGTTTCATTTTAAGGCCTGTCCTTTTATCTACGTTTATTTCCAGTGCTTGCAGTACAAACAGAATTGACGCCGCTACTGATCTGGCTGTCCATATGCGGCTTTTTCCGCGGCCTGTGTCTCAGCAACTACTCGCTGCCTATCGTAGAGTACTGTCCTCTGGACAAGTTGCCCGCAGCTTATGGACTGCATATGGTCAGTAAAGGGATTTTTGTCGTCCTTATTGGACCTATCATTGGTGAGTATTACTTACTAACCAGTAACTACACATTTCTGGCTGTTCTGTTTGAAAGACACGCATAACACCATGTTCTCGAGTTTGTAGTTCTCAAACATGTTGGTTTCCGAACGTTGTTTTTTCTTGACAGCATAGTTAGTGAAAAATCACAAATAAAATAAGACATTGGTGTACTACATTGGCTAGGATCGGAACGTGTTGCGTCTGAATGGAAAGTGGACAGTTTTACCTACGATACACATTCGCAATGCAGCAATTTTGTTTAATGTTTTATCATATAATATTTTATCTTTTATTCCAGGTTACGTTCGTGATTACACAAACAGTTTCTCCACGTGTATCCATGTACAAAACGCACTAATAATGTCCTGCGTTATCGTCTGGGGCATAGAGTATGCTATCATCTACACTAGGAGAAGAAAAACATAGACTAGGTACATGCAAGAAGGTCCAGGAATGGGCTGGCTGTAACTTAAGAATACTTGTGGCGCCATGCGGTGCTACCTGCGTTTATACGATAAAAAAGTAGACTTGGTAATCTGTGGCGTAATCTAGCTTAGAAACAAATTTCGTCCAAATTGGTGCAGCTGTTTGAGCGGAAAAACGAAACAAACACACACATAAACTTTCTATAATAATATTAGCATAGTGAGATAGACCAAGAAATCGACAGAATATTTAAATATAGTCCGTACGTGATTATAATGGTTTGACATAATTGCTAACGGGTTTACCAGATGGTATGTTGCTCTATGTATAAAAAATGTTGTGAATTTATTAAACTTGAATGCGAATGGAGTTGACTGGTTTTAATGTATGTCCACATTAGATGTGGACATACATTTACTTTATTTTAGAAGATGTAGACATCTTATCCTTAAGCTTAGATATATAATAATTTGTACATACACATTAATATTACTTAATAATACATTATTCATACTTATGCATGGTAGGTAATAGCAACACTGTACAAATTAAAGATAAACAAATTGTGTAAAATTGGATGAAAAATTGTTGAAAGTGACATTGTGCCTGTTAATATCTTTCTGTGTGTAAACGACCGACATAGTGATTGGGATAAATACTGTGGCTCCACAAACACAAGTTCCGTATGGGACTTAGCGTGGAGCTCAGGGTTTATATCGAACGTACGCCAACATAAAGAATGTAAGCTTATTTTAGAATATTCATAATATGTATTGTACTGTCACTGTGTTTCGATAAATAAAATATTTGTATTTAATATTCAAGATCCTTTAAATAAAACTAGAGCAATTCTCTTTTAATTATTTATGATAATGAACGTCAATAATAACGTAGATAAGTAATGTCATCAAACAAAATATTCCAAAAATATAAACCTACTAGGAAAATAATTGGGCAGCCATTAACCGTGGCTCTGCAAGCTGGAGTATTATTCCTTGACGACCGTCAATGCAACAACGTAAGCTTATTACGTGTTACACAAAAATGTGTGTCCTTTGGATGGGTGACCGACGTTTCCATGGATTGGTGATGGGACGCATAGCACATTAATAAATAGTTTTTTTTGTATCGCAGAATATCTCGATATCGAGTTCTTTACCATTTCACTATTTTTACCCATTTACGAACTTAACTGCGATAGGTATGTAGGTACACAATGGAAGATCTTTCTGCGGGAAGTCATGACCCTTATTAATACAGAATACGATGCGATATGTTCTTGAAATAATAACAGTTAAGATTATAGTACAGACGATGACTGCATTACTAGGTTCAAACAACAGGAAATAAAAGTATTAAAGAGTAATTAACTTATCAATTTCTTTTATTACGCAGACAGTAAACAATATATCTTAGACAATATACCTTATTTAAATAAATATTTGGGATGATTAACGCAGAGCGTATTAAGTTTGATTTGTTTAGTTTGCGAGTTTTCCTAAAGCTAAGGTCAAGTCAAAATTTACAACCTAGGGATCTTCAAATATTTAAATCGTTTAAAATTTAAAATCGTTCATAATTAAATTGTAGCACTTAAATTATTTTAGTTGTAAGTATGATTGGCTACAAAATTTTGTAAAAAGGTAGATTTAAGTTCAATAAAAAACTTTTAATTTGATTTTATTTAATGTTAAGATGCAGATAGGTAGGCTAAGCAAAGTATATACGCCATATCTCAGCGAATAGATTTTTTACATCGGAGATAGGTCGACGACATCGTCAAAGTCGAGGGTCCAACCTGGATGAGCTCTGCTCAAGATCTACGCAGATGGCACATACAAAAGGAGGCCTATACCCAGCAGTGGGATTCCAAGGGCTGTGGATGATGATGAGGCTGTAATGAAATGTGATATGGGTAAGCCTATTTCGTGACTATAAAATTGTAAAAAGCATATAGTAACAACGGTAGATGGTTTTTTAATATTTGAGCCCTGTTATCTTTAGTAGCTAGTAATTTGAGTAGGTAAGTATAAAAAATATCCAAACTTCATAAATCCAGTTCCGACAAAGGCAAAACATTCAAACCATGCCTACTGGGTTAGGTACTTATTATAATAACTAATAATGTGTTCACAAATAATTATTTATGAACAAATTTTTAATCATTTTGCCTGTGTTTAATACACTTTATCGCACTTCAAAAATAATTCATACGTAATACAGTTCGCACGTACCTACTTATTAAATTAATACCAAAGAATATTTTGTATGATTCATACCTTTTTTGAGACCAAAACAAAGTTTTAAAAAAATAGTTCGAAGTGCCTATAAGGATACATGTAATTCTAATCTATTCTGTGTAATTATTAATTTTAGTGTGCTAATAGAATCCGGTAGGGAGACAACAAATGATCAATATCTCTGTATACATTATTATCAAAATCGTATCACTAAATACCTGTGTCATTTCGCAATAATTTGACAATTAGACTATGAAAAACGTCTAAACACGGTATTTTTATTCAACATAGGTACAGTTCCAACAGCCCAACAAACAAAGGCTTTAAAATATAACTACTGATGATTTTTATAGTATTATAATGTACACCAAAAGCGAGTGTGCCTCGGCGGCTCCAGTGTCTGCTTTTCATCCAGAAGCACCCTGGTTCAAATCCGGCCCTACACCAATGACTTATATTTTCAAGTTATGTGTGGATTTGCACTCCCTTAGTGGGGAAGGAAAACATCGTGAGGAAACCGACATGTTTGAGGACCACAATATCCGAGGACATGTGTCTTCCGTGGAAGGTCCTGGGCGCCCACCACGATGTATCTGCCCAAGAGAACTCCACTAACGAATTAATTCTGTGGAGGAGTCACGACCCTCAGTCATGAGGAAATACAACTCACAGAGAGATAATATACACTAATATAGTTATGTGTGTATGCCAGAGATTATTTGGAGGCCTAGGATTTGCAGTTAAAGCCTCGCTGGCATGTTTGATTTACTCACTCGCATGAGGCCGTTTGCCCAGAAGAATCTGCTTATCATCGACTTGAGGAGTATTATATTGTAGTCTTACAATAATTTGGCAAACTCAGGCTTGGCAGAAATGCCTAGATGGAACGAAACACTTACTCTCGAATAGCGCCATGGCTTCAAAGTGAATTATACTATCGTAGATAATACGGAGGAAGTCATATTATACTCATCAAGACGAGGAGATCGTTCGATATAGAGATAGGTTGAAGACAGTGAAAGTCGCGGATCCGCTGTTATAGATGAGGTATATGAAATCAAATTCAGATTCTTTTATTGTCAGCTATGTGATATTTCATTACAGTGGTTTACAAAATAATAAATAGTTCATAACGACGCTTCAAGTTGGTTATACTACACCACATTCTATAATTAATAATTTTATACATTAGTAATAATTCTACTAATAAGGCAGCTGTAAAAGGGGCATTGTGAAAAATGGTACGTGATGTAGGTAATGTTATTCATTAATAACGAAATAAGAAACAATGTCGGCAATTATTAAACCTAGTCATAGAAAATAATTTACAATAAAAACAGTCCACACTAAAATAAGAAGTATTTACGCATAATAGAATACAGGAAAGAAATACGGAGACAATTAATTACAAAACAGACACAATTGATATGTATCACAGATATTACCTTTGATTACCTTTGATTTGATTACCTTTGTTTTTGTAAGATTAGTCTTCCAACCTTTTGAAAAATGCTTCCCTGAAGGAATCAGCTGCTACAACACGAGAGACCACTTTCTCTCAGCGTAGCAGCTGCTCGACATATCTTTTGTTTACTAAAATGCCCTATTTTATTTTAAGTTACATTATTAATAAGACAAGTATTAGTATTTTAAGAAATTGTGTGTCCAATAAACATTTATTATTATTTCTTTATTTCTCTTCACAGATTCTCGGGCCTTACGCCCGGTATTTTTAAGGCATCAGTGGGGCCGTAGCCAACACTGAGAGGCCTTTTACAATATTATAGGTACTTAAAATTAAGTAAAAATTACAGATAGAGGATGTTAGGTATATAAAGTAACTATTGCAGACATGGTATTAATGTTACAGGCTATTGTGTTGAGTTGTTCATTGACTTAATTAAACTGGTCTATTGTACGAGGAACGGCACCCGCCAGTTATGCCTCATTCATAAAAATTATAGCGGGTGATGACTTGCCACTCACTAAATGAGCCCTCCACAAAAGGCAGCCTAAGATGACGCCGGAAGGGCAACATTGGTGTGAGTGGCTTAGGGTGTCGAGAGGTGTGCTGCGCGTTCTCTGAGCGGTACTAGCGGCGTTATGCCCTTTAACACTTCCACCCTGGAGCTTAGGTACTGAGCTCTTGCGTCTTCCACTCCCGGACGGCCAATCAAGGCAAGCCGGGAGGCAGGGGGTCTCATTTAGCCCCCAGGGAATCGGGGTCCGCGGTGACGCTACTCACCGACGACTCGCCATAAAGTCGCCCCTGCGGTTGAATTATTATTATCATTTAGATCACCCTCGCCGTCACATAAGAACAAGGCCTATCAGCAGTGGCTGAGAGAAGGCTGTGGATGATGATGACAAAAAAGTAACCAGCATAGCAACTATCCTAAATTATTTTGGGAGTGGACGAGGAAGTGTGTACGTAACACGTTTACATTCGGTCGGATTAACTTATTTCAAGGGTTTCCTACTTCACGCTTCATGAACGTTATGTCTTCTCTAATTTCCAGTAACTATATACTACGATGGAGAAATATTCAATTAGAAGGATATTATAGTATATCCATTACTAGCAGCGTCCTCCCGGCGTTGCCTGTGTCAATCCTGGATGTAAAGTACCTTACGTCTTATCTATTTTTATATCTACAAAATTTTACGTTTGAATATTAATAAGTACCAAATATACAAACGTTCGCCTTTATAATATTATTAGGTTAAATGTTGTAGGTACTATTTCTTCTATCTCTTTTTAATAGACCATATCATGATCGTGCTAATTTTCACGTAATTTTAGCCTGGAACGGGAATCTTGTAACTAGAATCTCTGAGATAACTGACTACACTGTATAACGATTAGGGTAAATTCATCATCAGTCTGTTATCACCCACTGCTGAGCCTATATAGGCCTCTCTTCTTGTACGCCACTCGTCTCGGTTCTGCGCAGATTCAATCCAGGTGCTCCCTGCGGTTATTCTAATGTCGTCAACCCCCCACATTGGTTGGCGACCTCATTAGGGACATACTCTTTATTTCATACAGCCATTAATTGCACATTGAAATTAATATAAAACTTATCACTTGTGGCAAAATTTGCGGTATTATTGCTAAAGGTATTTTTTCAAACAACCGTAAAGTACAAAACAACAAAGTAGGTATGTAGATGAAGGAATGAATACCATTGTGAGGATGATTTTAAGCACTTAATAGTAGTTTATGCAACTGTCATATAATGAAGGGTATTAAAACACGAGTGTGAGTTTATGAAACGAGCGCAGCGAGTTTCATAATAGTAACGAGTGTAATAGTAACGAGCGAAACATTAAATTCACGCGTACGTGTATTGTCACAGTAATTTTGCCGCCATTAAAATCTAACTATCTCTAAAGCGCGACCAACCTGATTGGCCCTGCAATCAGGTTGGTCGCGCTTTACCGATGTTATAATGAGCTATTACGATATCGATGTGGATATTATAGCATTATGTGAGATTGCTTAAATTGAGTGTTTTGTTGTCTGTGCTATAACAGTAGTAATTATAAGTCAAGTATTGGAAACATAAGTAGAATGTTACAACATTAGTGTAGATAAAATATGGTTTATTAATTTGACGAACTCATTAAAATAACTGATCGATAGATATCATTAGAAAGGCTATTGGTGAGTGTTGTTTTTTCATACAAGTCGTAGGTAGGACACTTTACAACTCCGGTCGTATTTGTTTTATTTTGCACTTAAAAATTATGATTACTTTGTAAAATTCGTAAATCTTTGCGTGAAAAGTAATCAGTATATTATGTTTGTTGGATTTATATATTGATTATAAAAATATGTGTAAAGCGAAACAGCCATAATCTACCATAAATATTTCACGTTATTCTATTAGTCTGTTAACAACATAGATCCTCTTTACGACCTGTAATTGCCTTGCATAATATTTGGATAAATTTATTTTAGAAACAAAATCGCCACTTATTTAGATACCTAGTTGTAATAGTACCTAAGACCCGAGGTTTACAAATATTAAGAGCCCCTTAATCATCGTACAGTTCAAAACGATCAAAAGATGTCTTGACTGATTAAAAGAACATTAAGTTTACGCTATCTTTTTAATAGCGGAGGTAGGCAGTCCGTTCGACAAATACGCGTAGATTGGACGTGCGGGGAACTAAATGGTCGAGAAAATGCGATCGAATTCGTAGCACAATAAATATAAGATGGTGGATACAAATTAACAGGCACAAAGTTTTATGTTAATAGTTGTTGTAATTAGTGGAAATGGATGAGGCTTTTGCGCATATTGAAGGTCCCAGGAAGGATGAGAAGAAGGGGCTGGTACCCCCCGATGGCGGGTGGGGATACGTGGTCGGACTTGGGGTCGGATTTACTTTTGTAAGTATTTTATTGAATATTTATTAGAAAAGATTTTTTATAATATGCTGCGTACTAGGTTAGGACGAGATTAGGGACGAAATTTTGCTTGTAATTTTTTTTGTGACACAATTTCGAAAAGTCTGAATTTTAATATTTATGTGCCATTCCATTTATGTGAAGAAGAACTGAAAGGAACCATCAAAATATTTCCCGTTTATTAATATGAAAATTAAAAAATATATACGTATCTGAAAATCTTATTTTGAAGCATATATTTCTTTATTACTAAACTAGGTCTTTTAAATTTTAGTAATAAATGTTAGTCAATTATAATTAAAGGTAGCCCTAACAATCTAAACTTTCTAAATGTGATAATGGGTGTGGTGAATTTTATCACCCCCTTTGGCTTTTTCAAAGGTTTTATAAATAGCTTATTGATTAACAAACCAATAAACAAACAAACTTAACATAAAATATTGACGAAAATATTATATATTGAGATCCGTATTATATTAATATACGGATATAACAATCATAGGATTTCAAAGTATTTAAGATTTAGGTTACTTTATGTTGTGTAATCCTACACCAAGAATGTTAGAGCTTATTACAGACGCAGTAGGTATTTAAGATAATAGGTACCTACCTGTCTATATCTTGATAGTACTGGTTTTTTGCGGTTATTTTGTTATTCGATGGGTAGGTGTTCAAAGTAAATCAACTTATTGTTTTATTGTCTTGTTTAGGTAGGTCGTTCAAGCTAAAATATTTTTTAGCGAATAAACTTTTGAAGATTTGGTTGTTACAAAAATAATTATAAATATGTAGAGGTATAGAGAAGAAATACCTATGTAATTAAAAACTAACATTCCATCTTTTTTTTACTAAGAACTGATTTACAAAATTACACTGTACCTTCATATTATTATTATTATTATAAATATGTTTATCAGAGAGGAGCTGCATAATATATGGTTCTGGAACCAGATAGGGAAAAATGATAATAAGAAATTGTAAGTCATCACTTTCGCTATTAGCCCTCAATAACTAAAATAAATGTGTATCTCTTAAAAGTATATAATGGATAAAAGGAAATGAAATCATATATAGGACTATTTTAATATAATAAGACATGTATTTAAGCAGTAAAAGTAGTTAAACCAAATCTCCCAGCATCTCTTAAAACAATATGTTTTATTAAAATATGCCACAGTATCAAAAATGACAAATAAATTATGTTTTTCATACAAATTCCGATCAAACAAGTCTAATAAAAATAGAACCGCTTTCAAGGACTGGATTTGTTACCAAACTTGCTGAACTTTTCTCTTATATACCTATCTATACGTTTAGTAATTATCTAATGTGTATTCTGCATTCTTCTTTTTTTTAGTTTCTTAAAAAGGTGTCTCAGAGAATATATAGTTCGAGTTCCGCATTGAAATAAAATCCTGACAGTTATTGCGAATATATTTAAATAAATTAAGATAAAAAACATACTTAGATTACTTTCAAGATATTATGCAACCTGTTCCACGGTAGGATTTTGTAAGTATAACATAATCTCTGCGTTTTATAATCCCACACATTATAAAAAAATAAAGATGTAATTTAAGGTGGATTTATCACGCATGCTTCGTTTGAATACATAGACCACAAACTAAGTTATTTAGTCAAAATATTAACTCATAAGACTTAAATCGAATTGTGATTATTTACTATTTGCATCAGGGTGCTTTTATCTCGAATACATTTTATGTGAATCAATATTTATCCCATCCATCGGGCTATAAACCAAAAATCACAACTTATATAGGTACCAAGTTCTTCGAAACGAAGCGAGTGTGGTTTAGCGGTTCCAGTGTCTGCTTTTCATCCAGACGCACCCTTGGTCGAATCTGGCCCTACACCAATGACTTGCATCTTTAAATTAAGTGTGGGTTTGCATTCGCATAGTGGTGAAGAAAAACATCATAAGGAAACCGACATGTTTGAGGACCACAATTATATCCGAGGACATGTGTCTTCCGTGGAAGGACCTGGGCGCCCACCGCGATGTATCTGCCCAAGAGAACTCCCCTAACAAATTTATTCAGTGGGGGAGTCTAGCGACCCTCAGTCATGAGGAAATACGAATCAAGAGAGACACTAAATTCTTAAGAATTTTCCAGGAAAGGGTCATAAATCCATCTGTATCATCCCCTTGAACGTAGCTTTAACAACAATAACAGATAGGAAGCCAGTAATTAATTGAGTATTCCCAAGTATATAGGTACAAAGTAACTAAGTGTCCTCAAGTACATAGGTACAGTTGATATCGAAGGGTCACTGAACAAATGAATGAGCCGTGATCAACAATTTATATCAAGTGGTAGGTTATGGTATGATACAATAAATAATGTATAAGTCATATACAGGGCTAGCAGATACTATATATTCAATATTAAAGGTCCACTTGAGACCATACAGTATAAGTTTGTGTGTGTGCATAATTCGTAGTAACTACATCGTTGACGTATATATTGACTTATATTAAATCACGTCACATTATATAGAATATCATTGCTCCTACATGCATCGAGTGTACCTATGTCCAGGGCCAGCGGCAATTCACTTTTTTCCGGGATAAAAACAGAACTGTGATTTAATTCAGAGTCTAATATATCATTGTACCGAATTTCATCAGCATTCAGCCGATAAAGTGTATAGAACAAACACACAAAAAGTTTCGCCTTTTGATCCTTCTACTTCTTCTTCTTAACAAATAAGAGTGGAAATCTGGTGTCGAGAGTTTATCAAGCCGCCCTAAGGGCTTAACGACTGTCGTAATAGACAAACAGCCAGGACCTACAAATTAACGTGTCATTTCTTTTTATCCTAAGTTTCACTAACTCATGGCAACTGTAGAGTAATGCTTAATTATGGTACAGGTTTTAATAAAAAAGGAACATACTAAACCTGTACCTTAACTGTCTCATTACAGTACAGTAAACTCTGTAGATGTAGAGATGACTAATACCCTTGTAGAATAACTGATGTGCTAAACTTTGAGGCCACATATTTTTTTACTATTTTAATTTGAGATGTTTTTGCCGTAGTGATTAGTTAGATTGATTGTTCATACTACAGCTTTAATTATGTTTTATATTGTTTTAATAATATAATGTGGCGTAAACAAAATATGTTGCTATTGAAGTACTTAACTATTTTTCGTATGTTACCAATAAATCTAATAAGTATATTAAGTACAAAAAGAGGAGCTTTTAAGTTTTATTTTATACTTTTCCAGTTGTCATGTTATGATATTAATCAGATAGATAACCCTAAAAGTGCGAAAATAATAATTTTATGTATATGAAGAAAAAAATAAAGAAAGAAAAGAAAGCGATGGAGGGACTACCTGGATAAACACCAACCAGACTGGAGTGCCATAGCACTAGACAGAGATAAGTGGAAAGAGGGTAGGGAATCCTTTGCCCAACAATGGGACAATACAGGCTCTTAATAATAATAATAATATATACAGCTTCTGAAAATATCACTCAAAGTGATCTCCACTTAGCCTAGGCCCGTGGTTTTCATTTAAATGACCGAAATTCTTAAAATTTCGAGAAAAACAAACGTTTTTAAATAATAATATTATCCGAGGACATGTGTCTTCCGTGGAAGGACCTGGGCGCCCACCACGATGTATCTGCCCAAGAGAACTCCCCTAACGAATTAATTCTGCGGGGGATTCACGACCCTTAGTCATGAGGAAATACGACTCAAAGAGAGAATAATAATACAAAAAGCAGCCATCTTGAACACATGTAGGATAGTCCAAAAATTTTTAACGTCTGACCTCTCTATGAGTCGTATTTCCTCATGACTGTGGGTCGTGACTCCCCCGTATAATTAATTCGTTGGGGGAGTTCTCTTGGGCTTGGATACATCGTGGTGGGCACCCAGGTCCTTCCAGGGAAGACACATGTCCTCTGATATTGTGGTCCTCAAACATGTTGGTTTCCTCACGATGTTTTCCTTCACCGTGAAGCGAGTGCAAATCTACACATAATAAGACACTGGAACCGCTGAGCCATACTCGCTTCTGAACGTCTGACTAGAACACCTTAATTTAATTTTCTGTTTTTGTTTGGCTAGAAGCCCGCAAAAATAGAATTATAATACCTCGTTAACGAGAGAAGCTCAAAGACTAGAATGTACATAATAATATGAAGAACACATTATATAAGAATTATTTTATCAAACAAGAAATATTTTTCCTTGTTACAGATGTTAGGTTTTGGATCTTCAAATGCCTTCGGGATCCTGTTTCATAATTTTTTCATGGAACAAGAGAGTGGTAGTGGCTTACCACTAGTCATAGGTGTATACAATGGAGCTCTTTCAATAGCCGGTAAGTTTATAAAACAGTCACATATAAATATCAACGTTTTCAATAATAGAAAGAGGTTTATTTTCATGTATCTGTTTTGGTTTTTTGCTCTATCATTTACTTTTTTTTAACAAAATCCTTGTCTCGTAGTTGACGTCACAGCCAGCCTCAACGGAAGACCAGCGGTGATTGCTTCCAGTAATCAGCATTATGCTGAGTTGGGGCTGTGTTGGGGCAGACTTATTTATTTATTATACATACTTATGTATGTGTGTGTAAACCTTCTTAATGTCTGTAAATCTGTATCAATAAATGTTACTCTATTCTATTTTAGATATATTAAAAACTAGGAAATAAACACACATATCAAGCATGCGCTCACACAAATATATACCTAGAGAACTTTTTTGTTCCATTTACAAAATAAAAAGGCTAAAGAAAGAGAGCTTTACCCTACATAGGTATCCTAACTTGTTAGTGTACCTAGTGTTTCAAACTAGGAAACATAATATCATATTAGAATTGGCTTCGACCTTTCCCATAACAATCTTTAATGACTAATGAGCTAATGAATTACATAACTTATCAAATCACTCAAAATGTAAATAGGTTAGAAATGTAAGACTTATCTCATGGTGAAACACTTTATTATTAAATCACATATTATAATAACGCTGTAACACTATAGATGAATAAATAAATTATTATTATTATTATAATGATAGAACACTAAATTTTTCTCTCTAATTAGTAGATCTAATATATTCCACTCTAACCTGTGCTACCGGATAAGTTTTATTGAGGCAATTAATTATTTATTGAAGAACTAGAACTAGATATAAATGAGTAGCGAATTATTTTTAACCTACATTTTTAGCCTTAACCGTTTTAAATTTAACAATGATCTTAACCTAGCATTGTCTGTTCAAACGGTTGGTCTAATAAAAATTGGTATTCATCACCAAAGAAAGTTAATTATTAATTCCATCCCTTATTGATTGATTGATTCCATTAACCCTTTTATTTTAATTAAATTGAAATTAACATGTGGTTGCGTAATATTTAAACGAGTATGCGTGTACCAATTATGTGCAATAAATAGACAGAATTAATGTCTCTGTTTGTACCGCCACATACATTCAAATTTTTTTCCAATTAAAATTTTCCTTTACCATGTAGCGACTGTCATTCGATAGTTTTTAGGCCTAACAAGCGGCACCTAACTCAATTTAATTCATTGACGTATGCTGCTTCATATTACACCCACTTCTAGTATCGATCAAGAAGGCTCAAGTTACTCTGGTGGCCCTAATTAATAAACTATGGCACAAATCGCTTCATCAAAACCGCTGATTGGGTAAAGAGGCCGATGCTCTTTTGTTTTCGTAAGAGCATTCATGTTGGTCACGTGTCACGTGCAATTTTCTAAATATTTTCTGTTGAAGTTTTTTAGTTTAAACCTTATACTAAATATATGTCATCATTTGATTTATTACTTTAGATCACGAAATTATGCCTGTTATAATTGTTTTATTTTTGCATTTTTGCAATACTGGCCATTTGCATGCCTTGGGCACGCAAATGTACTTATCCAATAAAAATACGACAAGCGAGATGCGAAATGCGACATAAGAAGAAGTCATAAATAAAAAAATAAACACATCTTGTCAAATCTCTGACAAATATGAAGAATTTATTCTGATTTATTTATTATCTAGTAACCAAAAACTATTTTATTTTTTTGGTTTTCAAAGTGTTTTTGCATTGGGTTTGCGTCTAAACTTACCCTGACAGAAACTTTCGTTATAAAGAAGTACGATTGAATCGGACTAAAACTGAAGTATATCATAATCAATCTATGTATGCCTTACCTTTAGGTATAAAATGTACAGATTGTCGAAAATGCAACGTTGCGGTTTTATCTCAGGTCAACATTATTTTGCTCATTTTGATAGAATGATTGGACATTTAATAGACAGTTTTGAGTTAGCCAGACCGATAAAATCTAGCACTAATTGTGGTAAAAATTCGCGATTTACCTGAATGCTATGATAATATCTACATAAGAAAACTTAAAATAGCACACCCATAACAATCCTAATTAATGAGTAATGTGACGCGAGGAAGATTCTGATAAGTACTCATGGGTATTAAGTAATTATCATAGCATTCAGGTAAATCGCGAATTTTCACCACAATCGGGGGTATATTATAGAGGCTTCTACTAATTAATAGAGCACTAATATCATAAAGGTGGTATCAAATTTGAGAGAACTCCTAGATGGATAAATCCGCAAACCACGGGCGTCGAGAAAGTGCGAGTAAAAGTTGAGATACTGACCAGACATTACATAATGTAACTTTATCCTTAACAACACTATCTATGTATCTAAGTATGACACATAGTCTACATACTACATAGGTAGCTTGCTTCACTCGTGTAGGCAGGCATTTGACCTACAAGATGTTTTACAAATTCAGAAAGATTCTACTCGAAAACAAAACGCCAATTTCCAATGTCAGTGATCTACAAATCAGCTAAGTTCATAGACTTTTAAGATTCGCGTTTAGTTTTTGTTAAGGCTTTGTGAAACTTCTGATTGAAGTGACATCCGCGAAGAGAGACATCAAAAATATTACTTACTTATTATTACTTTTTTGTTCGGGGTTGAAAAGTAACATGTTTAGCAAGAATAAAAATGATTGTATGATTATACCGCTTTTCCCTATCAAAATCTATTACATCGTCACTATCCACAGCCCTTTATATCCTGCTGGGTATAGGCTTCCCTTTGTAATAATCCTTAACCATCACCATATTAGATGTTTTTTTTTGTTTTCAGGGTTTTTAGCCGGCATAGCATTAAAAAAATACTCATTCCGCCAAGTGGGCCTGGTGGGAGCCGGCCTGTTTGTGCTCGGAGATGTGTTGACTATATTCGTCCAAAGAACTTACCAACTAGTATTTACTTTTGGAGTTATTAGAGGTAAGTCGACAAATCAAGATTTGGAGATACTTAGAATTGATTACAGAACACGTTCCAACCATTTATAGATTTTTTGTGTTTGTCTGTCTATTTTTTATTCTAGATTAAGATTTTATAGCTAGTAGCATATAGTTTTAGTCAGTCTTTTACTTGCTCGAAATTGATCCTTTCCGGTTTTAGATAATCTTGTATTTCTTACTAATCAAAAAATTGTATATACAGATCCTATATATTATGTATATGATAGTTTCCTATCATTTATGTTTAGATATTCCTTTTCGAAGAGCATGATTCCCACGACACAGGGAAACCTAGTGTGGGGATCACAGTCAACATCATTTACCCATTTATTTTTATATAGCCTTTCTGATCCAATTTTCTTTAAGTACAAATGATGTATACTAGTCTAAGGATTTTTGTGTAAATAAAGTAAATATTATTATTATTATTTAAACGCTCATAACGCAAAAACGGCTGAACGGATCATCATGATTTTTGGTATGTAGGTAGTATGAGAACTGAGGAGTGTCATTTACTACTACTTTATCCTGAAATAATGCGAGCCAAGCCGCGGGCGTCCACTAGTTATTAATAAACCATGAAATCATAGAAAAATATTTACAAACATTTCAAAGCATAATACCTGCTTTTCCTCTTAGAATAGTTGAATGTATCAGATATGGAATATGAAACAAAGTGTTATGTACTTAGTTATTTTGAAATTTTATCAACCTCACTAAATAATATGGTTACAATTCTATTTTTTATTATTTCTATTCCCTTCCTTTTTCTAGTTAAATTATTTCATTTAGTTTAACTATTTATACTATTTCGTTGCGGTTTAACCATTAACATTTTTTAACAAAATGTCAGGAATTTTATCTCACATTTTATTTCAATTCTAACCGCAATCAATTTTTTGTTAAACTATGTATCTCATCATCTGACAAAGAATATTTTACTAATTATAATATACCAATTCTAACTACAACGAATGTTTTTTTAATTATTAAAACCATTCAATTACATGCAAATATCTATCTAGTCATGTGTGAAAAATATTAAAAAATAGTAAATGGTTAATAATGGGTTCTCAAGGGCGTGACACTACTTTCCTGGGTTCATTTCATGTTTCTTTCTTTGAATATTGATTTAATTAAAATGGACACTCATTATCGGCCCATCAATAAATCTGTTCTCATCTAATTATCATTCAATCACAACCGGACACGAAAGGAAAAAATAATGATAGCTGGAACTGTAGTCATAATTGGGTAGCAAAATGCTGATAATATTAATCGCTTAAAAGAAACCCTTGAGCCGTTTAGTACAATGAATTATTGTTATTAATTGTTTATGTAATAACTCTTACCTTAAAAAAAACTCGCTCTGGCAATGAAACAGGCAAATTAAGTGCCATAATTATGGTTAAATTGGAGTAAACTAAAACCTCGAAAGCCACGCCACTGAGTAAACAAAATAGCCATTTCTATTTAAAATATCCATAATGAAGGGCGTAAGAAAAATGGATCTGTGTGATGTGAACCATAAAATTAAAAAAAAATATAATTCCTACTTGTCACAAAAAAACAATAGTAAACCATGTATATAAAAGCGGAAATGATATTAATTAAGATAATTTCAATTTCAAATAAGTTCGATTGACGATTCAATTAGGTAAATATCAAATCTCATATGGGTATATCGGTTTACCAAAATATACTTAGGACTAAGGTTCTTGATCCATGAGTGAAATAAATCACATATAATTTAATATTTCAGGAGCAGGCTTCGGCGTCATGATTCCAGTCAGCTTCACAGCATTCAATTGCTACTTTACCAAGAAAAGAACAGCCATGATGAGTGCAAACCAAACCCTCAGCAGTATGGCATCTATTACATTCCCCATGCTGGTCACCTTCCTACTAAACGAGTACGGGTTCAGATGGACGCTCGCGTTAATAACGGCCGTGGATTTACATTTAGTATTTGCGATGCTTGTGATGCATCCGGTAGAATGGCATTTGATTAAATCTACGGAAATCGTGGAAAAGGGTATGTCTATGTTTGGCTTCTGTAACGTTTCGTTTGATGATGTTGTTTGTCCAAATTATTATGTGGGTGTTATACTTAGCGCAAGTTTGTGGTTTGTTATTTTTTTCATCTTCAAATAGATGCACCGATTTTGATGAAATTGGTATGGAAAAGGGATAGCGTGGACGTAATGTCTAGTGTCTTAATAATATTTATTATTGTAATATTATTGTAATGTAATATATTTATATTGTCAAAGATGTATGTATGCATTCGTATGTTTCGTCTTATGTCCATTTTGTCCCGTCGTGTGTATCATAAATGTGTTTGTCTTTACATCTGTTTGTCTGTAAATGTTCCATAACCCATCATTGCAGAACTAACCGAATGTGATGTCAAAAAGATTTCATATGAAAATTACGATGAATCAATAGTAAAAATGTTACCAGGTGAAGAAATCGACATTGAAATAAAGGAAAAAGAAAAGGATAAGAAAGAAAAACGAGCTGAGTCGTTCCAGAAAAATATTATGTAAGTAATATATACATTTTAAGTAAAGCTTTTCATGTTGATATTTTTGTAGGATAAGAAAAGCTCTAAAAATCACAAATATGAGGAGTAAATTCAGGAGTAAATTCTACATTAAGATTAATTTACTGATCACACGTATATATATTTTATTTAAAAAATCTGCATAAATCATTCAAAGTCTAAAAAAATGCATACCATTATGTAGTATAATGAACATGAACATGATTATATGTAAAGAAATTGACGTATTTATGAATAAAGGAATATTTTGGTTATGATTATGGAATTATTATGATTATGGAATACATTCTTGTATTAAGGTACCATACGATATCTTAAAGTTAAGTACAATTTTTATTTTGTAGATAAACCAATCATTAGTATTGTATTGCCAAGTGTTACATCTCGCTCACTTACATTAGTCAAATAGCCAGCCTACCTCAACAAAATACGGAAATCTTAAAGTATTCTTAATTAGGGTCTTTTAATATAACCGGTTTACACTCGATCAGGTAGGAAATGTTTTTTGTGTATCTAACATGTTGCATAATATTTTGTTTTGTTCTAGAAAAACCATATATGAGAATGTGGAGTTAGATTTGCTGAAGGACCCGAGATTTGTTAGTACTCTTATCGGCCTTGGATTTGCATTCGTATCCGACGTCACGTATCTGGCAATGGAACCTATGCTTCTATTCTCGTATGGATTTACACAGGTACTTTTTCGAACGAATACGGGTTTGCACTTGGCCATAGTTTGCCTGATGGTAAGCAAAGGCTATGGCCTAAGATGGAGCATGCTTGGGTAAGCACGCTTCGGGTGATAAGAACCGATCCACTCTCGCTTTGAAGATCGCTGGATTATAGTGCGTTGGGAACAGGGAGTCAGGCAAGGAGCTCCACAACTTATACGTTAATTTGAGTTGTATCTCGGAATCAGTACAAATTTTTTATTCATCTTTGCTAACATTAGTATTTGAACGGGAATCTTGATTATGACAAAAATTAAGATTTTGTACGAGGGACTGATACAATAATAAAATTATGGGAACCATTTACATCTATCAATATTCTACTGTGGGTGAATGATAAGTTGAATAGTAGATCCTGACTGCTCATACCAAATTCGACAAGAGCTGTCATCAGTCATCGGTGTGTTTCACAATGAGTCGGATACGGATCCGATTCGATTGAGACGGAAATCAATTGGCACGACAAGGATTTTTCCAAATCACAATGATTCCATACGAATCTTTTAACAAATTTATTCATCAGAAAAATCGGAACCGTTCCGTGAGCCAAAAGCTAGCGGATTCGTTTCCGTCGATGATAAATTCGATTTTGTTTTTTCATGATATTTAACCCGATTTACACATAATTATGCATTGATTTATTTCTATTTATAATTATTCATATGAAATCTACAGTAAAAATGGTAAAATTAGCCTTAACACTTATATTTTAAATTTCTACCATTGTATTTAATTTCTACCATTTTCACTACGAGCGGATCGGATCATATCCGACTCATTGTGAAACACCATGAGTACCACATTTTTTAACTCGATGTACACAATATTTTCTGCTATATTTTCTGCCATACATTGTTTAGTTTTCCTGTTAATTATTATTTTCTATTACATTTCAGATGCAAGTAGCTACTTGTGTTATGGTTGGTGCTATATCAGATCTATTGGCTAGATTCTCGCTGGCAATATTCACATACTTCTATGTGGTGGACAGTCGACTGATATTCTTCATTGGCACTTGTGTTACAGTTATTTTAAGGATAGGTGAGTGGAACAATTTTTCTTAATAAGGCACTTTAGAATTAAATTAGTTTAAATAGGTAGCAAATTGTGTACAGAGTCACATAAAAGCGTTTCGTCAAACAATGCCTAATATTATTTTTTTTTACATTTAATGGGCTTACGTTTGACTATAGCCCGCCTGATGTTAAGCACCACTATAGTCTAAGATGTAGCACGCTTGCCTAGAAGAAACCTATTTACTCTAGATTTGAAGACCCCGGGTTTAAAATTTTCTGGGAACAGGGCTCCAGGTAGAGTGTTTCATAGTCTCGCTGTCCTTACTATGAAACAATATAATATTAATTATATAACTTAGAGATTTATGATTATTGTCGATACCTACTAATCTATCGCATATTATCATTAAATGAAGCCTTAAAGAACTCAAATTTTATATAAAAAAATTATGATAGTAACATAAAATCTCAAAATCTGCCGCCTAGTACCAGGTACACGAAATAAAATATCCATACAAATATATATAATCACCTTATTTACATTTTTTTAATCATATTCCATACATATTATGATAACGAGTCCATAGTGTGGCTTGAACTTTGATAATATTATGTTGCTACCAGAAAATAGCAAAAAAGCATGAACTAATAAATATGAAATCACATAATTAGGTCCTTCGTTGCTAGGATCCAGGTGTATAATTATTAGATTTGTTTTAAATTTTATCACTTTGCATAAGATATGGCTTTGATATTCATTTAAAATTCGATAATTTAAGTGGGCAGATAGTATCTGTATAGCATACATAGGTATATTGTTGAAATTTTAGAATTGGGTTAGGTTATCTTTAGCATTTTAGCATATATGTTATCTTATTCTAAACTTTGGAATACGTTTAAGTGTGTGTATCCTAAATGTGAGAGCTGAACATAAGAATATTAAGTAGTATTTGAAAAGAGCTCGAGTTATTTTTAAACAAAGCATAAATTATTAGAACTTATTTGCTCGTCAGAGATAATTATATGACGCCAATCTGTCTGCATTTGATTTAATAAAACAGGGTTTACAGCACTAACATGTACTAGGTACATTGATCTCTGCTGTCACCACAGGGAATAACTAAACAGCAACATACAAAATACAACATTATGTTTAGGCAAGAAGGGTCGGCGACATAACGCGGGCGGGTCAAACCTAGATGAGGCTGGCCAAAGATCGAAACCAAATGGCATACTAGAGAGGATATCGTTGACTTGTTACTGGGTATTGATTTATGTGGTACTAGTGATCACTTTTCTTCAAAACACATTGTCTTCATGAAATGTTCTCAAAACTTCGAGAGTTTCAGTGTGTGAATGTTCACTTCATGTTGTCACTATTAAATGCCAGTAGGTATTGTTTTAGTTTAGTTTGATATTGAGATAAACTACACCGTGGATTGATACACAAGCTACTTGTTTATTCTGTATAAATCACCACATGGCGCAACTAAGGGATAGATATTTTTTACTAAAAGCACGAAGAAGATGAGGAAGGCCGGGAAGATCATATATATGGACCAAGTAAAGGAGAAGGCGGGCATCATGTCGTATAAGGAGGTCAAGGAATTGGCAGTAGACCGGGAAGGACGGCACATGGCCCACAGACAAGGGCCTCGCTCTTAAATTTGTGATGATGATGATAACATAAAAATACCTAGACTATGTTTTATTTTTACCGCTTTATAAAGTGGCATTCCATTTTGGGCGCTGCCGTGGGTCGGATGACACGTTAAATTGTAGGTCCCGGCTGCTTGTCTAGTACGGCAGTCGTTAAGCCATGTCAGAGGCCCTTAGGGCGGTTTGAAAACTCTCGACATCAGAGTTGGCCACTCTCAGTCGATAAGAAGAAGACCGCTTTATAAATACAACAATATGAAAGCTATCCTTTAATTTCAGCGTTAGTAACGTCCAGCGACATCTGGTTCGTGTTTGCTGTAACTGGAGTGTCGGGGCTGGTGAGGTGTTCCGTCCAGGTGCTGTTCCCGCTGGTGCTGGTGACGGCGGCTCCAGACAGGTTCCCGGCAGCCCTGGCGCTGCATATACTGTTCTCTGGGATATTGATGCTGCTTGCTGATCCTTTGATAGGTAAGGCTAAATAAAAAAATAACCCTAGTGTACAAGCAGTCAATTAATTGATGGAGTAAAAATAAAACTACACTTGCACAACTAAACTTGTGATTATAAGGCTACCTAGCTCGTGTGTAAAATGCCAATTTATGGTCTGAATACTAGAGTCACCACGCCAAATTTATGGGCATACAATATTTATAAATTTATTTTTATAGAAATAGCAGCACTTTCAAATTTTTTGGGTATGAAAGGCTGACCGTAGATAACAATAATGCAAATCAAATTCAAACAAAAAATCCTGTGTTTTATCAAGGTGCTCGTAAAACCTCAGAAATTGTACAACTATTAATACATATACAATTATACATATGTATTTATTTGGCCTAATATAGTTCACAAATAAAATAGATAGATACTGAATCGACACACAACATCATCACATGTAGGTAAGCCTTTTTATACCTCTTTTATTTGCTATACCAAATATAAGGCTGTGTTTACAACAGTAGTAAGTTAACATAATATAATGATCCCTAAAGGTCATAGCTCACTTAAACGACTCTGCTCCCACCCGGCAAAAAGAATATTATTCAAATATAGTCTTTAAATATTGCTCTTTAGATACATTTTACATTGGCATCATGAATTAGCAGACAGCCCGCTGTCAGCGAGCTTACCGCCGTCAGACTGCTCGGTAGTTGATGCCTCGCTGGCTGCACGATGCAGCGATGTAGGCGAGCGGTCGGCGCGGTGTCCGCGCGGAGTCAGCGCGGCGTCAGCGCGGTGTCCGCGCACGATGCGCGCGACGCGGTGCTAGCTGTCGCCGCGTGGACTGCTGGGTGCCTGCTAGCTGTCGCCGCGCGGACTGCGAGCAGTTACGGCAGTGTTGGGTGGGAGCGGTGTTGGAGCAGAGTCGTTTAAGTGTGCTATGACCTTAACAGCTCACTCGTACTATTTATTCCCTAACTATTTGTTTATTTGGTTCGAACACATCGTAGTTATGACATATTAGGGTATGTTTTAGTTTTTATTATAGATGCATATTATTAAAAATCCCATGATGGCTTTCAATAGAATATCTGAATGAAATAAAATTGTACATTTAGCACTACTAGGTAAATAACCGTCAACTGGAAAGCAAAGAAAAAATTAAGCAGTTATAGTTTAATCTCTTAATTTCAATAAACATTAGCAAGTTAATTGCGTGTCTTGTAATAAAAGACGTTTGCTAATAAACCAGTTAGACCGAGTTGTTTTATGATTATGATTTAAAACGTAATGTGGTTAGATATTAATGAGATAAGCATAGTATTTGTCTAGCCTTATTTTATAGCACTAAACGTCTAAAATTATGTACGTAACACGATATTGCAGTGTTAACATTTTTGCATATATCTTTTCTAATTAGATTCAGACTAGTGCTCAAAATAGATACAGATATGCATGAATTCAATTTAGCATTTTTTTAATGTTGCTTGCAATCAAGTCTAAAAACCTGTTTTTGTGATTTTTTATATTCGTATAAATTTTTTTGATTCTTAATGTTAAAAAAAATTTGGCAGTTAGACGGATTCGAGACTAGTATCCCATAAATTAAGACAACATTTTTTATTTGAACTTCTGATCTTTTAATTCTTGTTTTTGGCTAGTTACTAAATTTTTTTGAAATTTTTGGATGATTAGAAATGTATAAATGCAGTACTTTCTAAGTTTTTTAGGTTATATCTGATAGGTGTTTATAACAACAATGCATAAGACAATGCAATAGCGAAAGAGAGGGATGAAAATCCTTGGCAATAGTTGTCAAATAGTTACTTTGATCACGTGTGGAATTTCCCGCGAATCGTTGATGCAAGTATTTGACGAGTAAGACTTTATTTTGCTGAAACTAGAAGATGTTGGATCAGCTAATTTTAGCACGTAGCATGATGTTGATAAAATTATCTTCGTTCCGACACAGTTCTATGATTTATTTTTAACATAATTAAATTTTTGAAGCTTTTACCCTTCAAAATAATCATAGTCACTAAACAGTTATTGATTGTTTTTAAGTGTGTCACTTCAAATGATTTCAGATGAAAAATTTAATCTAAATGCTGGCTTAAAAGATTAGTCTAGCTATTCAACGGGGAAATGCAGCCAGCATTTTGGGTACGCTACCTTTTGAAAATGTAGATTAGTTATTTTTTTTATGATGTATATATAATGTTTATTTTTTATTATTATTTGGAAGTGTTACTATTAATTTTTGTAGTTTTGAAATAAATATATCTAATGTAATATTTTCGATATACCTATAATATTAAAACATTTTATATTTTAAAACGTGGGATCAACCGTGGGCAATCTATAACTAATACCTTTAGATTTTATCCGACTTGCTGATTAATTCTATCGGTGGAATTTCCCAAATGTTTGAATGCGATTATAATTGTACTTACTCAATAAATATGCAAATAAATATGCCAAATTAAACTAAATAAGACAAAACGTCATTAATTGTTGTATGCAAGTAGAGCGGCAAAACACCGAGTGAGATAGCTACTCGAGGAGGAGGCCTATACTCACATTAACAACATCTGGGTGCTTAGTTAATTAAACATTTAAAGTGTTTCGTTGTGTTAAGTTATTTTTTGGACTATAAAGGCTTTTTAATTTTATTTATTTATTTATTCAACATTTTATATGATGTTGAAATCGTGTATCACACACATACACAAAAAACACAATAAAAAAAAAAATCATATGAACTATACCTGAGCAATGGCCTAATATTTTTTACTAAATGCATCTTTTTTACATTAAATAGGCTTACGTTTGACTATAGCCTGCGTATTTCTTTTGTTACAGGAGTGATCTACGAAGGTACCGGCAGCTACACCTACTGTTTCCTCGCTATGAGCTTCTGCTGTGCTGTCTGTGTTGTATTATGGACTATAGAGTTTATTGTGTACAGGAAAAATAGAACTCCTTCTTGAATAAACTAGATTAGATCAATATGCCACGTATATTTCTGAGCTATAAGATGTATTACCTCAGATGATTATCTGAGGTAATACAGTTGAAGGACGAACTTATCTATCATTTGTTTCGTAATAAATAATTCATGTCAGAGACACTACTCTGACACCAGAGTTGGCCACTTTCGAATTAATACATTCGAATATACATATATTGCAATTTATCTAAATCATTTTAAATTAATAAATTATACAATATTTAATTATAAGGTAAAAAACAATTTTTATTCAATAATAAGAAACAATATTTACACATATTAACACTAATAGAACTAAAAAAGAGTATTTAAATCTAAACTAAATTTAAACAATCTACATGTGGTATGGAACCAAGAACGCTGGCTGCATTCCCACGCTGGATTGCTATAGAAATCCTTTGCGCAAGGAACCAGCCAGCGTTCTTGTCTCTAGTGATGTCAATTAACATTTTATTAATTTTTTTTATAAAAGACTTAGTGCTTTTACCACACGGACCAAAAGTTTCGAAGCCAAGTGGTACGAAAATATAATCAGTCGATAATGATGTATATTTTCGCCGCTTGGCTTAAATTAATTAATTCTTGAAATGTTTGGTTTGCATATATAAAATATCTTAAAATAAATTTGTGCGAACTTTTCCTATGAATCACTAAGTTTAATTTATTAGACATGTGATTTTATGTTCTTGCTTGAATAGTTATGAGACTTAATACTAAGCAGTAGGTTGCAAATATTTTATATCGTATCAATTTTAAGCATTTAATTGGCATTAGAACATTTTGATTAAGTTCTAAAGAATATGGAGTATATATATATTTAATCTGTTAGATATAATACATATTAGTTAATTATATTCATATAAATGATACCAGTTTCCAATATAGTTAGATATTTTATAAGAATAAATTATAAAATTATAATAAATAATTTTAGAATACATAATCAATAAACTAAAGGGTGTATGATAAAAGACATAGGTAATTACCTGAATGATTTTTACACCATAGGGATAAAAGAGTGGAGAGTGGCAGTTGAATGACATTTCCTATATAGAATATGAAATTTGTTGTTAAGTTTTGAATAAGTGTGCTCTTAATTTACTTACTTATTAAATTAATTTAGTAGATAGTTAGATTAAACTTATTTTCCTAAGTAGTGAAACATGTATGTCAATATGTTAAAAAACATTGTTCATAGGATAGATTGTAATACAATGGTAATGGTTAAATGTCTTAAAATACACCACCGACCAATATTCCTATTTCTTTACGCACTTAATGACTTTATTATACAAAAACAACCAATGATTCTTTAAAAAAAATAACCGGACATATCACAGCGCCATCTAGCTCTATACTGAGCTTACGCTTGTATCATGGGTACTAGATAACGGACATAATACATTTATACTTTTTATAACTGATTAACGAATATAATCATATTTAATCATTGATGATTTTTGTCGTAGAAATACGGAAAATATTTGTCTCTATTTCAGTAATTAAAAATGAAATATTACATGTAAAAGCCATTTGATTTACTAATATCATCATCATTGGGTACCATCTTCATAATGAAGTTTGGAGGTCAATTGGCAAAATTTTCTGCGATCCCATGCTGCTTCTTTTAGATGCGGATAGCTCAGTTTTGTCCACTTTTTAATGTCGTCTAGCCACTTCACTAATATTTAACTACATTTATATGTACTTATGTTAACTAATCATAGATAGTTAGAGCTTAAGTCGTGTAATTGTTTAAAGATATTGTTCGTCATTATGAATTATTATGTAACATGCTATTAATGTATAAATGACGCTATTTAATTATCTTTATTGTGTTTTATTTGATTTAGTTGCGGCGAGAGTTGCGTGACATTTTATAACTCTACGCACAATGCAAATAATAATACTAGCAGGAAACTTAATTTCACAGCAAACGAAATGATTCCTTTTCTAAATCAAATTTATTAGAACTACGGTTTTTTTACAAGAAATGGGTTTGCGCTTTACCGTTATTCGCCTGATGGTAAGCAATCATTACGGTTAACGGTTTGGTTGTTTTTATACAAACAATATAGTGCTTATACGAGTAGTTCCTAAATAGGCTATTATTATATGAGTCGTGGGCTCTATGGATGAGGTCTGCACAAGGTCGACACAGCTGGCACATTCAAAGAGAGGCCTATACCCAGCAGTGGGATAGAGTAGGCTGTGGATGATGATGATGATGATATGAATAGTGGTAAATCATTTTTTGTACAAAACGTATATTTTATTAGCACTTCTGCTGTTTCCTTGGTTCTAGACGGATACTAAATCCATCCGATCTCTTCAAAATGATATCAGCAGTAAGCTTAAAATCTTCTTCAGGAATGTCGGATACTACTCTGAATTCTCTAAGTATCGACGACAACAACACTTTCAGTTTCAGGAAAGCGTACTTGCGACCTGAAATTGATAAAACGTATGAAATAGGTACTTTAAAATGTATTTAGAATAAAAACAATAAAATAAAAAATAAGCGCCACAATATCAACTAAATTAACAACTAAATTAACAACTAGGTACATAATCTAAAATATATACAACTTTACAAATAATATACTCAACTTACTAGATTTAGTATACCCACATAATTACTACTACTTCATGAAAATTTAATTATATACTATGCAGGGGTCTTCGAATCATGAGTTTGGTTTGTTAGGTAAGCGTGCTATATCTAAGACGATTGTAGTCTTGCAGTACCTACACTTTTGAAAATGTATTTCATTTTATAGTTTGAGACGGTTTAATTGTAGAGAAGAGTGTTCCTTTTTTTGTAACAGTAAAAATCATAAACATTGGAATTTGGGGTGGAAAAATTTACTCAGTATCTACAGATATTTATTTTTTCTCTAAAGCTGGCATCGGTACTGAAACAAATATTTTCCATCTACTACATTTTTAATGACTTTGCTTGCTTGTACTGTAACTCTAACTACCATAACTCCCTCCCCGGATGATAAATGGAAATCTTAGTAGATTCCTCCTAGTGACATCTTACTAAAGTAAGTCTTACCAACACAGCTTCTAGGCCCAGCACTGAAAGGTATGAAGCTGTAGTAGTGTCTGGCTGCAGCGCGCTCGGGGAGGAAGTTATCCGGGTCAAACACCTCGGGGTTCTTGTAGTATTTGGGGTTACGATGGACCCCCATTGGAGTTATCACTATCGTCGCTCCAGCGGGTAAAGTGTAGTTGTTTGTAACTTTAAAAAAAATAACAGCAAAGTGAAATAATCTTCCTCGTAAATATTCTTAGTCAGGAAACTGTCGGAGGTCTTCGGTGACCAGAATGGCAAGTCTCTCTTGCAAAGAATGATTTTGGATTCAGAAAGGTAACGTTATCATTTTTTTGGTTTTTGGCATTGGCTCTTGGTGATTTTGAAAATCCATTTATTCGTGCCACCATTGGATGGATATCTAATCTTAGTCGCAATGTTATTATATATTCATGTGCATAAGCAAAGCCGAAGATAAAACAGTTGTTCGAAATTCTGTGGTAAGAAAATGATTTCTTTTTTCTTAGTTATTTTTATAAAGAGACAATATTTATTAATAACTTATAAAACATAAAGTAACTGACTAATTTTTACAAGTCCTAAACATAATATTAAAATATATAATATACCTAAAATAAAATATGAAGTAAAATAAAACAAACAAAAATTAATCAAAGAGCCCACCCCGGATCGCTCCCGGCGCAAAGGTTCCCATTACGCTCGCCGCGTTGCCACGTTGAATCGCGATGGCTAACCTTTGCACCAAAAATAATCCAGAGCGGGTGTCTCCCGTCTTCTCTTAATTCTTCAATGATTACTTAATTATAATTAATGACGTCAAACTATGGTGACAAAGGTGAGTGGAACTGTTGGGATTAAAATAAGCTCATTAATATTGATTTCGGGTGAATGGTCTCAAAATATTAATGACATGTTCATTTTTAAATATTACTTACTAGGCTGCAGCAATGCTTAACATCAGGCAGGCTGTTAGTCAAACGTAAACCTATCCCACGTAAAAAAAAACATTGGTAATGACAGCAGCAAAAATTGGAGCATTTTTTCATTTCAAAAGAGATTTTTTTAAAGTATTGGTAGGTATTTTTTGTCATTGGGGGCATCTTTATTCATCTGTAACTTTTTTGGCAATCACTGTTCATATATTAGACTAAAAATCGAGACATACCTACGCTATTTTAACTGAGAAAAGGTATATTGCGGTAGCCTAAAGTTTCCCACGAAAATTGATCAATCTCATATTATTAAACTTTCTTTTTCAAATTCACAAAGTGAATTGTTTATATCAAGCTGATTCGTCAATATTACACAACATTTAATACAATTGAAACATATAACGACCAATAGAAGTGTACGGACATAATTGATGAAGGATCAATGTACTACATTGACTTGGAACAGAATACACAATAGTAGCCAGTATTGGTTGATAATAACTGGCAAGGACAAGGTCGGGTCAAGGCCTTATAGAATCATTTACAATGATTTGTTCTCTATGATATAAAAACAGCTTTTAAAAGAGCCCTTAGAAACAAACAGATAAAAGGTGAAAAAATACTATACAGTAAGAATAAAATATACCAATGTAATAGAAACACGGTAGTGGTGTGATTCCATTTTGTTTTTAAATGTGTGTCTACATAATATATCTACATTTACATAATTTATTCTTTTGATTCGTCGATTCATATGCATTTTTGTCTTTTTTTAAAGTTTTACACATATCTACTCAGGTAATCAGATATCAGGATATAAATAAAAATTAAAACAAAATACATATATTATCATTCTCCAAGAAACAGATCAAAATTCTAAAAAAAATATTTGAATACCTGAGTAGTAATGAAGGTATAGTAATAATATTTTGATACAGTGTTTTTGGTTTCGTTTTGATGAGGCAAAGTTTGGTCAACATATATCTTCATCTTATCATCTTTTTATAATGGTAGCAATTCGAGAACATTGGAATAAACCAAAATTAGCCTCACCAACATTTTTATTTTGGTGCAAAACTAACTATAGCTTATTCGGCGTTTCTTCAGAATGAAATTAAAAAAGTTTATGGTCAAAGACTACCATGAACCAAATTGAGTTGCGTCAATCACGCCATCCAGTGGCAATTAGTCATATTAATTTGAAACCTGGACAATAGAGGAAGTAAATAACTAATTACTGCCAAACATTTTATCTGTTATATATATCTGTACATATTTACATCTGTATTATCTGTAAATTGATCACTCACAAGACGTTGCCTTAGCAACAATGGTTTTGTTATTTTTCAATTTGATTATTATAACCTATTTATGCTAATAAATTTTAATGTGTTCTAGTTAATCTTTAATGATTCTTTCTTTCTTTCGTTCTAATTAACATATTTTATCTGTAAAATGGTACATAGTTAGTTTTAATCATACCATGGGTTTTATTTCATAAAATAATGCTATCTAATTCATGAAAAACAGATTCTGGCTCTTTACACATTCTTTCAATGGATAAACTACTGCTGCCACGACGAATTAGATATAACTATTGAAATGCTATTGTGATAACTATTGAAACTGCTGTAATTGAAAGCAGAAACTCATATACAAACAATACGAATACACCGAACAAAAACAATTTTATTCGTCCCATCATAGGTCTTGTCTAATTTGACGCGATCAAATTTTAGACAGAAATTTCGTAAAATTATGCGACGTCGAATAGCTTTTTGACGTTTTCAACTAGATTGAATGACCATAAACCATTTAGTCGTCTCGATCTAAAAATAGTTTATTCGTGTAAGGACTATTCAGTAGTAATTTAGTTTATTCCGTTTTCCGCTGAATTAGCACCATTAAAAGCATTGCATTTCCATACGTTCGTTCATATACATACGTTTCAGTAAATAATAAATTGGTATTATATAAGTAATGATTTTAATAATTGGTCAAGCTACGAGTCATTGCTATTTTACATTAACACAAATTATTATATTATTAATGGATCATTAAGCCAATGTAAATGGCACCAAAAAATTATTAAGTTACACATATCATATCACACATATCGATACATATAATGAAGCATAAGAGGATCTAAATTCTGAACATAGCAGATGTTAGGAAATAAATGTTTGGGTATACTTTAAATCCATAAGAGAACACGTTTCTACAGTTTTTAGATTTTTTGACTGTTTAATGTTTGTCTGTTTATTTAAACGCCCATAACGCCAAAACGGCTGAACAGATCTTCATATTTTTTGGTATGTAGGTAGTATGACTGTCATAGAATACTTTTTAAAATTTGACGAGCCCTAAGTTTACAACTACCTACCGTTTCATAAATCTTTCCTTTTTAGCTTAAGAATTGCCAAAGGTGTGAAACGAAACGTTGTCGTAAACAATGATATTCTATATAAACTGAGGTAGATGCGTTTATACCCCGTTCTGTGTAGCGAACTCAAATCAGGCTACGTAGCATGATTTGGCTCAGTCGCCTCGAAGCAACGCGCGGCGACGCACGTTGACGGCGCGACTTTTTATCAGTAAAAAATATTCACAATGCCATCGTATGTGTTTAGAAAGTGCAATAATTACACTGGGACGAGTGCCAAAAGCAAGAAGGATGTGTCGTTTCATTTGTAATTATTGTTTATCCTTTTAAAATGAAAATACAAACATTTAATATTAACATAAATCAACCAGTGACGCGTTGCCACTTAGCCATCTCCACGAAAGAGACAATTCACGATTGACGGCTGACGTAACTGTAAACATACGTTTATCTCTTTCTCACAACGGGGCTTTATATATCTCTGACCACTTTTACTTTCCTGAATGATGTAAACAACGCTGCGTATATACTACCTAAATAGCTATAGCATAATTTCGCCACGCGCTAGGGCGATTTTTAATGGGTGTAACGTCTCTATTTGTAAAACTCTTTGGTCGTAAAGGATATATATGACTTTAGCGAGCACCACGAGCTATGCCATTTACTCTGTATAAACACATTTTTATATGATCTTTACAAATCATAACTCACCTATTGGGACATCCTCAGTAAGCTCCCTAGCAATAATAGGCACTGGAGAGTAGAGCCTCAGCGTTTCCAGAATGACTCTCTCCAGATACTTCATCTGAAGAGTATCAAAGAAGGTCGCTGGTCGGTCGGAGTCCTCGAATATCTCATCCAGTTCACTATGAACCTTCGATTGAATGTGCAGATGGACTCCAAGTAAGCAAAGAACGAAGCTGGAAGCGGCTGCTGTAGTGTCGTGACCCTGAAATGGATACCGTAGTCATAGGTGTTTATTTGCAAACTACTGGGTGCTCGCGGCATCGTTTGGGCTGTGCGTTGATAGATCACTATATCAGTCAGTCAGTCAATCAGTCACCTTTGAGTTTTATATATTTAGATTTTAAAGCACACGGTTACACAAAGAAACTGCCTACACAGAACAATCCTGATGGGATATGCATATATGTTAAAGTGAGTAAAGTCAGTAAAAACGTATCAGCATTGCCATCCAGCGTGGTATGACGGGAACGCTGACCTTTGGCAGTGGGCTGGAGCACTTGGATCAGCTTTAGGCTTTTCTAAAGATTTTCTAAGTGCCCCCTTTTTATTATTTTGTAGTAGATATAAGTAGTATGTTTAGTTTTTCCCCTTTTTCTTATGTAATACTATTGTAAATAATTCTGATATTCTTCGTAAAGAACGAGAAAGATAAATAGGTAACAATATATATATATATATATATATATTTTTTAATATGAAATAGGCTTACGCTTGACTACAACTTGCCTGATGTAAACCTTAATATTGTCTATTTTAGGTACTTGATTAATTCCTTGTGTACCAATAAAACAAAGTACGTGTAAATGGAGTGTTCTGAAAGCCTTACAAAGAAAAAATATCTGGTGCGTAAGAGATTTTTGATAAAGAGGCTTCATAGATTTTTATATCTCTTCAAATATAGAAAAAAATGTCTTACCTCAAACATTATAGTGTCCACTTCTTCTTTGATTTCGTTGTCAGTAATATTAGCTGTTCCATTATAAGCCGATTCTATCATTAGATCTAAAAACGCGAGACGTTTCTTTTCACCTGCAAAATAAATAAGTAATATCATTATTAAATACAAACATCGTCTTCCATCGAATGAGAGTGGCCAAAAACTCTGATGTCGAGTTTATCAAGCCGCCGTAAGTGACTTTAACATGGCTTTTACCGACTGACGTACGATAAACAACCTAAACCTACAATACAAAATATCACAATAAATACTTAATATCTTGATCTTGAACGATTAAGAGTTTCCGCACAGGATTGGTTTCTAATCCTTGCCATTGTCACGTAATAAAATGTTGTTGTTTTTGATTGAATAAAGCAAGGTCGTCTAATAAAAAAAACCTGCATACAGAGTTAGTGAGAGTGAGTGAGACTTTTAAATATATAAATCTTGGTTTATAATCCCTCTTGGGTTGAGTTGGATATTTATACCTACCTGTCTCTCTATTGCTCATATTTATATTCTAAGAATTAAAATAACTAAAGAGAAAACCCCGTGTACATCGTACATTCATAAGTTTTTAATTATATAAACTTTCGCTAGGATTCCATTTGAACATTTAGAAAAGGGGGATATGGTGAATAGAATGATAATATAAATACATACCAATATCATTTTCGTCGATGGAATCCAAATCATCTTTCAATCCTTTAAAAACTGAATCAGCTAAAGTATTGTTGGCTTGATTCTGATTACTATTTGAAGTTTGCATCAGATCTTGTATGGTGTGTTTTGTGATCCCTTTACCTTTGTCCTCTAGATATGTCTTCTTTTTTATTTGTATCACCTAAGTCAGGTCAAATTCAAAGTTAGAATCACTTAACGTTATAATTAAAGCGGAATAAAAATTCTTATGCAAATTATTTGTTTATTTTAGACGTTCAACATTTAGATTGACGATATTTTAGTGGTGTTTTTTACTGGTCACAAACTCTGTGTTGTATCGATATGGTTTAAATTCACAAAAAAACCTTGGGAAATGGGAATAGGTTCGAGTTAAGATTGGAGGCTTAGCAAAGTTGGTAGAGTATTATTCAGTCAATCATATGATTATTGTAATAATTACAATGTTGGCAAATAAAAGTAATTCCCTCTCTTTGAGTCGTATTTCCTCATGACTGAGGGTCGTGACTCCCCGCAGAATTAATTCGTTAGGGGAGTTTTCTTGGGCAGATACATCGTGGTGGGCGCCCAGGTTCTTCCACGGAAGACACATGTCCTCGGATATTGTGGTCCTCAAACATGTCGGTTTCCTCACGATGTTTTCCTTCACCGCTAAGCGAGTGCAAATCCACACATAACTTGATTATATATGAAAATACAAGTCATTGGTGTAGGGCGGATTCGAACCAGGGTGCGTCTGGATGAAAAGCAGACACTGGAACCGCTGAGCCACACTCGCTTTTCACAAAAGTAATTAAAACTAGTTAAAAAAGTAATTAACAAACTTTGTTTGTGAGTCCGTGAATAATTCCAATCAGTTTGTCTTGTAAGCCCGATAGTGGTGAAAGTTTGAACAGAAATTCAAGCCTCAACCAAAACTTGTAATGCCTCTGGTGTAAAATATCACACATTCTGTGAAGAAAATCAAGATAATTTTATTTGAGTTAGTTTATTAAACTCTCTGAGTTACTATTGTTTAAACCGTTGTTAGTTTCAAAAATGTTCTAACAAATTTTTTTTCTTTAATGTTTGTATTATATATAAAAACTGTCTCTGATATACTTTGTGTGTAAGTAAATACCCATTAAAAGCAAGGGAACAAATGAATTCAGTACAATACTGATCTGATGCAGTCGTATCCTATGCGTTTTTTATCGTTTGTAGTTAGTTTCATTGCTACTACATACGTCGCAGAGTAACAGTTCATCGTGAATTTTACAAGAAGGTAAGTAAGCCCTTCCTGCCAGTAGAATAGATAACTTACTTCATAACAGCCATAGCATAATCAAATCCAGATCCGCCGTGATCGGTCTTTTTAGTACCCATTGCAGTCTCTGAAATTAAAAATTATAGAATGTAGTACTAAAAGATCATTATAATTTTGTAACTAAACTTGTAACACTTAACCATAGCGTGATATAAAAAAATTTGCATATTTATATTATTACTTACTATTTCATATTTTTTTAGATTTGCCATAGTTTGCCTAAACATTCTCTCGGTATATTATACTAGCTGGTGCCCGCGACTTCGTCCGCGTGGAATAGTTATTACCATAAAAACGGTTATATTGAGTTAACCTTAAAAGATAGACATATATTGTTGAAGACACTTTGTTAGATTATTTTAAGAGAAATAATTATTTCATACATATTTTTGTGATATTTTGAACCGTTTTCGCAGCGCACGCAACGGAAACCCTCAAAGATGAATAATTTTCCCCGTTTTTTCCACATTTTCCATTATTTCTTCGCTCTTATTAGTTGCAGGGTGATGTTAATATAACTTAAAACCTTCCTCAATAAATGGTCTATTAAACACAAAAATAATTTTTCAATTCGCACCAGTAGTTCCTGAGATTAGCGCGTTCAAACAAACAAACAAACTCTTCAGCTTTATAATATTAGTATAGATAAAAACGGTCCTAGTGAGTTAACCTTAAAAGATAGACATATATTGTTAAGGACATTTTGTTAGATTATTTTAAGAGAAATAATTCTTTCATTCATATTTTTGTGATATCTTGAACCATTTTCGCAGCGCATGCAACGGAAGCCCTCAAAGATGAATAATTTTCCCCGTGTTTTCCAAATTTTCCATTATTACTTCACTCCTATTAGTTGCAGCGTGATGTTATATAACCTAAAGCCTTCCTCGATAAATGGTCTATTAAACACAAAAAGAATTTTTCAATTCGCACCAGTAGTTCCTGAGATTAGCGCGTTCAAACAAACAAACTCTTCAGCTTTATATATTAGTACCTATAGATTAGGAAATTATGGTTTTAGAAAAAACTTTTCAACAATAGACCACATCTTCACACTGACCCAGATAATCGAAAAATACCAGGAATTTGGCAAAACTCTATATTTAGCATACATAGACTACAGCAAAGCATTTGATTCTATTAAACACAGAGAGCTATGGTCAATTTTACATAAACAAGGAATCGAAAGCAAGTATATATCGTTACTGAAAAATATATACCACAATTGTAATGCTAAGATTAAACTGGAGGCAATAGGAGAGCCATTTCTTATACAAAAAGTGTGAGACAGGGTGATACAATATCTCCCCAGCTATTTATAGCTCTACTAAACCAAATATTCCGTGATCTAGAGTGGAACAATCTAGGGCTTAACATACACGGAGAGTACTTGAGCCATCTCTGTTTCGCCGACGACATTATACTTATGTCAGAGAGCCACGTAGAATTACAATATATGATGACAAGCCTTGACAGACGAAGTAGAGTATATGGATTGCACATGAATAAAGAGAAGACCAAAATTATGACGAATGGAGAGAAAATCCCGATTACAATTGACGACACAAACATTGACTACGTAATAAGCTACATTTACCTTGGACAAAATATCGAAATGACAAACCGAACTGAAAAAGAAGTAGACCGACGAATATCGTTAAGCTGGAAAAAATACTGGAGCAATAAGGAAATTTTCAAAGGCGACATACCACTCCGAGTCAAGAAAAAGGTATTTGAATCCAATATAATGCCAACTCTCTTATATGGATGTCAGACGTGGGCCCCAACAAAAGTTTAAAGATAAGATAAAGATAAGATAACGATACATAATAACGATAAACGATAAAGAAACTAAGATCATTTCAAAGAGCAACCGAACGAAGTATGCTAGGAATAAAACTGAGAGACCGCATCGATAGTAAGGATATCAGAAAAAAAACGAAAATGACCGATGTTGTTCAGACGGCTGCCAAGTTTAAGTGGAAATGGGCGGGGCACACAGCGAGACAGAGAGATAACAGGTGGACAGAGAGAATACTTCACTGGGAGCCAAGAGATGGACGAAGAGAGCGTGGAAGACCAATCAGACGATGGAGAGACGATATAGAGGCGGTGGCAGGAAAACTCTGGACAAGAACAGCAAAGACGAGACATACATGGCATGAGTTGGAGTAGGCCTACGTCCAAAGTTGGACGATCCCTTAAATAAATAAATAACATTTTAATTCAATAACCAGACATTGACATTACATTTAAGTACATATATCCATTTTGACATGACCTACAATAATACTAGACATTTATATAATAATTTCATGAATCAAATCAAAATATTGTAGTGTGAACAACTATACGTTTAAAAGGGAAATAAAGGCTATTTTTATTTATTTTATTTATTTATAGATTAGGAAATTATGGTTCTTACCAAGTAAAATATCTACAGTGGCTTCGCTCATATGATCGTGCACATCAAATGTCTTTCCAACCTCAGCATGCAGCTTCTTGATAACATTCTTGCTGTTTTCATTGAAAATATCCACAAAACTCTTCAATATGTTTATGTGAAATGTCGGAGCGATCATCTTACGATGAGATTTCCATTTATCTCCTGGAAAATAATGAATATATGTACGACCAACAACTGAATCTATAAATTGCGTCATAACTAACGGCGTCCCGGAATAAAAATCTTAAAATATCCTGAAGTGATAATCCTACGCTTATCTATCGCCGTATATATATATGTAGTACCTAACTAATAAGCGGAAGAATTTAAATCTTACAATATTAAACTGAACTGGTTACATACCTAACATTTATAACATGATATAAAAGTTCCATTCTATCAGTTCAAACATTAGGAATATATTACGAAGAAGTAAATTTTATAAAACAAGAAAAAATTTCACGTGCCTGTTTTATCCTGGCTTATACAAACACAATGAGTAATAATTATCTGTCCATTGGATAAAATAATGTTTGGTTGTGGAACAATATGAATTTCAATCGTAATAATAATAAGTAAGTACTTATTGTCCTGATAGTCGTCTCGGTAAACGGTCTTATAGCGAAGAGCCTCGATCAACACCTCAAGAGGCTGTCGCTAGGTTGGGTTAAACGTCGGATACAGAAGGCATTTTATTTACCTATATTTTTATGAAGTATTAGCTTTTTTACAGACATATTGTAAAAAAATAGAATGAGAAAGTATTATCAAGAGGAACATATTTTATGAGTTTGAAAAAAGAACCCAACATGATCTTTTCAAAAGCAGACTTCTCTCTAATATTACATTTTTAGAATATCTTTAATGCCCCCTAGCTCTACCTATACTTTTTATGTAGCGAATTAGGTATGCTTTTTTGTCATAGTAAAGTTTTTGTGCCTATTCAAATTCTCGGTATTTAATTTTGTAATCGCAAATGACGACAAAAAATATAATGATATTTTAAATGCAACTAGCTAACGATAAAATATTAAAAATCAGTCTATAAATTGATTTGTCTAGATAGCAGTCTAGACTACTAATCAAATGTCTAAAAAACTGGTATTGATAAAAAAAATACCAAGATATTTTTTTTCCTTACAAACAGCAGTTATCCTTGTAATTCAAGATTTTTTGGTTTGGTCCATCCGCCAAACTTATTCATAATTAATTTGCATCATCATTATAGTAAAAACAAACCAGTTAAATTTAATGGCATTCATAGGCCTATGGTGTGGTATTTTAATTTATTTTTGATGGAAATTTATTTTAATATTGCAATTTTTGAGTTTGCGAGCCTAACTAATGACTAGTTTTAAAGGTATTTATTCAATATTTTTTCATTTTTAACATAGCAACAGTTTATTCTACGTTACTGCTTAGTTTAATTCATGTATTGATAGGATTCTACTTATATCTTAATACTAGGGATCAGATGATGTCTGATTGAACTCCTTCACGTTTCGATGGAGCAACCGAGCTGTTTGATTTGGTCAATTTGGAGGCAATGGTCTTGATGTCTATTTTTCATTTCTAGGCAATCACTACTACTACTTAACTACTATTCTTTTTTTTATTAGATGAGTCTTACCTGAGCTAATAAGCAGTCCATCTCCAAGCCACGGTTTGAAGAACTGGTACTCAGCTGCCTTCTTGATATGGACATGGCTGTTCAGCACACATTCAATGTCTACTGCGTCTGCCAGGCAGATGATCAACTTGTGGCCGATCCAGCCTCTCCCAACGTGGCCGTATATGTCTCGGAAGCCTAGGGCTATTTTGATGAACTCTGTAAGAATACAAAATTATATATTTTTATTTCATTTTTATCAACCTACTAGCTGTGCCTGCGTCTTCGTACGCGTGGAATAGTCATTTTGGGCATTAATTCTTTGAATTTTGAACCGTTTTCGCAGCGCACGCAACGGAAGCCCTCAAAGATGAATAATTTTACCCGTTTTATCCACATTTTCCATTGTTTCTTCGCTCCTATTAGTTGCAGCGTGATGTTATATAGCCTAAAGCCTTCCTCGATATATGGTCTATTCAACACAAAAATATTTTTTCAATTCCCACTGTAGTTCCTGAAATTAGCGCGTTCAAACAAACAAACAAACTCTTCAGCTTTATAATTATTAGTATAGATGTTGTCCACTCCTGGACAAAGGTCTCCCCCAACTAACTCCATGAATCGTGGTTGATAAAATGATATATACAGTATTGATTAAGTCATACGAAATGTGAATGGAAATTTCTACTCGTCTATACAAACAGTTCATCGCTCCGTGACAAAAAGTACGGTGGCGAAATTTTGCTTTGTGAATCATCATTAAAATTTGTGGTAAAATAAGTGATGTACACACATAATTTATGATTAATGTCAGAAAATTCTGTGTTTGTTATTTATTGATGCTAGATCTAGTCCTGCGAAGGTGATGTTTGCAGGGAAAATAAACACTAAAAAGACTACTGTATATTTTCCTTTTAGTTTGTACGCCTAACTTACTATTTGTTTTTACATATTTGAGATAAAAAAAAATATTCATGGTCTATACTGCAGTCTGTAGGCCACACTGTGGCCAATTTGTGATGCTTGCATTATGAAGCAAGATTGAGGCAGTTTAAATTTATTTCAGAAGAACAAGGTTGATCAGGGCTCATAAAATCAAAAGTTTAGGTAGCCCTGTGTCAGCATTATACAAATTTAACTTATTTACTTACGATCAGGCTTTTTGCCCAAAGCCATAAGCACATTTCCGAATATTGGCAGAGATGGTGGTCCGGGTATTTTATTTCCCAACTTGTACAAGTTAGTGTTCTGATGTCTTTTGTGTATTATCCATAGTAGAGTTACTAGAAATAGTGCAGCGGAGGCCAGATACGATGCGTAGTTGGTAGGAAATGCATCTGGGTCAGACAAGGGATATGCCATCCTGCTGTAAGAAATAATACTTTGAAGGTGTGATTAGCTTGAATCAGTATATTTTTAGATACAATTTTTCCGGGAAACTACACTCAGCGCCGGCTAGCCCCATAATAAGCAAACGCTTATTTGCAATAAAATTGTTATGCAAGAGCAAATAGATACACATATTTAATGTTTCTTTTTATCATAAAAAAATACTTTTATTTACAATAATAAAATATAGAAACAAGGGAAGATAAACTAAACATACTACTACTAACTACCACAAAAAATGTTAATTTAATGTTAAATTAAATACATGTATGGGTATTCTAATTTGTTACTGGGAAGAAGGGTTAGTATACATAATGTCACGAAATATATAAGATTCTTCAGATATTTAGGGGTGATTGGAGTTAATTCCGAACGAGTAAGATACATCTCTCGTTGCAAGACTCCATCTCTGGAATATGTCATTTGAGCCCCTATACAGCTAAAGTGACAGTACCAAGATTTATTTAAGTTGACATATTGTATGATTACATACCTATTATTATGTTTGACATGATTTTAATAACAAAAATTTTCATTATTTTATTAATAAAACTAGACATATTTAACTTCTAAAATTTTATAAAAGTTAAATGTTATAAATTCAATTTGACGAGATATTGTAATTTGTTAGCATATTCTGTGATATTAGTACTTATACCTATGCATGTTACAATTTTACATTATCAATAAAGATTCTTTATCTTTATGTGGCTATCTTTTTAGAAAGCGTGGGTGATATCATGTTCTCTTACCTTATTTACCTTTTTCCTTGCATACCAAGAAAATCACTTATCCTGAATACGTACTCTAATACATATGCACGTATAAATTCAAAATATTGATTCAATACAAACACTTTTTGTATTTAAATTTGGTGAAATTAATTTACGTCTACAGTCTACAACAGTAACTTTCAGGCGTACTTATGTTCAAAACACTAATTATACAATAAAAAAAAATATACAATAGGTATTAATATAAGTGTAATTGGAACCGGGATGTATAAAATTTAAATGTATTAGCAGAATTGGTAGTCATTCGTTTATGACACGTGTTGCATGCAAGCGTGCAAATTGTACATCGATTATATTTTGGTAACTGCTGAATGGCGTATTTATTATTGTACTTCATGTATATATATACTATTGTAATATAATAATATATACATATTTTTTATATGTTGTCAGTAACCACTTAAACTAATTTTATTACTTAATATAGCCACAGTTGTGTTTTTGTTCAAATGGGAAAAGTTTTATGCATAACTAGGTTTTGCCCGCGGCTCTATCTGTAAAAAAAAACTGCATCATGAACCGTTTTGTACTTTTTAAAATCTAAGATAGAAGATAAGTTCGGTTGGTTTGTGTAACATACTAAATGTTTTGTGAGACAGTCTAACTCCTGACTAAAGCTATGTAGCAACACATTCTGCAGCGAATGAACTAATTCCGCACGCGCTCTTCTACCACCGGACGAGTAGAGATACGGCAGGACCAGGACGACCCCGGTTTATGGTGGAAGGGTGGAAGTTCCTAAAACCCGCACTTTATTGTACGTACCGCAAAGTTGTGGAACTTCCTGCCTGACTCCCTGTTCCAGACGCACTATAATCCAGCGATGTTCAAAGCGAGAGTGAATCGCTTCTTATCGGGTAAGCACGCTCTATCTTAGGCCGTAGCCTTTGCTTACAATCAGGCAAACTATCATCATCATAGGGTGCCATTTTCATAAAATATAGATGTTTGGAAGTTGGCAAAATTTTCTGCGATCCCATGCTGCTTCTTTTAGGCAAACTATGGTCAAGCGCAAACCCGTCCTTGTTAAAAGAAAATTGTTTTCAGATTTACATTCAGATATTTATTTATAACAAACAGCAGTTACATGTCAATACTTAAAATAAATAAATTAATTATCATGTCATTATCAAAGCTTAAAAAAAAACAATGTATTACATACGTATTTCATCCATTCATCAAAATTAATCCACAAGAGGTAGGTACAACAAAACAGGTTTTCAGATGTCGTTGGTTTTCAGTCGTATATTTTATTTCTGAGGTTATTTATTGATACTGAACTACTGCAGAAGTTGAACCCAATCGGATTTTATTACATCATAGAGTTATATAATATACCGGAAATATAAAACTGTTTTATTTGGCTAAAGTAAAGCGGTATTATGGACAAACCAGTGTTTTACCCGAGTGAACTATTGACAAACTATAAAGATTTATGAGCCACTAATTTTTTTATCAACTGATTTGAAATGCATGAACGCTCGCCCCGAAGTGTGTATGTTTTAACTGTTCTGTCGTCCAGTATTCGATGACAAAACGGAATGTATTTTTTTACGGAACGATATTTTTTACTGTATACAGAATACTGTGCCATGTGTGAAGTCGCTCATTCAACTACATACGCCATCGACGAAAAAAAAAACGTACACGATAAAACGGAACAATAAAACGGAGACATGTGTGAACCGTCCGTAAGTATCTGATCCTGATATATCATATAAAAGCTTACATACCTTAAATAGTTATCCATACAGGCGGAGTCGTTGTTAATAAGATTAGTAGGTATAGTAAATAATCATAATGATTTACCCAAGCCTCAATTCGAAAACGTAAGTCTGAAAATAATTTCCAAACACACTCGTTGCACTATGTACCCAAGTTTATATACTCGTAAGTGTTTCGGGTGAGTTACTCGGGTATTTTATTAATGATATTCTTTTTGAAATAAAACCTATTATTTTTTATTATTTTAGTCATGCAAGTGCTAAACCCGCAGTATGATTGTTTAAATAAACTTTTATTGGAAAATAATCATGACGGGCAAGATTTGAACCTACGTGTAACTGATTAACTGTAAGCGAGTGTGGCTCAGCGGTTCCAGTGTCTGCTTTTCATCCAGACGTACCCTGGTTCGAATCCGCCCTACACCAATGACTTGTATTTTTCAAGTTATGTGTAGATTTGCACTCGTTTAGCGGTGAAGGAAAACATCGTGAGGAAACCGACATGTTTGAGGACCACAATATCCGAGGACATGCGTCTTCCGTGGAAGGACCTGGGCACCCACCACGATGTATCTGCCCAAGAAAACTCCCCTAACGAATTAATTCTGCGGGGGAGTCACGACCCTCAGTCATGAGGAAATACGACTCAAAGAGAGTAACTGATTACCAGCCAGAACGCTTAAAACCTCTCGTCTACGGTCTACTAACTCCCGGGAGCGAAAGTCCACACTCTTGCAAACACTTCAGACTAAGCTGCCGATGGCGACATTTGTGCTATTAGAATATGTCGAACAAGCACTCATATTGCGTTTTGCTCTTGGGTTTTTAGAAATACGCAGGTTCGAGTTCTGGCGATCGTGATTATAATTAATTGTAAATAAATGAGTACATGAGTTATTATAAGTAATTATTTATTCACGAGTGAGGAATCTAATTTACTCGTGACTCAAAAAAAACTGCAAATGTAAAGAAGTGGTTGATATAAAACGTCGAATAAGTAGATATTTTTTTTTATAATATGACAGTGTTTCAATCTCCTTATTGCTTTTAACGCATTTTGTTTTGGTTACATGTTTATGTTTTTTTAATTGAAGCACTCAGACAATTATAACCCAGGGTCTTCAAATCTAGAGTAAATAGGTTTCTTCTAGGCAAGCGTGCTACATCTTAGACTATAGTGGTGCTTAACATCAGGCAGGCTATAGTCAAACGTAAGCCTATTTCGTGTTAAAAAAAATGAATTAAATAATGATATCTTTGCTATTCTTGCTTGGATCCCTAATAGTACAATTTACATAGATCTTGTAATCTGAATAAGTCAGTAGGTATATCAGAGCAAAAAATTACAGAATTAGTTTTAAATTTTAATTCTTTATTTCAAGCAATAAAGTCAGGTCATATTTTTAACATTGAATAATTATATATATTAATAATTTCTATAATTAACGAACTGTTTAATTATGAATTCTGATGAATAATATTTAACTTGTTGATAAAAAAACTTATTTTATTACATGGCCTGGACACAATGATTATTATCAACAGCCATAAATATACATTTTGATGATCGAAGTTGGTGTCAAGTTGCATTACCTGTGCGGTGTGGTGGTATCGGAATTAGGAAATTGTCGTCAGTTTCTTCTCTGGCATTTCTGTCATTGATCGGCAGCTCAAATAAATTGACCTAAAAAATTCTTCAGCCCTCCTTAGGAGATACTTTCGAAATAGTTTATTTCTCGGAAGCTTTAGCCGCTTGGAAAATAGCCTGCCCCAGTGATGACTTACCCGAAGATCCTTCTTCCCAGAGGCTATGGGATGGACCGCTTTGTGAGCTGGAACGAAGGGCGCTTTTAAATACGTCCATATGAGTCACAGAGTGCGCCCGTCTTCTTGCCTCTTCTCGCTGGGAGTCGGGTCCTGCCGTCCACCAATGCTGGCAACCTTCTGGATAATTAGACCTTCCAGCTAGCCACATCTATGCGCATTGGATCACCTTGCGTCGTGGCCCATAAATGCCATTGCGGAGAGAGGGTTGATAGACTCGGACTCCACGGTCTCTCCTATGGAAAGAGCGCAGGACGCATTGCTCGCCATAATATACTGAATGACGTCATTCGTCGGGCACTTGTCACCGCAAACGTCGCAGCAATTTTAGAACCGAATGGTTTGTTTCGCGACGACGGCAAAAGACCGGGGGATGACGCTTATTCCCTGGAAGATGAGTCGGCCGCTGGTGTGGGATGCAACCGGTGTCGACACATTGGCGCTGTCTCATCTTGAAACATCTTCCAAGCAGGCTGGCGGTGCTGCTTCATCTGCAGAGCTCCTCAAACAGCGCAAATAATTAAACGAGACCAGGGTTATTTATTTATGTACCGTTTGGGTAGAAACTCTTGGGCCGTGGTGTCAGAGCGCTCTTGACCTCTACCAAGATCTGTCGGGGCATTTAAAACTGGCTTCGCGTGACCAAAATGCTGGCTTGTACTTTGCCCAAAATATAAGTTTAGCTATTCAGCGGGGCAATGCAACAAGCATTTTGAGTACGCTGCCTTTTGAAAAAGTAGATTAGGTTGTTTATATTTAACGCGTATATATTATTAATTTTTGTTGTTTATTTAATTAAATATTACTTTCTAAGATTTATAGAAATAAAACAAAATATACATAAATTCGTGTTTATTCGATTTGAACTTCGCCACAAAACTATAGCTAGACAAATATGCCGAGTTTGGCTTCTGCGATTAGCTGACTAAATAATATTATCACACATTATTTCCGTAGCTAAATGAACATTAATAAATATACCTATATTGTAAAGGTAGTTATGCCAAAAATATTAGATAACATTATGAAACCAGTATCATTCATAGCATAGTTCCCTATTGTGATTAATATTTTATCAAGATACTTAACAGAGATAATCTTGTATTAATATATAACACACGAATGCAACTAAGTCTACATGACGATAAAAATGAATATTTTTGTGTACAGGTCAAATGGTTATACGATATTACCCATACCGTTGCTCGTCTATTCTGCTTTATACATAATGGGCCCTATTACAAAACGTGGTTTACATATAAGTCTAGACCAAGTCCATTTTAGTGGTTCGAAAATTATCTATCTACTGTCATAATTATCAAACTGTCAAAATGTACCAATGTTAAATCAAAGTTCCAATTTTTTGTTGACATTTTGTTTGCTTGTATGTGATGTCTGAACAATAAGAACCTATTTTTTATTTTCAAAGTCCTGGACTAATATTTAAACCGCGTTTTGTAATAAGACGGACTATATATTAGTATAAATAAATAATATTCAACTACTTGGCAAAGTTTATGTAATATGTAAGTTGGTAACTAGTTAGGCAGTAGACGGGACCCTCTGCCTAGGTTCGATCCTTAGTCTGAATCCGTCGGTTCTCTTCAGGATAATGTCGGCTTGGAGTTGGAACTCCTTTTCAGAGACATCGGAGACTGCCTTGTAATTTCTCAAGATGGTAGATAAGAGGACTTTGAGCTTGAGGATAGCGTATTTGCGACCTGGAAATAAAAAAAAAATGTTGTAATGTAGTATAACGAACGTGATTCGTTAAAAGAACTGTATATAACAATATAAACGTTTATTTCTTTACATAACTGCCATTTGGAATCACATACAATTAGAGAGAGATATACAAATGTGCCTGATCTCGTCTCATAGATATAATGTTTAAAATTAAAAAAAAGTACTTCGTTTTGTGAGTGTCTTTGTATCGATAGAAATAAGTTTCTTCTAAGTATGATTGTAATACATAGTGCTACAATATTTCTTCGGGCCATACGTAATAAGCTAGCTACGTCCGACTGGCTTTATTCATTTATATGAAAGTTGTGTTAGGATAATTGAAATATTTTTATCTACAATTAGAACGTAAAATGTAATCTCGTAAGGGTCTGCATTTTTATTTTCTGTGGATCGAACTGTTTCCTTCGGCTATTCATTCATACACTTACCAACACAGCTTCTAGGCCCAGCACTGAACGGAATGTAGCTGTAGTAATGCCTGGCTGATGCATTTTCTGGCAGGAAGTTGTCAGGGTTGAACTTGTCAGGCTCGCTGTAGTGCTTGGGGTTGCGGTGCACCTTCAGAGTACCGACCACGACGGTGGCGCCCGCTGGGAGCACGTAGTTCTTGGTAGCTAGAATAGAGATAATTAAAGAAATAAATAACAGTCATTCAGGACATGTTGACATTTAGGCATGTTTGTTATAATTTTGATACTTTCAATTATTTTATTTTTATTGGACGTGTAAATAGGTTTTATGAAAATATATGACTATGAATATGAATATCACACAGCGCCATCTAGCCCCATACTAAGTTTACGCTTGTCTCATGGGTACTAGATAACGGATATATACATATATACTTTTCTTTCGTAAATACATACTTATTATACATAGAAACGATCAGACTCAACACAAGTAATTGCAATTTTTTAAATTATTGATATGCGGGAATCGAACCTGCACCTCTAGATTAAAAGGCAGAGCCACTACAAACTTAGCTAACAAATGCATACGTTACTATTTTTGAGGAGCAGTTGTAGTGAATTTTTGGTGATGTGATAACTTATAATGTTCACTTACGTTCTTGTCTTCACTTTAACTTTGTAAGCAAAATAATGATCACTGAGACACACATCTTCTCTATGAAATACGTTGAGCAAAGTATTATAATGTAGGGTCGCATTTATTTTTAAGATACTAGTGTCCTTCAAAGTCTTAGCGATCTAAATATCAATACTTATCGCTCAAATTAATATCAATATCGTTTGCTTAGTGTGGGGCTAGATGGCGCTGTGTGCAATGTCCCGGAATATTTATTATTTATTTTATTATTATTTATTAAATGAAAACTGATTTAATATCCATTCAGTGATATACGAAATCTTGAAATTGTAACTGAAATGTTTATATAATATATTTTTAGTAAATTTAACAAGCGCATAACTAACTCATATTTTTATTAAGTTGTTTAATCTATTTGATTATTATAATAGATAGTACTTTGCTCCTCAGAGTATCTAATTTGTATGACTAGTAAGAAACGAAGACTTACCAATCTTAACATCACGTGTTAGCTTCCTAGCAATGATAGGCACTGGTGGGTACATCCTCAGTGACTCCAGGATGACTCTCTCGAGGTACTTCATCCGCAGAGTGTCAGCGAAGGTGCAGGGGCGGTCAGAGTCTCCGAAGATCTCATAAAGCTCATCGTACACTCGATCCTGGATTTCATGGTGGATGCCTAACAGGCAGAGTACGAAGCTGGACCCAGCAGCCGTGGTGTCGTGGCCCTGGAAAATACAAGGTTTTTTTTTTTAATATACAATGCACTTCATGACCTGAATGGGTGGTGTAATACGGCCTAGGATAGAGATCTATGCTCAGCAGAGAGCGATAACGAGCTGATAGTGATGTTTTGGAATATTTCCTTAGGCAGATACATTAAGACAAGTACCTAAACCAAACTCAAACCCAGCTATGTAGATCAGCCAACGGTGACACGTTTTCTTGAATATTGTGGTTCAGAAACATAATATTACATAGTTTCCTCACGATGTACAATCAGAACACTTCATTGTTATTTAAAACTGTAGATGTATAACTAAACTGTTCATGTTTATCATTTATAGCAAATTTAAGCATTTATAGATCATTTCCACATTCTTTACGATGTAATCTGCTATAGAAAAGTGGTACAAGTAATTTATTTTACCTAAAAGTTTTCAAAGCAGGCAATGTATACCTAATTTATAACATACTTTATAGGTACCAGAAAACAAAACTTACTTCAAACATGATGGTATCGACTTCTTCCTTAATTTCGTGGTCGCTGATGTTGTGGGTTCCATTCTGGGCAGACTCGATCATCAGGTCCAAGAAGGCAAGACGCTTCTTCTCTCCTATAAAGTAATAAAGACTTGTATTAAATATTGTATAGAGAAATCGTTATTTGAAACAAGCTTATTAAGTCCAAAAGTGAAGATTTATTTGTTGGTTTATTTAATTTCAGGTTTGTTATTATTTTATATTTATTTATTATTCTTTTATCATTACGTAGGGAATTGGTTGTCAGGAGCAATATGTTGGCGCGTAAATTTGCACGATGTACGGCCGAAGTAAAGCTCAAAATAAATTTATTATAATAATAATTTGTTTAATTGACCAAAAGCTTACGTGTACGTACATTACATATTACAAAAACAAATACAATATACAATCTTATGCACTAGTATCTACAGTACGTCAGAAGTGTACTGAGCTCTGAGCTAAGTATCCAGTGGATCTTGTGTTTCAGAGCTGCAGTATCCCGCCGCGGCACATTTACTTAAATTTACAGAGATATATACTTATACTATATACTATTATGGCATACAAAACAGAATTTGTCCTTAAATTTACTTAGTATATGTATGTATATTTTAAGCTGGTTGTCCAAGACATGTGTACAAAGCATGATCTAAATGTAAAGATTTAGAAGTTATTCTTTTACACTTTACTCTCTATTTAATCAAAAAGTGAAGGTTTAAAGTGATCTTTAAAGATAGTAAAGGGATTGAAAATGACAGTGACTGGTTTTTTGTCCAGAAAAATACGAGTGTTATAGCAGGCAGATATTATCAAGATTTATAAAGTCGTAAATCTAGTACTAGTGTGTTTATATTCGTGTCTGGTTTTAGTCAATTTCAAAAACTCTAAGGTATTATAAAAACCGTAATTATTGTAGCGAAAAATTGGTGATTGGTGATTAAATCCAAAAATTATGCATATTTTATTATTATGGTACCATTAATATTGACCGGTTATACAAAATATGAACCTATGTGAATAATGGATGTAATCGTTAAACCAAAAGTTGTTTTTGCAAGTTTTTCTACAAGACCTTGAATGAAGGCCTAGCAGAAAAGATCAAAACACTTTTTTGAAAAATGCTAATCACTAATAGGCCGTAAATTATTTTTTATTTTAAACTAGTTTGATAAATAGTTTTCTATCCGATACTAACTTGTTATCTAGCATAATGTTATTTGTTCATCTATTTTGCATAGCATTTGCAAAGCTTTAATAATTTCCTATCATCAATCATGGTTTACATATTGACATTTACTCGACTTTTGAAACCTATAAATTGTAGATTATAGTTTTGAGAATTGTATATAGATCTGGTATAGTCATTATTTTTTTTTGTTTTAGAATACATAGTAAACAAACACCAACACCTGTTTTTTTACTTTACTATGGTATATAGAAGCCTGACGGGCGTAGCTTGTTAGTGTCTTGTACCGTTTTTGTGCGATTTTTGTGATATTACCAACAACATCGCTAACTTTACCTTACCTTAAAAAGTATATAAGCTACTTCTAGGTTTATGTTTTTATGTTACTTATTTATGTTTTCATTTCAGGTTTGCACTAAGATCCCTCAAATGTTTCGTACTTACCAATATCATTTTCATCATTGAAGTCGAGATCGTCTCTGTATCCCTTGAAGACAGTATCGGACAGAGTCTTGGCGTTATTGGCGAGTACTCCCTCATCGGCCTCGTTCTTGGTAAGCTCCTCAATGGTGGGAGGGACGAAACCCTTGGCTTTGTTCTCTAGATAAGTTTGCTTCTTGCTTTTGATGACCTATAAAAGTATGTATTATTTTGAATTTCTTTACACTTTTATATATCTCTACACATGCAGAGGCCCTCAAAAACTCTCGACACCAGAGTTGGCCACTCTGATTCGATAAGAAAGAAGAAGGTCTCTACAGAAGACCAAAGATTGTTATAAATTTACTTTCATATTACACACAGCTCTTCTAAATTCAGGAAGTGAAAAATCATAACAGATGAAAGGAAATTGTTGCTGTGGAATTTCTTTCTTCTCTCTGATCTCAAGAGCGGTTTTGCAACTTTGTACCAATGTCGAAAAAGTACGAGATATATTACAAACAGCTTTTATAACATGTTATAATTAGTAAATAATTCTGTACCTTGTTGGTAAGACCATGAATGATGCCGAGCAGCTGGACTTGTTTCTTGAAGAATGGAGTCAGATTGAAGATGGCGTCGAAACGGAGCCACAGCTTGTAGTGCCTCTGGTGAATTATGTCGCACATTCTACAATAATAAATGAAACATATTTGATTTCACACGAAATGAAAGTAATCGTGTAGGATTTCTTTTTTAAATTAGGGCTTTTGCAAAATTCAGACGGTGGCATAATATAATCTAAAAATTAATGGCGTGAAACTATGCCAATATCATATTCCCAAGGGATATTATAATTAGCAATCTCGTAACTACCATAAGAAAAGTTAGTAATCGTGAACCAAAATGTTGCTTAACATCAAGCAAGTGTCATGTGCCATGAACTTCCGTATTGAAGATTTTTACTAATCACATTTTTGCGGGTAATTATAATAACTCTCGACAAACTTGATTGCTTAGTGCTTACTTCATAACAGCCATGGCGTAATCAAAGCCAGCAGCATCCTGTGTCTTCCTTGTGATTCCCATAGCAGTCTCTGAAAATAAATACAACATAAGCTTTAGATGCATACCGTATTCGTATATACGAGTATGTATGTATATAGGTGAATTATTTACCATTATAATAAAATCGTAAGCGCATTTGTTGCTACAAATCATCATGATTTTAGTAGGTAAAGAAGATTTCTAAAACAATAAATTTAAATTTAAAATTAATGTGTTTTGTTTCCAATTTTGATTGTGATTGTAATTTTGTGTGTGTAAATTAGATAAATTATTTCTTTTGACATTTATAAGATTTTGGACATTAGAATTAGTATGTGTATAATTTTTTAGTTATGAATGGACTCTGTCTGAAATAAACGCTTTATTATTATTATAAATAGTGTTTAAACTACTTAGACAGACTGTACATGGTAATTCTATGTATTTAAAGTAAGAAACAAGAAGCCATGCTTTCAAGCACGTTTTGTAGCAATATAATATATTTTGCAAATAAATTTAACCCCGTGAATGGTCTAAGATTAATGCCACGGTACACAATCATAAATTAACATTACTAATTATTTATTTATGAACGCAATAGCGTCAAGTCATTATAATTGCTATTGTTAAAATCATTGTTAATTTACAATTAGTAGTCCAAAGTCTAGTGTTCGCATAAGGTGCGAGTTAACCTTTAATACTCTGTGCCCTGTATGACCAGGAATAATGAAATACATACAAAAATTACATAAGGTACATAAATTCTACCGAACTGCTTTAAACCTGTCAATGTTGTGACCGCATCTGTGGCTCTTCTTACATTGGCTTATTTGGTCACGCAATTGCAAAAATGTACGAATTGTGTTGATTATAAATAAACCAATCATAAAATTTCATAATGCCCTGTTGTGTTTGATGTTCAGCCAGAAAATGTTAATAAAAAATGTATGACCGCTACATAAATCATCTCATCTAAATAAAAAAAGGCTAATGATGATGATGATTTCTACGTGTACATTTCTTTATTAAAAAACATTTAAATTGCAAGCATGACCTATTAATTGCTAAGGACGTTAATTATGTGCATATGTAGGTATTATTGAACTGGCACATGTGTTACTGTTACAGATACAATTGAGAACGTAAATATTTTTTTTATGAAGTGACTTATGTTTGTACATGCACAGGGTTATTTATGTAATTGTTATGCAGCGTAAAATATTTTTTTGGGTGGCATTAATATCTCAAAAGCAACTGAACCACTTTCGTTACATGACTTATGTAAAATTGCGAGAAAAAATACACAAAGTTCATCGCCCCGTGACAACATGTACGAGGAATCGATTGACCACAAATGGTGTCTTTGACGCTAATCCATCTTTTCGATGCAACCATTCTATTGAGAGGAATGAATGAACACATATTGTATTGCAAGAGGTTGTTTTTTCAGCAACCATTAAGCTATGTAGAAGAATATTTTTTTAATTTATTATAAATTGTTTGATATTTTGTAATAGTTAATGTAATTGGTTGCGGCCGTCTTAATTATTAATATGTTTATAAATAAGAACAATTAAAATTGGTTCATAAATAGCGGAGTTGTCGCGTAACATACCTACAAAAAAAAAACAATATTGATAACATCCTTTTTATAAAATAAATAGTAGGTATAACAAAATAATCTTACCAAGTAAGATATCAACAGTAACGCCGCTCATGTAGTCATGAACATCGAAAGTCTTGCCGATCTCTGGCCTCATCTTATCGACGACGTTCTTGCTGTTCTGGTTGAAGACGTCTACGAATGACTTCAGGATATTGATGTGGAAGGTCGGGGCGATCATCTTGCGGTGGGAACGCCATTTGTCACCTGTGGATGATATTGATAAGTACATTAAAAACATGTATTATTATGATAATACCTATTAACTCTTATATTAATTATACTTAAGTCTTTTTATCCTTATAATTTGTGTTATTTAATTATAGGTACTCATGTTTGAGGACCACAATATCCGAGGACATGTGTGTCTTCCGTGAAAAGACTTGGGCTCCCACCACGATGGTCTGCAAAAGAGACCTCCCCTAACGAATTAATTCTGCGGGGGACTCAAGAGAAATAATTGTGATTATGAACATAGGTGGCCCATAACCAATTAACATGGCACTCTCTTGTTTCGGAGCCAAGACTCACTAAAATAAAAGTTTTCTCGTAAGTTTGTGAGTTATTGTCTGTCTAATATTGTTGATCATCTTAACTGATTCATATTCGATTTAGTATGGACATAGACAAGACTGTGATTTAATACCGCTAGTTGAGTACAGCTAAAATATGCTTCAAAGTTTAGTCTTGCTGTTGTATACATTATATTTGTGCTAGATCTGATGATGTGATATGATTCTTTTCATCTAATAGATCTCGAGTGATTAGTAGTCCGCTAACAATTAAATTCTTCACAGTAACTATGTACCTATGTATATACACTCTATACATATGGTCAGATGAGTGTCTAATAAGAATAGTTTCATAAAACACTTATACTTTTGTTGCACACCGAAAGGTAAACTTGTGGAAAATGTACCTAATATTGAAATGTTTTCTTACCATCTGTCTGTACCCATAAGTGCTATAATAATGTATTTTGATTTTGAAAAATACGCAAAACATAAAACACTGTTGTTCAAAACCAGTTCCACTTTAATTATCGATCACTTACCTGAGCTGATAAGAAGACCCTCTCCAAGCCAGGGTTTGAAGAACCTGTACTCCGTGGCCTTGTCAATATGGACCTGGCTGTTCAGGATCACTTCGATGTCTTCTGGCTCAGTGAGGAAGATGATGAGCTTGGAACCGATCCACACCCGGATCACGCTGCCAAACTTCTCGGCGTACTGCAGACCGAATTCTACGAGTTCTGAGGGAATCGAAAATACATTGTTAAAGATTTTGTTTAACTTGTACTCTTTGATAAGAGAAGCAAATTTGGAAAAAGATGTTGGCAAATTTTTACGGCGCAGGAATTAGTCATTTGCGCAGAGTTTTCGCACATAAATTATATTTGTAGGAGGTAAAATTGGTCAAATTAATATTTATTTTAATTGAAAATGAAAATTCTTAATACTACGACTAAAAGTTTATTTTGTCTAGGACGCCATGTATGAAACTTGCTAAAATCATACAAAAGTAAATCTTTTGATCAGGAAACACTGCATATTTGCATATTAATATTTTAAAAAAGTCAATAAAAAACATCCTGACAGATTACGAACCAATGTATTTGTTTAGAAATTATACGCTTTATAAAATAATACGATCATTAAGTGACCCTTTAGCTAACATTTATTCTACTACCTACTCCAATCACAATATATCCAGTATGAACTATGTAAACTATATAACTTTAGTCTCCATTTTCTAGTACCCACGACACAAGCGTTTGCTTAGTGTGATGCTAGATGGCGCTGTGTGCAATATCCCGGGACATTATAATATTTTTTTATTTAAACAGTTTACCACTAGGTTTCTTCATGAGCACCAGCAGCGCATTCCCCAAGAACGGTACTCCAGCAGGTCCTGGGATCTTCTCTCCCATCTTGAACATGCGGGACTTCTGCTGCCATCTGTGGAAAATCCAGAGGCCGGAGGCGAGGAAGAGCAGCGGGTAGAATATAAGGCGAGTGTTGATGTGGTAGCCCGACGACTCGTCCACTATCGTCGTCATTTTGCTGGGAAAATAAGGCTTATTAAAACCAGAATAAGTATAATAGTAATTTTAGAAACTGTAATAAAAATATTATATGAAATGAGACAAAAAGCATTTTTCTCTTGATGTTTACCTATATGAAATCCGTTAGTTAGATAGTAAGTGGCGAATGCTGGCTTTGACTTTTTTTTATAAAAAAGTGGCAAAAAGTCACACGGTCTGCCTAACATCAAGAAGTGAGCGTATCAATGGGAAATACTGCAAGCGCTCTGAGAAATTTTCCTTCCACAAAAGGCCTAACATTAAATTATAAGTTTAAGAAATAGTTGCAGATTGTTTTAGATACAATACCTTAGTAATTAAAAATAAATTTGATATAATAAAAGAGGTTAAAAAAAATTAGGGATGTATTACGAAATTCGAATGTATCTAGACAATGTCTAGTATTTATCTGACTCACTTATTTTATTATTTTCCTTTCTTCTTACTCCCGTCTATCTCTTCCAAGCCGGCAACTGTTTATGAACGACAATTGCCGCAACTCTAACTTTTAATTCAGTCTACAAAGCGTTACGTCTATTTACAATGACTCTGAAATAATTACAGGGCTTGAATAAACTAATTATGTAAATATTAAATTGTTCCTTGCATGACGGAGTAGGTACTCATTTGAATCCTAATTTGTACGTAGTTATTTGAAAACATAAATTATTGTAATCGTGACACGTGACTATTGTCGTGTTTTACAGACTGCTTTGGATTTGCTTGTATTTTTAAGGAAGTATGGGTCTGTGATATTGATAAATTTGTAAGCATTGAGTAATTAATGTAAAAAATCAAAGCTTTTAAGATTTTGTTAATGCCAATATTTTGTATAAGTTACACTTACATACAGTAATTCTAATAATGCTATGTTGCAATTTATAGCTATACATGCGTCTCAACAACATGACAGTTTGTTTGTTGTTGTTTTCAATATTAAATAGCAAATGAGCCTTGTTTTTGTTGGCTAGGTTTCTAAAATATACATTAGTTATATCAAGATTATCTAATATTTTCCCGTAGTTCAGTGTGAGTAATTTTTTTCATTCTTGTATCTATAAAGATACTAAAAAAAGATACTTATAAAATATTCTTTTATGTTGCAACATTAAGGAACCAAATTTTGGATTAAGTTCCAGAAAAAAAAAATTAAAGTCTCCTAGGGTACAATTATTAATTGCGACTTTCAGATATACTAATAAAGTTTATACAATGCTAAATTTTATTGCAAAATTACGTACTAGCTATTTATAGTGCCTTGAATAATAAATGTCGTAATATATAAAAATGTTTATCTTCAGCAAACAGACACTTAAATGCAATACTTTTTATTTAAAATGAATTTTATTATAAGTTTTAAATACCTATTGCTTTGTATGGGCGCATATGTTGAATAGTGTACCTACCTATTATAGTATAGTTGACACAGCTAGCATAGAGTTTTTGCATTGTCTTTTAATGTTTTTAAACTCCCAACATCAAAAGCGAAGAATTTATGAGTTTTTGTATTATTTTCTAAATCTCTGTATAGTGTTTATATGTTTATATCTCTAATTTTTTCTGTAAGTATGTAGCTGCTCGCAAAAGAAAACACGGAATTTTGTAAAAAAAAGTGTTTTAAAATTTTTCATCATATTAGATATTATGTTTGATTTGAAAGTTATAATATTATTAGCTTTTTCGTAGTTGATATCTAAATTGATTTGAGTATTAGGTCTAATTTGCCGTATTCTTAAATTTTAAGATTTCACATAGGTATATTCTGGCAGCGCTATGCAGTGTGTTCAACTGAGATTAAAATAGCCTACGTAGTAATAAAGGGTCACTTCCATTCGAAATTTCTTCCAAATCGGTTCAGCCGTTCGGACGTGTTTAGGCTACAAACATACACACACACGCACAAAATTTCTCTTACATACATACGAGTATACCTATATATTAGTATATATTGGATGATATTAGAAGGTTTGAAGGGATATATCTGGGCAAGAATAAAGCAAGAGAGAGATTATTGGCGTAAGAGGGAGAGGATGGCCTATATCCAGCAGAGGGTCTCATTAGGCTGATGATGATGATGAAGTCAACCGGCTAGGACTTAAGACAGACAGGGTCTGGACGGGACGGCTATCCGGGACGCGCGTGCTGACTCGTCCTCGTGACAATGGAGCCCGTAATGGTCCGAAACATGTAGAGCTTATTATTTGACGTCATTTTTAATGTCTGTAAGTGCTAGCCGATAGTTTCATCATCAGAAAACTGAGGATGATGAATACTTGATTTCCTGACTGTTATGTTGGCTATATGTAATGTTAATATAATAAATAAAAGATTTTTATAACAATACAATTTCCGTTTTTTTTTATATAAAGCAACCAATTTGTGTCTTAAAACTTTAATAAAAGTTTAGTAAAAAACTTTTTCGATTATGTTTCAACAATCTGCATGCAATCAATATTTGGAAAGATATGGTAAGACGTCTCGAAGTATATTGGCTACGATATAATAAGCAGGCGTTTTTGTATTGAGAACCATTCCTGTCATAATTATTTTGAGCAATGAAGTCTAATATATCTAATAACATGTGCTTTATAAAATTTAATACAAAAAAGCAGAACAGCGAACTATGCGATTTATCTAAGACTATATTGAAATTGAGAGCTTAGTTATAAAGATTTTTTTTTACTTTTCCAAATAATCATAGCAATCACATGACAAAAGATTGCATGTTACATACGTGCAGGCGCTTCTACATTTAATTAGTTTTTTATAAATTTTATAAGATTTATATTATGTAGGGAAGTAAAGTTTGTAGTCAAATCTTATAATTAATCAATTTTGCCTAATCAGATTTGTTCTAGGTATATGATGTTTGTTTTAGACCTACCTTCTGTACTGTATCTCTCTATGAGTGGATGTCTAAGTTTTTTATGTTCAGGAAAATAGGTAAAAAAAAACAAAATATGTAAACACATAATATTCTTATTGAAATATCGTAAAAATAATAAGTCATATTTCCATCAAATATATTATCTGAAATTTGATCTTAAAAAGAGACACATTTAAATAATAACTTTTATAGTTTTATTTAAGGCGAAGAAAGTACTCTAATCCTAGGTTCAAGTCGCAGTTGGAATCCGTCGCTTCGTTTAAGAATAATATCTCCTTTTAGCTTGAATCTGCTTTCAGGGATGTCTGAAATACTTCTGAAGTTTCTCAAGATTGTTGCTAGGAGCACTTTCAGCTTCAGCAAGGCGTATTTGCGACCTAAAAATGAGAGTTTGTTGTTAAAAGTAAAGAAGAATAAGAAGTGGGGGTTTTTTTTTACATTAAATTGGCTTACGTTTTTACGTTATAGCCTGCCTGATGTTTCAAGGGTGACAAAGTTTACATTTTATCCCGAAAGAGTGCGGCAAAGTCACAGTTTGGCAATAAAAAGAAACTAATGTCTTTTTACAAAAAATTGTATGTATGTAGCTTGGAACATTTTTAGCAACTCAATCAAGTCGTCTTATTACAAAACGCGGTTTAATTATTAGTCCAGGACTTTGAAAATAAAAAGTTGTTTCTCGTTGTTCAAACATCACATACGAGTACAAACAATCAAATATTAACTTCAAATTGGAACGTTGATTTATCATCGGTTACATTTTGACAGTTTGATTATTATGACAGTACGCAGTCAAATTTCGAACAACAAACTGGACTGCATATTTTCAAAGTTCTGGACTAATAGTTAAACCACGTTTTGTAATAAGGCCCAAGCAATTAATATTTTTCTATTTATTTCAGTTGTGTAGTCTATGATGACTTGTAATATTATTTTAATTCACTAAGCATAACATGGTCTACGTGCTATTAATATTCATATGTAATTAAATAAATAATAATTAACTGACACTGTCTGCAATATTTGTAGGTATTGAAGACGTTTGAAATAAACACTTAATGCTTCGCATTGTTCGCTATGGATAAAAAGCCTATTATTATTTTAACAATACGTATGTAAGTCTTGTACTAAAGTTTACCAAACATATTTAGATTTATGTTGTAATAAAATGAGTTTGAATTAGAAAAAATAAGCAGCAAGCGGCGAGATAGCAAAGTACAGCTATAGTGCAGCAAGGATCGTCTGACTGGTCTCTCTCTCTCTGACTACAATCTGTACTGAATTTTGATAGAAGCGCCATTATTTTTGTCTTTATATAGCTCTATGCGGTCTTTATTCCACTTAATGGCCATCTATTAAGGCTATTATATTATATCTAATCTTTTGCTATGTAAAAAACAAGAAAACCACCCTGAGCCCCTAAGGCATGGCTTAACGACTCCCGAACGGCAAATAACCAGGACAAGGAGAAAAGGTCTTTGTAAGTCTTACCAACACAGCTCCTAGGCCCAGCACTGAAAGGTATGAAGCTGTAGTAGTGTCTGGCTGCAGCACGCTCGGGGAGGAAGTTGTCCGGGTCAAACACCTCGGGGTTCTTGAAATGTTTGGGGTTACGATGGAGCCTGTAAGTACCGATGACCACGGTCGAGCCCGCGGGTAGCACGTAGTCTTTGGTGGCTGGAAAGAGAAAATAAAAGATTTTATTAAAATGGAATAGAAAGTGCTTTTTGATATGTTTGATATTTTTTCATGCCGAAATGCAGTGATAGATTATCGCGATCATTTTTGGTATATTTTTTGGAGGATCGACCCGAGAACGGCTTACATAACGTTATACTTATTTACTTTAAATTCGGAATTAATTATGTATTATATATCGCGGACACGCCGCAGACAATCCTTGTACTACAAATTTGATGTGATATTTTCAAAAGATTTTCTCGTGATAAGTAAGCAAATACGAGTAAGTGTATAAATGTATGGTGCATGAAATGAAATTAAAATAATTTTACATCATTTTTTACTTTGAAACTACTATTTAATTTAAAATACTTGTTTGTATTTAATACAGAGAATACTAATATATTTTTTGAATAATTAAATACTGAAAAGAATAAAAGTATCAAAAACTCACCAATCTTAACATCCATAGTCAACTTCCTAGCAATGATAGGCACTGGCGGGTACATCCTCAGCGTCTCCAAGATCACTCTCTCGAGGTACTTCATTTGCAGAGTGTCAGCGAAGGTGACAGGTCGGTCAGAGTCTCCGAATATCTCGTACAGTTCATCGTAGACTCGCTTCTGTATGTCTTGGTGGACGCCCAGCACGCAGAGTACGAAACTGGACCCGGCTGCCGTGGTGTCGTGACCCTAGGAGAGGAGATAATTTAGTATTCATATTTATGACTTTGGACCCGAGCAGCCACTGATTGGTATCCAAGAAGCAGCCGACCCAGATGCAGACCGCCAGCCTAATGGTCGGATGACATTTCTAAGCACGTTGGTAGGAGAGGTTGGTATAATATGTGTTTATTAGCACCACTGTCACAGTATAACAATGTAAGATGTTTGTATACTACAAAATCCCAGGACTGTCACCTGTGTAAAGACCTGAGTGCGACGACGTCTACGATGTATCTGCCTAACAGAACTCCCCAACGAATTGATTATGCGAGGGAGTCACACGAATACGACTAAAGAGATTTATGTTTTGTGGTTTTCTATACCACTAACATTATAAAGGCTTATGTATATATGTGTATGGTTCTTAATTAAACGTTAACGAGTTTAGAGGAATTAAGAATTCAGAATAGATTACACTTTATTACAATAATAAGATATGTATAAAAACAGGGGAAGAAAAACTAAACATACTCCTTAGAAAATCTTTAGAAAAGCCTAAAGATAATCTAAGTGCTCCAGCCCATTACCAGAGAGCAGCGTGCCCAGCATACTGGCCGCATTACCACGCTGGATGGCAATGCTGATAGTATGGGCTCCCGGACCCCACGGCCCCAAAGTCTCGACTCCAAAAGGCTCAAATAAGAATACATTAACATGAACCTACTTTATTAACCATCCTCAATTAACGTTAACATTGCGAGTAACTTCCAAAATTAGCGGGGTAAATTTGACACAGCAATGGATGATTCTCGCACCTCAAACATAATAGTATCGACTTCCTCTTTGATTTCGTGATCGCTGATATCGTTGGTACCGTTTTGGGCAGACTCAATCATCAGATCCAAGAACGCCAGTCTTTTTTTAACACCTGTAAATAAAATTTTCTTTTAATAATAACATTGGTATTTTTTTTTATTTATTGACTTAATTTCAATTTAAATTTTGATTAGCTTTGATTCTGTACGATGAGTTTTCCAACCTATTGAAAAAATGTTTCCCTGAAGGAATCAGCTGCTACAACACGAGAACCACTTTCTCTGCTCTCTGCAGCTGCTTGACATAATATCGTTTGTTTGCTAATATTATAAGAATTTTTGTGTTTAATGTTTAATTTACAAAGCAATACAAATAAACTATAGTTTTTTTTCATTTCGAAACGTACGTAAAGCGTAGTATTAAAGTGCGAATTTAGAACATAATTCATAAAATGTAGTCACTGGTAATTATTTAATTCATCCTTGAGAATTTTATCGGGCTAAATTTGTTATTTATACTCATATAAAAAAATCGAAAATTAGTGAGTAAGTGTGCCTGTTTATTGCTTTTTCACGCTCAAATAAACCAATTAAGATAAACTTATGCATGAAAAGTTGGGTAATATTTTATAATAAATGTTAATTGTGAGGTACTCGCCTACATCATGTTCATCATTATCATCTAAATCATCACGATATCCTTTGAATACTGTATCTGAGAGAGTTTTCGAATCACTTATATCGTCTGGTGGAGCTGTTTTGGTGAGTTCTTCGATTGTAGGCGGAATGAAACCTTTAGCTTTGTTGTCCAAATAGTTTTGCTTCTTAATTTTTATGACCTGAAATGATAAAATACGTAACAATATACAAAAACGTATAAAAGGCAATTCAATATGAGCATAAAAAGTTGACCTTTTAATTTTCATACAATGCAAAGTTGCATAATTTTCTTGTTGAGTCAATTGTGCCTACGTTGCATGTTAAATTTACCATACTTCCTAACATCATCTTGATTTTGATCACTTTGCAAATAAAAAACAGTAATTTATGCTACATTTACTTATTATTTCATACTTATTCTTATCGAATGAGAGTAGCCAACTCTGGTGTCGAGAGTGTATCAAGCCACCTTAAAGGTCTCTGAAATGGATTAGCGACAGCTGTACTAGACAAACAGCCGGTACCTACAGTTTAACGTGTCATCCGTCCCACGAAAGTGGCCAAAATGAAATGCCACTTTTCGGTCACCCATCCAATGACTGACCGCGTCGACCATTGCTTAACATTGGTAATTGCGATTGCCTCCGCTAGCTGAGCTACGGGCGCTTCAGGCGCTTTGTCTGAGTACTGTATACTGTTGTCAAACAGCTACAAAATATCTGCATCTACGGAAATGCTTCGTCATCTACTACGTCATACAAAAGACATCAACGTGTGTGCTACGAAGAATAGTGAGTTAATATCATTTCTATGAAGTTATCGCGAAAAATTTACTTGAAAATAGAGGATACTGTTTGATAATTTAAAATTTTAATATTTGTTTTTTAAGGTTGACCCTCAGCATGCTTTGAGAAACTTTGAGTGCTATGGGCAAGTGAAAAATATATAAATAAATACATTAAAGCAACGTTGGTCTTTTTTTGATCGTATACTACCATCACACCAAAAATCACAGTCACCAGTTGCTTTGATACAGCGTGAATGGAAAACAAACATACTGATAATCCAACACCATACTCTCACTATTATATATTGGTATGATCATGCATTATGGTAAGACAATATCTCTCTCTTTGAGTCGTATTTCCTCATGACTGAGGGTCGTGACTCCCCCGCAGAACTAATTCGTTAGGGGAGTTCTCTTGGGCAGATACATCGTGGTGGGCGCCCAGGTCCTTCTACGGAAGACACATGTCCTCGGATATTGTGGTCCTCCAACATGTTGGTTTCCTCACGATGTTTTTCTTCGCCGTTAAGCGAGTGCAAATCCACACATAATTTGAAAATGCAAGTCATTGGTGTAGGGCCGGATTCGAACCAGGGTGCGTCTGGTTGAAAAGCAGACACTGGAACCGCTGAGCCACACTTGCTGACAATATATTAGGTACGAAACTGACAAAATAATTACCTTATTAGTAAGTCCATGAATAATTTGCAACAGTTTGACTTGTTGCTTGAAGAATGATGTAAGATTGAATATGGCGTCAATCCGCATCCAGAATTTGTAATGTCTTTGATGTATTATATCGCACATTCTGGAAAAGAAGGGATAGAATGTTATGGAGAAGGCTAATATTTATAAGTCACTAACAAGTCTAGCCAATAATCACGAATTATGTACATAAGTATCAACGAATTTCAAATAGTTTTTGAATAGGTAACCAAAACCGGATCTCCATCCTTCGGTTGCCTGGAAGAGATCGCTTTTAGCGATAAGGCCGCCCAATGTGGCATAAGATTTAAATTTTCTCTTGTTTGTGTTGTGTTCTATTTTATTTCTGTGTCCAATAAAGCGTTAATCTATCTATCTATATAACCGGGGAGGTTTTAGTGGGTAAAAATTGTACATAATCAAATTGCACCCCCATTGTGGGTATCGGGTAAGTACGCTCCATCTTAGGCCATAGCCTTTGCTTGCTATCAGGTAAACTTAGGTCAAGTGCAAACCCGTTCAAGTAAAAAAAAAAAACTTTCTGAAGATTTCCCCCTCGTCAATAAAAAAAAAAGACTAGGTAACTTTCGTACAAAAATAACGATAAAAATAATTTATGGCAAACAAATTCAACAGGGTTCATCTTTTGAGAGCAACCATAATAATTCGACTCTAAACTGGTTGTCCATGACAAAGTGGTTGACCACGGTGTCACTCAAATTGTATCGGTTTAAAATAAAGCCTATGTCACCTTCAGGACACTGAGCTGTTGATAATGATGATGATAAGCGTTAATATGCATACTTACTTCATCACAGCCATAGCGTAATCATAACCAGACTCATCCTGAGTTTTTCTAGTGATGCCCATAGCAGTCTCTGTAATTATTCAAATTTGTACATATTAAAACTCTCTTCTTGTATAAAGAAAAGTAAGAAGAACTCTCCCAACTAATGGATTCTACAACGCTCAGTAATGGGAAATACAACTCTTGGAAGAAAGAGGTAAAATAATACAAAAAAAACATTTGCATGTTGTGAACTTAATAAAATGATCTGTATAATTTTATTTCTTCGTTCTATATAAAATTGTCCGTAAAAGATATCGGATATAAAAAAAACAAAATAGTTTTTGTAACCAATGCCAATTCAAACACCATTTGTACAAATTTTAAATAACATGTTAATAAAACTATGTTAATACATGAATTGTATTGTAGTCAAAAACACATTACGTAGACAAATCGGGAAATTTAATTTGAATTCAATGTAATTCAGTAAATACATAATAAAGTGTAATGGTACACAAGGCCATCGGAATATTTGTCTACCTAAATACAAATAAAGTAAACGTAATGCAATGGGAATAATCACTGTATTAGTTCCTGAAAGGCATGATTTAAACCATAATTATGGTTTAAATCATGCCTTACGGAACGTTTTTCAGAAACTACGTCATGGCATTAACTTGATCATATTCTTGATTGACTTGTGAAATTGATTCTTGAATATCTCTTATTTCTTATATAACATGATCTCTACCTATATTTACTATAATAATACAAGGGATGAAAAAACAAACATACTACTTCTAATAACAACATAAAATTTAGTTTTTTATTATATTGCTTGCAAATACCATACTCATATATCTTGAAACAAAAAATATACCCATGATTTGTATATAATATAAAGTATGATGGCTGTTTTATCTGTATAATTTATCATAAATTTTCAAAATCATTTATGGAGATATGAATATTTTATATTTTTACTCGAGATATTATCAAAATAAGCCAAGAGTTAAACGTGTAGCTAAAGTTTTATAGTTTTTAATAAGTGTAGGTATTGTCATAATTTAGTGTTACCATTTGTAATTGGCTGGGGACCAATACTAAATGGCGTATATGAGAGGGGGCTTATGTTCAGCACTGGATACATGTAACATACCTAATAAAATATCCACAGTGACTCCGCTCATATAATCGTGAACATCAAAAGTTTTTCCAACTTCAGCCTTCATTTTCTCGACAATGTTTCTGCTGTTTTGATTGAACACGTCCATGAAAGATTTCAGAATGTTTATGTGAAATGTGGGAGCGATCATCTTGCGATGGGATCTCCATTTTTGTCCTGCAATTATTAAGTAAGGTGTTTTATGTACATACATAATATTATATTACATTTTTTAAAGTATTAGCTGGGGACGGTGTAATTGAAATTATGTTTAAACTTAAAATATAGTTTGAAGCCAATGGCATACTATGAGAGAAGCCTTTACCCAACAGTAGAACAAACCAATGTTAAACAAAGCTCAGTTCTTGTAAGTGACCGATAAGCTTTAAATTATGGGCGCTTCCGTGGGTCGGATGTCAGGTTAAATTGTCGTAAAGCCATGTCAGAGCCCCTTAGGGCGGCTTCATAAACACTCGACACCAGAGTAGGCCACACTCATTCGATAAGAAGAAGAATGTAAAAGAAATATTTTACTTACCAGAACTAATAAGCAGACCTTCTCCAAGCCAAGGTTTGAAGAACCTGTACTCTTCAGACTTGTTGATGTGCACTTGACTGTTGAGGATGACTTCCACATCTTCAGCTTCAGCCAGGAACACCACCAGCTTGTGACCGATCCATCCTCGAGCCACGTTGCCATATATCTCGGCGTATTGTAGGGCGAGCGTCAATAGTTCTGGGAAAAAAGAAACTAATTTCTAGACAATTGTGAGGAGACAAGTAACAATTGTAACCTGATATAATATTCTCTAACAAATATTTAATTATGTAGAATGTAGTTTGTTCTGAAAAAAACAATTATGTGAACGTGAAATTGTAACTACATATTTATTTTAATGTGGGTAGTTTTGAAAACTGTTCAGATATTTGACAGTGACTTTTATAAATTTGATGACTTTGAACCAATTTTTGTTTCGGTTTCAAACTCGCTTCACCTTCGAAATCGTTTTTGCTTCTCTGAGTGTAACTTTACCTGCTCTTTAAATAGTTGAATGACAAGGGTGAAAAAAGACATACCTACTTAATACTAGAATAAAATCTACTAAAGCGTTTTCTAACATTGTTTAATGATGAACCAAACTATTATGACCATACTTACGATCTGGTTCCTTTCCCAAAACTAGTAGAGCATTTCCGAAGAATGGAAGAGCTTTCGGTCCAGGCAGTTTGTTACCGAGTTTAAACAATTTCGAGCTCTGTTGCCATCTATGTATGAGCCATAATCCCGAAGCAACGAGTACGAGTGGATAGAACAGATATTGTACATTGAAATGGTAGCCTGGACTAGTGTCCACCACCGACGCTGACATTCTGAAAGAACGTTCATAATCGTGATTATTTTATTTCACAATAAAATTATTACGTTTAGCACATGCATGGCTTTTCAAAGTGTGAAAGAATCAACTTCACTGAGTGTGATGATGTATCTTTGAGTATGCATCATAGACCATAATACTACTTTTCATTACATGCTGAAATGTGGTCAAGTGGTAGTTAAAAAGCATGGGTATACCTATTAAGTGATTTTACCCTCAAACTATCCAAGTATGTGATCTTTTTTTTATCATGTGTAGGTAAAGGGAGAATGGTAGATTTTCATGATTTAAAAATTATAGTAGTTTTACTTATTAAAATTAACACAATAAACACAAGTGAAATCTACTCAATTAAAATGGAATACATTTATATGTCTACATATATTATGCTCTTAGCGATAAGTCCGCCAATTAAGACGCTAATTTTAATTTGTATGTTCTTGTTTTGTAGTGTTTTTTTTATATGTGGTGTTTAAATAAAGTATTTATCTATCTATCTATGTCCAATAAAACCAACAAAACTAATAAACAGAACGTCACTTACATGATTCACTTGTTTTTAAGTTGCACAATACTTAAATAAAACTAACAAATATTTCACTAATTAATTAAAAACTAATTGGTATATTTTCATGAGCACCAATGTTCCATTCACAAAAGATACAAATGAACCGTTCGAAAAGTTATCTACTTGCAAAACTGGTTAAAATTGATGATTCCGCTTTATATGTAATAAGTACTTATGCAAAATTGTGACTCTACTGTGTAATTGTATGCTGTTATGTACTTAATTTATAAAGGGTGTTCTAAAAATAAATACGGACACAATTATTTTAAAAAAACTTGCTCGTATAATTTAATGCCGTGGCTTCGAGATGTTTTTTTTTTACATTTTATATCACTGTTCAGAAACTAGAGTACTTATTATTAATTTACATGTTTTTTTATAATCATCAAAACTATCCATCTTTTGCATTTTATTTTATTGACTTATGTTATTTTATATACAATTGAAGTAACAAGTGTCCTGTGTTCGGGTTCAATTGTTTTTTAGTATGTAATTGTTAATTTAATCCAAACCCTATCCGTCTTACAAAAACGTGGTTTAACTATTATTCAGGAACTTTGAAAATTCAGTCCGTTCTTGTTATGAAAAATTTGTTTTCTTCTGTCATAATAATTGAATCGTCAAAATGTTAGCAATGTATGCAGAATGGTTCTACCTCTTCTTGACCTCTTCATGTACGTATGTATTCTGTAGCAATGTTTAATCAGAGTTCTAATTTGGAGTTGACATTTTGATTGTTTGGACAACAAGAACCGACTTAAGTCCTGGACTAGCATTTAAACCGCGTTTTGTAATAAGACGGATGTGTGCAAGTATCTAAGATTGAACCTTCTTCACAATCAAATACTCTTAAACTCTTTTATTGCAAAATATTGAACACAAAATGGCATCTCCTGTATAAATTTATAAATTTGCGTCAGTAAAATATGGAACTGCTATTGTCATAAGAATGCATTTATATGTAAAAGGCATTTTGTAAAACTCGGCGTTTTTCATTATTCCAATGTAGGTAGGTATCTACTTTGTTTTTCCATTTCTTTGGTATTAAAAGTAAAATTTCTTGTGTTTTATTTTATTTTTGAGCCATCCTTTTGTTTAACTTGTTTGTCAACTTGAAATTCCTTGTTTCCTTATGTTTATGTGATATGAATACGGCAGGTTAAAATGTACATATGTTTTTTTATATTCTTAGGTTTAACGACTAGGTAAGTACAAAAGTATGTTTTTATGCTAGATAGACTCGCACTTGACCACAACGCGCATGTGTTGAGGCTTCTTTATATGATTAAAGGTGTCAATATTGCAAATAGCTGTAAACTATACTTATAAATTTACTAGACGAACATATCTACTAATCTAAATCTATATTCATATATATATTATATATATATATGTACATATAATAAAGTTGAAGAATGACGTCTTAGGAGTGTCATGAGCTACTTTTTATCCGGAAATAATGAGAGCGGAACCGCGAGCGTCCACTACTATTCAAATATTTATAAAACAAAACATCAGGTTTGATGTATTTTCTGCGTAGAATATGTTTTAGGTATGTTAATCGGCAAGTAATTAGATACCTTTAAATTTCCACACACTTTCATGAGGGCAATGACCTAGTCATTCATTTTTTGTTTACTAATTTAATTACGGCGTTTGCTAGCGGAGTCACTTACGGATTTAATCTGACATTTTTTTACGTGGGATATTTGACTACAGTCTTGCTGCAGCCTTGGGTGTAACGTTTACCTAGAAGATACCTATTAACTCTAGATTTGAAAACCCATAACAAAAAATATATTTCATAGGAACGTCTTGAAACCTGTATACACAACACACCTTCGTTTCTGTATTCCACAGTTTGTATCTACTATCCCGAAACAAAAATTACAGGATGAGTAAGTTATCCAAACTCAAACTAGATGGCACTTTGATATTACAATACTATGGACTAGCTCTGATGATGAAATCGAGTTGTGGCGATAGTAACTCCTAGTAAGAATAAGATTAACCCATCGTGTTTGAGCTTATTTCAATAATGGAGGTTCATGGTGATAAAAAATAAAATAATTACAACATAAAATACGGGAATGTCTGTTTATTATTTGTATCATGGTAAGGTGTCTCTCTTGAGTCGTATTCCTCATGACTGAGGGTCGTGACTCCCCCGCAGAATTAATTCGTTAGGGGAGTTTTCTTGGGCAGATACATCGTGGAGGGCGCCCAGGTCCTTCCACGGAAGACACAAGTCCTCGGATATTGTGGTCCTCAAACAAGTCGGTTTCCTCACGATGTTTTCCATCACCGCTAAGCGAGTGCAAATCCACACATAACTTGAAAATACAAGTCATTGGACCGATAAACCACACTCGCTTTTTTACATTTTATATTCAATCCTCAACATGTAAACTATGTAGCAAAGTGCCTAACGGTGTATTTCGGCCACCTCGATTGAGACCTAATTGATTCATGTATAAATGCTTATACAAGAATACCTTTGACTTCTTCAAATGTATCATTTATATTTGAAATTTTAATTTTTTGTTTATCATGTTGCTAACCATACCTACGGCTACTTGAATTGATAGTTTCCTGATTATAATTTAATCATCATCATCATCAGCCCACAGTCAGCCAATTCTGGACATAGGCCTCTCCCAAGGCACGCCACTCAGCCCGACTTTAATATACTCATGCAAATGTAAATACCTAACCTCATATCAACTTTTATCAGATATATAAATGAACCTAGAGAGCGATGGAAGAAATTTTGATCGATCTTAGATACAATTTTGTCTATTATACAATTTATATATTCTGTGATTGAGGTAACGGGTTTAAATTAGCTTGGTTTTGGTCGGCAATCACCAGCAAATAATGTTGGCATGTCGAGTGATATTAGCATATTAATAATGAGCGCTTCATGTGGATAAGGTGATATGCCAAATAACATAAAGTTTTGTTTTCATCTTGGTATAGTCTTCAGTACTTATAGTAATTATTTTTAATATAGCTCTACCTTAGACTCGGGTCAAATAAAAAAATAAAAAATTACAGAATGTACAGATATAATTAGGCTTCACATATTCTAAATTAATTTATGTGACGTATTCTTTATAGCAATGTCTAACAAACACATTGCATACATTAAAAATTCAGGCGTTGTTTATTATATGCACATAAAACATAATATATATATATATATTTATATATAATATAAATTATGTTAAGTCTTCAGTAACGTCTTCACTGACCGCCAGTTCGCGTACCGTTCGGGCTAATCTACGACCGACCTAGTGCACGAGTTTGTTTACAAGATTTTGCAAGCGCGAGAGGGCAAGCGACAAGTCGCAGCGATTTGCTGCGACTTGTCGCGCGCATACGACACAGCAAGTCGCAGTATTATACAAGCCGATACCGATACTCGAGCATTACGGCGTCAGAGAGCCAGCTGAAAAGCTGATGATGGACTTCATTTCAGCGAGAAGCCAGATTGTGTTGGGAGACTCGGGAAAAGTGCGATCTGATGAAGGTATACCCGACTTAGGCGTACCCCAGGGCTCGTGCCTGTCTAACACTGTTTTCTCGCTGTTAACCGCTTGCTGCACTGTAGCTACAAAACGTACCACTAAAAACGAGCCGCTTGCGACACTCGATTCATGCGAGTTTTTTCTATTCGATGCCCCAGAACAAACAGGGCCCGCGCGCGCCGTTCACAAAAAAGGCAATTGTGGCTCGACCAGGCCACTTGTGCACCATCTATATAATTATTTTAAATGCTATTGCATTAACGCTTCTTTTGATGTAAAATTTATTAAAAAAAATTGTCCCTTTTCGTTCCTAGTCCGGTTATACCGAAAAAACAACCAAAATCAGACCTATAGGTAGGAAATATTCAAAAATTACAATATTAGAGAAATGACCTATGTTTTTTAAGTTCCTTATATGTTTCCAAACATATTTAGCAATCTAACATAAAATAAAAAACGTGTGGTATAGTACAAAAATATTTATTTATAAGCACGAAACAAAACAACATTTTTTATCGCGGCGCGGCGGTGACGTTTCGAAATTTATTTCGGTACAGATAAAGTAAGAAATTGAGTCGCTTGATGTTGAATTGAATGAATGATTTCAAGTAGATAAGGATAGCGATAATATTTTTGCTCTAGAACCGTTAGAAAGAGCAGGAAAAGCAAATGTAAGCAGCTCCCGCCCGTGGTACTTTTTGTTGCCAAAGATTCTGAAAGTCTCGTTTTTTGTGGTACGTTTTGTAGCTACAGGGCATCGAATCCAAAAAACTCGCATGAGTTGAGTGCAGCAAGCGGTTAATGAATGATTTGCCTGGATCCATAAAAAACGCTGAAGTATGGTCGCCGATGACGTGGCAGCCCTAGTGACTGCCGAAAGTCTAGGTGCACTAAAACAAAACAAAACAATATATTCAAAACAAAATTGAAATTGTTACTTTTAAGTAACACAATCTACTCAGTATATGAGTTTTTAAAATGTAAATATTAATTATACAAATTTATATGACATTGACCTGTAAATTGACATTAATTAATAAATTATTTTGTATTTGTATTTGTATTTGTATTTGTATATACGTATAAGTTTGCTGCCATGCTATAATGAGGTGACATAAAAAGAGCGTATAATAAGTCTATAATTTATTCCACCACGTTACTCATTTATATAAAAAAAAACATGTATTTGGTACATATCATTCATACCTACATACTTCATTTATATCCTTGAAGTATGAATATACATTTAAATGATATTTACCTCTCATTCATTAATTTAAATATATATTTTTTCAAAGAAACAAAATTTCTTTAAATAAATTATTATATTGTCTTATTAGCTTTCAATTTAGAAAGTACGAGTACCTAGATGAATCATTCTTAGAAACCTACCTGCTAATACTAATCAGCTAGACTCTACCATTTTAGTTCTTATAATTTTGACAAGTGGCAAGTACAGCTGTTAAATCATTGATATATTTTTTTGAAGTAAGACCTATTTGCAGTCGGAATCAAAGGGAGAATGGCTTTAATTCTTCCATCAAATCAATTTCTACGCACTGTCCTTTGTTAAAAAGGATATGTATTGTTATAGTGCTAGAATTAGACTTGTAAGTTATAATTCTGATTAATGTTCTAGAAACCGAAGATAAATTTCAGAAAACGAGTTACATTGTAATCGTTACATTTAATATTAAGATCGAGTTCTCTGTCTAGGTTCTAAACTGATCCTAAATCCATCGGTCCTTTTCAGAATGATGTCAGCAAGCAGCTTGTATTTGCTCTCAGGGATGTTTGAGACGGTTTTGTAGTTTCTGAGGATGGTGGAGATTAGTACTTTCAACTTGAGAAGAGCGTATTTGCGACCTGAAATAAAATAAAATACATTTAGTCTGACTCCCAATCTTCTCCTATTTTTGAAGGTGGTTGATAACGAATACGTTAGGTACTTCGTTTGTAGTTAGCAATGGTGAAATATCTGTATATATTACGCTTTTGAATCCTAATGTAGCGAATCTTAGAAGGATACATTATACAGAGTTTATTGTTTATCATGCATAGTCTTGTTATTATAAGTAATATGGAATCTAAAAAAAGTTTTAGCATTATTAAATCGACACACAGTATGTGTATCACCACGTATCACACAGTTTTTCGATAAGTACGTGTTTAATAGGGACTCATCTTTTTATTGCAATAAATCAAGTAGAGCGTCTACTTTAGGAATTGCATTGATTTCTAGGTAAAGGTCTAGGTGTTTGTATTAAATGAGGATGACGAAGGTGGACTATGAAAACACACCTCTAACTGTCGTAACAAACAAAATAATTTGAAGGAAACGATAGGAATATAAAGAGTAAAATGGAATATCTTACCAACACAGCTCCTAGGCCCAGCACTGAAAGGTATGAAGCTGTAGTAGTGTCTGGCTGCAGCGCGCTCGGGGAGGAAGTTGTTAGGATCAAACACCTCGGGGTTCTTGTAGTATTTGGGACTGCGGTGGGTCATGTATATACCCATGGCCACGGTGGTGCCGGCGGGTAATATGTAGTTTTTTGTTGCTGAAAGGATCCGAAATAAATAGAATTATGATGAATGAAGCTAGCTAAGCTAAGAATGCATAATATTTGAGACCTTATTTAACTGCCAAAGAATATAATTCAATGAATCTGAATATTGTTTACCAGAACGGTATCAACTTGTGGATTTAAATAGTAGAAAATAATGTTGGATTAACTTTGGTGCATCAAAAGTTAAGTCAAAGAGTATATATCGCCATTGAAGTAGGTCATATTTTATTATATAGTAGTCATACAATATCACGTGTATCGCATTGACCTTAGTAAACTAAATTAGATTGGTCATATTACTCGTTAATGCAAGAAGTAGTAATAAATAATAAGTAAAAATTAATTACGAGAAACAACCTTCTTCATAGAAATTATGCGACCTACCTTTGCATTCATAGTATTGGTTTTCACGGCATTCATTTACTGTATCGTGTAATCTACTTCTAAGACTTTACAATTTAATCCGAATAATTAGGCACGCATTGATTAAAATAAGTATTTATATTGCTCATTCATTCATTACGCAAAGTTATGAAATTCTCTCAGATTCGTTTGCTATTTTGATATCAACAAAACATGGTTGAGTCATTTTGGCTTCCTGTCAATAAAGTATCAACAAAGGGCTTCCTACATACAACTACATTAATTATAATATTAATTAGTCACTAGTTTACTAAACTTTGTACAGTGATACATTTCATATTAGTGATACAATCTGAGAGGTGCGTCATTTTGGTTTACTCATTTGCATGCAAATCTGAGACATGACAAATGTAATTAGAGATTTGATTACTAAAGGATACTTTTGTATTGTGTTACATTTAATGTAATAAAGGCAAAGGAATCGTTTGATTGTATTTTTTTACAGATATGACTGTCATGGATTTTGTGTTCTAGGTTTTTTTTTAATATGAAATGGGTTTGCACTTGACCGTAATTCGCCTGATGGTCTAAGATGGATCGTGCTTACCTAGTAAGAACCGATTCACTCTCGCTTTGAAGATCGAAAGGTTAAGGTCATCTGAAGTGAGATTATGATAGAATATGCTTACTTATTAAGAAGCGATTCATTCACGCTTTGAAGAGCCCGTTGCTCAGCTAGCGGAGGCAATCGCATGGGCAAAGGTCGTCGCTGGCAGTCCTAGGATGGGCGACCAAAAACTGGCAATCCATTTTGGGCGCTTCCGTAGGTCAGTAGACACGTTAAATTGTAGGTCCCGGCTAATAGTCTAGTATGACAGTCATTAAGCCATATCAGAGTCCCTTAGGGCTTGAGCACTCTTGATACGAGAGTTGACCCCTCTCATTCGATAAGAAGAAGAATCACGCTTTGTAGATGGTTCCATTTTATTTCATGGTATAAGTCTTCTAGGACACAATACTTATGAACGTGATCACATAATAGTTAAGACGTATATCCAAACACAACTTACCAATTCTGACATCTTCTGTCAGCTCCCTAGCAATAATAGGCACTGGCGGGAACATTCTTAGCGACTCAAAGATCACTCTTTCCAAGTACTTCATACGTAAAGTATCGTCGAAAGTGGCTGGTCGGTCAGAATCTCCAAATATCTCGTAGAGTTCTTCGTAGACCCTCGCTTGGATGTCCTGGTGGACGCCCAGGAGGCATAGAACGAAACTGGACCCGGCTGCGGTGGTGTCGTGGCCCTGAAATGAGATTATATTGATGTAATTAACAGTGGAAAGAGTTTTTAAAATAAATGCCTCTGATAAAACTTAATGGCTTGTTTGTTATGGGGCAAAGTCAGGATAAAGACTTACTAAACTTTTTTATTAATATTAATAATATTTGCCTTTTTTGATGCTAAGCAACGTTATTATATTAATACCTTAATATTAATATTGTTTATATTTTTTATCTTTTATGTGTATGGTCTCAAGGTCTGAGATAAACGTAATTTTTTTTTAATTTATAAGTTGTTATTTATGGTTACTCGTTAAGATTCACACTAAGCAGTTACTTTAATAAGGTCATCAATAGGTCACCTATTAGGTAAATAATGATTGTTTATCATACATAACTGAAACTATTAACCGTTCGTTGGTTACTTTATCACCTAATCAGTCACTATATAAAACTGTCAGCAAAGTCGTGACGCAAAATGACAATAGAGCAATCCATACATAAAACTAATGATAATTAATCACGCGATTAGTTCTCAAGTTACCATAACTAATATTATTTTATGACCGCGCGGCGCCGTCTCGTCAGGTTAAAGAAATCATTTCACTTTTACCGCAATCTTGTATATGTATTTGAATAAACTTTGCATGTAAATATTCAACGCTATGCGTAGAGATAAAAGAGTTTGCCTAACATAGTTACTTTCGTAATCAAATTTATAATAACTGGCTAGGAACATTATCAGTTTTTTTTTTACATTAGATAAGCTCACGCTTGACTACAACTAAAACTTTGTTAAGCAACACATCTACGATCTAGCGCGCTTGCCTAGAAGAAACCGGTTATTAGTTTGAGGTACAAATTATTATAAGAACATTGATATTGTGTGGAAGTGAACATTAAAATTACCTGATTTGACAGAATATCGCAGTTTTGCAGCTTATGGTGATATTGAATCAAAAAAAGAGAATAAGCCTTATAAAAGTTCTCACTATTATAAGGCTTATTCTTTTTTATTACAATTTATAATCGCCTGAAGTGAAAACCGCACAAATTGACATAGCCCAAGATGGAGCATGCATGTTTACCAAAGGTGAATTTATTCGTTTTTCTACTTACCTCAAACATGATAGTATCCACTTCTTCCTTGATCTCGGTATCTGTCAGGTCGTGAGTACCATTTTGAGCAGATTCTATCATCAGATCCAAAAACGCTAGTCTCTTTTTAATTCCTGAAAAATAGATAAATGCATATGCGTGCTTTGTAATAACTGATATTGACAAGTTTTTGCACGGCTTTGCTTAACAAATTCTCCGCAATAACGTTTTGAAAACTACTAAGTAAATACTCCCAAAATACATAATAACGTTCCTTCTTAACTATGTAATAATCTCACTTATTGTTTGCTTATACTTTGAATTGACAGCAGAACACGTTGAAACAAATCATGGAAATTTCGTCTATTTAAGTGTTTATCAGTGTATCTGATTGTCTGTTTATTTTTTAACGCTCATCACGAAAAAACTACTGAACGCATCGTCCACATGGCAAAAATGCCACTTTTGGACACTCATCCAAGAACTGGTTCAAATAATTTTCAGTAAACGCGTGTGAATATAATCAAATGAGCTGCGGCTTAACTGATTATATTCAGCCTTTCAGCAAAACTTTATAATTAATTTCATAATTATGTGAAAAAACTTTCCTTTTACTGTCATTATGTGTCTTAGTGATACTGTGACGCAACTGCAAGGCATTAAAATACTAACCAACGTCATTTTCATCATTAAAATCTAGATCGTCACGGTATCCTTGGAACACGGTATCTGATAGCGTTTTAGATGCTGATTCCTCATCACCGGTTTCAGTCCGAGTTAATTCTTCTAACGTAGGCGGAATGAAACCACGAGCTTTGTTTTCTAAGTAAGTTTGCTTTTTACTTTTGATAACCTGTGAATAGGAGATATAATATGTACATATGTATATTGAACATAACACAATGTACAAAATATGGATAAAAATGATCAACATTACAGGTATGGCATAAATGTAGGTATATTAAATTTAGTTTATAAGGGTGTAACTTAAGTTTTTGTAAATTAAGTAATTTTGTATTTTGTATGATACTGTCACATTTTCGTACAACAATTAATTTTAGTTTTTTTTTTCAACAAAAATATTTTTGTTTTATTATGATAATATAGGTACTACACTCCACATTAGGCTCAACCTGTATTGTGGAGAGCAGGTTACATTAAGAGAATGAGACTAAATGGCTTCATCAATATTGCTTTTAATTGTGTTTCAGGAAATTTGATATATTACATAGTTATACCTTATGTTGTGGGTATGGTTTCCATAGTCTATTTTTTTTTACCTTATTAGTGAGTCCATGTATGATGCGGAGAAGTTGAATTTGCTTTTTGAAAAAGGAGCTGAACTTGAATAGAAAGTCCGGCCGTAACCAAAACTTGTACGTCCTTTGGTGAATTATGTCACACATCCTGTAAAAGAAAAAACAGAAAAAAAAACATTAAAAACTGGATGTCTATAGAATAAATAGTTCAGCAGGTAGCCTGTAGTCAAAGGTTAGCCTATTCCGTGTTAAAAAAAACCAACAAAAGATACCAAAAATGGTTAGTACTAATCAACTAGTTTTCAAAAGTCAAACGATTAATTTTAATATAATGTTTAACTATGCAAATGAGATTGATATTTTTTTGACTAGTTGGTTAGTCATTAAACTCGGATTAGAAAAAAAGTTGTCTGATTTAGTTAGAATAGGCCGCCAAGGACATTTAATATACACCAGTAATATGTTTATAGTACTGGTATATGTTACTATACCTATAATATGTTACTGGTATATATATACTGTGCGAGTGTGGCTCAGCGGTTCCAGTGTCTGCTTTTCATCCAGACGTACCCTGGTTCGAATCCGCCCTACACCAATGACTTGTATTTTTCAAGTTATGTGTAGATTTGCACTCGCTTAGCGGTGAAGGAAAACATCGTGAGGAAACCGACATGTTTGAGGACCACAATATCCGAGGACATGCGTCTTCCGTGGAAGGACCTGGGCGCCCACCACGATGTATCTGCCCAAGAAAACTCCCCTAACGAATTAATTCTGCGGGGGAGTCACGACCCTCAGTCATGAGGAAATACGACTCAAAGAGATATATACTGTATGAAGGGTTCTACTTATAATCTTACTTCATAACAGCCAAAGCATAATCAGATCCTGATTGGTGTTGTTTTGCCTCGGCGATGCCCATCGCTGTTTCTAAGAACATAATTAGGATATCATATTAGACATAATGGTGGTATTTGTTTGGTGATTACGAGATGATCAGAAATTAATTTGTTTTGTACTTATTTTTAACTAGTGGGTGCTTGCGGCTTTGCTTGCATTAAGGAAATAAAACTTGCATCTTCTATTTCACCCTCAGATAAAGGAACCAAGGTTTCAAGGAACTTGGTTCCTTTATCTGAGATTTCACCCATATAAAACTGGCGTGTTGAATATTTCTTGCTTAGCGGATACCTACGTCATAACATCTACCTGCAGGCCAAACAGCTGGATCCCTCCAATGGTTTGGGTTGTGCGTTGATAGATTAGACACTAGGTTTATCAGTCGGTCAGTTTCACCTTTGAGTTTTATATACATATTTATATTTTCATCATCATCATCAACAGCTTATATAATACAAAATCTAGAATATTCAATTTATTTTAAACAAACCTAGAAGAATATCAACAGTGACTCCTCCCATGTAATCGTGTACATCAAACGTTTTTCCAACCTCTGACTTCATCTTTTCCACGATTTTTTTACTCTTTTTGTTGAAGACGTCCATGAAAGATTTCAAGATGTTTATATGGAATGTCGTCGCTATCATTTTACGGTGGGACCTCCATTTTTTACCTAAAAACATACATAACAGACACACAATGAAATATTAATATGATAGTCGAACTTCGTTCAACACAAAAATGAGATAAAAAGCAAACTTTCTTCAAAAAATAAACTTGAAACTGTGGAACTCCTTGCAGTAATCTCTATTGCCCTCAAACTATAATTTATCAGTCTTCAAGTCATGAGTGAATCGGTTTCTTCTAGGCAAGCACGCTAGATCGTAGATAAATACGTTACTTAACATAGGGCGAGTTGTAGTCAAGCATAAGCCTAACTAGTTTAAAAAAGAAATATGGAAAACTGGTTCTTGTTGGGCATAAAAAGAAACAGTTATTGTATTATGTATTCTGTGACAGTTACTTTTATACAAAAAAAAACACGAGGCGTAGCATAAATAAAACATATAGTTCTACCAGAACTGATAAGAAGACCTTCTCCCAGCCACGGTTTGAAGAACCTGTACTCAGCAGACTTGTTTATATGGACATGACTGTTCAGGATGATTTCCAGATCAGCTGGATCCTGCAGAAATACCACTAGTTTTGTTCCTAACCATGCTCGTATTACGGTGCCATACTGCTCCGAAAAGTTTAGACATATTTCTACTATTTCTGTAAAAAAACAAATGGATTTTTTTATAATCAATACCGATTACGTGTATAATCAAAAAAATATTTCAGAGCGAGACGATTGGATGTAATTATTGACTAACTAGCTATGAAACCTGAAACCAAATTAATTTTCTGATCGCACTAATAACATAAAGGCGAAGTGCGTATGTATGTACTCGTTTATCATTTATTCGCGCTAAAATGGCGATTCCGATTTGGATACAATTTGGCATGTAGATAGGTATGACTGGATTAACGCAAGTGCAATCGCGGGGCGCTGCTAGTTAACTTATATAAGCTTGAGATGACGATAAAATGCTTTAGCTTGTGTAGTTAACAAATATTCTGGCAAAGTTACGAATATTTTTTGTAAAATACGGATTGATGCGGCATGGTCTGTAAATCTGGGGTAATGCAAACAAAACAACATCAATCTAAGATTCTAAACTACAAAGAAAAAATAGTAAATCTGATGAATATCATAATACATAAACACGTATACTTACTATCAGGTTGTTTTCCAATGGCAATGAGAGTATTGCCGAACAAAGGATAGTCAGGCGGTCCAGGCAGCTTATTGCCTAATCTATACAACCTAGAATTCTTCTGCCATCTGTGAAGCATCCACAGAACAGTGCCAAATAACAGAAGTATGTAGAAAGAGTAATGTTGAGGAACGACATTTAGCACGGTAGTCATTGAAGACATTTTATCTGAAATGCAAATAAATTTATGTTTACTGCTCTGTCATCGTAAAAAAGATGTTACTAATATGGATTTAAAAAAATAAGTTAATTGAAATCTGATCAATAGTTACAATATTACTATCGTTGATATGAACATAAGTATTTTCATTTTGTTGTATATGTCTTAGTGAAAATTAAAATTTGTAATCGAAATCATCATTATTTATTTGTCATTGGAAACCGGGCTAATTTTATATAAACATAGCCCTAGGAATATGTATAGTGCGTAAAATTCACTCATCAAGCACAATATTTCTCTGAAAATAGCTGAAATTTAGCATAATATTAGACATCTTGAGTTAATAACCTCGCGTCCTTAAAAACTTTCCTTTTTGTTCAAACTAGTTTTTATACACAAACAACATAAGCTTCTTATACTTATTTTACTGGATTCTCAACAAATTTAGTACACAGACTGACTGAAATGAAGTACAAAAATAATTGCGTGACCTAAAATAGATGTATAATTATTCAAGCACTTACAATTTTATCAATCGCGGGTTCTTTTCCATTGTTCGATACATGATATTTTCATTATACATAAATATATTTTCTACATCAAAACATACGTATTTCTTGACAACAGATTCCTGTATTATGTACTGTATGAATTGTTGCCAAGGATATGAGATGCTTACCTTGAAAATACCCACCTACATTTATACTTTAGATTGATATAAATAAATATTTTTTTAATTATATCAATAAAGAAAGACTAGATTTATCATTTATTAATAGCTCAATAGGCTTTGTAAATACAAAATCATTCCAAGGCTAACCAATGAACTGAATCAAGGAACCGATAGCGTTTATAAAGAATTCATGAAATCTAGATAACAGTACAAAACTTTTCGATAATATCAATTTCAATTTAATACTCATTGTATCTTACTACAATATTTAAGCCTACATTTAAGGTTTTTAGGAAACAAAAGATGCATAATTACTTTACGAGCTTAAATTCCAAGAAAAGCTTCAATAGTAGGTACTTAGAATAATCAAGATAACAACTGAGATACGTAAAAACATAGAACAATGCAATAAGAAAGGGCCTGATTTTTATGATCCATATTGACCCGTATTAACAGATGTTTCTGAACAGAACGAACAAAGAATTACTTTTGTTGACACAAAGCCTATATTACAAAACCAGCAAATGCGGACATTGCTCTCTCTCGACACCAGCTTAAAAGTTTGAAAGTATTAAGAACCTTTTTCAAAATCAGGGTCGACTAAACAGTTACCAAGAAGGCATTGGATGCATAACTGGTTTGAATAAACAGTACTGACTGCAGAGGCGATCTGGGACCATTCATTGTTAAGGCGGAATTCAACAAATGCGGCCGACATAGACACTTTTACCGTATTTACAGTGAACAAGTAATTTAGAGATAAGATAAAAGTGATCCGTCAAGACGTTCGGCGATTCGGTTGTGGTGTGCAGTGTAGTTCTAACCTTCCTCCGTGTCGTTCCTTCATCATGGAAAACCAACCTCTAACGGATCTCGAGAAAGTCACAATCAATGGAGCGGCTAAAGAAACTAGTGAAACCAAAAATGAGTTTTACAAAAAACAACAGTCGCCATTCAAGAGACAGGTGTGTTTCAGTGACCGTTACAGTGATTTAAAAATAAGAAACGAAATTAAAAATATGTCTATCGATTTATTATTAAATTTAAAACCATATTTATTTTTTAAAAGTGTTTTTTTATTATTCTTTATTTAAAAATAAATTTATGAGTGTAGTGGAAATACGTTTACTAATTGCTAACCTGAAATTAATATCGTATGAATTTAAGTGAGCTAGCGAATCGGAAACAGATAATTGTTCATTGGAATTTTCAGCATGATTGAATGAATTTAATCATTATGTTTGTTAGTTTGCTTTATTATTTGGGCTAAGAATTACAGTTACATTGTAGTAAAGAGATTTAGTGATATTTTACTTAGAAATTAAAAAAAAATAAACGTAGATTCTTCGTAAAAAAAGGGTTAAGCGTGGTATTTTTACATGCAGTTATTTTTCATGTATTTTAACATCGGTAATGTTCGTTTTTACATCTATTGGACATTTTAGTCATGGATAAATATTTAAAAGAATGCGACTTCACAAAATCAGACCAAAAGCAAAGCATGACACAATACATTTCTTTTGTATTTTATGGAAAACATTTTGAACAGCAAAATTTTCTTAAAAATTCTAAGCATTTCAACCTGCAAAATCATAACAAAGGAATCTATTCTATTCTGTACACTTATGAATTCAAATCATGAAATCAAGCATAACCGAAAAATTCAGCATTAACTATTTACTTCATGTAAATAAGATGCATGAGTATAGTTCATATAGATATAATGACTTGCCGTTATGTCAGTTAGAACTAGATCAATTATCAGTTTGTTTAATTATTTACTTCTCGATTACGATCCCTACACGTGCATAATATATGTATATATAGGTATACCTACTCCAATGAACTTTGTCTACGTTCACTTTAGGTAGCATTGATGCCCATTATCAATATCAATTCTCTAGGCCACCCGTTATCAATATGATACACTGTAAATTAACATTGTAGACTATACTTATTTATTAATACAAGGTGATCTAAATAATGTGAACAAGAACTATAAATACAGTGAAGAACTATGAACTAAACGTGTTGATAATGAAATCACAAATAATCGATTACAACATATCAATCTCTAAAGTTGTTCATGATGAAATCACAAATGATCAAATCCGTTCTTTATTTACGTGAACTAAATAATAATATCGATTCGTAAATGTCACGCAAATCCAATTATAAAAACAGACACTTTTAATATCTTATTGTATGTAATTTTGCCGGAAACGTTGCCCTACAAATCAGAACAATGTGCAATATGCATACATATTATTTGGTAAATTATTTAAAATTGGTTTAATATTAAGTTTAAAAGCAGTTACCAATTATTTTCTCTTTGTTCCAAATAAATTTTCCAATCGAAATAATATCATATTGATGCCACTAAACATCATATGAATGTACCTAACATACAAAGTAACGAGTGATAAAAATGAACACGCTATCACTAGCCATACACCAGCTTCTAGATAATAAGTATTTCATAATTCCATTCGTTAAAAATGTGATTGGCCTTTGTGGATCTTGTTTACGTTTTTACAACTTAACTTTAACTGATTATTTAGCGTTTGGTTACGCGATAAACCAAGATACTTAAAAATTCCGGTCCCATTATTAAATATTAGCAGATTTTTGTATAGTAATTTGTATTTTGTCTGTTCTAGGCGATGATGTCGTTCGGCGTATTCATGCTGAACCTGGGTGCTGGCGCCACGGCTGGAATATCTGCTATTCTCATACCACAACTCAAACATGCGAAAGGAAGACACAAATTTTCAACAGAAATGGTGTCATGGGTAGGTGCGTATCTAAACCAAAGCATAATATATTTTGTACAATATTACTAAACATTTGACTTCATTTTATTGTAAAACATAGATTAAATGAATTTTATTTCACTTCCAGCTGCAATCTCATCACTGGCACTTGTCTTCGGAAACCTATTATCAGGATATCTAATGGAAAGATTCGGACGACGGAAAGCGCAGTTAATGCTCGCCACGTGTTTTACTACAGGTTGGATCATTATTGGATTTTCTAGTGATATGATGGGCTTAATCCTTTTCGGGAGATTTATCACAGGGTTCTGTCAAGGCTGGCTCGGGCCGCTTGGCCCGGTGTTTGTTGGAGAGATTAGTTCACCATCTTACAGAGGACTGTTCCTTGCTGCTTTATCACTAGGAATAGCGTTTGGAGTACTTTTGTCACATCTCTTTGGCACGTTCCTACATTGGAGCTATGCTGCACTGATGTGTGGACTATTCCCCCTGGTCGGTGGCATCACAATCTATAACGCACCAGAATCTCCAGCCTGGCTTGCCTCTAAGAACAGAATCGACGAATGTGTCGCATCATTCCAATGGTACAGAGGCAAGAGCCCCGCCATGAAATCAGAACTCGACAAAATGATCATCGAACAATCCAAGAGAGACAACACGAAAGGAAAAATAGAAATGCTGCGTCTCAATATCAAAAAACCTGAGTTCTGGAAACCGTTGGGTATCATGACTGTTTTTTTTATTATAACTCAGTTATCGGGAGTCAACGTTATTTGCGCGTACACAACCGATATGATGAAGGTGCTGATTGGCAACAACTCTAGCAAGCGTCACGCAGATGCCGCCATGATAAGCATAGATGTACTGCGCTGTGTGTCATTAGCGATAGCATGTGTGCTACTCAGGAGATCTGGCAGGAGGCCTATGGCAATATTCAGTGGAGTGTTTACATCAGCTTCACTGATAGCGTTAGCTATATATCTACATCTTGTTGAAACAGACTACATACGACACCTCTCACCGTTTGTTTCATTAGGTTTAATGGCATTCTACATTGTAGTTTCAAATATGGGCATTTGTCCTCTACCATGGAATATGGTTGGGGAATTGTTCGCTGTTGAAACTAAAGGCCTGGGATCTGGTATCAGTGTAATGATGACTTCTGTTGCTTTCTTCGGCACTGTGAAGACTGCACCGGCTATGTTCCACAGCATCGGCCACCACGGGACCTATTTGTTTTATGGAGTGTCTACATTATTAGGAACAATATTCCTGTATTTCTGCTTACCGGAAACAAAGGACAAGACCCTGTTACAAATAGAAGAACACTTTAGATATGGTAAGAAAAAACCACCTAAACTAGAAACCGAACTGAAAGAGAGCAAAAATATGCTAAGCGACGTTTGATGTTTTCTTATAAGGTTATGAAGTCAGCATCGTCCTCTGTTTGACCGAGTCTTACTTACTATTTGTTTTCTTTGTGGATTTGGTTGGACCTGTAGGTATAGGTACATTACGTGGGTGCAGAGGATTGGCCTGATCTGACATTTAGATCCAATTTTATGATAAAAAACCGAAATGCAACTCGAGAAGTTACTTCAAACGCGATGCTGACGATAAATTCTGTGCCAAATAAAAAGGCTGATGGACTTAGAGATATGTATGCGGAGACCTAAATCAGGTATATTTACTCAGAATTATTGTCTTTCGAAAGGATTTTCTGTCTTTGCAGGAACTAAAACAATATAATAAGTGCGAGATATCAAATAGGCCGTTAGACTCGTGTATGTATTTAAAGTGGCTTGTTATGTTAAACTAACCTAGTAAGATATATCGATTATAATATTGATTATATACTAGTAGAGATTCTAAGGCCACGTTTACTTTATCTATATTGCCGCTGATCTAATTACAAAACAATTTATGTGCTTGAAATTGATCATATATATGATAATGTTGCACTGACGATTCCAATTAACAATTATTAGGTATTTGATTGCTCTATTATATGTCCAATAAAATAAAATTATCTAATTTTAGTGATCTATGATTGTTTTTGCATTTACTTCTAAATATTGTAAGTGGGTAAACAAATCTAGGCAAAATAAACAAGCACATGATGAAATAGGTAATCACGTCTGTCTTACTATCAAAAACAGATCCAATACATTTTATATTATGTACCTATGTACGTAAGAGTTATTTTTGTGTTAGTAATGATTTTAATATTATTCCTCCTTGAGTCGTATTCCTCATATCTGTGGGTCGTGACTACCACCATCCATGAGCCATCACCATCTTTGATGATTTTCCGCCATCTCTCTCTATCCTCAGTGCCATGCAGCGCTCCGTATATGTACCAAGTGTGGTGCGAATTTGGTCGAACCGTGTGTCGTTATTATTGTTAAGTTAGTACATATTGAACATAGCGTAATGAGACCTTAATATTGTCAATAATTAAACGTGGGTTTTTTTTATTGGTAGAGTCTTTTCGCGACAATATATTTTCAGAATTATTTTGTAGAAAAAGTTCATTAAGAAGGTTTATATAAAAGATAAAGAAAAAAGATTTTTATTTGTAAGCAGGTAAATGTGATACAATTTAGTGTTTCCCTGCCTTCTACTGTAGTGTTGACTGTGTTGTAGAAGGCAGGATCTTCCTTTCCTTCTTCTATATAATATAAATTACCTGAGTAACGAGAAAAAGTGCCATTTAAACACCATTTACGTAAGGTTTTCGAAAGTCGATTAACTTTATATTGTACCAGACAATAATTATACCGTGATATAATTTTAAGTTTACATATGTATTTATTTTGGTTTCGACATTATTAAGGTAATGAGATTACAGTTACGCCTTAAATAGTGTGATAGAAATATTTGTATGCAGATTGTGTTGTAGTTAAATTTAAGTAGGAAACCTTTATGTTTAAATAATTAATTATAATAGATTATAATATGCCTACATGCATCTGTAAACTATACATTTTCATTTCTGTACTTACTTAAATGTATGTTTTTGATCACATACATTTTCATTATTTTTTGTGAGGAAATTATTTTTTGCAAAGAACTGATTTTAAAATTACTGAATGTAAATGTATTGGATAATTGTGATAGGTTTATTACCAACTCAATAAAAACTTAATCAAAATACCAATTATGTCTTTTAATTTATGGCTTTAAGGTATCGGAAGCGCTCGGGGGGTGTTTTGCTCCGTTAACTCTATAAGATAGGTACAAGTTAGTCCATTTCACACTCGGTTAACTAATACAAGTGGCACGCGTCTAAAATTATGACTTCTTCCTGTTTTGTCACGTGGTACATTTCGCTAGCACATGCGAACCTTTTTTTTTGCCCATTTTTTCTAAAATCTGTTCCCTACTTTCCCACGTTCGCCGCGTCGGTGCAAGGCTTCGAAAAAAGTCTCAACCCAACATCTGGAGTTGGAGTTTAATTTTAGAAGTGTAGATGAAGCCACGCTTGTTCATTATGAGGAAGTTGTTAAGAAGCGTAACAGATGGTCGACCTAAATTTAAATATTTGTCTCGATTGTTGTGTAACGAACCAACGAAACAGGCCTATTGATTGTATTGACCTCATACCAGTTAACTGACGCCAGCCCTTTATATCAATATTTTGTGTTGACAACCATATTTAAAAGAAAAAAATAAATTCAAACTCATAAAAATAGAAACACACTCAAGTATTTTGTAAGTTTATGTTAAAACTAGCGGCACTGCCGGCTTTGCACGGTGACATATGCATGATATATACTTAAAACTGTCTTTTTAAAACACTATCTATTAAAAAAACACATCAAAACCCGTTGCGTAGTTTTAAAGATCAAAGCATACAAACATACATACATAAATATTACAGATAGACGCGGGAAGCGATTAGCTTTAGTATACTATATAGTAAAGATAAGTATGTCATTAGAATTCGTTTGAATCTGATCACATAATAAATATAAAAAACGTAATTTTTGAACTGGTTCGAATAGGCTGAAACTGACATATATTATTTTATTTGACCAATACTGAAGTAAATTTTATACATAAATGGGCCATACAAAGTCTGATTGAATAATGAATATTAATAATAAAACACCATATCTTATTAGAAATAGCTGTCAAAAATAAATTTCCAATATTCCAATTAGAATAAGTCATCAATAAAAAAATGATTTATTAATTAGTATGATGCAAACTAAAAACCGTAGGCCTAAGACGCCATCTTAACACCTATATTCAAACATAATCTCCAAAAATTAGTGCCAAGGTCATGGAAATAATCTTACTAATAGCTATTTGAATACGTTTGATAAAAATGTCGTATCATCCATATTAAATAATCAATCCAATTAAACAAATCTACATACGAGTGGCTTTATAGATTAAGAAAATAGACCCGCAGATTTAGATAATAGCTAACTTTTATTTATTGACATGAGATATAATGATTAATTAATTCTGATCAAACTTTATATATATCTCACGTCTAAATTAATTATATTCTCTTATTGGTATGCATGTTAACGATAAACAAATTATTTCCTTATGATTGTAGGTAATTAGTAATTAATTAATAAAAACACAGCGCATGATAACCTACCTATAAACAAATAATTAATATCACACAGCGCCATCTAGCCCAACACTAAGTTAACGCAGGTATTATGGGTATACTGGTAGGCAAACATCTTGAGCTAAAGTCGACGTAGTGGGGGTAAGTTCGCGCATGTACACTTCCGGACATATTTTATTGGTCATTGTTGGTGTTTGTAAAATATAAAGTGAGATTCTGTAAAGTCGTTTATTTAAGTAAAACTAGACAAGTTTTAGCCACTAGTTGCGCAACAATATAAACATAAATACGTATGTAATTTCTTGTCACAAAATAAATCATTTAAATTTTTTTCTTCAGAACTGTATTACGTTTTGGCGGCATTGTCCAAAAAGTTTTTGGTAGGTAAAAACACAATATAACAAAGTAACAATAATACAATAAAAAACAAACTTTAGCAACAAAACTTCTAAACTCGAAATAGCCTATTGACACTGCACGCAAGTGTAGTCAGACGCTCGCGGAACATGCGCGCAACGCGGGGAACAGGGGCCAACTGATCGGCCAATCACGGGGACGCATTCTGACAGAATGCCCCTGCATACCTCTCTTTCCACCAACGATACCTTAAAATCGTGTACTGCGCACTCAAGGTCATGGCTCAAGATGTTTGCCTAAGATTATACTAGATAACGTATAAAATACACATAATACCTTTCTTTCGTAAATAGTTCGTTCAATTCGTTCAATCGCCGACACTAAGAATGAATGTAAATATGTACATACCTTAATAAAACGTTCATATTGTCTTAAATATCTTCTAATTTATATGCACCAGTGATTGAATATATTAGCTCTTACCTAATAACTTATTCATACTTCCTCTTAAACTATAAACTATAGAGATCATCATCAAATTGCCTTCATTTGACTGTCAAACGGATCCTGCTGCCTTTGCTTTACATTTAAAGCATAGAGCGGAACGAATAATTTAATATCATACAATATGCCACGTGGCGCTCAGGAAACGATGCACGTGCTATCAATTAGATAGAGGGAGATAAAAAAACGTATTATTATTAAAAAAATATATTGTCTAGGAATGCGTAAAGCTCTTTGAAAGTGGGTGGAGGTGGTATGTTAGAAAACGAAATTATAAGGGTTAACTCCTGATTTTGATCTGTTTGTTTGTTTAAGGTTCAAGCAACATTGATTTAGAATAATAACAATATAAGATCCTTGCAACCCCGAAATTAAAATGTCTAATTTGTATATAAATTTGAAGTTATATTTTAATGAATAAGTTCGTTTTGTTGTATAGTATACTTATGTAAACTTTCAATTTTCAAACTATAACGGATATTATAATAACTTTTTATTTGGATAGAATTTAGCTGTTAAATTAATTTCAGTCGATTTGAAATTATATTGCAGTGCTACTCATATACTAACATTAATGGTAAAGGCACCTTTATCAAAGTTCAATATAAATTCAAGATGACCACGTTGGTTTGAACCGATAGCCACCACTCAAAAAAGCCTTTTTGGAGTTGTTCGCTTTGCCTTTATTCTTACCCCAGGCACAGCCCCAGGGTTGGATGTAACACGCTTAACGGTGAAAACAAAACGTTGAGAGAAAACCAACTACCGCGACAAGTTAAGAACCACAAAATCTAAGAATGTACCATGTCTTCTGTCATAGATCTGACCGACTACTAAGATTTATCCTGCTCAAGAAAACTTCCACATTGATTTAATTCTGCAGGAAAGAAAGAAAGAATGGAAATCACTTATTGTAGCAAATAATAAACAAGTACAACAAGAAATATTTACATATATGTACCTATATATATAACATTAATAAAAAAAAAATGCCACAACACAACCCGAACTCAGCATAATGCTGGCTGCATAGCAACTAGCGCTGGTCTTCCGTTGGGGATGGTGATGACGTGACGCAGGAGAATAACGTCACATCATTTAAGAGGTATTATGAGAAAACGGCGTATGTAAACGGGATATATTTTTTTACATATGAATATCATATTGTTATTTTCACAGAAATCTAAATAAACTTTTTATTTAGATTTCTGTGGTTATTTTACTACAGAAGAGCAAAGTTTGTATTATGCACGAGGCTTGTTTGACAGATAGTCTTAATACATTTACACTATATAAAATTCAATTGAAATCTAATCTGCGCCAGTATAAAAATATATAGTTTTATCAGTAATTCAATAAACTGTGAATGTCCATGAACTAGGTAGGCCTTGGAGTATTAAGTTGCTATCAGTCACATTGTTTAATTACATCTTAACGCTATCTCTTCATTGTCGTATAGTTATTTAGATATTTGCCATATACTTGTGATTTTGCCAACGAGTAAAAAAATTTACATTTTAGCTTCTTATAGCTTTAAAACCAAGTTATAGAGGAAGAGTTGGGATCAAACTATGGCGTGCCTGGCTATGGTTTGGTATAAAAACGTCCGTTTTTATACTAAACAACCACAATATGGGCAAACGTGCAACATCTTAGACTACAGTGGTGCTTGACATCAGGTAGGTCAAGGACTCACGTAAGCCTATTCCGTGTTAATAAAACACACTGCTTTTTCTAAAATAATCTCTGTATTTATTTACCTCCAATCTATGAACTTGCTTTAACGCAGCACCCATACCTACGTTAAAAATGAAAACTTTTTATAATATTATTACCTTAATTATCAGGTACAAGTAAGAAACCTAATAAGGGTCCCCTACAACAAGGGGGATACATTTTTGTGGAGGAGGAATAATAATAAAAAAATCACCCATACGCAAATTTTCCGTGCCCAAAATGCCATTAACAAAGTATAAGTAAACTATGGTATATCACCATTCTTAGGACGAGAGATAAAACAAATTTATTGACACTTGGAACCACCAAACTATGTTTTATGTAAATATTAATAGCTATAATGCCATATTTATAGAATCTTATCATGGTTTATATAGGTTTAATAGTTACTTAGAAAAGCGTTATACGATATTAGGAATTAGTATAACGTGACTACACAAGCAAGAATTTGTAAACATACGTGGCGACATGGACATTTTGTATTTATGTAATTTGTAAGACTTTACTTGACAAGCCACGCTAAAATGTGTTTTGAAATGGCTTTGGTTTGAAAGTAATACAACTTTTCTATTGTATTTGCATTAGAATACTGAAAATTACAATACGAAATGTTTATAATATAAGCAGTACAACGTCAAGACGCTCTTATTTGTAAATCAATAATTTATTAATAATACAAAAAGTCACTCATTAGTTATTAGGTAGTAAAATTATTAATAATACAAAAAGTCACTCATGCCATTTAAATATTTGAAAAGACAAATTTTAGTTTCGAATTGGATTTAATTTTACACATACGGATACAAACGAAAGTGCCAATAATAACTTATGTACAAATAATAAATAGATACGAGTTGGTCTTACTAAAACACCACATATAAAACAATACAAATAAACATAGAAATGGAAATTAGAATAGAAAAGAATCGAATACAATAGAATAGAATATACCTTTAATGTACACCATGAAACATAGAAATAACAAAACAGGAAATAAACTTAAATATATAGTGATGCACATTGGGCGGCCTTATCGCCTTAGGCGATTTCTTCCAAACAACCTTTTGGATGGACATTACTAAGAATTATAAACAGGCGGTGTACTAAAAAAATAAATAAATTAATTAATGAATTATTATTAATTTAAATTAGCGTCTTAGTTGGCGGCCTTATCGCTAAGAGCGATCTCTTCCAGGCATCCAAACTGGCAGGGATATAATCTTAAAATGAATTGAGTTGGACGAGGTGTTCAAGATATTAAATAAAATAATGAAAAACTTAATATAAATGCGATAAATAGATCAAAGGGTATATAATTATGCTTTGCATTGTATAATTTATATATTATTCGGAACTGGGTCATAAATAAAAAAATATGCGTATTGTAATATTGTGCATTAACATTTTAAATATTTAAATTGTTGGTGACATATTGTTTAAAAGGAAACAGGCCGGTGCAGTTATGTTGTCTGTAGAGCGTAACACATTTTAAAGCCATGATTCCGGTTCAAGGGGAAGTATGTTCTAATAATTTATTTTGTTACCTTTACGTTTAAAAATATGCTTATGTATATAACAAACACAGACATTATCCAACCTTGGCTTAAAAATGGAGTAAGGCCAGATTCGGACAAGAATCCTGTAATTTTAATTTATTTGTGTGTTTCATGTCTCATTACAAAAATTAAATACATTTATTCCAACAAGAAACACAGATATACAACTAGAAACTAAGAAAAAACTCAGCATGTGCCGGATGCAAGTAATCAGCACTGGTCTTACTTCTCACTTCAAATTTAGAATTCGTTAGGGCTGTGGGCAGTCGATCAGTTTTAGTCATACTCGCATATCTCTTTCTTGTAGAAATAGCTGGAAAATTACCTACGCCCACTAACGATCTTGAGTCTGCGACTAGCAGAACCTTAACCAGGTTTAATTAATGATTAATTAAAAAAAAATGTCTAGGACAAAATTTCTGCAGATAACACTAACACTACTAAAACAATATTTCGTGAAATCGTGGAAAACCCGCATAAACATAAGGAGAAAGTGTCCACTAGATAATAAAGTTAGATGATGGATGTTACTGTGGAAATCCTAGAACATCGTGGTCGTGTAAACAGCCATAAAATACTATCTTAAGATGTTTTATGACATACATTATCTATTCTCGTGTGGCCAGTGTACAATATTCACAACTATAATGCCGTAAGCGCCTGGCAATACATACATGCGTACATAAAATATACTTATATATACATATGTCTGTATTAAATCTATCCATGAATAGATACTACAGGAATATATTACAGGGATTTGGGTTTGGAAGGAATTTAAAATGACTACCTAACCTACCAAAGCCTTTTTTAAAAGTGTTATAAGAAAATGGAATCTACGCTATTACTATACATTAAAGAAGTTTTTTTTTATGTGAAAACATGCATTACTAATTGTACTGTATTGGATCTCGCGTCAAGTTATTTTGTTTGAAAAGTTAAGTAGTAAGATTACAAAATCCTTTTTTGTTATAACAAGAATGGATAAATAGCAATCGCTGGGGAATCTGTATCATTCTAAAAACGTAGGTACCACTATTATTGTTATTATTATTTTGTCTCTTGTATTATGCTATTATGTATGTATGTATATATTATGGTTATATTTGTTTATGTTTATTCACATATAAGTAGTATAAACCTTTGTTCTATTTTTCATTATTTTATTTAATATCTGAAACACCTCGTCCTACTCATTTCGTTTGAAGGATATATCCCTGCCAGTTTGGTTGCCTGGAAGAGATCGCTCTTAGCGATAAGGCCGCCAATTAAGACGCTGATTCTAATTTGTATGTTTTTTTTTGTATTGTTTCATTTGTGGTGTTTTAGTAAAGTATTTATTTATCTATCCATTATTTTGTAATTTTTGTTTATTCCTAGTATTTCAATTTATAATACGAAATCAAAATAACGTATACAGTTAACGTTATTTGTTCATAAGAACTTAACACAAGTCTTTGTTCAGATTTAGCGATAGAATGAAACACACAAATCTCGTAGGCTAAAGTTTATCAGACTAAACAACACATTAGAGATAAGAAAATGATGTGATCTCATATATTAAGTACTCGTAGTTACTACATAATACATAATAATATGTACAATCTCACAGATGGCTGCTCTATTTTTTTCTCATGGCAAAAATAAGGAAAGGTTTGTAATAAAATCTTCTGACTAAGAAAAAATTTGATAATATATCTAGGACAGGTTTTTTTTAAAAGTGTTCTTAGATATAACCAAAAATGTTATTGTAGGTTAGTTTGTACATAGTATGTACATACATGTAATATAAGCTCTTAGAAGTAAAATTGTTTGTTATTATTTTTTTATATACCTATTACAATTAAAAATAATGCTTCATAATACTTGCATTCACATTCAATAAGCAAGTCTTGAACTGACGTTTTTCATTTGTAATGTAAATTTTGTTATTGAGTTGCTGAGTCAGAAAGTAATTCATTTACTGAATGTAGTTTGCAATTCAAAACTGCGACGCAGTACCTACTTTACGTCATGGAATACTAAAAATAATCAGCGTTTAATGATTTATTGATTGTTTTGGAAATAATCCGTGCTGGCTGGTACGAATCTGTTAATATTTTGTTATGTCAAACATGCTAATTTATTTTCTATATAATGCCTGGCCAAATAGTGAAGGTTGGCAGCTCTGTATACTTTTGTTCATTGCCAGACGAAACAAATCGATAGCTCTTGTGGTAGAAAATAAGAAGCAACGGCATTTTCTTGTGTATGTCTGTGTATCCATACTTACAAAAGGTAGTAAGTAATAACCGATGTTGAAACGCTGAGCAGTGTTCTCGTTTAAAACCTCTCACAGTGCCCAATTTATTTATTTGTTTTTTTTTTCACGAATTTCAAGCATCTGGATCACATTATCAACGAATCGAATCGAATTAAACCAATTACTTTCAGATAAACAAAAGCATATGCCACCATGACGCTCCCACTTTTCTGGCTTTGGCATACTCTGAAGCTAATTTGTAGTTTTTGTGTCGGGTCGCCAGATGGCGCTGGCGCACGCTGGCGCCTTATGTTCGGCAGGATCTTAGCGCAATTTCACTGTCTCCTATCTCAAACAATCTGGTCTTACCAAAGCGGCATATTTTATCATCAGAAATCTGAAAAAAAATTACTTGTCTCAGACTTATCTACGTCTACATCATCAAAGTGATAAATTACTCACGATATTTTCGGATAGAAAGCCACCTCTTGTTTCCTATCCTATGTATCCGTCCATTTTGTCCAAACCATAAAACATTTCCAATTTCCATCATATTCTCTGCTGTGGATCGAAGAACAGACCAACAAATCAATGATCCAATAAATACCTATATATGAATATACAGATATTTTGCTTTTAAGTAGTAGGTAAGCATTTGAGAAACTTGACGGGGAAGGAAAACATCGTGAGGAAACCGACATGTTTGAAGACCAAAAAGCCAAGAGTATATTGTGTCTTGCGTGGAAGGACCTGGACGCCACGATGTATCTTCCCAAGTGAACTCCCCTAAAGGATTAATTTTGCGGGAAGTCACGACCCTCAGCCATAAGGAAATACGACTCAAGAGAGAGAGAGAGAGAGAGAGAGAGTTTGATGATATAATAACAACAACCAAGTATTTATTACACTTGGCAGAGATTAGATGAAGGATAAATTACAATTCTAGTATGAGATTGTTGCATCTCTTAAGTTTATTTCGAGTGGCAACGCAGAGCATCATTATAATATTAAGTTTACTAATAAAACAGTCCGTGTTTGTGTTCATATGTATACAGCAATATAATAAATGTGTCACTATGATTTGAAGGTGTAATGACACACAGTCTAGAAATATTTTTATTGTATTTGCAAGGTTTATGAAGGTTGAAGATATTTCTGACTAATTCTATACATAAACTAGAACAAAAGGTTTATGACTTTGGTTTTTTCTCAAGAATGGCAAAAGTAAACTTTCTAATATGTACACATTTTTGTTATTTTTAATAAAATTAATAATTGTTCCAATTTTTATATAAATTTGACTCTGACTCTTTGAGCGTGACATTTCTTTTTATTCCTAACTTTTTATGTAGATAGCCAAACGTTTTAACAAAAATTTGCTTAACAAAGTGTCCTTAAATGACAATCTTTGTTAATTACAAAACTAAACAAACCTTTTTTTACCGACACACATACGCATATACGCATCAGATTATAAATCTAAAAATATACTTCATCATAGACGCACGTGGTGCTAAGCTTGCTTAGAAAAACTGCTTATTCAGAATTGTACGTTGGGTCCCTAAAGGTAGAACTTTGAATCTACACAAGATTTGCGCGTGGATAAAATTGGAACCACAAAGTTCTGATAAAAATAGCACCTTGTAAGAGAAAGTGCTGCCCCTAGTCACATGCATAGTTATTTTGGGGTGGATAGTAGATCCCTTTTTTGCTGGTTCCCATGAACCTTGCGACAATGGAAGCGACCTCGCTGAAAGAAGAAGATCCGCGCAAGAATAAATATTGCACAACAATAGAAATATTCCGACTTTGACTGTTATGAAGAGTCTTGATACTTTTAGATCCATGGGTTATTTTTATTATTTTTTATTTCGTTACTTGCATATTGCCGTTATATTATATTATGTAAAACGAAAATGTACCTATTGATGGTAAAAAAAGTAAAGTAAAATCAACTAGGCATGATGTAAGTATGTATGTGTGAAAAATGCTTCAATTGCAGGCGGATTGTTAGTTAACATTATGTTGTAAAAAATAATAGCCTTTGCCTATTACAGCGTGAGTATTTTATTGCTATAATCTTTATACATACATATAGGAAAATTCGTGGAAAATGTATGGAACCGGACAAGGCATAAATGTTCAACAACATTCTGCGACTTTCGAACATACCTACTCTCTATATTGATAAGCGAGTGTGGCTCAGCGGTTCCAGTGTCTACTTTTCATCCAGACGTTCATAGTTTGAATCCAGCCCTACACCAATGGCTTGTATTTTCGAGTTAAGTGTGGATTTGCACTCGCTTAGCGGTGAAGTAAAACTTCGTGAGGAAACCGACATGTTTGAGGACCACAATATCCGAGGACATGGTGTCTTCCGTGGAAGGACCTGGGCGCTCACCACGATGTATCTGCCCAAGAAAACTCCATTAACGAATTAATTCTGCAGGGGAGTCACGAGCCTTAGTCATGACGAAATACGACTCAAGAGTGTCTCTCTATAATAAACGTGACTTTCCGTACCTGCAATAATCAAATTTATTCAATCGCAGTAACGCACCCCAAAACTACAAAGGGATAGCGGGTCGAAGACATCGTAACGGACTTTCTGAACCATACTTCGACCTTCCTTGTTTTATATTGTACTGAAGGTTTCTTTATTCTCATGCATCAAATATCAGAAATTTCGGATATTGATATAGGTATACCTAGAATTATTTTGGTATGACAAACAATCTAATGTACCTACATATTATAATAATATGTATATCTCATATCAGCCTGATTAATTTACATTAGTATGACGACGGTGTTCATTTCAATACGTTTAATTTCAAATTTGCGTAAAGTGTGCGGAACTGACAGATGTCAAATTATAAGATGGGCATGCTATAGTTTGACGCTATGACCTTAATTGGACCCTGGCCTTCACTATAAAGGTATATATGAGGAGTAAGTATTCCTATGGGATTTCAGCTAACAGTTTTTCGTCTGTAACCGCTTGCTGCACTGTAGCTACAAAACGTACCACTAAAAACGAGCCGCTCGATACACTCGATACGTGCGAGTTTTTTCGATTCGATGCCCCAGAACAAACAGGGCCCGCGCGCGCCGTTCACAAAAACGGCAATTGTGGCTCGACCAGGCCACTTGTGCACCATCTAGGTATATAATTATTTTAAATGCTATTGAATTAACGCTTCTTTTGATGTAAAATTTATTAAATTTCATTGTCCCTTTTAGTTCCTAGTCCGGTTATACCGAAAAAACAACCAAAATCAGACCTATAGGTAGGAAATATTCAATAATTACAATATTAGAGAAATAACCTATGTTTTTTAAGTTTCTAATATGTTTCCAAATATATTTAGCATCTAACAAAAAATAAAAAACGTGTGGTATAGTACAAAAATATTTATTTATAAGCACGAAACAAAACTACATTTTTTATCGCGGCGCGGCGGTGACGTTACGAAATTTATTTCGGTACAGATAAAGTAAGAAATTGAGTCAGTTGACGTTGAATTGAATGAACGATTTCAAGTAGATAAGGATAGCGATAATATGTTTGCTCTAGAACCGTTAGAAAGAGCAGGAAAAGCAAATGTAAGCAGCTTCTTTCGGTCTTTAAGTCGAGAGTAAACCGGTTTCTTCTAGGCAAGCGCGCTAGATCGTAGATTACAACGTTGCTTAACATCAGGCAAGTTGTAGTCAAGCGTGAGCTTATTTCAAGTAAAAAAAAAAAGCTCCCGCCCGTGGTACTTTTTGTTGCCAAAGATTCTGAAAGTCTCGTTTTTTGTGGTACGTTTTGTAGCTACAGGGCATCGAATCCAAAAAACTCGCATGAGTTGAGTGCAGCAAGCGGTTAACAAGGGCCTATGTATTATACAAAATAGTAGGAAGTGGGCTGGCCACACTGCGAGGCTTACCGACAACAGGTGGAGCGAACGAGTGCTACACTGGGAACCCAGGGATGGTAAAAGAGAACGAGGAAGACCGGTGAGAAGATGGAGGGACGAATTAGAGTTGGTAGCTGGGAAGTTATGGACCCGGACAGCACAGGACAGAGACATGTGGCAACAGTTGGAGGAGGCCTTCGTCCAACACTGGACGATCCCTGAAGACCGGCATAAATAATAATGCAAACATTCTGACGTTCAACATACGAGTACACTAGAATTTATTCTGACATACATCAATTTTATAATTATTAACCTTATTTGTTTTTTGACTTGGAATAATTGTAACATATGAAATTTGCATTTATTGTATCAAAACGGTGACATTTATAAGTATTTAAGTGATTGACTTTTTGTAGTAATCAATTGAAACATGTAGCTTTAAAAAAAATTGTGCATGTATAACTTCAAAGGGGTATAAAGGCTGTTTTTATTTTTATTTTATGTATTATTTAAAAAAAAACAATGTTAAGAATTGGTTCAGTCAGAGTCATATATAATACTTCTTATCGTGAAGTAAAATTTAAATTAGCAGAAATGTCATGCAACAAAACAGGTCACCACGTTTGGCCACGGAAGCAACGTGACGATATTTTGTTGCTATCACATTGTTATCAGCTTGTTACTTTATGTGCAGTTCATTGCACTCGCATCGACACATATTCATGACCTTACAAATGTCACGTGAAATTGCAAATAAGTCATATATTTACTAAATGATTCATCTATGTAATCTAAGCTGGATTCATCTCCGTAAAGACAAGTATGTAGGTAATAGTTAAGTATTGTAACAGAAAAAAATAAAAGTATTTTTTTATCAAAATTAAACGAAGTCGTTCCTGATATTTGATTGCAGTTTAGAGAAACAGAATAAATCCTCCTTAAAAAAATAAATAAAAAAGCCATTTATTCCCAGTAACTTAATTACCATTTTGTGGTTATGGGGTTTACGTTAGAAACACATTTTTCATTTTAAATTAAGTAATGTTTAGATTTTTATTGTGCACCCAAATTAGGGTGAAGGCCTCTTCCAAGCGCTGCCAGTTTCGTCGGTCTTGCGCCAGCCTTGTCCAGGTACTGCCCGCTGCCTCCTCGATGTCGTCTCGCCAACGCCTTTGTGGTCGACCTCTGGATCTGGGATCTTCTGCTGGGTTTCAATGCAGTATTCGTTCACTCCATCGACCGTCTGTAGACCGAGCGACGTGACCCGCCCATTTCCACTTCAGTCGACAGAGCGACTCTACCGCGTCCATTAGTCCAGTTCTCTTTCTAATCTCCTCATTGCGGACTCTGTCTCTGAGCGTTCGGTGGCTCTTTGAAAGACGGCGATTTTGTCCACTACTCGCTTTGTCAAGGGCCAGCATTGACATCCATAAAGTAGAGATGGTAATATGGTGTTGTCCATCAGGTTCTTTTTTAGCCGCATCGGGAGCTTACTAGAACGCGAGTAAATCCTCCTCAGTAGGCTGATATTACATACGCACATAACAAATATCACGTGTGTATTGTAATTTAAAATGTAATTAAGATAACTTAATTATCGTTTGATGTTATACCATGCGCAAGTCAAAGTCACAACATAAACAATCAACACGAGTTGTAACTCGTGCAAAATGCAATCATGCATTAACCTAATAAAAATAAATGCAAGATAAGCTATATGATAATAGACTGATAAGTCAGAGTGTGTAACTTCCCTATTCTTATTTGTAACTTGTCATATAAAGATATAATAGGTATGTACATTGTACACATCGCATTTTATATATGTACGTAGGCTGGCTTGGTGTACTGTTATCAAAATTTAAATAAATAACGTTTACACACCATTATTAAATATGATATTTTGTGAGTGTGCAAGTTATTATTTGAGTGTGCATATTTTATTCCTTTTTTACACCTAAGAAGTTTCATCGATTTGAGTGGAACTAATTTTATTGCTTCTTTACACCTAACAAGCTGAACTGATTTAGGTGAAACTTCGTTTGGATTTACTTTTAGGAAATTTAGATATGACTCTGGATTAATAAAATGGCAATTTTTTCCCATAATTATGTCAAAGAGCGCTGCTATTGATATTTTCAGCCTTAGTTAGAAAAAAACAATGTTTAAAAATAAGACCATTTTGGTGTGCGGAATCTATGAAAAAAACCTTCAAGTGTCCCAAAAACAGAAGGCATTTACGACACACTTGTTTTTAACTTAAAAAGTAACTTACCGCAGTCGTACAAATAACCCAAAATAAGATAAGATAAACTCAGTTTTACTTCATTTTTGTAGCCTTTGAGTAAGTTTGGCCTTTATAATTATTATCAACATTTCAATTTTTACACTTACATATTTACATAATTTAAGGTATTAATTGTATTCGGTAACAAGATAGCGTTAAATAACTCATATTCATATAAGTAGATGAAGAAAAAAATACTAAAATGCTAACTACATTTCCGGGTGTCTAAAAAAATATTTTGTGTGACATTTTGAAAATGTGAACGTAATTAGATCTGTAGAAACTCAAAATACATTTACACGTAATTTATTGCCGCGTTTTGAGTTTGAAGGTAAACCAGATTTCTGTTTTTTGTTTTAGTTTAAGAAGTATATAACAGTGGGACTAAATAAAATCTAGAATGTATGCAAAAGTCAAAGCAGCATACAATCAAATGCTTTGTTTTTAAACAAGCCCTGACATTTATGATTAATATCGACTAGACACTAGGCACCCGTTCTATCAAAACTTCAATCATCCGAAAAAGGGCCTAACGAATGGAGCGGAAAATATTTAAATGGGAGCCAAAATAGCGTGCAATGCGCCTACAGCGTAAAATATGACCATTATTCGAATAAAAAAATATAGAAATTAAAATTCTTGAGCCACCCCCAGGAAACAGACGAGCGTGCTGAACGAAGAAAAACTATAGCATAAGTTTACCAACTTTGAAATCGCTCGCATTTCTCAACACATAACTTCCGTGGTTTTGTCATGCAAAAACACTAAACTATTTGACACACGTGTACGTATTATTAAAGAATAATTAAATTTTATTACAAACCAGGGGTCTTCATATCTAGAGTTAATAGGTATATTCTAGGTAAGCGTGTTACACCCTAGGCTGCAGCAATGCTTAACATCAGGCAGGCTGTAGTCTAACGTAAACCTATCCCAAGTAAAAAAAAATACAGATATTTTGTAGGTTTTGTATTATTATAGCTCGTTAATCTATTCTCAGATTTAATAATCATTTGAATATAATGTTTCACATTAGTTAACTGCTTTGTGATTATATTTTCAGAAAATATTGTTGTATTTAGGATGTGTATACATCATCTGCAAATTGCTAACTTTCTATTTGCCTTATTATTTGGTATTTATTTAATGTTTCTTTGTATTATTCTTTTCTCTTCTCTCTTTTTTTACTTTTACTATATACATTCTTTTGCAAGAATTATACCTACTATAGCTAGTCAGTCGTCATCTCTATCTGTAGCTTTGCAATTTTTAGGCGTGGCTGGGGACTTACCTTGAGATAAAAATGTTTTATTATAGCTAACCAATCTCTAATTTATGCTTATGTTAGAGATGGTGTGTAGACATTATATAATTTATAATCTTTATTGCCGGTATTTACAAGATTTTTCAAAGTGTGCAATAATCCATGCAAAAATACGAAATGTAAAATAATTTACTTCCAGTTAAATCCAGTTTGATAATATCATATAATTTGATAAACATTATAACATATGTTTTAAATTTTTTTTATATTATGGCTTACGTTACTTTGCAAAATTAAATCAACAATTTGGTTTTGCTCAACGAAAAAATTATATTATAGGTATAATATATAACGCTGAATCAATGAGTTTCTAACTTTCAATCAATCACAGCTCAGTCATCGACATCCATTGTTCCCTAAATCAGTCCTCACGGTTCATCACATAAAAATCGAAATTTAAAAAGCGATCCCAAACTCCGACCCACCCCGAACCGCTTGAAATCGGGTGCTTTTTTACCAACACGGAGTAACGGCGGCGCATTACAATCATAATAGCGATATCAACTTACCGTTAACGGCCGCAGGACCGGTTGCACCAACCTTTTCACTGACGGTTAGATTGGGTTTTGGATGTTATTTGAAGTTAAAGTATAGTACTAAAGAAATATGTTGGTTCTTTTGGAGCTATTTCAACTAATATAAACTTTTGAAATCTGTGATAAAATACAGTCTTCACAATATTATTTCATACAAGCCTAATTTCATATAATCACAGCTGAAAAATCTATGCCTCACTTTATTTTATAAGCACTGACCTAAAATAACTTTTTTCACTAATCGTTTCAACTAAATTAATAACTATTCAATGTATACCTAAATTTATACATTAATTTTTTTGAACAAAATTTACATTAATTCTTTAACCCTTGGTTAAGAATTTTGTGTGGCCAGATATAGCGGCAAAACCAAGCGACAGCAAAGGTTTAAAGTAGGTCATTTACTGTCAAATTTGATTGCATTAGCATAAAGGGTTTTGTCTCAAAATGGGGTCGAAATTAGCGGAATGTGTCGATAATGATGTGATTAGAATCCGAGATAGAAAGGGGTGAATGAATGAAAAAAATAACAAAAGACATATCTAAAATAGGTAAGCATGACGTTTTATTTAAAAAAAATACAATCTAACATCACAATATTAGAAGCTAAGGCACTAGAGGTAAATTAAATTAATTTGTAACGTGAGGTGCCCATGTGGAATTAGGTTTATACATGTTAGTATTAACTAAAATATTTAAAATCCTAGTTTTTAATATTAAATTATTACATATCTTATGTATTTTATAACTACAAATTAAATAAGGAGATCGCAATATGAAATAATTGTTATTTAATGCACATTTATTCTTAGAAGTCTTGTTATTAATACTATCTATTTACAAGTTATATTTATGAATAACCTAAGATTAAATTATTGTATTACAAAAATTTAGGAACAAGTTTAGACGAATGATTTCATCGGAAATAAATAGTTTACATAATTAATAATAAATCTTAACAGTAACAGAAAACTTAATTTACATAAATCAAGTTTTAAGTAAGGACCTATAACAAAGTTATATAAAGTTAAACAAAGCTAAAAGTTCCATGTTTACTGTATTTGAAGTAATAATGGAAGTATTTTATAAAATGACCTTAGACTACTGTCATCTCTTTAAAAATGGAATCTTATCTTAATTATGTGTAATAGATATTTTTACTGTACATAAATTAGCATTCACATAATGCATGGAATTTGTATAGAAAATGATAAGATTGTCGGTTACAACGAGATAGTTGAATCGTTGGATGTGCATAGACATTTACATTCAACGGCCGTCGAACACCTTGCGTCCTAACCACTCCGCTTTGGCACTTACAGCTGTATGTTTCACACGATATATCTATATGTACATCACAATAAATTACCTAGGCTAGCATTAACTAGAATATACTACAATCACTAAACTACTAAATACTAAACTTTCAAATCATCCTTAGGGCGGTTTGAAATTCTGTCACCAGAGTTGGCCACTCTCATACAAACTTACTTACTAAATACAAAATATTAATAACAGCCACCAATACAAAAAAAAATCAATGATTTTCTTTGTTAGGCTTTGATACAGATCGAACTTGTCTAGTTTTCTCTTGCCACCATTTTAAGGTTTCTTCAAATTGTTCTCGGTCTTCAGGAGTGACTTGTATATCTGGAAGTTCCTTTTTCAATTCCACGTCACTGTAATCTTGGTTCTCATAGCTTTCTTCGTCACCATATTTGTACTGTTCATCTGATAGTATAAGATCCTCATTCAAAGTTTCTATGGGAACCGTAGCACAGTTTTCGTATGAAGGTATTTGTTGGTGGATGATGTCAGCGTATTTAACTTCAAAATCGCCTTCATGCATGGGAACTTCTGACTCACTCAAGTAACTCTGCTCTGGTATGACTGTAAATTGTTCTGCGGAGTTAGGAAACGGGAAATGACTCTCCAGCAGTTGTGAATTAACTTCTTCGTGGCTGAGGAGATCAGAAGACGGTGTCAAAGGCTGGCCAGCACCGTCATCTTCCTCATACAGATGTGGAGTAGATACTAAATGGAAAGCCTCATTAGATGGGAGGTTCACGTATTGTTGCTGCGGAATCTGCAGGGAACCGTTAAGCTCCTCTTCATCAATATCTTCGTCATCAATGGCAGGAGAGTTCAAATAATAATTCCTTTCCTGGCTATTATCTCTCGGAGACGATGAAGCTGGAGACGGGAATGACTCCATAGATGTACAATTAACATTTTCTTTGTCAGCATGACCTATGTTCAGCAAACTTTCTAAATTTCTGATGTACTCTACAGCCATGCGTAAGGTCTCCACTTTACTCAACTTCTTGTTCGCTCCTCTGTTTGAGTTGGCACTTTCGAATTCAGCAGCTACTTCCTCAGGAATATGACGGCGGAGCGCGGCAAACCCGTCATTCACTTGACGGACTCGGTTACGTTCCCGCGCATTTCGCCGAGCAACCGCGAGTGGAGTCGGCGAGCGCGCCTCGTCCACACTGTTCTCACGTAGTCTCGGTTTTTTCGCCACCACATTCACTGGTTCCGCACTGCGCACAAGCGAAGACACTGACACCGTGGCGGGAGTATCCACCTTCTTCTTTCGCACTATGATAATTTCACGTCTCTGTTTGGCATCGTTGTTGGAGATGTTCACGGCATTATTCACGGCGTTCGCGAGCACCTGCTTGCCGAGCGGCGAGTTTCGGAAGACAACGAGGTCGATGGAACTCATTTCGAGATGAGTTGCAGTTTTCACATGTTACGAGTATTTGTTCGGTGTTAGTCGCGGGACGGTTGATTGGGTCACGTAGTATATAACTGTAGTTATGTTTATGTGGCGTCAGAGCGCCGGTCGCGGCGAGAATGGCGCGTGCCACGCGGACGCACCTGGGGTGATATCGCGGGGGGATCAACAGGGGTAGGTACTTACATTTACTAGTTGCACACATGCTCCCTCAAAGGGAATGGGGAGCCTTTCAACTCACACAATGTGTTCACCCCACTACTAACGCAGCCAGGTACGTATATGTACGAGTAGAAACTGTTTGATACAGTTAACATGTCAGTGTGTGTGTAAGACCTGAAATGTTATTCGAGGTCTGATATTTAAACGTAATTAGCTGGGAAGGTTAATGAAAGCTGCAAGATGGTTAGATCGTTATGAATGAAATGTTACGCTAAAAATACTTTTTAATAATATGGTTTAATAATCCACTTTGTTATTGAATGGATAAAACCATTAAATCTACGTTTATCCGAAAAGTATTTATGCACTTTACAATGTCACAGCTATATTTGTATACAAGGACTGATTTTATTTGATTTGATTTTAATGTGACTAGTACTGTGACTGATTTAAGTGTGTTTTGTAGGTACACGTCGTACGAATATAAAAAAATAAGATAACATTTATATACCACCTTCGTATCAAAAATCACGATAAACTGTTCCTACCAAAAAAATTAAACGGTAGAACTCGAATATCATGATGTTTTGATATATGTACTTACAAATACATTATAACATCTATTTATCTAGATAAACAAATGCCTACCATCCACCCTCTATGCATTTTGTGTGTATGTGTGTGTAACTCCCACACGCCAGCTGGCATTTGGTTTTTGTTCCGTAGGTGGCACGCGCCGGTCTTTTCAACTAGTCAATGAAAGGACTGCCTAAATTGCCTTCGTTTTTAATTTTAAAAAAAAATCTATGCTGAGTGAAAAAAATATTTCTGATATGACGGATTTTACTATCTGCCCGTCTTTTTTTAGGGTTCCGTACCTCAAAAGGAAAAAACGGAACCCTTATAGGATCACTTTGTTGTCCGTCTGTCCGTCCGTCCGTCCGTCTGTCAAGACCCTTTTTCTCAGGAACGCGTAGAGGTATGAAGCTGAAATTTATATCAATTACTCAGGTCTACTGTCCCTTGAAGCTGTGAAAAAATCAAACTTCTAAGCCAACGCAATCAAAAGATACAGCCATTTATGCCGCAAATTTTCGACACTTGCAAGGGAATCAAAACCTACAGGGTGCTTCCCGTGAACTCAGAATCTTGAAATTTGGTACGAAGCAACGTCTTATAGCATAGATAAAGGAAAAATTACGAAAACAATAAATTTTTAGTTACATCACAAAATATTTAACCTTGCAGGTTTGTACGGAACCCTCGGTGCGCGAGTCCGACTCGCACTTGGCCGGTTTTTTTTTAGTAAAACTGTAGGTAGAGGTATAAACAGTAGTCCGTAAGCGAAAGGATAAGCTTTAAAACTTTTCGATTTAGTAACACTGACTATCCACTTTCTGACATAATTTAGATGTCTGCTTTATGTAAGTACATTTTTCCAAATCTATGTCTTGTACCTTAATAAATTTTGATATTACGTGAGACAGTGGTTTATTGAATTGAATTAAACTTACCATATTTTAGTAAATCACTAGTCATTGTTCCATATCAGCCAAGTCAAAGTTGCCTACTAAACTGAGAAAAAACTTGGTTAAGAAATCAAATATCAGAATCAGAAGAAAGCTCCTCGAAAGCCTCCAACGCCTACAACTTTCATCGAGCAGATATAGTAACGCCTCTGTCCATCGCAAACGAAAACGATTTTTGTTATAAGAATAAACTGAAACGTCTTTGCTATTGATATTTTATCAGGAAATAACACAAAGCCTTAGTACAATGTCTCAATAATTACAACATATTGTTAGAAATATCTCTTATTCTCTTAGATACATTATGTAAACCACGTGAAAATTATTATAAGCTATGGATGTGGAAGAAATAAATCACCAGGTCATATGGCGAAGCCTAAAAATAGGGACTAACGACGAAATCTTACACTGCCTGCGCTTTGGGGATTATTTCGAAAGCTCAGTGCATCCTGTAATACAAGATGTCGCAGGTTTTTTTACAACTCTCTCCGTAAGGTGAGGCAAAGCATCTTGCGAACATGTGGATATCGAGACATTTCTATACTTACAAATATATTTTCAGGGCTGTTGTAGACTTTAACGTAATAGTCATAAAGGTGTTCAAAAACCATTGGGTCATGTGTATGACTTTAAACTACGAATAACGATAATATAGAACGGTAACTCAATACGAATGTTACGTCAAATATGCTTCTTTTTCCATATCTATCACACGCACCCCTCACACACAACTCTTTTTTTTTGGTCCCCAATGGCGGAAACGTTATCGAAGATGGCTGCTGCTTATGCTACTATGCAACGTCACACTTTGCGATTCAAATTTTAGATGGTATTCAGCAAATGCTTTAAAAAAAGGAACTAGTTGCGTTCAATTCAACCAGTGAAATCATTTTTCTAAGCCCAGTTACATTTCTTTGACATAGTTTATTCGTAGACCATAAGGTATACCTATATTTAGCCTGACTGTAGACCATATGGTGATAGGATGGGGGAGATGCTCCAATCTGGTTGAAGAACATCTCAACATGTGGTGGATTTATTATGTCACAACATAAGAAAGAACCCTTCCGGAGACGGTTGTTACGTTGAAAGCTTGCGGCAAGTATAGTTTATGTTGTTTGTTTTGGAAATTGGGTAGCTAAATTGAACACACAATATTATTTTGTAACTTTTTATTAAAGGCTGTAACTGAACTATCTGCGGTTATGTTATAGTAGTTTATGCTCGTTACTATTATGAAACTCGCTGCGCTCGTTTCATAAACTCACACTCGTGTTTTAATACCCGTGTTATATGCAGTTGCATACACTACTTTATCTTCACTAATTAACTTTTAATTTATTAAATTAAATTCACGCGTACGTGTATTGTCACAGTGATTTTGCCGCCATTAAAATCTAACCAACAAGAGCGCAGCGCGACCAACCTGATTGGCCCTGCAATCAGGTTAGTCACGCTTTTTCGGTGTTATAATGAGCTATTACGATATCGATGTGGATATTATAACATAATGTGAAATTGCTTAAATTGAGTGTTTTGTTGTCTGAGCTATAACAGTAGTAATTATAAGTCAAGTATTGGAAACATAAGTAGAATGTTACAACATTAGTGTAGATAAACATCGTTACGTTAGTTTGGCTGTTTAACTTATTTTATGTGCATTTTTCCTTTTACTCAATTCCCTTATTTATACAAACTCAGTAAGTATATTTAAATATTGTAAAACAAATAGCCATATCAGTTTCGATAGTTCTGTTTTGGTTTAAAACAGAACTATCGAAACTGATACTCTATTAGCATCATCATATTTTAGTCTACCCACAATTAAAATCCTTGACCAATCACCATAGCAATACGTCTCAAAAGAACTCCGTTCTATGAAAGCGCTCAATGCAAAAGGGCATAAATCGCCTCAGTCTAGACTAAAGCAAATAGAATAAAACCTAATAACCTGTGCCCTCTACTTCCTCCACATCTGTGAGCTGAATGGATGCGAGTCACTATGCCAACATTGCTAAATGCTAACCTAACCTATCTCAATATAGGGCATGTCACAGAGGATGGTGTTTTTGCAGTAGGCAATCTAAGATTGTGGGAAATATATATATCTATATATGTACATCTCTTTTTATCATTTTAGGACTCTTTAGTGTCATACATGTCCACTAAATTCAATGAGCGATATAACTAATGCAAACAAACCCTGATTTATCTTATACTTATTAATTTCATGTAAACGACCACACCAAAACACCAATCTATAACAACAGAACCCGTGTTTCATGGTAAAAAACATCGTAGAAAAATATATGTACCTATGTTCAGTTGCTAAGCGATTTTCCAATAATATGTATTTAAAAAAACCCTATGTTTTCTTAGTATAAGTAATTAAAAATCTGTTTACCTGTACTGATATCACTTCAAGTAACATAGTGGGCAAATAAGCGTGAATGTACCATGTTTTTTATCAAATGTTTTTTTTTTAACATGAAATAGGCTTACGCTTGACTACAACTTGCCTGATATTAAGCAACGTTATAGTCTACGATGTAGTTGACATTTGATAAAAAACATGGAAGTAATCCTACTAAAACAATACAAGCTATGACCAAGGTGAACTAGCCTGCCTATTGAGGGCTTCCCCAACCAGACAGGGTATTATGCCTTCACAGAACGCACACAAAAGCAAACCTTCAACTTGAAAATTATAATCTAAGGTCATGTTCACAAAGACGCCGTCTGGCTTCCTACAATACTCATAGAACTTGCTTGTGGACACAATAAAAACTTAAATAGTTTATCAGGCTTTGTTCTAAAAGCTAAATATCAAAGCAGAAATGCTGCCACCTATAAGATGTATGATGGAATAAGTTCTAAGACTGCACCTAGACGGCTAGGCCAGTCTTTGATTTATAACAGGGGGGGAAAGAATGCGATTTTGCTTATTCGATGAGATTATTGTTTTATAAACTATAATAATATGATAGCTATAATATAATATGATAATATGTAAATACGTTCACCTACAATGTGATTTGTGTTGTATAAATTGGGATAAAGAAAAATATTAGGAAAATCTCATAAATGTTTCGGGAGTCAAGCGCAAAATCTGTAATTTTGATCAACTTTTTATAAGAGAGTTAGTTTTATCTTTTATTACCAAAATGATACAACGGGCAAGTCACATGACTGAATGAAATTTTTTTCTCATTCTTTTTAATGAAAGGTGAACAATGCGGCAAATAATTGTAATTTTGACACGTAGGTAGGTACAGGATTGCAAAATGATATCAGATATTTTTATCCTAAACACCATTCAGAAGAAAGGGTAGCATATATTAAATCACACAAATAAATTTAGCTACGAGTATGAATGGTCATTGAAAGTAAAATTCACCTTCCTTAGCAACATGTGAAAGTATCACCCCCTTCATATTTGGATCAGAAATAAAAAAAATACCGACATCCATTCATCGGAAACGTCCAGACACAATACTCTTTACAATCTCTTTGTTTCTCACTACAAGTGAGAGGGAACTTGCCTTTTCTTCTTAAACTGCACTGCATTCGTTTTCAATGAACTTCTTGCAAACTTCTTAAAAAATTACAAACATTACTTTGCCTTTAACAAACCAAGAGTCATTCAATATCCAACCATACTGGTCTCAACATAAGGATACAAACGATTTCTTCCAGTGTCGTTGAAGAGTATGTAAATCACAAGATCAAGTCCTGCCAGAATTGCTGTGTATGATTCGTTTCTGGTTCTCAATGGGGAGACCGTTACATGTCGTTTATGTGGCATGGAAACTTGTTCTGCTTTTCCAAGGAATAAGCAGAAAAAGTGGAGTTTTGTCGTTCAGCAGAAAGATTGGCTGTAGCGGGTCACCTAGTAGGTATCCTATGGTGCAACGATCACACTAGGAATTAAATAGTGAATTGTTCTTGGGAAGCTGGTTTTACGTGAATTAACTGAGAAAATTAAAAATGGAATAATAATACAATTAATCACTCTCATTCTCTAAAATGGTTTTATTATTACACAGTTTGAATCTAACCGACCAAAAAAATCTGAATCTGGCAGATGTTCAAAGCTCGCGCCGTTCCACTCACACAACCTTGCATCCATTTCTCTCTAACTATCCAATTTTTAACACGTTTGAAAGAGATGGAAATAATTGAAATAGGGGTTGCATCGAGGGTTTGCCCACGTGACCTTCCTTTCACGTTAATGCACCAACACATAGAAATAAGAAACATTTCGATTGTCACTGATCTAAAGTAGAAATCTCCCCATTAAATTTTCATTGTTTTAATTGATCGAGGGTAAAATTTTATTCTGTATTCTGGTAAGGTAATTTGGTTATGGCAATCTCAGTTAAATTATCAAAATTGAGTAATAAATATTGCAATTGGTAGCAGGGCCATAAAGCTACTTCTTTTAAAACCAATCTTTTATGTCGTAATTTTACAATTTAGGAAAGCGAAAACGATCTCGTTAACCTGCATTTACGACCATGAACTCAACCATTTCCGAACTAAATTTAAGAGTCTAGCGTCAGCTGATAAAAAAGACGCAGTTAAGTGGCTAAGCATCGCTTCCGTAAACATAGAAGCTATAAAGTCTACCGACAGTCCTTTGGCGAAATAATATCATCATCCTTCGGCTTCCGAAACTCCGACAATTTGGAGTGCTCAAGAAAAACAAACTGGACTCATATTACACTACTTAAACTGTCGTCAGCCTGCCACCCACACTCTCCTTGTTTTTTAGCCATCTTTTTACAAAACTAAATAGATTTCCTGTTAGAAAAACAAACAGTCACGTTTATTGACTCGGAAATTTAAGTTTTTGAATGTCTCGTTTTGAGTGAATGATGGATTCCGAATGACTTACAAACTGTGATGGAATGGAGCTTCCGATAGTTGATGGGTTGATGGGTTTATTATTATCAACATTTCTTTATTAGAGACTGGTTATGGAAGATTTTTTTTATACCATACATTATTCTTAAAACATAATAAATATATTTTTTAGCATGACCATTAAAGAAAAGCATTATAAATGCGACCTCGAAAATATTAAAAATTCTAGGATAGGTATCTAGCCTACATACTCCTATATGTGGAATAATAAATTCAGTTGTAAAAAGTAGTTGTCAGTACAATAAGTTTTTTTTATATATACGCTATTTACCTTTGCTAAAACACAATACCTCCATCGCTTCAACCACGGAGAGAACAGCCAAATTATCAAATTGTTCATCGCGTTTTGGTAAGCATATCAAATTCACAGAGTGCTGGTAGCGGGAACATTGATGTGACAGTGCGCAGGCAGCGATCTCAATCACCGTTATTCTGTACGAATGTGTTTTACGAACCAGCGGAGATGGATATTATCATCTTTGTGGTAGAAGGGTAGGCTATTTGTGACGTTTATTATAATGTAAACTTTAGTTAAAGATTTTGATTGCTGATTAGGTTTTTTGCAATGTATCTTTGAGATTGGAATATACCTCTGTATATAAATATTGGTAACGTTATCGCAAATCTGTAATTGTTAAAATAATCTGATTAAGTTGTGGTGTTGAAATCATGTTAAACTGCTAATAATAATTATTGCGAATTGTTTAGTTTTAGATAAAATTTTAGGATACGTTCTGTAGAACATAATGCAAACTGAAGCTGTTACCAGATGTAAAACTTACTATCTTCTTTTTATCGAATGAGAGTGGCCAACTCTGGGGTCGAGATTTTATCAAGCCGCCCTAAGGCCTCTGACATGGCTTAACGACTGCCGTACTAGACAAACAGCCGGGACCTACAATTTAACGTGCCAACCGACCCATGAAAGCGCCTAAAATGGAATGCTACTTTTCGGTCACCCATCCAAGAACTGACTGCGTCGACCTTTGCTTAGCATTGGTAATCGCAAGCGAATGCCTCTGAGCTGAGCTATGGGCCCTACTAATTAAACTTATTATAAATCTACTATGTACTAAAAGCTCTTTCAACTTACGAATTCGTTAATCGTCAAAGATCCACAGATAACATCCACCAACATAAAGTCCTCCCCGTCTGTCAAAGACACCGTTCTCTGCTACCTCAGCCGATCCGGTGTCGCGGACAAACCATTGATTTACGATTTATAAAATTGTGGGCCCGTTTTAGCGCCATAATTAAAATATTTAAGAATCCCCACAGTGGGTGGTTGGCGACAGTTCTCACGAGCCTATTAAATATAATTTTATTTGTTTCCGTTAAAATTTAAGACTGCTTAGTTTTGGTTGCGAAAACGGACTTACTTTATGTTGTTTTGTCAAGTTAAGGGCGTGGTTAGTGACTGATGTTTATTGTTATAGATTTGTCTTCGATTACTTTTTATGGGCAAAAATACATGGCTTGCATGTCTTTTTGATTTGAGTAGTTAAATTTCCTTCCTTAAATTATTATTATTTTCCAAATTTTTGGTTTTCTAAAAATTATTTACTGACAATTGAAACAAAAACTACAATTTGAACTATATTTATTTAAATAAAGAATTCACATAATTTATTCTAGATTCTATCTCGATCTCAATTATAACAAAAATGCCTAAGAAAAGTGTTTCTTTTTTATGTCAGCCTAAAATTAGTAGTTTCGTAGGTTTATTCACCGTTTATGTAAAGGCAGGTCATAAAATATAATTGATAATAGTGCTGCCTAGTAGCACAGATAGATATTATAAAGAATAGTTCTTCTTTTAGAATACAGGGTTAAGCAGAACTCGTGTTAGAATTCAATGGATTAAATATGAGAAGCTTCATTATTATACCATATGTACGTCATCATAAATTTATCCTTCCATGTATTTCTTTCATGTTGGTGTGCAATAAAGACATATTATTATTATTATAAAATGTGCCAAAGTTTTGTTAAAAAAAAAACGCTTCCGTATAATGTTCTAACATATTTATTTTACTTTCATTGGTGCGTTGAGATCTTTTGTATAGAGACTGTGGGTGTGTTTCAAAAGAGTTCAACGCGCAAACTTTCTTTGCTCAAGCTGTTCCAATTCTATTTAGTGCTATTTTTTGATTATTTTATTTAATACATTTTTTTTGTTCATGTCACAATTAATAATAATTCATCTCAATTAACTTATTCAAAAAAATCTTAGGGGCGTTCATTTAGAACACACCATTTTTTTGTTATTTCAGTACATAGCTAAAAAAATAATTGCAGGCCCAGGCTGTTTGTCTAGTGCGACAGTCGTTAAGCCATGTCAGAGGCCCTTTGGGCGGCTTGATAAACGCTCGACAGCAGACTTGGCCGCTCTCATTCGATAAAAAAGACGTAGAATTTCGTAGCAGCCACACACACATTGTTTTTTTCTGTTCTATTTCATAGTAGCCCTGTAGCCACCACGCAGAGTCGTTTATAACTTGATGGTAGGATGGAGGCTGTAACAATAAGTGGCATCATGCCGATTAATTGCTACTACTACAATACAACCCTTTGGAGATCATGTCAACAATCATAAATGTGAGATGTTATCACGCATACATGGTCCGGCTAAACAAAATGGCTGTTTGGTTAGCTCAGTTCGATGTTTGCCCGTTGAGTAAAAACATTGTTAAGTGTGTGTTACAGTTGTCACAGTTACCGTAATAATAAAACTATTTGTATTATATTGCACTTGTAATCTTTTGGTACATACATACATACGTACATTATAAATAGTTACATTTTGGGAGTGAAACTTTTTTACCATCGACCATCCAAGTTTAAACTTAATCTGCGCATACACTGAAAGTACTTCAAGTTATATTGATACTAACAGAAGTATGCTTTTATAGTTAATAAACTTAGATTAAAAGCTCAATATTTTGGATTAATTACTGAAATGTTTGTGTTATTTATACATATGTACCTATTTATGACGTCACTTCCTAAATTTAATCTAAAAAATGGTTGTCTATATGTTTCACAACACTTACTCGACAGTCGACAGGGAGTATACTGTATTAGGACCAACACACACAACCCTATCTCCAAATACAATAAACGTTTTGTGAAATGTCTTGTCAGCATGACGCGAACTCAGTCAAATCAGCTTTTTATCATCTGTAACTTTTTGTCAAAAGGGTGCTTCTTTGATAGCTTTGTCCTCTATTATTGTGATGATGTGTCCCAGCATGAAAGCTCACCGTTTGGAATCCCGCGGTATAATTTCATATTTATTTATTCTTTGAAATTAACATATAACGTTCATTTCTACCCTTCGCATTATTGCTGTCGGTAGCTCAAGAAGAGATGGCGTATTAGTTTATGTTTATGGATTAAATAGTGTCCATGTCGTGCAGAGGCCATAAATTTGAAGAGGCTTGGGGTTTATTTTCAGTGCTTGAATGAAACTTAGTGAATGCTTTGAAATCATTAAAGTCCGTTGTCTTTAGATGTACTTAGAACCACACCAACTAAATATAGCATCTTTTCTTTTTCCATAGTTTTAAGACTCCTCTATTTGTAAATATGTAACTAATCATTTTTATGTGAGCACTAATTTTGCCTAACTTGAACTATGTTTTAATAAAAGTAAGCAGTAATTTATGTATGTATTTATGGTCGTTTGTATGTATAATAAGTATGTATTTACAAAAAAAAGTATATAAGTATTATATCCGTTATCTAGTACCCACGACACAAGCGTTAGCTTAGTGTGGGGCTAGATGGCGCTGTGTGCAATGTCCCGGAATATTATTTATTTTTTTATTTTTATGTGATGTAATAGAAATATGACTTGAAGTTTTGTCTTTATTTATTTTACGTCGAGGCTTTTATAAAGCCTAAGAATTTCTTCAGTTGACCTCACATCATTAATTTAAGATAATTTTAGTAGAAACCTTTATTAGTCTTAACTTCTATCGTCTATAACTTCTAATTTACTAGAAAGAGTTAAATATTCAAAGACGTATAAGTTAGTTTTATAGAACCAGAACATAAAGCTCTGACTCGACTCTTAGTCTAAGTAATCTCTATTTATACCTACAGACATGAATTCAAAAATAATATTCATCTCTCATTATGCGATAGCAATTCTTGATTCTCATAATACAGCGTTTATTGATACATATACATATAAAACTACTAACAACGAGTTTAACCTCTTGAAACTGTTTATCTCGCAAAGCATTCGTTTCACATCTCGTGGCTTTCGCCAATTGTCTGCTACGACACGTTTCCAGCCAGTTAAATGTCTGCATATATAAATAGACCCTCAACAGTAAAAGCACCGTGTAAATCACATCCTCTCGAACGTGTATCACTTTATCTATTGCGGTAATTTCCGAGGCGTTAAAATAAAGCTGCTGAACAATTTAATTGAATGAAATTAGCCAATAAAGTGTGCCCGTCGATGTACAATGGCATACCGAGTTCGCGCCGACGCGGCCGTAAAGTAAGCTTATTTACTAGTCTTTCCTTTGGGAATCTTTGGAACAGCACGCACAATGTTACTTTGAACGAAACTGGCGGCAGCACTTTCCAATGGTACTCTTTGGCCACTTAAAGTAAATGAATAATAAATAAAGATAATTTAACTTGAACAGATATCATACCCTGTAAATATCTTTTACAAACTTTGCATATTAAGCCTGGCAACACAAATGTATTTTAAAAATTGAAGGTTATGTTAGTCTGTTCATAGAGAAATCAACCACTACTCTTAGTCTATTTACAAACTTGTACCTAAAGTGAAAAATGTTTGTTTGTTATGAGTTTTACTATTTAAATTTAATATAAGGTCACAGGATATATTATGTACATTGTCTCGCAACACAAGCCCATCTATGGGACTTAGCGCGGAACAATGGAAAAATATAATATACTAGATACTGTATAGTCCTAACCCCCATTTTATAGTTAAATTTCAAATGTTCACAATTAGGTACTATAACTGTATCATTGTAAAGTTAAAGCTTAGTAAGTCTTTCAGTGGATAAATTTGGAACTAAGTTGCTCTGACCGGGATTTGCACTGTGTTTCATAAAATCGGAACGAAAACTTGAACACGCCAATCGTAGAACCCCTTTAATTTATATGATTGGTAGATTACATTGGTGGTTAAGATCTTTGATTGGCGTTTCATTTCCATGTGAAAACTTTCAGAACAGATCCCGTTCAGACCATTTTAGTTCCAATTTTATCCGCTTACTCATATATCTGGCTTCTTCTTTAAGTGGTTAAGGAGTAGCATGGGAACGTTTCTCGCATCTTAACTTGGCATTATAGTAGTTGTGGCCATTGTGGACTGACATAATGACCTGGTTAATGGGAAAAGTAAGACCTAAGGAATGTTGCTTATGTTAGTAAGTATTGGTAATGAGGGAAATGAAACTAAAAAGGTAGATAATATAACTACTAAATATTACGAAAATATATACACCATAAGATATATTAAATAGTTAACTTTTAGAATTAAGGCTGTACCTTATTGCTAATCTATCTACATATCTATTCGCGGATAAAATAGGCAAACAACAGTATGTTCATTTTAAAACGCTTGTCAATTATTAATAATTTAATCGAAACCCAGACCCTAATACAGGATTTGTACATAATAATACATAATAATTTGAAACAGATTTTCTATATCAAACCTTATTGCTTTTCCACCATCTACAGAAAAAGCACCAAAATTTACTTACAAAAAAAAGTTAATTAAGCCACACGCAAAAGAAAGTTAACGTTTTCGCAACTTTGTTGGCTAAATATCATTAACTGTGAGTCCCGTTGCCTTAAATAAATAATTAAAGGTACATGCGGAACACGCGCCGGCCGCGGGGGTGCGCGAGCGCAGGTTGTATTAAGGTCTTTATTTAGACTATACAGCAACGATATATGGCTTAATTTGTTTTCAATTAATATATCTGCATACGAAATTTAAAAACAAGTTACACAAATACTGTGTTTTGAATTGTGAGACAGCAAATAAATTAAGAAATTAACATGTACTCGTATGTATTGCTAATGATGGGAAGGTGTAACTTACTTGTATTTTTTATGTAACATATACTGTCCCACTGCTGGGTAAAGGTCTTCTAGGATAGCAAAAGTGGAAGGATTATACAAGTTAAAAAATGCAGCATGTACTACAGTGGTGCTTAACATCAGACAGGCTGTACTCAACGTAAGCCTATTCTATGTTAAAAAATGGATTTCTTAGTTATTAAAGTAGAATTCAAGTCTTAGCTGACTGAACTTTACTGGTAATAGTATCTGGGGGCACGGCAATGCCCCCGCCAAGTCGAGCACAAAGCAAACACTGCCGTACCATCCTTTACTGGAACCATTTCGCCGCATTTTCAGGCCCTTATTTGAGAACTTCTGGATAAGACTAGAACGCTGAAATTTTCGTCATCTAGTAAACTATATAGACACACTCGAAACCCAAAATTTCAAGTCAGTTGATAATTTAGTTCCGAAACTAAGGGAAAGCAAAGTTTCGCATTTATGACACTCACTCACTC